>OX438586.1:8752500-9377500 GCA_949316365.1 Hoplodrina blanda | reverse complement strand
TCTGCGTATTTTTGGAAAATATGTCCTTAACAAAAATGCATAAACCCTGATGTTCAAATAGAGAAAAAAAAAAAAAAAATATCATAACCTGTGACGTGACATTTTGTTGACGTTGACATATATATTTCTAGGGATGTACATAACACAGACTTTTACACTTATCGAGAAGTTATCACAATAAACGACAAATTAATTTTAATAATGAAAGTTCTTATTTTATTTATTTATTTAAACTTTTTGCAACAAAAGTACAAAGGCGGACTTAGTGCCTTATTTTGTTCGTACAATAACTTTTTGTTGTAAAATCGCTCCTATTACAACCGCATAAAATGCCGCAGTATTTACATTAACGCGCTGTCGTCTAAACTTAAGTCAACTCCAAATTATATTTTAATTAAAAAAACTATAAGACTGCACCAGTGCACCGAAAGGGCTGTTTCGAGGTGACGCAAGAAAGGAAAGGGACTCGAGGGAGGTCTTTTCCCAGCAGTGAGACATAATAGGCTAGATAGAAACACAGGACAGCAATAACTTATTAAAAGACTCACAATAATTGACGATGTAGGAACCAGAGTGATCTAGGACACAACAATAATTATGTTTCTAAGAAAATTAAGGAAACGCGTTAAGCGTTGCTGTTAGAAATCTATGGGGTTTTTATTATTACTTTTCAGTCGAATAAAACTCTGACAAGTTCTAAATAAAAATGCAATAATTTTTATAGAAATATTTTTTTAAATAAAGAGAATATTCTTATTATTAAAAAAAAATAAAGAAAGAAAAAAAAATCAAAAAACATAAATAAGGAAGAAAGAAAAAGAAAGTGTGGCATGCCTTGACTTTGAAAACCCCGCTAATTATATAGTGAGATGTTATGATTCCTCAAAGAAGAAAGCATTGAAGTGCACGTAGATCAGTGTGGCATGGAAGGATGATGATTTTTCTATGCCATTCTGTAATAAACTCATTATTGGAAAAATGTCACTTAGATCACTCTGGTTCCAACGACTTCAATACACAATCCGGAAGGGAAAGGGGAAGGAAGTGTGAAATATCGGATTCAGAAGATATCTGCTCCCCAACTTGCAGATTCAACTAAATTGGAGATCGTACAATAGAAAGCCCCTCTTTCTATTGTCGCTGGAGCCTCCTTCCTTCTACCTACCCACGTCGTGCCAGTAGGCCAGTACAATAGTACAATAGATCGTGATTCGTGCCTCTTGTGCTAAACACAGACGAGAAAAAAAAAATTGACAAACTGGCAAAACAATCATGAATATTTTTTTAATGATAATGATTGTTTTATATACTCAAGTTAAAATAAGTTTTTCATAGTTGGGAAAAAGTCTATTTTTTTTTATGTAAAACTAAAGTTTTAGTATACAGGTTCTTTTTTCAAATCACATAATAATTATTATAAATATTATATCATTCTTTCAAACCAATGTGCGTACAGCCCTAGTGAGTTCTTGTTTTTGAATGATGAAATGAACATGAAGTCTTGATCGTGGTTTTGGTGACAGACAGTGTGTGTTGTGATATATTTTATTCAAAAGTAGTCCGAAACGAACCGCGAACTACTTGTCTTATTAACTTGATTTGATTATCACACGATTAAAAACATTAATAAAACTATCACAAGAAATTTAAAAACGATGACTTTTATACCTAATTGGGAAGAGTTCGAAAAATCTGCAGAGATGTTATATCTACGGGATCCTATGAACACTCGATACACTATCAAATATTCTCATACAAAAGGTGTATTTGTTGTTAAAATTACAGACAACAAAAAGGTAATATATATTATTATGTGCTTTGCTTTTAAATTAAGGCGGAGAAAATCCATCACACTGATTTGACCCTTGAAACCTTATCCTTAACTTCTCTTCTTCCTGTTTGGAAAATAGTGAATTAAAAAATGTGCATAAATGTAATATACTTAAGAAATATGATAAGTAACTTATTGTTTTTATTTATTTACAGTGTCTGCAATACAAAACTGAAGTTCAGCAAGATGTTAGAAAAATAGATAAGTTTATATCAAATCTTATAAGACATATGGCATCAAATGACAACTGAATGTTAATTGAATAGGTACTAAGTTTTAATAAATATATTTTATATTTTATTGTTTTTTCCATAGTCCCATCGCAACAATTGCCCTGTAAATATTAAACTAGCTATACCCTGCATTTTCTATAGTGTTATTTTGAGTCTGTTTGCTGCTCTGCTCCAGTGGGTTGTAGCATGACGTTATTAAGCCTTGTTATACGGGCTACATAACAAAAGATATTTCAAATTGGAAAAGTACTTAATACCTGAAATCAGGGCATTCAAAAAAACTAAACTCTTAAGCTTTATAATGTTATTAGTATAGATGTTTTTATTTGTTAACACATTACCTGTCCCCATACATAATTTTTCGATAACCCCAAATATCCAAATCATTTTTTGTAATATTCTGTCTCAAATCGAGCGCATAGAAAGAGACAGGGGCGAGTGTACCATTTACGGTACACGGACGTGATGGAACCTCGCGGCGTGTACTGTATTCGGTACATTGGACAGCTAAAGTGTTAAGTCCAGAAATTCAGAACTTCAACAATGAATTATGTAATTAGTATTTTAATGCTTTTTTTTATTCCTCTTGTGCAAAGAAGTAGAGATCTATTCGAAGGTGTGCATCAATAGAATGTCACTGACACTGGTGTTAGAAAATTAAAAAACTAAATGTAATTGTCTACTTTAGCTAACAGTGACACGTAAATCATATATTGTCAATGCATCAACCACTTAAACAAAAATCGCCAGGGAAGAGACCTTAGGTTCACCAAGTCGCTTGCGGACACTCTGAGCAGCTTGGGAGATTTAATCTGCTTCTGTAGGGAGGTCACCTGGATGGAATGAAGGCCACCATGGCTCATGCACTATGGACTACCATGGCTCATGTACATTGGTCCACCATTGAAGATTAAGTACAGGGCTAAACCAAACCCCCCTTGATGACAACATGATGATAAGCTAGGTTGTTGCCTAAGTAGTGTATATAGTGTAGTGTGGCTGAATTCTCTTGGAATTATTTGTCCAACAAAAGGACTACAGGAAAGTATAAGACAAGTCAAGTTTGAAATTGCCAATACACTTTTAGCAACTATGGTGATCAATGCCTTCTCTGTAAATAAGAAGAGGTGTTGGCCCTGCAGTGGGATAAATGCTGGTGTTATTTATAAATTCACCCTGACTGGCTTCTGCACTACAGACATAGTAATTTGTAAAATGTTTTTATTCTTTGTCTAAAATCTGTGGATCACAGGTTTGGTTCGTCACTAAACAAAGGAAATTGACATGGTTTTTTAGTGCACTTGTTTTTGTTTTTTGTAAATAGTTGCAGTATCTTTCCAAACTTTTTAAAAGAAGCGTCGAAATAAATTATGAGATCGTGCGTGACGTCCGTCTGTAGGTATTAACAATAACGGACAATCGAAAATTGTTCTTGAGAAAAAAAAAGTTCTGGTTTTCAGTTAGCTTGAATTCTACAATAAGCGTGATGCATCAGTCAAATGTGGGTGTAGGTATTAATGAGTACACCTCTGCTGCCTAACCCTTCGGGGATTGCAGACGTGATGATATGCATCAGTCATCGCAACCCTATTTTGGGAAGCCCATGCTCCTCGGTACCTACCTAACAAAAAGCGTCCTGCATATTGTTAGGTAGGTACTGAGTTACATTTACGTGAATATCTGTAGCGACCGAATACGCAATACTACGATACCTACGCTCCAAAACAGGAATCGCGGATGAGGGCAGTAGATCTGCAAGGCTAAAGCAGTATGGGGCGGGCCGTGTGTCCAGACCATCGTAACAGATGGACCAGAGTCGTCACGCAGTTGGTGTCGGAAAATCAAATAGGCGTCGGGTCGGCCTCGATACGGAGAGAGTTATGAAGACTTGAGAGACGTTTATGAGAGCTTGGCTGGAGACGGCAACATATAGATAGGCAAAGAGTGGAAGACTATGAGGGAAACCTTTGCCCAGCAGTGGGCACAATACCTGCCAATATGAAAATAGGTAGGTATGTAGCATCAGGACCAATCTGGAAACTTATTGACATAATTCTTGGGTAGATAGAAAATAGTTTCATCAATCATCACTATATGCGTTTAAATTATCTCGGTGGTCTAGTGGTCGCAAGCTCAACTGCAAAGACTTGAGTTGAGTCTTAGATTCGATTCCCATTCTAGGGTTGATTCTGTAGTTAACATAGAACCCTTATGCCGGCCATCCACCATCCCATCTATCGTCCAATCGCAGGGGGAGGACACTCCCATACAGTGACCGATTTATAGACATTTTTTTAAAAATGCGACATCTGATAACGCCATCCGAAAACAAATTATAATAGTTACTTATTGTCACCATAGATGGCGACACTATCGATGAATTCTAAATTGTGGTTAATAATATAAATTAATTATAGTAGTTTTATAACTGAATTTAGAGATTTTATTTATAATTGCAAATATGTTCTTATCTATTAATTGCAAATATTTGTTTATATTATAAAAAATGCCTTACTATTACAATTACTAGCAACACAGCAAATTGGATTTGGTTCATTGGTTGATTAAATAAGTCAAAATGGCGACTGCTCCTTGCGTATGCGCATGTCTGTAGTTTTCGTTCTATTTTTGTGTTTTTCTTCGAGAAATTAATCCGCCGATCCACGTTGAGTTCAGTCCTCTCCACCAAAATATACGCAATATGCAGTAGCAGTAAGTTATAGCAATTAGCTGATCCACCTTTGCATAAATGGTTGAGAGAGAGGATACGAATCGATAGAATTTTAAACCTATTTTTTTTAAATGAGTAAATAATTATAAAATTCTATCGATACGTATTCTTATAAATATCAACCATTTATTCAAAGGTGTGTTAGCTAATTGCTATAACTTACTGCTACTGCATATTGCGTATATTTTGGTGGAGAGGACTGAACTCACTGTACCTACACACACACACATGCATACATGCAGTAGTACCTTCACACACACATACGTAAAAGTTTGCGGATGGCGTTAATAGATGGCGCTATTTTGCTGATCAATTGACATTTGCGGTCTACAAAAAAGTCGGCGAGTGGGCTCTCTATATCCGATATATTATTTTACTCTATGGTCCAATCGGCAGGACGCTACCGATTGGATCATGCCGATTGGACCGTGGATGGCATGATTGGCATGATAGTTATAATTGTCATGCCAATCCACTCCGTATTGGCATGACAATTATAACTATCATGCCAATCCACTCCCATCCACGGTCCAATCGGCATGATCCAATCGGTAGCGTCCTGCCGATTGGACGATAGATGGGATGGTGGATGGCCTGCATTAGTTTAGCCGCATCTGACCGCGGCTTAGCTCAGAGACTTTAAGTACTAGAAAGCTGTATTTTGGCATGGGTAGGTATGCCATGGCTTGCTTTTTCGATCCAGGGATCCGTTTCGCCGTTTCGATCCCTCTTCGAGGAGTGGCTGGAGAGGCGCTACGGCGTCCTCACCTTCCGCCTGGCGCAGGTCCTCACCGGACACGGTTGTTTCGGGAGGTTCCTGTGTCGGATTCAGCGGGAGGAAACGCCCGGGTGTCACCACTGTGTGGACCGCCCGGAGGACACGGTGGAGCATACGGTGCTGGTCTGCCCCGCTTGGGCGAAGCACCGCCGTGTCCTCACGGAGGCGATAGGCGGCGGTGACCTCTCGCGTCCGGCCCTGGTTCAGGCCATGCTAAGGAGCGAAAGGGAATGGGATGCAGTCACCTCCTTCAGCGAAGCAGTAATGCTAGCGAAGGAGGAGGCGGGCCGCGTGAGGGAGAGAACATCTTCCACCTCACGCCTCTCACGCCCAGGGCGTCGGACGTTGCGAGGCGACATCCGGCCACCGTAGGCGCGGGCTTGCGGACGGCGAGAAATGGGTACCTAGCTCGCCGTCCGATCAAGGACCAGGCCCGGGTCGACGGCGCATTCTGTTCGCGCGCGCTTTAAAGAGCTGTCAGCACAGGGACAGGGCCCCAACGGGGCCAAACGCCTGCCGGGGTTGCGGGACATCTTAACAGGATACCGTGGCCCCGGAGCGCAAAGGGCTACAGAAGGAATAGGGTGGTTTTTTAGTCAGTAAAAGTCTGACAGTCCTTTCTGCCCCACCCAGGGCGGAAGGAGTCATTTGATGATTTTTACCACCTAAAAAAAAGGGATCCGTTTGCGAAATATTTTTAAAGTAGGTAGAAGATTTGCTTCTTAGGTGGAATCTACAAAACTGGCTAAAAATGGGTGTGATGTGAACAGAATCTGTACAGCTCAGCACAAAAGAGTATAACGCGGTGACAGGGGGAACTAAATATTTTAATACCTAATATTCTTGTTGCTAGTATAATTATTAACTTTTTAACTTTTTTTCTGTAATACATTTTAGTATTTTTTTGATAATTCTTTTGCTCGAATACATAGCTCGAGTAGAATAGGCAGAATATAATTTATACTCTTGCTTTTATTTTTTAAGTTTGAGACAAGATCTTTTGAGTGATTCGAATTCTTAAAAGTTTTAAATCGCTATTAAAGTCATTCAGAAATCACATTAATATTATCTACCACTTAAATTGATTACCTTGTATACATCTCATCCTTTGTTAACTGTTGATATATGATTTTAATTTAATTTAAAATACCATCGATTTATAAAAACACCATGGACATCTCTATATTATCTACAACATACACTGTCAAAAATTGTTGATGGACATTGGACATGTTATTTTACTGTCATGCAGTGTGAAACATAAATAAAGCTTATTAGTTTTGTAAAAATCATGACTTAATACTCAGGCCTAAACTGTTAATATGAAATAATACATTTAATAAAATAACTGCCACTTACATATTTGTTTTAATTAATGACATTATGGATGGTTTAATTCACGCGGCATTGGAAGCTGAGGTATTTCTTCATTGCTTTCTTCTATTTATTATCCGAGCTTTACTTATCTAACCGTTTTTGTTTATAGATTTATTTATATTCAACAATTAATATTTCAGGTAATACTTAACCGGGCGAAACATGTGAACTCAAACTTATCACAATTCACCAGTGGTGTCCCAGACCACAAAATGACTTGGACCCATGATAAGATGCACCTTGCTGAATCTGTTGATGAGTCTAGAATGAAATTTCAACGAAATTCGTCCGGCTCTGCTTCCAAAGCAACAGAGAAGTTTGATTTGTTTAAAAAACTTCATGAACTTTACAACGAGTTAAGTAGAGATGAGACGTTGCAGGTGAACTACGTAAGTATTAATCTAGTCCGTTTTGCTTAGCATTAATGTGTAACAAATATTTAATCTTATTATTTATTTGTAACACCAGTTATATATATTACTAGAGACTGGACACAAAACTTCTTTAGTAACGTAGCACGGAACATCGTGGAAATGTGCAAATATGAACTAAAATGAAATTAGAAAGTGTCTGTTACTGATAAGAATAATTATTCTACTGCTATGAATTAAAAGGATACAATATAAAAGCCTTACTTATACATTTAAATTGTTGTGTTATAATTTTGTTATCATAATTAGGGTGTTGATGGTTTTCATCAGTAATTTATTATATTGCCAAATAATATTGCATATTAGTAATCCAGCCAGAACTGATGGTGCAATATTGACAAGAAAATGTTTTTGTTAAATAATCAATTGTAAGTATTTTTTTCTATTCTTAATATTTCAGCAAGGCCTGAAGACCACATCATATCTATTGGAAAAGTTATTAGCAATATATAATCTTAATACCTTAATAATAAATCTGTATCCAGGCAATAAGGGATATTCTTTATCTTTAAAAGTAAATGGCAACTCGCAATATTTACATCCACCGGATGGACATGTAAGTAACCTCTAACTACCTTCCAAAATGTAATAAATATTTGGTCTATGACCTACAATATTAAACAATGCCTAAGATTTATTTAAAACTGCTGTTTAAGCCAGATAAATAATATATTTGAGTTAATTTAACAAAACATTACCTATTTTAAATAGAATCTACTTATTTCTATTACATAGTTGTAATTGTTGAAGTACCTACTCATTTAATTGGCTAGTCTATAATTAATTCTCTATACCAATACTACTAGTATTTAAACTGCTAATTAATTGATATAGTCATACTGCTTAAAAAGTAAGAACCTATCACTAGTAGTAATGCAGAAATAATTTATTATTTAAGTACTAAGTACTTGATAAGATATGGTTGCAGTATTTAGTACACCTTTCAAATTCCTTCAATTAAGATTAGTTTTAGTATGTTATCAAGAAATTCCAAATTCAAAGTCAGATTTAAAAAATCAAAACTTTTTGTATGGCAAGATACAGAAGGCAAACCCCAAAGCTGGCAAGATTTAATAATACCAGCCTATTATTGTCCCACTGTAGGGCAAAGGCCTCTTCTTATACAGAGAAGCGAGCATTGATCACTACACTTGCTCAAGGCGGGTTGGCAATTTGAGACTTATATTAATTATTATAAGTTCAGGTTACCTCATGATGATTTCCTTCACCAGTGTGGGTAACGTCCAAGATAAACTTAGAAAGTACATATGAATTGAAAAAGTCATATCGGTAGATGACTGTTTTTTGAACCTGCTACCTCATGCACGAGAGGTAGGTGCTTTAACCATTGGGCAATCACGATGTGCTTATAGCCTTATTATGTTTTTAGTCATCATCAAATCAAGAGGAGACGTTAATAGAGACTCCTCGATGGCCATATGAAGAGGAAGAGTTACTGAGTTACATAGACAATGAAGAGCTGCCTGTAGTGTTGCTAGACTTGTTGGAGACTGAACACTCATGTTTGTTTTACTCTGGATGCATAATAGCACAAATCAGAGATTACAGGCAGGCATATCCTAGCTTCCTCTGTGATACTCATCATGTACTCTTAAGGCCTACAAATCAGGTATGTATCTTGTCGAAGTTTAATTAGTAGTCTAAGCATTCATTAAAACAATCATTTTTCTATACTAAAAAGTAGTGTAAAATTGTGTTACGGCTAAATTCGAGCGAATTTTAAGTTTTCCATAGAAACAGCGATTTCAAATTATCTTTTTTTAAATAAGACATTTTGTGTTATTAAATAAATAGATATCGAATTATTGATGAGATACTTGCCCTAATTTGACTAATTTTCCTAGGCTAGAATAGAAGAGAATTTTAAGGAATGACTATTATTATCTCAGGATCTGGTCGAGTGCAGAAAAGAAAGGATGGCCCTGTGTTAGGATAACACAGTCAGAATTATTGTTATTAAAGTAGGTCAAGCCGTTCAGATAATCATACTATAATGGTATTTTTATCAATAAGCTATTCATCATCTATGTAACCTTTTCCCAACTATGTTGAAGTTGGCTTCCAGTCCAACTAGATGTAGCTGGATACCGGTATTTAACGTGGAACGACTGCCTATCTGACCTTCACAACCCAATTACTGGGCTATACAATACCGCTCTATGTAAGACTGGTTGTCAGACTTTCGGGCTTTTCGAATACGTGCTTCCCGATGCACGGGGGTGTCACACCACCAATTTCCAAACTCCGGGCTGCTACTGAGAAATTCATAATGGAAAAACCCAATAATGCTTTGCCCGAGCTGGAAATCGAACCCAGGGCTCAGCGGTCGCGCTTGCGATTTCGAGATCAACGGGGCAATCAATAAATCTATTGTTACTGTTAAATGCCAAAAGTTACTTTTAGTGTGTATTTTTATGTCAATTTGGCAGAATAAAGCCATGACCTAGATCTACATTTGTCTATTTTTTTATAATAATAAAATTGTAATTTCTTGCTAAGTTACAAAAAGCAAAATTTATAAATAAATATGAAGAGAAATTATTATGAATTGTATCCATTATAAAATTCCTACAAGCCAAATGGCAAATGGTTTAGTTTGGTTTGGTTGGTTTGGTTTAATCAGCTGTCAGGCTATTGTCTGTTTGTATGATCTGTGTGCTGATAACAGACACAAATCTCATGCGCAAAAAAATCTAGATTGGAACTCAAACCAAATATTCACAATTTTATTAATATTATTTGTTTAATTGAATTTGAACCAGTTTGGGATATGTCCCAAATTTCTACTTTGCATAATTTTGCCTGGCTCGAAACCACAATTCCTTTCCGAAAATGCTTCAGTTGACTTACTGTAAGGAGTCAATAAAGACTGTTCTTAGTGTTAAGTGTTTAAAAAATATTTCAAATAATACAGCATAAATGCGTCCAACAGAGCATAATAACAGACGCCATGTGCATCGGCGGTCGGTGCGGCTGGGCGGGCGAGGAGCGCGGTGCATTGGAGGCAGTAGAAGCGGCCTTAGTACATGCAGCTGCACCACCCCTGTGCCTTGACCCGCGCCCCGCAGTAGGCCTGCTTGCCGCGAGGCTGCATGCCGCGCCCAGGCTGTTCAACACGCCCCGGATCAGGAGGCAGGCCAAAAGATTCTCACAGGTATGACGGAATACTTCTTAGGTCTATTATAATTCATGTAGAGCAGAATATAATTGTTAAAAACGATGGATTAAATTAACATCTGGAATATCTAGTGCTACTCGCAGCTAGAATAAAGTTTTTTAAGATTTAGTTTAACTGGTGACTATAGAGGTAGACCCATCATCATTTAGAATAATGAGGCGTGTCACCTGCAATTTATTAATCCAGTTTTATTATTCATAAAAATACTATGTAACAGTAATTTACTGTTCTTAGTCTGTGTTTATAAATAAATAATAAAGTGTTTTTTTTTCCTAGGTTGCAGTCAATCGTAAAAGGAAATTGGATCAGTTCACACATTATCATGGTTTAGAGATATTAGACTTAATACATCGTCAAAGAGCGAAAAATAGTAGACAATCAGTGCCACTTACGAGACTTACATCTAAGTATCCCAAAAAGCCACCAGAGGTAAGCTTCGGCTTCATATTCTTTTATATATTGCAGAGAATTTCAAGATTCAAATGCCATGATTTCCATAGGTGTTCAAACCCATCGAGCCACCAAAAATGGATCCCTTATCACTCGCCGTGCCGTCCGAGCCGAGCGGGCCGCTGCGCCTGGCGCGCGCGTACGAGCGGCCGCGGCCCACGCCCGACTGCCAGCCGCAGCTGGTCGAGGAGTACATCCTAGAGACTGAGAAGACGTCGCCCCACGCCAGCGCCGGCTTCTTCCATATTAAACTATCAATACTACAGAGGCCGTCCGATCAAGAGTTCCTTGGAGAACTTTATGTGGATAGAGATCATGTTGAAGGGGAGAGGAATGGCGCAGCGTGTCGATTTTCGTTAGGTGCGTACATTTTTTAATGTTTCCCCATTGTAATAATAATATTTAGTCCAATTTATTGTTAGTCATTGCTTAATCTCTATGTTACTTTACATAATTTATATGACATAATATAATAATAAAAAATATCTTAGGTATGTAACTATGTGTGGACTAGAGGAGCTGATAAATTAACAAACAGTAAAGTAACCTAATTGTTTTTCATTTCTAATTCAGAAAACTACGGTGATTACATCAATTTTGCAATTCGACTGTCTTTCTGTATTATTAATATAGTCTTCTTACATAATAATAGACCAATTAACTAAATGATTTTAGATAAAATAATAACTGTAGTAAACGACCATTTTGTGTTACAGGGTCAAGACTTCAAGCAAATAAATACATACAGCAGTTCACGGAGATATTCACCGAGGAAGGCCGCAAGTCAGTTAGGATAAGACACATAGTGCCTGGACAACTACCGAGGGTGTCCTTCACTGGAGGAATGAGGGAATTGGTAAGGAAAAGTGAACTTTACTATTTTGCGTATCATAATAAATATTTGCGTATCATATCCCTTTCCTCCATCTAGTCTTGACATAGTGTACATAATTGGGAAAAGGCTAGGCAGATAATGATGATGATGCTCGACAGTGAATGTAATGGATTTTCACAGGGTCAGCAACTGTTACTGCAACAGCGATCAGCAGCTGCCAGCGTCGCGACTGTTCAGACTCACGCCACCACAGTGCCTGTTGTGTAAGATATTATCCATTAATTTGTAAAAGTGGCCCACAATTGTAAATTATCTCAAAAAATGTTGTGCTTATATAGGTGGGGGTGTCTAATTTATTTCATATAATTTGCAGAACTTCAACAATACAAGCAACAACAAATACTCATACGAATGCTCGTCAGCTACCCATACTTGTAAGTACAACAAAACATTCAATACTCATGTTCTTATATTTCACAGTTTTTCGCTAAACCATACAAAGTAATTCTTGTCAAAAGCCGCATCATCGCAAGTTTATTCATGATTTTTAGTACATGTGCAAATGATAATAGGTTATGTCTCACAGCAGGCGCAGTTACAACAAGTGGGTAGCGTGGCCACGGTAGGAAACGTGGTCGGCAGCGTGGGCAACGTAGTGGGCAATGTGGGCACAGTGGTGGGCAACGTTGTGGGCAATGTTACCGCAACCAACGACACCGCGCTCAAGCAACAACCCTCCCCTACGACACCACGGCTTTCGCCACAGGTGCGTATTTGTGGTGGGAATGTGGTCGGAAGCGTGGGCAACATAGTGGGCAACGTGGGCACAGTGGTGGGAAACGTAGTGGGGAACGTCATCACTACTAGTGACACCGCGATAAAGGAGCAGCCATCGCTTGCAGCGCCTCTGCTGTCACCACAGGTTCGTATATTATTATTACTGGGCTTAAACTACGAACAGCCAATATGGACTAAATACGGCGTTGACGTAAAAGTAACCAGTTCCCTTAAAGCTTAGTTACACTAACAAACAATATTCCTGCAAGTTGCTTTTTGTAAGGCCCATTTCAGCATGTGATTACGCCTGGACTTTACATCTTTAGTGTGTCTAGGTAAGATTGATTACCTTAAAGATGAAAGTATAAAATAACACAATCATTTATAAATAGTAGATCTAGATAGATAGATATTTAAGAGAAACAAGGTCACCTTTATAGAGACTAAACTCATTTGCTTAAGAAACATTTGACAAGTCTTATTATTAATGGCTTTCATTCAAGACTGTAGATCTTTTCATTTTCTCTCCTTTTCTGCTTGCTTTTCCAATAAAGCTATCTTACTGAGTTAACCCCGCTTTCGAGTGCCATTGCTAAATTGATCTATACATGTGATATTTAACTGCAGGCGTCCACGAATCAGTTGTTAGCACAACAACTGACAAACCCTCCGCAACCGCTCAACCCTCAAAAGATGCAATCCGCCATCATACATATACAGCATCCACTCATGTCCACTGCTGGAACGTCGCAGGTAAGGAATAGAATACCTATATGTTCATTTATATTTATATCATTCTAATTTTAAAATATAAAACATGAATAGCCCACTAGTATTAAGAAAACAGACAAATGATGTGTGTAGACAAATGATTAATGTTTTATAATATATTTTTTTAAGGTTTTTTGGCTTGGCTTCGAAAATCTTATAAAATATGTAATTTCGTTTACCAGGTACAAAACATCCAGTACACGAACACAACGACGACGCAACAGAAGGCGACCATCTCCAAGCCGAGGACAACGAACCCCGCCATCAGTGCGCTTGTTACTAGTCTTATGAACTCCGCACAACAGTTCCAACAAGGTAAGTATTGTCAAAAACTCTGGGTTTTAGAAGATGATTCATTGCGAACGGTTTCGGGCATTCACAGCAGAGCGGCAGAACTTGATAAAGCCAAAAGATAAAATATTGAGTTTTGTTTTGCCGTTCTGTAAAAAAAAATGTTGCTTTCCTGAAAACTGTGTCAGTCAATACAGAATACTAACTCCAAATACATTCACAACAGCGGCCAGCCAGAACGCGGCAAAATCAGCAGTTAGTACAGCGACCAGCAACGCAACGATATTGAACCTACTGAACAGTGCGCCGGCCGCCATGACACACGCGACCTCTAGCGCAGACAATACCATAGACGCGCACAAGCTGCTCGGACGAGTATCTATAGCTGGCGCCAGGATTATCACTGCCACTACCGCCTCGCATACCTTACCTACATATACACAACAGGTGAGAATGTAGTATTTAATGATCTTGTTCTTCTTCTTAGAGGGAAACCAGGTAGGTCCACAAAAAAATAAAAAATAAAGTAAGGTCACTTCGGCAAAGCGTCTTTACAAGCTCTGCTTTTCTCGTGTACAGCGTACGGGCAGCCATGATATAAAACTACATAACAAATAGTACAGTTTAATATTAATATTGTTTTCGTATGCTAGGGAGTCGGGGTCCAAGTAATGAGCGGTTACACGAGGGAGAACGAGGCTACAAACGTGTCGAGCAGTGAGAGCGCTTTGTTAGAGCGATTGATGGGGCCCGACACTTCTGCCGCGCCCACCTCGCAGCAGCAACCTGTGTGTCATTTACAGGTAACCGAATTTATTGACAAACTCATTACCATTAGTATGTTGCGCTGAAGATAGGTTAAAGTTTCTGCTTTATACAATATAAATAATACAATGTATATTTTTTATTAAAATTCCAAAAAATATAATATATTCCTTTTTTAGCACCTACTTCTCTTTTAATGTCATTAATTAAAAAACGGTAACGCTAAATAACCTAAATAGGAAATATAAATATAAATATCTCGGGACAACTCGCACACGGCCATCTGATCCCAAGCTAAGCAGAGCTTGTGTTATGGTAACCAGACAACTGATATACATACTTATATAATTTATGAATACATACATATTATAGATAAATTACACCCAGACACAGAACCAACAATTATGCTCACACACAAAGTTTGTCCTGGGAATGTGTTTCATCTTCGCACTTCCTTTCACTTTGTATATGTACTGTTTGTCGATAAGGAGTTTTTCTTTTTCTCAGGGTTTAAGTTTAGCATCCCTTCAAGGTCTTCAAGGCATCCAAGGTCTGCAGAACGTACAAGTCCAGATCCCGGGTCTGTCGGCACCCATATCGTTATCGCTGAACGTTTCGGGTGCGCCCAGCGGCCTGCTGGTTTCGGTTCCACCTACAACCTCCGTCGTGCTTACGAATCAACCATCGGTGCTCTCTTTACCTATAGGTAAGAATTCGATATTTCTATATTTCACAGGTCCGTGTTCAAAGTCAAAGCGAACTTATTTATTTCAATTATAAAAGGCACTTTTGAACGCCATTAAAAAAATAAAAAAAGGATTAAATCTAGTTGCCCTTTCCAAAAGGTAGTTTTGTATGGAGCTAGTAGTGGATGGATAAAAGAGGTCAAAGATCAAACTCAGTAGTCTGCTATAAGATTTTGCTTTAGGATCTACCGTCCATGGACTCCAAAATGTGCAAGTTCCTAGTTAGGGCTTAGGTTCTATCGACAGGCACATATAGTCTACATTTGTCGCGATTTGCTATTGCATGGGTGGTAATTTGCTATGCATTACTTGTGAGAAAGCTTAATTGTTATAATTTTATTCAGGTGTGCAACTCAGACGGTGGCACTAAATAACAAAGTGCGATTGTATCCGTCTTTGCACTCTCTTCTTTTTTGTTAATTCCTGCTTCAGTATTTTTTAAGAATATGTTTGTTTGTTTTATACCGTATAACTTACGCCTTTCCTATATTATTCCTTTCATACTCCCCTATATCACTCGGACCCATTTTCAAATTCTTTCTCATGCTTGCAGCGCAACTAATGTCAGGCGGCGTGAAGGGTCAGGTGCGCGGGTCGGGCGTGCAGGTGGTGCGCAGCGCGCGCGGCGCTCGGCCCGCCCCGCGACCCGCGCGCCCGCCTGCGCCCAACACCGCTCCCCCGGCCATGCCCGCGCCTAGCAATATGCCACAAACCGGTAAGTACTAACTATTGTATCATTATATAACGTTCAAAGTGTAATCACAATCACAGTCTCAAGACAATAGACAATAGTAGAGCACTTTTTGAAGTAGCTCGTCAGGGTTGGTAATCATATTTAAATACCTAATTCTGCCGTTAGCAGCGTTATGTGCTGGCTTGTAGGGTAGTGAGTGCCGGTGTAATAATAAATCCAGAAATAAACGATATTTTCGGGACCAAAGTCGAGGGTGACCTCTTACCATCTGTTAACATCCGCCATGTATAACATAAAAAAAGCGTTTGACTCTTAAGCTATAGCGATCAGGCAATCTCAAGCAGTTTCCCTGTTCGAGCTTTCCGGAACATTGAACCAATCAGCAAGAATCTTACAGTATTGATTATGTAATGAGAGCAATGTGTATCGCAGGTACGACACAATTTATAAGCCAGGCGCAAGCGCAGGCGCTGAGCGCGCAACAGGTGCGGCGGAAATCGAACGCAGACAGTTCTTAGTGACGTCACGCGCGCCTTGTCCTAGTGAAATATACTGTAAATATTAACCCTAGCTAAATTATTGTAACGTTAGTGACATAGTGACCAGTGCCGTGCGCAGTATACACGCTGTGATCCACATACGTACCCCGGCGGCCATTTTTAAACACCGATATTCGAGAAATAGACTTTACTTAGATATGTGCGTGTACCTATGCAATAGTAGAATTATGGTTGTTTTATTGATACGTCACACAGTTGTTGTTACTCCTGTTAGAAATAACATTGGTTAAGCTACGGCCTGTCAATACCGTAAATGTTAAATACATAACTAATGTCAATATAAAATATATTTAAGTAGTATCCTCAATGTTGCTATATCCAATACAATAATGTCTTAAACAACGACTGAATTTTTATAACCTAGCGATGTTATTTCATGGAATTATGCCTATAAATAGCTAATAATTAAATTATCAGTTTTCATCACACTACATGTAAATGATCTACAAAACTTATTGCAATTATTTGTTTTTAATCATGTCTTTGACACATTTTATTTGAATTATTTATCATATACTATTTTCAATCATGTATTTTTATTATTTAAATGTCACAAATTATAATAATTTATGTATGAAATATAAATTAAATTTAAAAATAATGCAACATTGAAAGTGATTGGATCATGACATGAATTGTGAGTATAGTTAAAAGTGTTACTACATACCTAGTAAGTAAATATGATTGTTAATAAATCCGGATATTATTATATTAGTAAAGATTTTGTTTTGTGGTTGATGTTATTGGCAACATCTGTATATAAACGTTGTTAGAGTTTGTGAAGAAAACTTTAGAGCAACACACAGGACGATAAAATATACAGTAAAATAAATTGAGTAAAGTATGATTATGTATGTTGATCCTTGACTAACATCCACGCTGTAGAAATTTTGCGTAAATCAGTATTAGTAAGAATTAAATCACTGTTCGTTGACAATCTAGTACTGACGTTTTTGGAACATAATGAAGTACAACACTTTGCAGTGATTCATGAATCTGTGTTAGATAAGTTGTAAATATGTATTATATAGTTTCGAGTAAGCATCACAGCTAACGATAGTTGGAATGTAAGAATGTTGATTTTATGTTTTCAGTAAGTTGATGTAATATAGTATGTGAATAGTAATGACAAATGTTTTGGTACGTGTTATAGTAACCGTTATCGAGTTTCGTAGATTTCAGAGCTCTGTATAACTGTATTTATTCTTATTATGATTTGAGAATTTATTTATAGTTTCATAACGGAATTTTATTAATTAATTACAGAATGGGTCCTTTTCCATTGAACTATGTGTAATATATAAATGGATTTTTTATATACAGGAAAGCGTACTTAGGAGGCTTTCACTTTTTGAGACAGATCGGTCGGACATGTCTCAAAAAGTGAAAGCTTTTTTGCGATTTGTAACTTTTCTAGTTCTCTTGCCTCAATTGGTCCCAAAGAGCTTATTGGTCCTTATGATTAACAGAATCGATTGAAATAATCATGTTTTTGGATTATTGGTCCATTTGTTGGCTGACTACATTAAAATATTTAGGTTAAAATGTTAATTAACATGTTGAGGGCAGTCTCATAAGAAAGTTTTCCTGTTACAGCTACAACAGTTAGGGTACGTACCGTCGTAGCCCTTCCAAAAAATTCACTCTGTATACAAAACTAATATTATTCTATGCTATTGAGAGCCTTTTGAAAAAGAAATTTTAAAGTAATAGAGCAAGAGCCCATGAGGGCCAGACCTTCGTTATTTTATAAAAGCTGAAAGTTTGTCAGCGCATGCTCCCAACACAGGTAAGAACTATGCACGAACGATGAAGTTTGGGTAACGGTTGCTTTGGCAGGTACACGGTTCTAAAGGTGTGACAAATTTAAATCTACTTTCGTCATTTTATAAAGGCTGATTTTTTGGTATTACCTTCAGAATTTTATTAAAAATCACGTCATTCATTGCCAGACACTTATCATGGTGGAAACCCCTTGCCAGACACCCTTATTGTTCATGAAATTATAATTCTACTTAAGTTATAGTAAAAAAAGCTGATTTTTACTTATGGGATGTCCGGTAATTAATAGATTACCATGAAATGGGTCATGGTAGAACTAATGGCTATTCCGAAAAAAAAAACAAATAAAAAAAAACAAGTAGTACATACCAAAGATGGGCTTTTTAATACTAATCGATGTTTTTTGTTCCCGTATTTTACATTCTTAAGTACACCACGACCACGAATTAATGAATTCAATCGTTTTTTTTTATTGTGACAGCCCCAATAGAAAAAAAACACCACATTTTCAAACCCACAAGTCCCATAGCCTGATATAGGACTTGTGGGTTTGAAAATGTGGTGTTTTTTTTCTATTGGGGCTGTCTTAAGGATGTTAGCCACCGCATAGAAAATAAGCGAATATATTGTTAAAGTTTTCTTAGAAACCGATGGATGGCTTCGGTTAAAACTTAGTATAATTAAGGAACTGTTTATTATCTACATCTTAAATGAAATCAGATTTGAGAATATCCACTGGTTTCTAAGAAAACTTCAACTATATCTGACGACCCTGCATACCTGTCTCTTTTGTAGACATTACTGACATCAATCCATGCCTCGGAAAGCACGTTAAGCCGTTGGTCCCGGCTGTCATACGTACTTTGGCAGTCGTTACGAGTCGTCAGAAGCCCGAAAGTCTGACAACCAGTCTAACCAAGGGGTATCGTATTACCCAGTTACTGGGTTGTGGAGGTCAGATAGGCAGTCGCTCCATGTAAAATATTGGTACTCAGCTGCACGCAGCGGTTGGACTGGAAGTCGACCCCAACATAGTTGGGAAAAGGCCAGGCAGATGATGAAATATTCCAATTTCTCAAACTTTAAATTTCACTCCTTTTGTAAACGAATAGCAATAATTCACTATTCATACTCTAACGATTCATATTCTAACGATGGAATTCATTAATTCGTGGTCGTGGTGTACTTAAGAATGTAAAATACGGGAACAAAAAACATCGATTAGTATTAAAAAGCCCATCTTTGGTATGTACTACTTGTTTTTTTTTATTTGTTTTTTTTTTCGGAATAGCCATTAGTTCTACCATGACCCATTTCATGGTAATCTATTAATTACCGGACATCCCATAAGTAAAAATCAGCTTTTTTTACTATAACTTAAGTAGAATTATAATTTCATGAACAATAAGGGTGTCTGGCAAGGGGTTTCCACCATGATAAGTGTCTGGCAATGAATGACGTGATTTTTAATAAAATTCTGAAGGTAATACCAAAAAATCAGCCTTTATAAAATGACGAAAGTAGATTTAAATTTGTCACACCTTTAGAACCGTGTACCTGCCAAAGCAACCGTTACCCAAACTTCATCGTTCGTGCATAGTTCTTACCTGTGTTGGGAGCATGCGCTGACAAACTTTCAGCTTTTATAAAATAACGAAGGTCTGGCCCTCATGGGCTCTTAGGCTATAAACCTTAATACGTAATAATTTTTTTAATCATTTGCTACCTTAATAATTGATGAACGACTTGTTATATGAATTTAACTGAAAGCTACGGAACACTTTAACGTCGCAATTAACTAATAAAAATATAACAATGCAATGTAGATTTATTGGAACTGATAGTTATCAATATCTTGCAAAGAGATTATCAGACGTAATTAATCTTCTTCTTCCAAGTGTTTTCCTAGGCGCAATGGCCGATTGTTTTGTTAAGAAACTAATGAGTTTGTTGATATGCCTTCGAGTTTTTCCTGCCATGATATGGCAAGCTTCTGGTTTCAGAGATTAACAGTACATATATTGGTAATTATTGAAGATGTGTTGGTATCTGCCCATTACACTTAACCGATCGCTTGAAGAGTTACGTCACATGTATAAAATTCGGTCAGTATGTACATAAAGTAGTGCTTTGTAATTTGAAATATGTGTGACTTTAATTAATACTAAATTACATAGTAACTACTCTGCAGTGTACTGGGCAGCTATCAATCAGGGATTGTCTGTTTTTGCATGTCTTCGCCACTACTATTAATAGAATAAAGATATTTTTTGAATGAACGAAGCGGTTTCCCCTTATGAACTACGTCCCATTAGTTGTTCTATACTACGTTACGATGACTAGTTATTGTTACATTTGCACACGCACAATCATTATGTTTATGTACTATGTTAAATATAATGTTACCTGCCGAATATTGCAATAGGCATACCATTTCATATATTTTATTGTGTACAGTTATTATGTACTCGTACGTAGCGGTATCGCTGTATTTACTATTTATTTAGTTAACGAGATGTGTTCATACTGGCATTCTATGACATGCCTAGATAAGGGAACTATTTTGTTTTGTAGATATTTTTATTGCCTAGGTGTATGATAGATTGCGTGGACATATTTTGCTATTAACACAAATATTGCATAAGTCGAGGTGTAGATGAATAACTGTGCGTTTTGTTGATCTCATTTGTTTACGGACATGTAGCTCAATATGTAGACGATTGTAACATAAAATTTATTTGAACATGCGAATGTACCTATATTTTAAGAAATAATAAAATTAAATAATTATTGTATATATTTTCGAAAGGAGATTTTTATAAATAAAACAATATTACTCAGTTCGAGGTTGTATGAAGTTTTCAGTGTCAACTAGGTCGATTAAACTACATTGTAAATATTATTTTATTTTAGATGACATGTGATAATGCATTCAGACGTTTATAACATAAATGGTGTACAATAAAATTTTTATGATTGCGTTGACATGGATTTTGTGTATAAAATTGATATTGTAAAAATTAACTTGAATACGTTGTTCAAAGATTGACGGTTCGAACATAAATAAATAACTTTTACACAAAACATTTCTTTTATTTTAATGATCCTAAAATCTCAAAAGTTAAAAATGTATTTATTTTTATGACTGGCAATTTTCCTTTAGTATTAAACCGTAAGATCCTATGGAACACAATATGCTTAATACAATAAAATTAGGCCAAGCCGTAGACATGGGCGCCGCCTTAAAAATTCTCGGCGGCGGCGCGCTGACAAATTTCAATCGGCGGCGGCGTGGCGCCGGCGGCGTGGATTTCTACTACCTTTTTTTTATGGTAGTAAAAATCATCAAAATAATGAGTCCTTCCGCTCTGGGTGGGGCGTCAGACTTTTACTGACTATAAAACCACCCTGTTCCTTCTGTTGCCCTTTACGTTCCGGGACCACGGTATCCTGTTAAGACGTCCCGCAACCCCGGCAGGCGTTTGGCCCCGTCCCTGTGCTGACAGCTCTTTGGGGCGCGCACGAACAGAACGCACCGTCGACCCGGGCCTGGTCCTTGATCGGACGGCGCAGCTGCCCATTACTCGCCGTCCGCGCCTACGATGGCCGGATGTCGCCTCGCGACGTCCGACGCCCTGAGCGTCTCCCGTGGCGGCTGGGGCGTGAGGTGGAGGATGTTCTCTCCTTCACGCGGCCCGCCTCCTCCTTCGCTAGCATTGACTGCAGCATACTGCAGTCAATGCCTCTCGCGTCCGGACCTGGTTCAGGCCATGGCCTGAACCAGGTCCGGACGTGAGAGGTCGCCGTCGCCTATCGCCTCCGTGAAGGTTTAACTAAAACTCGCAATCTACTCCCTATCGTCTTATAGGCATTCCCCACATTAGGCGTGCGTGTTGCGGCGGTAAGACCCCTCTTTGAGAAGTGGCCTGACGCCTGACGCAGGTCCTCACCGGACACGGTTGTTTCGGGAGGTTCCTGTGTCGGATTCAGCGGGAGGAAACGCCCGGGTGCCACCACTCACGGAGGCGATAGGCGGCGGCGACCTCTCGCGTCCGGACCTGGTTCAGGCCATGCTCCGGGGCGAGAGGGAATGGGATGCAGTCACCTCCTTCTGCGAAGCAGTAATACTAGCGAAGGAGGCGGGCCGCGTGAGGGAGAGAACATCCTCCACCTTACGCCCCATGCAGCCACCGCGGGAGACGCCCAGGGCGTCGGACGTCGCGAGGCGACATCCGGCCACCGTAGGCGCGGGCTTGCGGACGGCGAGTAATAGGTAGCTCGCTGTCCGATCAAGGACCAGACCCGGGTCGACGGCGCGTTCTGTTTCACGCGCGCCTCAAAGAGCTGTCAGCACAAGGACGGGGCCCCAACGGGGCCAAACGCCTGCCGGGGTTGCGGGACGTCTTAACAGGATACCGTGGCCCCCGGAACGTAAAGGGCAACAGAAGGAACAGGGTGGTTTTTTAGTCAGTAAAAGTATGACAGTCCCTTCCGCCCCGCCCAGGGCGGTAGGAGTCAATTGATAAATTTTTAACACATTAAAAAAAAACCGGCCAAGTGCGAGTCAGACTCGCGCACCGAGGGTTCCGTACAAACCTGTAGGTATATAAGTAAAAATTATTAAAAATATTTTTATTATATGATGTAACTAAAAATTTATGCTTTTCGCAATTTTTCCTTTATCTGTGTTATAAGACGTTGCTTCGTACCAAATTTCAAGATTCTGAGTTCACGGGAAGTACCCTGTAGGTTTTGATTCCCTTGCGAGTAGTGGCGAGTTTCAAAATATGCGGTTTTAATTCCTGTTTCTTTTGATTGCGTTGACATAGAAGTTTGATTTTGTTACAGCTTAAAGGTATTATAGATTTGAGTATTTGATATGAATTTCAATATAATACCACTACGCGTTCATGAGGAAAGGGGTAGTAAGTTTAAAATTATTAAAAATATTTTTATTATATGATGTAACTAAAAATTTATACTTTTCGCAATTTTTCCTATATCTCTGCTATAAGACGTTGCTTCATACCAAATTTCAAGATTCTGAGTTCACGGGAAGTACCCTGTAGGTTTTGATTCCCTTGCGAGTGTCGAAAATTTGCGGCATAAACGGGAGTATCTTTTGATCGCGTTGACTTAGAAGTTTGATTTTTTCACAGCTCCAAGAGACCATAGACTTGAGTATTTGATATGAATTTCAGCTTGATACCTCCACGCGTTCCTGAGAAAAAAGGTCTTGACAGACAGACAGACAGACAGACAGACGGACAACAAAGTGATCCTATAAGGGTTCCGTTTTTACCTTTTGAGGTACGGAACCCTAAAAAAGGCGTGCGCGTTCCTCGATCTAGTGAGAGACGCGGGCGCCGCGTGTGCGCCGCGAGTGCGCTGCGTAAGCGTCGCGTGTTGCTGCCGTGTGACGGGCGCGTCGCGAGCGCGCGGCGCGCACGCGTCGTACGCCTTGGCGTTTAACCCCCTTCAGTCAAGTCAGTCACAATTTGGACAGTGCCGTGTTAGCTCACGTCGCGTTGCTGTATTAGCGGCAGCGATAGCGGGCGAAGGGGTAAGAACGCGTCGCGAGCGCCGCGTGCGCACCGCGTGCACTCTCTACACACGCCGCAGGGCATCAAAACGCGACGCTCACGCAGCGCGCACGCGGCTCCCGCACTACTCACACGCCCGCCTTAATACTAATGAAAGTTTATTTACTGTAGTTTTTGATAATTCAGTCATTTTGGATGAGTCAATCACGAAAACAAATACACGTCTTTACGCCACTCACGCCGCGCGGTGAATGTCGGCGGCGGCGGCGGCGTGCGGCGGGCACACGGCGGCGCCGCGCCGGCGCGGCGCCCATATCTAGCCAAGGTAACTAAAATTTATATTTTAATTTCTTAATTTCTCTTCTGATTTGGTTAATAATAACCACCAATTTTCAATCTAAGAGAAAGTTGTACGTATGCTATTGAAATAAAAAAAGCGGTATTCTACCAATTTCATGGCGCAAGTCTAACAAAGAAAGTACTAGGCGCATTTAAATACATACACCCCTATCTTAGAAATTCTGGGAAATCTGACAAAGCGTACACGTAATGTTTAGGACTTAGGATACTTTATATTCTGGTAGTACGTTCCCATGGGATAAAGTGGCGTTGTGGCAGGAATTGCTTGCAATTTTCTCGCTAGCAATATAATATTTCTTGAAAGTACTAAATAATGCCTAATTTATTGTGGTTAATAAAACAAAACTACAGTTTGGTTTGGTTAAAAAAGTATGCCTTTTTATTCTTTCAAATAGTCTTCATCTAAATTTATAAGAACATTGGACACAATGAAGCTTTTTTTACCGATAAATAAGTATAAATAATTTCATATTCACATAAATCTTATTTATACATACATTACATTTATTTTAATATCAGTCCTCTCAAAAGGTCCATTCTCTCCCTGCAAATTAAATTTTATTATTTACACAGCGATAGGGATTCGCATCTACCGTACATACATACATCAACAATTAACAATTAATAGAGACTATTTACAAAATATATTTCCACAAACACTCACACGATCATACTTCACCGTTTACACACACCTATTTCACATTCACACCATTTGGCATATGGATGGCGGCACGTCACTAGCAGAGTTCGTTCCAGGCGAGCCACCAGGCCCCTCGGCAGTTTTCGCGCTTCCGCCGCCGGCGCTCGGCGCGGTCTGAGCGCTTCTTCACGAAGCGAATGTTGTATGGGTCTTCGGCTAATTCTGGGTACCGTGCGACATCATGCACGTACTCTCCTTCGTAGCCTGCTGCTGATCCAGCCTTCTGGATTTCATCTAATTCGGCTGCGGACCAGTCGAGTGAGCCGCCAAGACCGCTGCGTAACGCTTCACGTTCGCGGTGCCACGCTTTCCGAACGGCAGCCGCGCGCGCGTGGTGCAGCAGTCGTTGTCGCTCACGTTCCGCACTAGTGCCGTACCGTAGATTCACTATGCTTGTTTTTCCGTGTATTTTCACGTCCGCGTAAGAACGTCCTCCTTCAGCAACTTCGTGGAAAGTCACATTTAATTTGCCTTGCATTCGTTTCAATTGTTGTTTATCGTCGGCAGCACGCCAGGTATCCTCTTTTACGAAATAGAAGACGTCTTGTTGATCGCCATGAACAACAAACGAGAATGGCAGAAGATGAGATCGGTTAAAAACTGAGGTATAAACATCCCGGTAAATAGCATTGGCCGATGGCACAGTGGTGACCACGGCGCGACCTCGAGAGTTGCGCGACACTAGGATGCCACGTCCGAACGGTGGCTCAGAATCGGAGCCGATGCGTTTAGGTGCCAGGTTTAAGGCGTCAGTCTTGAGGGCCGACATAGCCGGTATTGACAGGCTTCTGAAGTCTGCTATTCTCTTGTTTGACATATGTGATAGGAAGCCTGATTCTATGGTGACTGTCGGAAGTAGAGACATGGCAGAAGGTAGGCCTGGGCTGGTGTCTGCAGGTGCGGTGCCCCACACGGGCCGACCACGAGGAATGCTCGGCAGCACTGAACCCCCGGGGAGTTCGTCAGGGTAGAGCTGGGGCGCGAGGCTCTTCGTGTCATAGCCAAGCAACTTCAGCCATGATAGGTGATCTAAAATTGCAAAAGTCAACAATTAGTAAATACACATTTGAGCATGGTTACAAGTTAGGGCATTAAATTGATGAGTCAGCTCTTTACCTGTTGGTTTTTTGTTCTGCGGCCGTACATTAATAGGATCGTTCCCATTGAATCTATATAGATGTAGCTGAGTTGGGTTGTGTATTCTCTCGATGAGATTCTCCCACAAAGGAGACATCCATTGTCCAATCAGAGGGTCGTAAACTTTTCCATTGGCCATGTGAACTAATGACGTCACTTGGTCTAATAGTCCTCCACAGAAGTCAACAGGAAGGTACAAGTATGGGTTAGAATCGTATACTATATGGCCGTATGGAGATCTCATGATTTCTCTTATTCCTTCTCCATATTGGTTGAAAATCATCACCGGTGTTCCACATTGGTCCGTGGCGATGTAATACTTATGCCGAGCAACCTAAAATCAGAGAACATTTGGTTAGTCAGAAAGCCGGATATTTCGAAGCAAAACATTTTTGGCTGACTGGCTTATACCTGCGTATATATCAGATGCCCTCTGTCATCGTAGACTAGGGTCATGAATCTATTTTCACGTGGTGAATAAATATGGCTAACTTCATGAGGTCTATCTTTGTTCGTGTAGAAGAATTGGGTCACATTTCCGAAGTTATCTTTTCTGGTAGAAAGCCTGAAACAGAACAAAGTTTGTTACGCATCAATATTTAAATGAACAGTTAGCTTATTCTTCAGCGTAAGTTATTCGTGCTTTTAACATACCTGTCGAGATGGTCATAGAAGTATCGAACATCAAATCTTCCTCGTTTTGTTGCTCTAATCAGAAGTCCCTTAGAATTGTATTGGAATCTTTCTTCTCTCGCATTTTGGGATACCAGTCCACGGCTATCATACCTATACTGACCCTCGCCGAATTTGACTATACGATCCATATCATTGTACTCCATCGGTATTGTGTTACCTCTGTAGGTCAGTGACAACATATTACCGTTGTCATCATATCTAAAGCCCCATGGTTCTTGTGCCTCAACTCCTGTCAGCTGACCGTCGCAGTCCCAAGTATAGTTTTTCACATTTGTATATGTATTGACGCCTACATTTCTTGTATGTGTGCGTGTTTGAGATATTCTTCCATGCCTGTCATAAGAAAATTCCATTCGGAATACTTCCATTCTGTGGATGTTAACAGTTACTTCCTTTTCTAAGAACTGATCGTTAAGTAAACGAGAGAACATTGCAATTCCATCGTATACTGAAGTTTCGTTCCATTTTTGTTTTGATACAGTAAATTGACCTAGTATTTCAGGAGCACCCGTTTTGGTATTGTAAACAATATGATGCGGAATTAGAGTTTGTCCACCAATCCTCCCTTGAACGGAAGTTATTCTATAATTATTATCATATTCATAGATTATTTTCGCATTACTTAGTCCAGTTTTGGCACCATAATCAAGCCTTTCTTCTGTAAGTAGGCCACCAGCGTAAGTAGATTCCCATCGATAGTCAACATCATGGTCAACATGTAATATTTCGGATGGTAGCCCACTCGTTTCTGCATAGTGTATTTGTGTTTGGCCATCTCCATGAACTACTTCAGATACCTTATTAGTTGTAAAGTAACGGTATACAACTCTGGCACCATCACCTGGGAATACTGTCTGAAGAAGCTCTCCTGTATGAGCATAATGTTGCAAATATTTCTTTGAAGAACCAGGTGGAGTGTAAGTAACTCTTAAAAATCCAATTGACGGTTGTACGCTAAACGAATGGTTCGATCCTGAGGGCAATATAACGTGCGTCAACCCACCATCATTATCATATTTGTACTTGAAACTTCTTTGACTGGCTAAAGTTATTTTCGAAACAAGATTGCCGTCATTGTAATAAATGAACTTAGTGCCGTCTTGTGGACTCGTTATCTCCGAAAGCATACCATGTGGATCATAGCTATAGCTTTCCTCGCTCTCACCCCATTTCCAGCCGTTAATCCTATAGAATCTATCGTATGAGATATTGAGAGGAGCTCCAGCACCGTGAGGATTAAACGAAAGTGGCAGCCCAGCGACATCGTAAGAAATAGTAAAAAGTGGGTTTCTGTCAGCGTTGAAGAAAGTTTCGCGGCTCTTGAACTGATCGAATTCAATAATAAGTACTCTGGAGTCGTTAACCCATATTTCTCTGTTCAACGTTTGCTGCGGATTCCGCACGTCACCTACTAACGTGTACAAAGAGTACATGTTGTTAACCAATGAGTCACCGAACGTAGTGGTTTGATGTGACCACATGTGCAGCATTTCAGCTTCTATCGGCAGGGCAGCTTCTAGCAGTGGGTGTTTCGCAGCTGCAATACTTTCGAATTTTCCTGCCCATGGTGTTTCAAGAAGCAAAGTATTATTTGTGTAAATTCGGCCTTCAGTTATTTGCTTCCCATTATTTATAGTGATTTGCTTGAATGATTGCCCATGTAAAACGTATTCGCATTTCTTGGCAACTCCTACGGGTATAGTGCTCGATGGATTTGATACTGTTACAGCTAACCCGTAATTCTTGGCAAGGCCAGAGGTAATGTGTACTTGCTCACCAGACGGCATTATGATTTTAGTTACTCTTCCTAGTTCATCGTAATTGTAAATTACAGTATCACCAGCCTAAAAACAAATAATATTATAATTAGTAAGTATAGCGTCAACGAAACTTAACTTACTAACTTATGCCTAACAAGCCTTTAGCCTTAAGTTATTAAGGCTTAAGGCTTGTACGCCTTTGTACTTTTTTGTTGCATAAAGTTTTAACAAATAAATAAATAAAACTTACCCCTGATCGGCTGTTTAATAATCCAGTACTAGCATCGTAGTCAAATTCCATTTCCGTTGAACCTTTCTCAGCTATCCTGGTTAGGTAACCAATGCCAGAAATCTTCAATTCGAGTTTATGGTCCTGTGTATTTTCGATAGAGCTAACAATATTACTGTAATCCCTGAGTAATTGTATTTTATTCCCTGATGCATCAGTGACTGTAGACAGCTTGCCGAAGCTTGTATTCTTTGAATACAAGAACGAATATCTTGTTTTTCCTGATGTCAAGTCTTTGGTGGTGATATGTTGACCGTAGCGATTAAATACGTATATTTCTGAAGTTGGTGGATAAGGTATTCTGAACTCTCCATTTTCGTCATGTGTTGGCAGGTAGTGTTTTAGTGCTAATATATGTAGAGATCCTGAAATAATAACAATGATTAAAATTTGCCTGAAAAAGATGTATTAAATTTTTTTGGCTTATTTTTATTACCTTGGTCAACAACATTAAGAACTCCATCTGGTGTAACAGCGAGAGCAGAAATAGTTTGGAATTTAGCATTGGATGATAGTAACGTCTCTGTACTTGTAGGTGGTTCGTCACCTGCGGCTACACTGAGTCTACACGGGCATCCAGCATCATCTCTCGAATTTGTTGGCACCGCCGTCGCGGAGGCAGACGAATTGCATTCACAGCTTAATTCCTTCAAATTCTCCTGGACTTTTCCAGCGAAATGTATAATTTTACCCGATGGATCTATAGATTTTATAGCGTTCGTTTTCTTAGAATCAGCTTCAGCGACATACAGGATCCCGCTTGGTGCAAAGGCTATGGCTAAAATTGTGCCTAAGCTAGAATCTTCTCTGATATCAGTATTTGTACGATTAGTCGATTTTGTTAAAGGTTTTCCATCATTTCCGATGCGGCAATGTGATGGCTGACCAGCCACTACTTTGATTTTCATATCAACTGTTAGTTTTAGTATGATTCTGTCGTCTATGAAGTATAGGGATCCATCGAGCGGTGATAAAGCTACTCCTGTTGGCCATTGTAACTGTGCTTCATAAGGTGGGATTGCTCCTCTGCAAGGTACGGGTGACCAATGGTTGTGGTGACCGTGATGTCCTACAAGAGTGTGTATAATGCCATTTGGATCAACTGCTCGTATGTTGGTTCCATCTGCAATATACATTGTTCTATCTGCTGCAATTGCGAGACCTGGAACAGAAAAATAATTATATTTTTATATAATTCTTATTAAACGTTTGCTAATAAAATATGACCGGTTTGTTTTCTGCAGTGCGGCCCATATATTTTCTATTTAATATTAATGTACTTACCTTTGGGATGCGCCAATTTGGCTTTGATTGCTGGTCCTTCATCACCACAATTAGAATCATCTCCAGGTACGCAACGGTCTCCGTTACCAACTACAGCCTCAGAGTTTGTGGCTGGATCTCGCACTTTTTCTAAAGCTATCACTCTTCGGACTTGATGTCTCTCAGAATCTGATATGTAAAGATATCCATCCGCTGGTGATATGCAGATATAATACTGATATGCAACTTGCGTAGTTCTGTAATGAAAAATATTTGGAAATTATTTTAACAATTCGTTGTATAATAGAATTATTTAAAATGGTGTAATCAGTCGGTAAAATCTTTTGAAGTAAATACTTACTGTAGTTGAAGAACGGTGGTCACTACACCCTCAGGAGTGATTCGTCTGACGAGATTAAAATCACCAACATACAAAGATCCATCTGGACCCGAGGTCAGTGCTGTTGGGGTTAAGAGACGAGCGTCTGCTGCTTTGCCGTTACAGTGGTCAGGACATTCTAAAGATCGTTGAAGACCAGTTCCCATCACCACCTACAAAATACCGTTCAATATATTTTAATAGGCACAAGTACAAAAGTTGCAAGTATAAGTTGCTGAAAAACACATTTTTATTTGCGTAGGAAGGTAGGAGCTGTGGATCTTATAATTTGTTTTTACCTGGACAGTTCTGGGGTATTGTTTCAAATGAAGAAGTGCCCCATCGCCTTTCTGTAAAATACCCTCATGGAAGTTGTAATGATGGTGTATGTCGAGACCCCATCCTCCAATGTCTGAGATGTCTACATCGAAACCAGCCAAAGTAGCAGTCTGTGTCTCCCATACAATTGACGCACAAGACGTGTACTCGTAGCCTATAGATATTTTTGCTTGAGCTTGGCCGTATACCTGGAATGATAAGTCGTGAAATTAATCCAAAAATCGTATTTAAATGTTCAATTAAAGTGAAGTATTTGTGATTCCTAGATATATAAGGGAAGCGTTTACAATATTACTTCGTCTTACCTTTTGTTTGTATACATTTCGTTTGTTCCACGCAAAGATATGAGTCAAGTCGGGATCAGCTTCGTAAGAATGGGTGTGCAAAGAGCCTTCAATCTCAACGCGGACATGCACTCGGATGAGGGATGCTGGGACCACACGACGAGTGAGTTGTACGTGCACGCAGGACAGATAACCAGCCGACTGAGATGAGCGGTACGTCAGTTTCACCAATGAGCCAGGGATGCCGATAGATTCGCTTACAATCTGGAAATAAATGTACAAATTTTTTAGCGATATAGTTCGTAGTCACAACAACAACTGGTTCCTCATACAAATACAATTGGATATGGTGCAGAAATTGCTAAACACAAATTCTGGGTTTAGTTGGTGTACGGGAAACTGTTAAACAAAAACACATTATCCTTACATTTGACGCCTTTCATACAACATACGAGCATAATAATATGGATAGATTAGATACGCAAGATTATTGTCATAATGAGCCACGATACACTGTCCCACAATAATGTTTCCTAATGTGTAGATTGTCTGACCAGAGTTTGACGATCGATAGATGAAAAGAAAAACTAGACGTCGACAAAAGGTGCCAACTGTTTTTACCTGAGCTTCCGGATAAATCACGGTGGTCGTGGTAGCGGATGAAGCGGCAGGAGCTGCCAGCGGCGGTACTGCCACGACTTCAGGTCTTAACCGCTCGTGGTCGTGAGCTGCACAAGGTGGAGTCTCTGATTCCCACCATTGTGGTGTTGGCGACCAGCCGATACGTGGTGGAGCCCTAGAAATTACGTTGGATTAGAATGTAGTGAAAATAAAAAATAAAAGTGAACCTTTAATAACGAAAACCAAAGAGGGGTTTTTTGTGACCAAAAATAATTATATTGATCCTTTAACAAAAACACAAAACATTCAAATTTTTTTAAACTTTATGTTCCTTGTTAATAAGTAAAAAAATTAGAGGGTAGTTAATAAAACACCAACACCCGAATATTAAAAACTGTATTTCTACCACCTATAAAAAAACCATATTAGTTATAAAACCCTTCTCACCTGGGCGTTGGTACTTTCACATTGTCGTCACTTAGTTCCATTTGTACTGGTGGTAATACGACGATCTGGTTCCATGGTACGAAGACAGTCTTCCTCAGCGGCTTGAACGGTGATCGCTGGAACTGCAGGGTCACGGCGCCTCCTCCATTCACCAACACGTCAAACCTGAATGATGGCACATAACATTTTAGAGGGTCATAGGTACTTTACGTAGAGCTGGCATGGCTCTGCATTGATGTGGTTTCCTCGAAGGTATTTCAAAGCAACTAACAAAATTTATGCTAAGAATCTATGCTAAATCTTTCAAACTCGAACAAATTCTCAGTTAAATGTCTGTTAATTGATGAGTGCGATTTTTAGGTACATACATACTATTTGTAGACATCTTAACTATTTAATCTAGCTCTTGGATAAATCTGACCAGAGTACACACGTAAATTAGACAATTAAACGAATACAGAATAAATATATACGCTATTTAAAAGTTTCCATTAGTTATCTTGATGTTTCCATTATCTTTCCTTATCCTACAAATATATAAGTATATAGATATATAGTTAATTTTATTTCCAGAATTGTCGTAGTTAAGGCCAAATAAAGTTACGCTTGCGCCATCGTTACCCCTCATTACTCCAGTTTAGAACTTAATCGCATTAACTTTCCGATTAAGAGAGTAAATTCGAAAGTCATGTCCAGAATTTGTAAATGAGGAAGTTCAACGGAGGTTTGTCTCTATTCTAACTGGTTTTTCACGAAAATAAAACTCTACCGGAAAAACTGCTATTATTTAATTTTTTTAAGTATTCTACTATAAAAATGTTGTCCTAAGATGTTATTGGATTTAAAGCTATAAAATAATATTTTAAGGCAATATAAAGTTCTTACACCGACTACCTATAATGGGGTTTAAAGAGACACTTAAGGAACCTGGAAGTTATAATTATGTTCTTCTCAACATTGAGATTATTTCTTTGTTCTGGACCACACTTGGGAAACTTCTGTTTACGGAAAGTTCAATATCTTGAAAATCAAAGTTTCTACCAATCCACAATGTTCTGCACATGCTACTTATAAAAAGTGATTTTTCTAAACTTGTTTTCCAGCAATAACTTCTGCTTAATGTTACATAGCTTGATGGGCAGTAGATATGCGTAGTTAACGGCCATGTGACAACACTCCGTTTAAATTTTAAAAGTTAGTAAAGTAAGAAAACACCCGTCACTATTCCCATTAACTGAAGACCAACGCCCACAACACCACGACTTAGAAACCAAAATACGAAGATACCTATACAAAGTGAAGGTCTTGTGCAAATTATGTTACACGTGGTACCTATATATAGGTATTTATTCCACGTGTAACATAATTTGTGTAAAATTAACCATGTTCCATTCAGGACCTTTTTCTGTGGGCGTAAAAACAAGTAAAGATAGTATTTTGTTTTTTAAGTACTGTGTTTTGTTTTGTTATTGTGTGTGTACACCATTAAATTAAAATTTATAGATTGTTGTGCTATAGCTGGGTTCATGTATGAAACTATGCTACCTATAATATCTTAAAAAAAAACTTATAAAATAACCTATTTGCCACTTATTTAGACGTGAGCTGTAGGTATTTCTGTTCACCTCTCGGTGCTAAATAATATGTAAAATTCTCGGTAGTCTTAACACGATAAAACTGCAGTTATTAATTTCAAAAATGATGTAACAAGTACCTCGAAGATCGGGTAGGACGGTACTCGTGTTCCGTCCCTACATTTTAATGATCCCTTATAATATTTTTCTTGTCATTAATTTAAGCAACGCCGTACAATATTTTTTCACTTTTTTCTTTGTTTCATTTCACCGTTTTTACCTTTAATGAGAGTTTGTTATCGAAACGTGTTGAGCAGGGGTTTAGTTTGATGATCAGCACTTTCAATAAAGGAAAAAATGGCGACGTTTCTTCCCGTTAGATTTTTTTAAACGTTTCGAGACGTTATTTACGATCTTGAGAAGTAATAAAAAAATATACTTAGGCAGTGAACTTTTTTTTGTGTATTTGGAAGCATGCTGAAATTAGTGCTTTATTACTGAAAATGTTATTATAGTGGGTGTAGTCTCGGACTTGAAGTACGTCGAATAGGGTAAACCGGTAACACTAGGGTTAATCATTTTTTGATGGTGTATTTTGGAAAGCTACTGATACTTAGCTTACTATTCTTGAAAGTTGGAAAACATAACTACACGTAAACAGTTTACTGAGTTACGGTAATTGATTTTTAAAAGCTTAAACGTGACGCGTTATTCGATTACATGTTCACATGATACAGGTTTCGTTCCACCGCCTAATTCGATTTCATACTTGATGCTTTTACGTACGTGCAACCAATAACAAACACCGTGTCCGAAAATTAATGACGATCCTATACATATAAATACAAATGTTTGTACAGATATTTGATCAAATATCTCTATTTATCACGCAATGTTCAATTACTTTCTTTAAGACAATTTAGTTCCATGACTCAACGGTCGTCGTGACTAATAGGATTTTTCTATTTTTTTGATGTTGTTTCTGAACTTTACATTGAAACATTGTTTTGACATGGTGATTGCCCTGATCGTCCGATGCCAAATTATCTTATTTCTGTTTGTTTATTATAATGCTGTGAGATAGTGGAGTTACGGTGACTCACCGTAATTAGTGCTTACGTATTTTCTCGTATTTTTCTTTAAGTGCAACAATTACGTTTAAATGTTTCTTAATGGGTAGCGCTTTTAAATGACTATAATTACTAAAATTCTTGGCGCATGCTATAATGTTGGTTGATACTTAATTGAAGTAAACATAACAATTAAAATTATTTAACGGTCTATCGTAGGCCCTGGTAGCCTTTAGTAGTAACTTAAAAAAGAGATTCTAAACAACTTTCATGCTGAGAATATATGTATGTAATTCAATGGTTAAAGTTTTTCAAGAGTAATTATAAGTATTGTTATTTCAAACTTGTAGATATAAATAAAGTAAGGTACATACATAGGTATTAATCCCTACAGGATTTCAAATCCTTTTCTTTTCCTATTGTGACATCATAACTGTAGCTATAAGTAGAAATTGAATTCTTGCTGGGATGAGGGATTTTTTGGTTATTGAGCTCAATTTCTTCGTTGGATATAACTGAGAATTTGTTTGAATGATTTTTGTCGTCAAAAGCTAATCTGAAGATCACACTGGGTACTCTTCAAAAAGGCACGAAGAGGAGAAGGTAAGACCACATTGGTCTCTTTTCGCATAAATCACATTTGGAAATTAACAATTTAATATAAAAGGTAGATATAATTTTGACAAGTTTCAGAGGAGAACGGCTGTCATTCTGTATAAGTGGAACGTTAACACTTACCCACGTACTAAAAACTCGACGTTTGATGTGTACTTACCAACGAACACATAATTTTCCTTCAGTATTAAGATATTACGGAAACCTAGACAAAACATAAGGCAGAAGGAATCAGTTTTCGTTGTTTACTAACCATCCACCCTGCCTGGTAAGCGTGAATCCGAAGCGAGCCTCTCGGTCCACGGAGACCCTGATGCCGATGATGCCGAGGCCTTGGGGAGAGACCACCTGCCCCCTCATCACGGACACGCGGCTGCACAGACCAGCTCACGTCAGTTCGAGCCACGGAGCCACAGCACCCGGCATTGAGCGATACGGTTCACAACGAAGTAGGTAAGTAAACTAAAGTTTTGACAACCAAATTGTGGGCATTTATAAACTCTACACCTATTGGTAAAAAAAAAAGTTTTTGGCAAATAAATGAACACGAAAGTGGCTTTTAGGTATACTGAAAGAACGCTATATCTACTCGGGGAAAACAATAATAGGACCCTATCTAACGTACCTACGTGATAATATCTAATATATTTTCTTTATTTTTAAACCCGCGTCAAGCTATTTTAAGCCTTGTATTATAATGCATGACTGAATTTTAGCAATAGCCCCTGATATAAAATATAAACATTTAAAAATGATGTGTGAGCCGTATCGTTCAATGCACACCTCCGATCATTAAACTTAGAGCGAGGTCTCGTGCTATGTTTCATATTTCATAGTGTAAACGCTGTGAGAGTGAAGTAAAGTATGAAAATAAAATCGAAAAATAAAATAAATAAGAAGTCTTAGCATTGCACATTCTCGTATTAGGATCAGCTAATTCTCTAGGACACATTTCTGTTTACATTTTATAGATCCTCTAAATAGCCAATAAAATAAAATTATAATAAATAATTGCCATAGGAAGTAACGTAAACGGAAATCTACCTAGAAAGGTATGTATGCATGTAACAGCTGCCACACAAACCATAGTCAATCAATTTTGTTATATTAAGTACTTCATGTTTGAATGTTCGGTTACATATTCATGAGAGATGAAATTGGTGCAAGAAATGTTCGCGATATCATCAATATTGAAATTGAAATAAAATTATTCGTTTTTGTTGTGAGGTTTGATTATGGGCAAAATTATAAGTAAATATTTTGATGGAAAATGGTTTTCACTGCTTTATCCGCGTGAACTCAGTTTTACTTTTAATGTAGCGCTTGACTCGTAATACCCGGAGTGAGACTCTGCAGGGGGCGCAAAAAGCTTTAAAAATACGACGTGAAACCCGATATCAGAGCCAAAAATCTGTCCGCTGAAAGTGCACAAAGAAAAATGCCGACGTAAGTGATCGGAAAACAACAAGATTTTAGGTTTGCTTTTAGTGTTAATTAATACAGGTTCAGCATTCAGTATGGCTCCTTGGTTTTTGAATATTGTTTATTACCAAGTTTCAGTATGAAACCACGTGCAACTTTTCAGTGTGTTTGTTATGGGATGTACTAACTGTGACTGTTTCATTGGGTCAATGAAACTAAGTTTGCCAAATCAACGGTTTTTTTATATTTAATTAGTTATTATCTATATTTTATAAAATCAGTAATCAGTAATCAGTAATTTAAATTCATATAAAATATATATCATCCACAGTATAATAACGTTTAAGTAGATGTTTATCATCACGATTGCGTTTATATTTAATGTTAATGCAAGCGTCGTGGCTACATAAACACGTTGATAAGCAAAAGCTCTTAGCTAAGCTTCACATATTTTTGTATAAATACATCTTCTGCGATTTTTATCCTTGTGAATGTATCAACTGAAATACATTGAGAAGAATTCATTTGAAAATATCATAAAATGTATTTTATTTTTATATCATAATATAAAACTCTAGATAGGTATCTACAATCAACAAAAAGAAATAAAATATTTATGTGTAAAGCTAAGTAGTAAAATATTTTTCTTATATGTTACCAAGAACTACGTATTTAGCAATGCCACTTCTAAGAATATGATATCGTAAAAGTTTTCATCCACTTCATGTCTTTCCGCGAAGGCCGACAGTAAATGCCATACGATACGGTTATGAAAAATATACCTAAAAAAGAAACATTGTAAGTAGATTGGCACCTCCCAAAATATTATCTGTAACAAGTTACAGGGCACTTTTAAATTATCATTATTAAACACGTTTGGACTAGCTAAGTAAAGGTGTATCTGAAAAGAGGACAAGTTATTAGTTATATTATTATGTTTCTGACATTTAACATAAATTCAAGATTATTTAATTGGTAGAAATTTCATTAAAACACATAAACAGTTGGTATAGTCAAAAACAACAAAAACTCAAAATAGTATCAAAGACATCGCTTTATGAACTGTACTGCCCTTCAGGCATTAAAATGCGAAAGATTTAGTTATAAATGCGGAAGATTCAGTAATAAATGGGTGCACAGGTAGACAGTTCGGAAAGCGATGAAATAAAATCGAGAAAAATACGTTCGTTGCACCAATTTCAAAGTGTAATAAAATGTCGTCAATGACTGATTAATGGAAGCGATGGTTGTAATGTACAATGTCGACAATTTTGCTATCGTATCGCTGTGAAGTAGTAGGAATACATTCAAATAAGTTGTGTTTTGGTTAGTTACAAAGGGTGAGGATCTAAACACATAAAGAGCTCGGGCGAAGGGTAGGGGGTTGGTTAACAGATGAAAGACGCAGACAAAGGGTAAGGAACACATAAAAGGGTAAGTTTATTTGAAGCTTAATTTGCGTGTTCGCTGAAATTTTGCTCAATTGATAATATACAATTCGCGTCGATTTGTATATTTTGCAAGCCCTAACCTATCGATTGTGTTAAAAACGTTTTGCGTGAAAGCGTAAATGATTTTCCTAAGTTTCATATAGTATAACAAAATTATTCCATAGTATATATGTGAACTATAATATAAGCACAGTAGACGAGACAAATAAACAGTACAAAATACAATTGTGACTGCGGCAAATCATATTTGAATAGAGACGCGGCGCTTGTGGACCGTCGGCGGTGCATGATTTGAAAAGAGACGCGGCGTTCGCGGACCGTCGGCGGTACTAGATTTACGCTGAGGTTGCGAGGACTTTGTCGCAGTCACACGAAAACATTCAAGACAAACATACAGATGTTACATACACATAGAGAATGAAACGAATACAGACAAAGGATTGAACCAAAAGTGAAAAAGCGTCAGTGGTACCGTCCGCGTGTCTGTTGTGGGACACGCGAAGGTCACCGGCATCACACTCATATGCAGGATTCGCAACAAAAGGGAAGAGGTGAACAGATACTGAACACTGAGGGGCGAGGGCGGGCTGACTGACACTTACCATGGTGTAAAGGAATTCCAGAACTCGCTAGGAGTGGCGGACACACGGCGGCACAGGGACACAGAAAGACAGGACAGATTACTACACAGATACCTACATCCCTCAGTGCAACCCCACCCCGGTTTTGCAACCGCTCCGGCCGATTGCACTCGTCTATATTGGTTAGCTTGCGTTTTAACACTGTATTTACCAATCAAAGTTCTGTTAATTACGAATCGATTCACAGACGAAGCCCGTTTGCATTAGAACAACCACCACTATTGATCGATAGGTAATATGCATTTTAAACAAATAAATTTTGAAAAGTTGCAGTTGCAGGTTGCACCAAAGATTGAATGTGGAGAATAAACATGCTGGATGGTGTATGCATGGAGGAACCGTCATGTGTTACGTATACAAGGGCTGATGGAACAAATGCCAGAACGCAATATAACCACTCTAGACTTTTGAACTTAAATAAAATAGTGAAGCGGCTCGTGTTTTAATGCAAACAAACTTTTAGAGGCGCTTTTGCATATTAAGCGAGGTGGGTTGACTACTTTTATTATTCAGTTTTGCTTTGTCTTATTTATTTAAGAGATCGTTCGAAGTTTTATCAACGCACACGGTATAAACTAGGGCAAATTAAAACTTTAAGAATTGGTTTACTAACTTAGATCATGAAAGTCGCGTTTAAGGTTTTTCTAATAGATTGTTGTAAAGTAGATAAATCTTATAAAAATACATCAGTTTAAACTACTGTAATTATTATTTTTTGTAAGTATCAAGATTGTCAGTGATGATTTCATAAATGCTTTCATGATTCAAGTTTAATTTCTTTAACCTTATTTACTTATGTAAAATTATTTTATTATTGTGAAGACAAACAAAACTGTTCGAAAGCTTTTGAGCGCTTGATTTATTTCTAATTATTTCATTTTGTAATTCAGAATACGCTTTTGTTTTGTTTAGACAAACAGGTAGGGTTAGACACACACAAGGGATGAACATTAGACAATACACAACACATCGGATCTGGTGTGAAAAATAATAATAAAATACAAAAAAAAACATAATTGAAATTATAAATTCAATGGTAAAACATAACCATGCTAGGATCGCAAACAATAAATCATAAATTTTACACGCGAGAAAACAGAGGAAAATCAAAACACTTCCACCAGATGAGAAAATAAATTGTAAGTTATAAAAGTATTTGAAGTTATCAATTAAATCAAAATAACCACACCAAATCCTCGGAGAGGTTTAGGAAGATGAGCGGGAATTATATGGTGAAGGTGCTAGTTCCTAAATCATTTTATGTCGTAATGAATTTTGTATCTTCTTCTTACGGTTATACATTACAGTACGGCGATGATATCACGGATCTAAAATCATTGTAAAGTGCAAATATAAATTATTCATGAATTGTGCAAAACCGACAGGTCAGTCCTAAACCAACTGGTGCAAAAGATATCGTTGTATTGTCTTTTAGTTTACTGATCCTAAAATGGTTAGTATTATATTAGTACTAACGACATCTTTTACGTACATGAAGTGATTTGGTGTTTGTTAACATTTCAGACGTTTTCTTACACTACACATACCTCTCAGAATATTCGTCCATGTGTGCGTAGCTTTGGACAGAGTTTTCTTCTATGAGGAATTTGACGCGCTGGTAGAAGGACGCGGTGACAGACGGCGGCTGCTTTCTGAGGAGTACTTCTACGGGATCGTTGGAAGCTAGGCACATGATGTGCTCGGCGCACTCTGGTCGACTGCAGCATTCCGAGTCGGAGCAGTCCGTCATGCCATCTTCAAAAGTGTAGCCATTGTCAAGTGACAGCCAATATGGTTTTTTTGGATTGTTTTAATTTAATCGGTTTTATGTTTGTGCCTATTTTCTGTAAAAAAGAAGCACTTACCTTCATCGTTATCTTCGTTGTCGTTGCAAGAAAGTTCGAGTGCGATGGAACAGTCGGTGCCCGCCCAGCCGTCAGCGCAGGAACAGCGGTACACTCCATCTTCCAGAAGACATTGTCCATGACGAGTACAGCCATTTGGACAACCAGCTGTGTACATTGTGCAATTAGCCAATTGGCACATAATAATTATGACTGCAACGAAATTGCGTTGAGTTTGATTTTACTTGGATTGTATTGTCTGTTTTAGAAATCAGATTATGAATAGCGAACTTTTTACAAAATTCGCTGCGTGAAACTAGGGATAAATAGTACTGAATTAGTGAATACGAATGTCGTAACTTACGCAAAGTACAGTGTCGGCCGTTCCATCCTTGCGTGCATACGCACGTGCCATTCTTGCATTGTCCGTGGTCGTGACAGCGTGTGTCACAGGGTCGTTGGTCACACATGGAACCTGTCCAACCGTCATCGCACCGACACACGCCCTCGGCACACACACCGTGCGGCCCACAGTCCAATGAACATACCACTATAAGTTAAAAATGCAGGTAAAATGCCGATGTACAAGTAAGGCAACTGAATACTTTAAACTTGTTTTTATTTTTCACCTTGTGAGCAATCATCTCCGGTATAGAGTGGGTCACAAACACATCTTCCTGCGTCTAGGTCGTACACGCCGCGTTGGGAGCATGCGGGAAGACAACGTTGAACTCTTGCATCGCGTTCACTGCAGGAGGCACCTCGCCATCCCGCGCGGCACACACATCGACCACGCACACATGAACCGTGGTTACCGCAGGTTGGGTCAAGGCAGTCCTCTGAACAGAATTAATAAGTCAATATTTCTATTGATTTTCTTGGTCACCATTACAAACGTAGTTGAAGAATATTTTACCTTCGTCGCACTTTTGTCCTTTCCACCCAGCCTTACAGTGGCAATGGCCGGCAATACATTGACCTCTTCCGGAACAGTCGGCCGGCTCACAGTCGTGTGCTGGAACGTCACATTCCGGGCCTTTCCACCCTTCCAAACAGTGACATACACCACCTGCATACGCACCGTGCCCCGAACAAAGAACTGGGCATACACCTGCAAAAACAATTGAGAGTTATTACAACTTACGCACTTCTTTACGAAGATAATAAATACTCGTTTAACGATTATTTTCTACGTACTTTTTGAACAATCGTGGCCTTCGTAGCCGTCCATACATTCGCATTTTCCGAGGTAGCATGATCCATGACCCGAACAATCATCTGGACACGAGTTAGTGACTCCTTCCGCTTCAGAAACGATCATTTCAACATTGTGTGGTTGTAGTTCGTCATTGTATACCGATATAAACCATCTTCCTGTGTCGAGATATTGCAATATGCTGACGTTTACTCTCATATCCGTTGACCTTTTGCTTATCGTGTGGTTCCATCTATGTAGTGGGTTAATCGTGCTCATTAGTGCATCCCAATCGTTAAGACTACTTTGAAAGGGATTATCTCTGAACGGACTTCTTCTACGCCTTAGTCTGTGGTCGACCCTACCGCCTCGAATGAATTCTACAAAGTCGTATTGTGTTACGCTGGGAGCTACATTTCGTCTACCATATACAGCGAAATTAGCTCCCCAGGGAACTGTGAAGTTAAGGCTAACGTAGGCGGGCTGCTTGTTGCGGAATTCAGAACTCCAAAATTGGTAAGCAGGTATAGTTGCACTGTGTAACTCGTCGAATTCTCTAACTTCTAATGCGGGTGACCAAGGTGGCGGTGCTGCTTGTTGCGCTTGTTGTGGTATTATTACTGATTCTAACGAATTCACTGCTTCCGCTGTCGTTGACCACCCGCCTAAAGACGAAGTTGATATTGACTCTGCAATAAAACGTGCGAAATCTTTTAGATCGCAAAGTTGTTAAACATGTATCTCATAAATTGAAAGTTAAATTTTACTATTGTTTTTAAACATACCGTCTGAAGGTGATGAAGTTGATAAAGCATCCCTAATTCCTTGTGCATGTGTTACTGCTTTTACATCTTGTACCAGGATGCAATTTGAATTGTCTATATTACTTTTAATTGACGATAACGCTGTAACAAAGAAATGGTAACATTAAATAAAGTATCAAGGTGTTAGTCGTATTTTTTAACTGATAGAAAATTATTTCTACGATCCAAATCTTACTCTCGAATCCGGTCATCCAATTAAGTTTCCGTTAAGTTTGTTTCTTATCGATGGCTCTCATCGATAATGCCCAGTAGCCGAGCAGTAATTCTATTACAGTTCACACGGGCGTCGTTTGGGCGCAATGTGTTACGAAATGCGACACAATAAGAGACGTCATTTTAAAGTTTAAGAGGTGTATGCAGGGTAGGCGACGTGATGTCCCGTCGGGTTTTAATTAAGCGAAGCACGGCTGCGCAGCATTTTGTGGCGGTGTGACGGAGCGATTGGTTCCGCTGCCGCGGGCCGGGCTCAGCAAGCACGTAGGTGGCTAGGCGACACCCAACCATTTCTTGTTCGGGAGAATGCTGTTGTCTCCTCATTATGCGACAGTTGCTGGCTATCGAATCGATAATAAAATGCCGCGCTACGCAATCTAATTGGATAATTCTTCACGGAGTTAACTAAGAAAAGCACGGGCTCAGATGACACGAGTCTTGACGAAATAACTATTTATTTTGTAGCTACTGAAGCGTCAAATGGGATGTTATCGATGTAATTTATAAGAAGTCAACATTTTTGTATAAAAGTCACGAATATTGTATAAAGTACTTTCCCTTTTAATGCTATGCTGGAATATTCAATAGAAATTGCAAGGGAGCAATTGAATGTCAGTAAAGTAAAGAGAATTTATTGCGTTCATTTATTAGTTTAGTAAGAAGCTCACGATCGCTCAGGATTTGTGCTCGGATGGGGATGCAACGTTTATTTGTTTCGGAGCGTGCGCAGGATGTGCGCCTAATATGTCGTGCGTTGCGTCAAGGGCAATATATCAATCCATATAGACTTAATTGACGCAACCCAGATTTTGTTCCGGCTAATTAATATATTCAGTAATTTGTAGAGAGACATGTGGTTATGTTTTTGTGGAGCCAATTTACTAATTAAATTTTATGTGTGAATATTTACTCTGTCACGTTGTCAAGTGTTTGCAGTTACATGCCATAACTCCTCTAGATAACCCCGGCGGTGTCGGAGCAATTAAGTTATCTGGCCGACCCAACAGTTGCCTATCTATCCCCAAGATTGACTCTCAGATAAGATCGCGAAACGTTGACGCCATTTGGCCGTTTGTGCAGAGGATTGGACAATTTAACTTTACTATACCGTGCTGAGGGTAGATAGTTCAATGACAATAACCTTTATCGGCTTAACAACCTATAGTTAAGCAGGCAATTTATATTCAGTGTTAATGCTACATGCGTATGCCGAGATGGATTTAAAATCATACTTCTAAAATGAGATATATTATTGAGTTCAAAGACATGGAGCAGTAAAACATGTCTAGTGCGTTGCCCCGCATCAATATATTGATGGAATAGGAATAAATAGAATTCAACAAACAGTCATAAATATGAATAAAAACTTGATCGGTCATTGATGTCCGATATGTTTTTGTTTAAATATAAAAGTGACGTACAACATAATAATAGCCGTTTTATGAAACCTAAACATATTTTAAACCAACCCCAACCAATATAATATTCAGTTAGATAGAGCCCTCCTCACAAAATAATAACACACATCGTATACAATGTTTTCAGATAAACGAGCAAAGATGACGTAATTTCCTCTCAAGAAAATAAAATATGACAATGTGGTAAGTCGCGACTTTTCCCGATGATCCCTCGTAAAATCTATAAATTTTGTGTATTGAGCGGCAGCGGGTGGGAAATGGAGGGTGCTGGAGTACGAGGTCGCCGGCCGATGCATGCGACGATTGTGTGCAGATGGACTATGTTTGCTATCTCCACTATTTTTCGAGTTAATACAATTTATTGTAATACGATTCAGCATAGATTGCATCGTGCGTTGGGGGAGCGAAACTCGTTTGATAGTGTCCCCGGGGACGGACGCGCCGTCGCACATTCTCGCATTAGTCACGTGATAAATCTTCCCGTGTTCATGTGTGCTGTCTCCTTTCATTACACGCAGGATCTAATATGGCTGTCCTTGTGACTTGCGCATGTTAACTGTGTTCGCACGAGGTCGCGGTTTGTTTGCCCCATTTTCTCAGGGAAGACAAACAAATCCAAATTTTGATTACATCATCATAAAATCCTGTCATTAAATAAAGTTATGCTTCATGAAACTCGTTAGGTACAGGAATGTGTTGGCTTTGTTTATTAAATCATGGCTTTTGTTGAATTTTATGACATGTAGTCCTATTTTTTTTTTTTTTTTTTTTTTTTTTTTTTTTTTTTTTTTTTTTTTTTTTTTTTTGAGGTGGTAAAAATCATCAAATGAGTCCTTCCGTCCTGGGCGGGGCGGAAGGGACTGTCAGACTTTTACTGACTAAAAAACCACCCTGTTCCTTCTGTTGCCCTTTACGTTCCGGGGCCACGGTATCCTGTTAAGACGTCCCGCAACCCCGGCAGGCGTTTGGCCCCGTTGGGGGGCCCCGTCCCTGTGCTGACAGCTCTTTGAGGCGCGCGCGAACAGAACGCGCCGTCGACCCGGGCATGGTCCTTGATCGGACGGCGAGCTACCCATTACTCGCCGTCCGCAAGCCCGCGCCTACGGTGGCCGGATGTCGCCTCGCGACGTCCGACGCCCTGGGCGTCTCCCGCGGCATCGACAGTACCTTACACGGATTCATACCGGTTACAACAGGCAGGATGTACCTATATTATTGTTAAAATTGATTGTTGTTTACTGTATTGTTGATTTGTTATTAGACCTACAGGAAATAAAATCATGTTGTGATGTTGTTTTGTATAATAATTTTACAAAATAAATAATAAAATAAGTTTATGGTAAAACAGATGTCCAAGTTCTATTTTTTCAAGTTGTATATTATAACATAATTAATAATGGTTTGTTATTTGTATAACAGTATTATTTTTAACAACAAAGCGTTACCGATTGCGCCAAACGTGAGCGTGAACCACTTCAAAAGCGTTAACGCTGGTAGAGAGAGCTTTAATAAAACATTTGGGGTCCTCACATTTTCAATTACATTAAAAAGTTGACGGTGCCGTATTTGCCCCCATTCATACACCATACACGTAATGAAGGGTGCAACAGATGGTTCACATTTTTTCATTACATCACTAAAACTACCGGCGCAAACTCAGAGATTTATGTCGGATTAAACTACAAACCCGGTTTTTATTTGATATAAATCCGGAACGCCAGGAGGCGTATCCGAAAATATTTTATTGTTATTTCAAATCATTATTTTAATGAAAGTTCAGTAAAAAACTGGGAGTCGAAAGTAAAATAGTTAAATAGGTAGCGTTTAACAGATTCATTGGTTTCGATATTATCTTACGGAAATCTAAATGTGGTAATATCGAGGTGTGTGTGTCGTCGTGTTAGAAAAATCGTATATCGTTTTGAAGTGGACAAGTCGCCGCAGCCTTCGATAGACGATATGCTACATGCTGCCTTATCTCGCCGGTATAATTTAACGGGTCTCTAAATGAAGTGAGATCCGATACGATAAGCCTCATTGACTTGAGACACCTTACATCCACTCGGTTCATTACATTACTTTTAAGCAGCATCGACTGACTTTATTTTATTGAGTATTTATATAAAACTATGTGAGTTAGAATAAATATGTTGGGATAAGTAGGTACGTCATTAATGTCGTCTAAAATAGTAAGTAGTTATTGCCTCATAACGAGTGATAATATATTTTGATTATGTTTTCGGGATTGCAATAGAAAACGTCGGCTTATTAGATACTTCCTGAAGGGAAAACTATGAAATGTTTTGTAGGTTTAAGTTTTAACATACTATTATATTAATATTAAAACTAGTGTCAAAATATTAGACTCTCTACCTTGTAATAATAGAAATAATCGTTCACTCCTCAGTGCTCGTAAGTGTAAGTTATGTATGTATGTAAACAAGTTTTTGTTTCAGCTGAAGTAGGACGCGTTGCCGAACTATAGTGGAGTTGTTAGCGGTTCACGTAGCGTGCTTCAAGCGTATTATTTAGTGTTTGCTCAAACTGTTTAATAGAACGCTGGCTTAACTTAAATTGAAACTATAGTTTAGTTTAGACATTCAAGGAGTGTTTATAATTACTATTTTAAACGCCAATTGATACGCTTTAGAATTTTAAATGAAAAAAATATTTTATTACTTCTATATCCAAAAATTGGATTAACTATTTTAGAAGAAAAAACTATGTTAAAATCTATAAATGAAGATAAAAGTAGTTGCATGTTTTAAAAGGGTCTAAGTACCGTTAACTAAACAGTTTAGTTCACAAATAGAACGGAATAACAAAACTGATTGACTCGATGTTTATCTTTTCTTTCCAGATCAGAACAAAGATATTACAAAAGTTCAAAGTTATCATTAAGTTTTGTTGTTGAAGATACCTCCCTATCTGAGGCAAGTTTATTGAGATACACAAGTATTAGAGCTACAAACAACTGTCCTTGACTACAGGAAGCTATTTAATTCGAAATAAATGATCATTTAAGCCTCTAATTGAGTCGGTATTAGGTACATAATTTGCCATCGCGGCCACCCTCCACTTTGAAAAGACTTCGCTTGAAGGGAAATAAACAAAAGTAATTTCCTGACATTACAGCGAGTGAGCACTTTCAGTGTAAATGGCAATGCGGCTGTGCACCCAACGACATATTGTTTCTACGAATGTTCCACTGTTATACGGGATTCGCGTGACGTCGCCCAAGTAGGTGCACACCCTATACATATACATAGTTGTATAATGTATAGCCAGCGCTACGACCACTTGAAACGTTCCAACTTTGACTGTGTTTGTCTTTCAAACTCAGTTGTTAAAAACGCGGTAAAAGAATTTGGAGTTCATTTATGTTCATAGTTAAGTAAACGTAATCTTTCTGTTATAGCTTTATTGCGAAGAGCATTATTGACTCTATCCTTAAGTGTTTTTACTTTCAGGAACTTAGGAATTCTTGGAACTCGAGAGGCCACATTTATACGACGCTCTAACAGCACTTATTTCCTTTTCTTATCCGGCAAATAGCTCCACGACATTGACAGTAAAAACACATTTTTCTCTCACCCTCGTTAGGGTCGAATTTCGGAAATAACTTCTTTGAGATTGCTTACGTCATTTTGTAAACTGAACACTTTTGTTGGAATTGTGTTACCGAGTAACTCGATAATTTATAACAGAACAAAAGCTTGAATGTTTTATGAGTGTAAAATAGTACTGGGATGACTATTTCAGTAATAACGAGTTACAAAGAATACACAGTCATTATCGTTCGAGTTGTTATAGTAATTGCGAGGGCTCGGCATCGGCTGGGTAAATGTGTATTCGAATATAGGCCAAAAGTATTGTGTCGTCGTCGTCGGCGGCGGCGGGCGCGACCCGTGACGGGTTCATGTTATTTTGTGATGCCTTGTGTGCCTGCGGTTTGGAAGTAATGCTGGTGATCACTTACAGATAATGGCCTACTTATCTTGATTGTAACTGTACCTAAAGTAATGGATTGATATCTTCCAGTTGTCTCTTCTTCTTGAAATAATGAAAGGGTGTAATGTTTAGCTTCTTCATAACGAAGTTGCTAGTTGCTATAAATAGAATCTACTACTTTGCCACTGCTTTTGTGTAAAGCAACTGTGTTGGTCCTTTATGTAGTTCCGTGTCTTTCCGTCGTTAGCGCAAAATGTTTTCACTACATGTACTTAGGTACATTCAGTACGGCAATAAGCATTACATGCAGTTGAGAGAATGTGCCATTCCATTAGATATAAAATGTAATGTATTGTTTTATTATACCGCAAGGAAGGGATTAGTTGTTCGTCGTTAAATCAAACAGGGATTTATTTTTGCGATTTATGAAGCATTTCGCATGTATAAATTATGATTGGTTGTTTGGTGGGTACCCGGTACGCAGGGATTGCGAGTAGCTGATGTATTCGTAGTGAAATAACATGGGACGTGGAAGTGTAAGATAATTTATAACGGCTGTAACATGGGCGCGCGGGCCCGAGGCACGCAGCGCGCGTTGCCTTACGTTAGGCGCATCATTTATATTTTTCTGATGTTTGTTTTGTTTTTTACGAACCTCTCTGTGGATGCCGGCTAAACAAAGAATGATAAAAGACTAATGGTCAACGTCTGTTTTCGTTGAAACATCAATGTTTAATCAACTCATTTGCATGCACGGAGAATATTTGAATTTATCACCTCCAGTAATCGAGTTCTGGTGTGATGATGGAAATATTTTTCTATTATGATTTGGTCGTATAACGATAAATGAATAAAAGTTTTTTTATGGTTGTTTTCCGTTAACATAACTCTGGACAACACGAAAAAAGGCTTTGATTGAAGTCGGTGTTTAAACAAGCATTTACGACTTATGATTACTGTTCTCTATAGTTATAAAACGTGTTGAATCTACATGCAAAGGTAAACTGTGAAAATAAATAACCAAGAAGATAGCGCTTTAGAAATGGAACTGGTTTATAAACCATTAAATAGCAGACAACTCCTTTGTTCATTGGAAGCGTTTAGTCCACAAATAGGTTTGCAAATAATTGCAATTTGTAAAAGCAAAAGTAATTTTTGCTACTGTTTCAGTGTCCGAGGGACTATATAATCTTGTGTAGCCCTCGAGGGCTATTCCTTTGTCGGTTTCCAATCATACAGTACGAGAACTAGCCCCTTAATTGGATGGAATCCCGCTTCAGGCACGATTCGGCATTAAGGGGATAAAAGCATACGAGTGCAATTTTACATTGCTTTGTAATCTGGTAAAACAATCAGATTGTGAGCTCGCAGGATTAGGCTCAGACATGTAATAACGTTAATAGTTTTAGTCTGAATTTGTATTTGAAATAGCAATTTGAATGGTGGCTATATTTTTGATACGACAACAAAGCCATCGCACCGCAAACATTTTGCGGTATTGTTTAACTACAGTCGGCCATACCTAAATTAAATTACCTCTGTAACGAACGTGGGAGTCAATTTTACTAAAATGCTAACCGATACCTATGGGTTCAAAAACGATTTATTTTATTTTTGTAATATTGAAATGGATTAAACCCACATGGCGTCATCATGGTTACAATAAACTTTTGTCTCTGACATCCCAGCGAAGGCCGTACACTAACGCTAATGGATTGTGAAAGAATAATGTTATGAATATTCTAATCGGCATTCCGAGCGAGTTAATAAAAATAGTGTCTTAACGAGAGTCCCGTACATCCCGCTGTGATTTAAGAAACGAAGATGTATCGTCAGTGTAACTCGTACTTGGATATTTCAATATTAAATAGACAGCCTACATGGAGTTAGTTTAACTGTCCAGTTAAAATTGTCGTTTGAAGTTGGAGTTCGTTAACTGTGGACTTTGATAAAGCATTGAGAAATGTAGATTAAGCTCGCTGTTTCACTACAATAATTGTATGTATAATGTATTACGGATACTTGGGACCAATGAACGAATAACTATATCTAAGTAAGTCCGCTTGCTCATAAGTATCAGGCCGCAACTTTTCAATCAAACTTAAAAACAGTAGTTATAAGTTTCCGAAGTTGGGAATTGCAACAAGCTTCTTACTTAATGGACGTAGAATGCATGAATTGCATAATTTCGTTAATGATACTAAGAAACATTCGAGATTCTAATAAAGATAGGAAAGGCACTCGATTAATTTGATTAAAATATTTATTTTTGAGATGTTATGTGGTGATTGTTAAAGTTGGTTTATTCAAAGTCATTTACCAACTTACATGAGAAATGTAAACGTGGGAAAGACCAGACGTGATCTTTGAACGATCGCAAATTGAAAATCCGTGAGATTGTGAGTCTGATTTTGTTGGATTGCAGTCCCTTATTTGAGACTGTTGTCGTTGGTATAAGTTGAATAAGTCAATTTACCTTCGCTAGGTATCCGACCCGTCTAGATTACGGAACTAGACTACATTATGTTAACGTGAACACCATCCCAAGTCGCAAGTGAGCCCTCAACAAACAGACATAACTTAAATCTTATATTAGGAGATAAGTACTTAAGTGTACCTAATGAGAGCGACCCATCTTAATGGCGACTTAGGGATAGTGTCAAGTGGGAAGCCGCAATCTCTTATGTGCTAATAACAATACTGCTTTTATGAGTCAGTTTGCTGGTAGTGGACCATTATGGGCTGACGTATGAACATAATAATTATGATGATACTATTTTTTGACGATTTAGTTGGTGCAGTAGCTAAACGATTGGCTGCCCTGCGTGTCGTGGGTCCAATTCCAATACTATATTTATATGGCCTACAGGTAGTTGCTTCGGGCCTGGTTGTTTGTGCATGAGATTTTTTATATTTGCTACCCACGATACTGTAGGAGAAAATCCTAGTGCAGGGGAATATTTTTGCTAAAAAAAGCCAATTAGAAACTTGACATTTACGGTCACTATGACACATTCGCCTCATCGGGCACCCTTGAAAGGAACCTGTTAATTGACCGTAGTTAAAGAGCAAATTACGAACCAGAACTTCGATTCGACCAAGGCCAATTACATTAGTTAAAGACAAAGACACAAACACATTATTAAAGTGCAGTAAACAAAAGTATATAACTACTCGCCAGTCATACCCTCATCTCACAATACCCCAGATATACCTACTAACAAGATCTATGTATGTAAAACTTACCTATAAAATAGGCGAGCATCGCCGCTAAGATGACGCAGAGGCATATCATGGCGATGGCGAGGCACTTCCACGTGCAGCGGTGCTGACACCGCTTGTCTATGTGGAACCGCGATGGCGAGTAGACGGGGACGGGGCTGGGCTGGCTGGCGCGCAGTGGAAACACCGGCATCACCAGCGGCTGGTTCGCCAGCTGGCAGTGGCCGCTGCCCAGCGTGCCCCCTCCCATCCCGCTCGACATCGGCGCGCCGCCTAATCTGTGGCACAATATACTGGATTTAAAGCTAAAGTCGACTGTCTAAGACCTCGGAAATGGGGTTGGGAGATAAATAAGATCCTGGAAAAAGTGTATTATAGAACTGTCTCTACTAAATTTTCAAAATAATGAAATAAGGGTCTTCGTTTTCAATAAGCTTTGTTTTTAGATGTTGACCTACTTTAAAACATCTCAAAATGTTTTATTTCTTTATTTCTCATTATTGGTCCATTATTTGGCCATAATTGAGATAGTAATTTTTTGTTTTATGTTGAGCGTTTTGAACATTAAAACAACAAGAGTCCTTATACTTTTCTCCAATATTGTTTGTTTATTTAAAACTTTGTGGCCTCTGGGATCCGTAAACAAGAATGACGTTTATTAATTGGATATTTGGAATTAGGTCAATTTTAAACTTTGCTGCTACTACTAACTTTCAGGAGTAAAACAGACGAAAAAACACAAATAATATGTCAAAACTTTTACAAGTAGGTGACCCAGATGTCAAAGTGTAAATTAAAAACGGTGGAATTCTTCTCCGTAATTTTATCAAATGCATAAAAAATCAAGTTTCCGTGAATAGCAGGTAGATGAGAACTCGTATCGATGTCGTAACATGTTATGACCAACTGTTGGCGGAGCGAATCTGTGGCCCCGCGCCATATGGCGCTTCTTTTATTAAACTCCCTCGAAGACAATCAGAACGTATCATTACCGGGGATTCCGGCAAAAAACGATGACCGTAGCGTTTAAACACGTCCGCCCTGTGAGCCATTAATCAATTATCCGAACTTCACTGTCACGACTAAATTTAAAGGCTCAGCTGAGAACATATGGCGCGGCGTCCGAGGCGCTCACCAACTGACGCCGATATAATGACCTCTAGTATAAAGGAATAAGCAAAAAGAGAATAGAAATAATTGGAGCAAGTTTAGCGAGAACGAAGCGTGACTCTTAAAGGGTTTGTTTCGAAGAGCCTCTTGACTGTAATTTTCTTTTGAATAGCGGCCGAGGAGCCCGAGGAACGTTCGGAAGGACGAATTCATTAAAACGTGTACAGAAATCACAATGCTCCGGCACGCAGACTTTGGCCTTAAATGGCTTTTAAAATGTCCGCCGTCTTTGTACATTATGTGGACTTTGTATATAATACTGGAGGTTAATAATGTTTAATTTTGGTGCTTTACTGTAGTTAAATATTTACTGCGTTTTATTTTTATCATCAAAGGAATTGTGCGTATAATAATGCTAAACTTACGCATAATTTCCTTCTTCGTTAGCTTGGTGTTGAAATTGTACACCTGCCAGCACAAAGTAATGGTTTCAAGTAACTTGAAACTATTTTGAATAATAGGCTTTTGGTGCCAATAACATATAATTAACTTAAATTACTAGTCCAACCTAGACGAGCTTTATAACGATACGATTCGTTTCTCACAGTTTATTCTTTTAATTTCTGCGAGAAGATCCGGTTACTATAGTCTATTAGAATTAATTAAATAAAATGATCTGGGAAATATAATTAATAAGTGTATAATTAACTTTCGAGTTAGTCATGTATGGGCGTAATACGAGTATTTCTCTGAAAGCTCGTTTGGGTTGGGCGTTTGATTGACTATTTGCGAAAGGATATTGAATACCGGCAACTGTTACAGCATAAATAAAATAGATATAATGCCCATATATCATAAATTATAACGAAAATAACATGGCTACGAGCGATCCGAGTCGTGATTGCAAATGCTGCCGACGTTTCATAGATAACTGTAAACGAAATTGATTTTTTAAATCCATCATCATTAGAGTAATGGATTTTATTGTTTATAATCTAACGTTGGTGCTATTACTGGCCAGTAGGCACGGTGTCCGCACGTTACCGAAATGAGCTGAATGCTCTCATTTTGTTTTTGTTAAAAGAAATTTTGTGGTTTAGTAATGAAATGTTGCGCAATACCGCAATGCGTTTGTTTTGGAACGGAAACGAGCATTCTATTTTACGAGCTCAAAAGTTGCGCTTTTGAATAAAGAAGATCCCGGGAAGGAGAGAGTCGACAATTAACGAGGCCGACGACAGCGTTATTGTAGGACAATGCTGCGATATTTCAAGCGGCGGACGGACGCGGGATGGCGTTCGGCGAGATTTTGACAGGCGTTCGTCGCGAGTGAGCTCTTAATGAAGCAGTAAATAATGAGCAGAGGTGTTGCGCCGTGCGAGAGCCGTGTCTAATTAACAGCGAGAGCCACGACCAGTTTACACATACGAGACGATACACAAACATACGCATGGTTCGTTATTACTGAATGCAACGTAACTATCATTGGAAGTAACGGTAATCGTAATGTAGCATAAGAATGGCGCATTAGAAAAACATCGGCAGGTAAGTGAAGGCTCGTTAGTCGGCCGAGGCTCGCCGCTGTCGCACAGTTTTTATCGCTGCAATCGCGCGTGCAGCGGTCACTTCTAGTCTCGGAGCGAGCAACGGCGACCTCTAACTCGGAAACCAGATGAAACAAAAAGAAAGAAACGTAGGCACGGGCCGTGAGAACGCGTCTCCTTCGCCGCGGCCGGTCCGGACCTTCCATTTATCTTGCACAGTCGTGCGGGAATGGGCCGGACAGCGATGTGCTTTTATTGCATCGCGCCCCTAAATATAGGCCTGCGGAGGCTAACCACAACGCTTTTAGCCCTAAAATGATTGGTCGCTCAACTGGTTTAATGGTATGAATTTTATGAGAGAAGTAAATAAAAGTGTTTATCACGTGGTATTGTCTAAATATTTGTAAGCAAAAAATGTAGATAATAATTAATAACAGTGATTATATCAAGCTATAAACTCTCTTAAGTGTTTAAAGAAAACAGTTTAAAAATTTATTATCAGCAAAAACTCACTTTTAGCTTCAAATTATTGCATTGAATGTTTGCCAAATGGTTGTAATTTTCAGTGATTATGTTAATCGCGTAATATTAATATCATCAGCCGTTATGAAACTAAAGCGATAACGTTTGTACCGTAATTGAAATGTCAACATATTATATTTAGTTAATTTGCAGTGAAACAGGTGGCCTGTGACCGGTTCACCGGTAGTCGACGACATGCCGAAAGCTATTTGTGCAAACACTTTGCAGATGACTCTTGCAGTTCCTTCTAAAAACTTGTACAACTCTTGACATATGCAATAGACACCATATTATTGCTAAATGTTATCAACGGACGACGACCTATGGATCTACGTTGCGTGCATAATTGAGCCTGCGGAATTTAAATTATTGTTATACTAAGCATTGTTATTTAAAGGTCTCATAAAAAGGACCCTCTTGTTCAATTCATAGTATTTTTAACCGAGAGATACCCGATGGTCATGACCAACAGGTATCAACAGATATAAGATCTACATGTAGGTAGATATTGTTTATACTTTAATAAAAAGACTTCTAAAACGTAAGAGTTATTTCATCGATGTTATAGGTGTGGCTGCGTTACTCAATATAAACGTTTTCCTTTCCTTTTGTGGTCGACTTCAAAACGCCCCCTACATTCATTGTGAGGGTCGAAAACGATCGGGAGATGTTATCGACTTTATTTTAATATGAACAACATTTTGGTGCATCGATCTCGAGGTTATTTTAACATACCTTGGAATTAATTGGTTGAATGAAGAACAATGAGATAAAACAAGCGCCTCGAACCTGGGCGAGGCTTTCAATGATGATTGTTTCGCATGATTTATATTGAACACAAATTAAAACGTAAAAGATATTCACAAAGAATTTACAATGAGGGTCGGATCTCAGACTTATTCAAGTAGCCGGAAAAAGGAAAAGATTAAAAGGTGCAAGAATAAAACACTTGGCGGATCAATCGATACAAACACGTTGCCTTAGTCCTGAGGAGAGCCCTCGCCGCACCCTCCAATTGCAAGTCACGGGTGTAAATTCAAGAAAGCTCCCCAATTTAAAACGAAATGTATAACAATAGCATGCCCCGCTATGCCAATTTCCTCCCTCGACGAACGTTTTCACTACAAAGAAACTGAATAAAATTATCATCCATACATACTGCTTACTATTATTTAAAGCGGAAAGTTAGATTGAAGCGTTCCGAAACGAGGAATTTACACAGACGAGAATCATAAAAAGAAAAAAAAAAAACGAAATTCAAAATAAACAGAATGCTAAGAAGTGGCGCTCATACATCTCGCCGCAGCCGCAGTCTGCCACGCCTGGAATCTGTCCACTTAAATAGCTGCCTTATTCGACACCGATCACACCCAACGGATTAATTAAAAACATTTGTCAAAATGGCCTTTCGAATGAGAATTTTCTACGGAGAGTTTAATCTATAGCCATATTAATTACACGTTGAAGTAATAAACCAGGCTAACTATGACAGACAATTAAGTTTATACAATCGTTTAGATCGCTGGATGAGTTCATAAATATAAATTGATATTGTAATTGATTTCCGCAAAGCTGGGTTGGATTTTGTGCTCATTAAATGTGGAGCTGCAGTAATCTGTGGTTTGGGTGTATGAGTTCGGTGCACATCGGAATGATACAGCGATTTAAATACGGTACATACGCTCGGATTCATTGAACTCGCAACTCTTATTAATAACTCTCATAGCGTGATGTTTGTTTTAGTCGTCTCGTGTGGCGGTTAGGTAATGCTGAAGTTGATTCATGAATGGGAGAGCGCGGCTCGCGGCTAGCGCAAGTACGCCCACTCGTGTATATTTAGCGAATATCATTTTCCTAGAAATATATCAGACGACGGAAGTGCCAACATTTACATTTTACGTTTAGTTTAACTAACGCTAGAAGCACGGATCACGAAACCAAAACGGATTAAAAATATGGTTTCTGTTTCAGTACGCGTGGCTACGAAATCTGCTACGAACCGCTAAATACTGCGTAGCAGTAACATTGTATCATTCATATTTTAAACTGTCATTAAAATGAAGCCATTTAAGTACTATTTAAATATTCATGCCTGCTGATCTGCAATCATAACTAGAGGTTATCTTAGCGATATGATCGTAGGAGCTTACTGGACAGTGTAGACGCGCCCTAGGCACAACTAGGCAGGTTTATCGCTAGAAATGAATGGAAGCGATATCGAATAAGCGGCCAATTACTGGTCGACGGGTAGACTGCGAGGCCAGGGATGCCCAAAAAAGTCTGTTGTATCGATATATCGCATCGTAACCGTATCGAATGCGTTTGTATCGATACGCGATATTATCGTATCACTTTGTATCGATATATCGCATCGTAAGCGTATCGCTTGGGTATATCGATTGGGTAGGTTATTTCATAGGTAAAATATTATTATAACCCTAAATATATCGTAAACATTAAAGAAAGACATACCTCTCTTTAATTTTTACAATATTATATTATAAGTTATAAAAGAAAAGAATTTATATGTATGAAAGGTTGGTATATTCATTTTAAAAAGTCACAGTTGCATTTAAATTTATTCTTTCGCTGTATGAAATCAGTGTAAGTACAAAAATAACTAAATAATCCCGACCTCTGCTTATTACGAATAACAATATTATGTCTAAAGGTAGGTAGGTTTAATATAAACAAAAAAGAAATAAATAAACAAAGTTATAGTTTGATACGATACGTTAATGCGATATTTTTTTGGAATACGATATATCGAGGCGCATCGTATGGCCAAAATATCGTATTAAATATCGATATATCGTATAGCGCTGTATCGATATTTCGATATATCGCATCGTATTGGGCATCCCTATGCGAGGGCCCGCACGTAAATAATCGTGCTCACGCGCAGAAACCCGATAGTGATAAACAATTTTCCATTAGCCAAGCTGTACAGCGGGGGGCGGACTCACGGCCCGTACCTACAATTTCCATACCTAACGGAGTGCCGTATGCGATAGCCTTTTATTACGGACTTTGTCGTTTGAAGATATTATTACGGTAATACCCGAGAAATGCAAATTAAGTACAGCAATAAATACTGAAAGAAATAGCCCAGGTTGGGCAGAAACGGTAAGACTTTACCTAATGGCCGTGATTTGAAATGGACGCGATGCATATAAAATAGAGACGTAATTGTATCTCAAGTCATGTTTGCCCCTTAAATGTGAGTGAAACGAGAATGTGGGTTATAAAGTTTAATAAAACTGTTTATCTTGCGCATTGACATAAAAATGTAATACCTATCACCTTGTGCGACCCGATTCCGTGAGGCACGAGAGTCCTAAACTAAACGCTTGCTATTGTTCAGCGAAACGGAAAAACGGTTTCGCAGGAGGCGTCCCTCCGCGGGCGCTCGTATTTCACCCGGAGTTCAATATTATTTCGACAGTCGGCGGCACAAAGAGGCGGAAGGCCCGCGCTGGCGTCGCCGCGCGGTCGCCGCGGGCGCCTCTCGCCTATCGCTCCACAATATTGTCCTCCCGCTTGCTGCCTCGGGTTACACTGTAAATATTTTTCGGCGGTTGCCTGATTGAAAAATTTTATCGCATTCCGCCCCCACCTCCTCTGATAATAGATTGTGTTCGCTTTTCGGCATACATTGATACGGGTACTGCCAATAGAGCATCCCCTTGTTCTGTGTTTACCACGCACATGGTCATGGTGTAATAACTTTCACGGCCTATTGGGTGTAAATATGTGATTTGGGCTGTTTTCTTTATTTTTTGGTACTTTTCATTGTTGGTTAGTTAAGAAACGATATTTTGTCAAAGTTTCTACAACGTGTTGCACTGCACTCACTCTGCCTACAAGTTGATTTGGCTTCCTATAGAGTGAATAATCAAAGGAGTAGCTTCGACTGCATCACGGCTTCGTGGTTTATTTACTTCACTAGATAGTTTCTTTATCAAGCATTCATAGCGAGGACGAGACTTTCCAGGATTCTAAACATTTGCCTTTTCATAATAACTTTCAAAATAATGGACGCAGAGCGCGCGAAGCGGTCTGCTTAGTTGAAAACTTTAGATGGTATTACTTTCTATGTACAGCTCTATTCGAAGTTAGCTAGTGAATGACGAGTGTGTATAACAAGACTTGTCAAAATGAATCAGTATCAAAAATTAGAAATGATCACAGACCAAAAGCTGTGTATCTATAGATATAGTTCAATATCGGAACCGACACGGGCGGGACAATGTCTCTCTAATTATATTTGTTTTGGGCGGCTGCGAGGCGTGCGGATCGTCGCTCGACGCCATTATTTATACAGAGGAAGATACAAATGAGGATCCATTACTGGATTTCCTCGATCTGAGCCTAATGAAAGACAAATAACTTCGAGTTCAAAGCGATCGATAAGGGCATTTGCTTTAATTTGAACTACGCGATGGCTGAGGGCGATAACATTACTTAAACAGATACAAATGGTTGGACTTTACCAAGTTTCATTATAATACCTACGAAGATAATCGAAATATTAAAAATATATCTCTTTTGAGATTAGGTAACACCAATAAAAGTAGAGAACCAATATAAACCACACAACTCGTCACAGCGGTAGAGACAAAGCTATTGACAAAGTAACGTCGTAGTGAACAGGGGTGAGCAAGATTTCACCACTACAAATGGTAGCACTAGAGTGCATTTGAATTCAATTTTCAACTTAATAGCCAACAACGTAGGAGCAATAATGTGTTGCCAGTTGCGGCACACACTTGGACACAAAAACCACTGAGATGAGTTAGGGCGCGACTCATTTGTTGCACTACATTAACCATGTCCCAGCAAGCTAACGGAACCCTAGTTTTGAATTAAACACGATTGACATTTTGTCTCATCTACATTTTTTGCCTATAACCAACCCCATGGTCCGTGAAATGTATTAAACGACAACTCCATGTGTAATATTTTATCAATTAAGCACGGTCGGTTTCAATTTTAAAATAATGACGTGCCATTTGAAACTACCCGCAATTTATTACTTGCTATAATTTCATAGAACAAAATGTCGCAGTTGCATTTTAAACCGTGCAATTTGATGAATTCTTAATTTAATTTTTCATATTTTATGTTAGTAAAATTGCTATATCACGTTGGAAGGTGAATTCAGTAAGCAAAGACTGGTGGTGTGTTTATTCGTAGTTGTAAAAATAAAAGCAGGTCGCGGTTCCGTACAACTGTAATGTTCATATTTCAGCAAGATGGCCGTAGCTTATAAATTATTACGTATAAAAGTGGTCGGTACGTCCGTCGCACGGTTGACCAGGCCACGCCAAATGATAAGGGTCATTCGTTTGCTTGCACCAACCCATTGAATTGCAAAGCAGTTTACTTGCGCGGTGAATATTTACACGTTTAATGGCTGTGACGTCCGCTAATGATGAATGCATAAGATTGGCATTTAGAAACTGTGAGAAGTCAAACAGGTTGTCAGGACTACAACATGAGGTGCTCAATTTATAGCTCGTCTTCGAAGTTAGATGAGACATTTTTATTGTATCATATTCACGTAGGTAATAATTTGGTTAAATTACTCTTTACTTATGCAGGCACCTCCATGTAACTTGATATACACACAGGAAATTAAGATTCTTGATGCTGTGGGGTGCGTTCTGAATGAATCAAATATTTTAAATTAACTTTATGCAGTAGTGGACAGTTAACATTTAAACTACGTATTGAAAAGGAATTCAGAGTAAGTTAATCAAACGTCGTCGGTTAATAAAAATGCTGGTCATTAAATAACCTCAAAAGATTACAGCATTTAGTAGAAAAACGATTTGCCGCCGCAATAATATATACGAGTTTATAGACGTTTGTGTCGAGGGCCAAACGAAGAGCTATGAACTCCATAGAACTGGCAAAAAGGTATAGTAAAAACAAGTTAAATCCTCTAACGGTTTTTGTTGTCATGTTGTAATGCGATTATAACGTGAATGTTAAAGGGGAGAAATGCTATTTACCAAGACTTGCTTGGGGTTTGATTGAAGTACTTTTAAATGCTTCTGGACAGAATACATTGACCGTAATGCAGAGCAGGCAATTTAATTTTATATATGAAACAGTAGCAGATATTAATAATTAATAATGTTGATGAAAACAAACAACAATATATTTAAACTTGTATAAATCAGACACTTTATGATAATTCAAACCGAAATATTTTAAAACGATGCGTCAGTCATATCTAATAGATTTATCAATCTCTATCAAAGTTTAAATGGCTCTGTATGGATTATTAATGGTTGTAAGATATGAATTAAGTATGTACCGTTTCTACATAGTTGCTAGATAATTACGAGTTTTAGGTAGGTACATGTCAGGCGGGACTATCGTCGTTCGAAGTTAAGCAACATCTTTTTTATCATATTTTTCATAATTAGTCACGCTAATCTTTTGAGCCATACGGAGATCACTAATTCAATCCTTATCTTTCTTTATCTGAGATCTTAATTCTGACGGATCCAAGCACAAGTTGTTTACTATTTAATCCAGTCGTCACGGTGGCTCCGTTTATTTTTATTTGTACAAGTTGAACTGTATTGGGATCAGGATTCCTCGCCTCGTAATGTTTGATATACAGCCAAGATCGTTGACCCCTAATCAAAAGGGATTAATGTGTTTCAAGTGTTCGGTGTGTTATTGGTGTCTCTAATTACGTTTATGGGTCGGTGAGAGTTATGGTAATGTTCGGCAGCCTTCGTAGATGGCCGGCCTCGGCGCTGTCGTGTCACTGATACTTACGACTCTGAATTTAGGGTCTGTAGGGCGAGCCATTCGTTAGTCACGCCCGATGACGTGTACCTTGGACAAGACCAAAACTGTTATTAGAAAGATTTCGTCGTCCACCTTTTTTAGGTGCTTGTCTTAAAAGGTTTTTTATACTTGGAAATTATATTGGACGGCGGTAATGTGTTTTGTTTAATAGCGGACAAATAATGCTTTCACAAAATGGGACAGAGGTAGCTATGTAAAAGTAATTGAGGGTCCTGTTATCGGGGGGACGGTGACTCGTCATATATAAAACGGAAAGGTCATTCTTTACTTAAGTATCTTCGTTTAACTGCACATTGCGGCAAAATGCATGAATTTCCGGACACAAACAAAGGCAGTCGGCACGCAAAGCATGCAATGCCGCGAAGCCCTAAAGGGTAAAAAAAGACGTTTCGTGGTAAAAAGTGAGTTAGGGTGCAGCTTTGTTTGTGTATGGCTCGAGTTAAGTGTTTAGATAAGTGCAGCTGAGAGCGGCGAGCACGTTTGTTATCTCTCGGGGAGCATAGGAGCCCAGACAAATGGAGCCACCCTGTGTGGTCCGTTATTTGGTCGGCTCTCACCAAATATGTGCTCTTGAATCAAAAACTCGCCTCGGATATCACGAAACGTCGAGGAAACATTACATTGTGAAAAGTTGTCGTAATCGGAAACACTAGAAGCCAGTCCAAGTGGTATTGTACGAAGAGCCAATATTCTCTGCTGCTCATAAAAGATTCCTTTTGTTAGGGGTATTTTAATATTGCGAATAAATCCTACATACTTTTATTATGATAGATGGTATTATATAGGTTTTGTAGATAAACTGGATGGGTATAGTTGAGTAATAGGTTTATGTTAGTAGGCAATAAAGATAGGGGTTCATGCTATGGCCACAGATTACTTATTCGTAGTTAAGTATTTAATTTAACTTCTATATGTATCGCTTTGCGTACAGTTTTAGCTTAAAGATAGTACAGCCTTAAAGAACAAGGCCAATAACAAGGTGCACAGATACCGTTGAATAATTCCAATACTATTTTTAAGGGTGCATAATTATATAATTGCAGGTGGTAAACCATTGTTGAACAGTTGAAAAAAGGTATCTTTTGTACCTAAATGTTGTAGTCTCGCGACTTAACTAATATTTAATTATCGCTATACGTCAAATTGGTGGTCAGTACATCATTTTAAAAAGATTGAAGATTCTGTCTATCGATATAAACTATTCAAAATACCATATAATTATGCATCAATAATTAATCTATTAGGTATAATGCCAGAAAATCAAGTTTCCCAACGCGCGTGACATTATTATCTTCTAGTTATCTATCTAACGGTTAATATTCGTATTAATTAAGTTATAAATAAGCATTTACGGCAATTAGACACGGTTGTATAAGGTTTTAGAGTTCTTGTACACTTACAATATAATGCAGTGAACAGTTAGGTATGTACCTATGTGGCGCATCTTACCACGACCAATTTCTTTGTGTTCGTGAGAGCTTTCTACAGTATTTCATGGTACAAGCACGTTCACTTCACCCCATTGTGACACTATAAAGCAAAATGTCCTTCTCAATTATAAAATATTCAAATAAGGAGAGAAATAAATCCTGGCGCGGAAACGTCCACATTACATACATATTGGTGCAGGACCGCCGGCCGCCTATTCATTACAGTTATTTATAGGAAGCAGTGTCAAAGCGAGGTTTGTATTTATTCGGACGGGACAGCAGTTTATTTATTTTTAAACGGGTAAGGCTGAAATACCCTGTTCCGATAAGCGTCCGGTGACTGCCGGTGCAACCGAAATATCTGGCGACGGCACTGATTTTACTGATACCCGATGTCACTGTCACACACCAATATGCGCTGTCTCCCGAGATGACGAAATATCGTCTCGCTATTAATAGAACTTCATTATTCGACGCGTTCAATGAACCTCTCCATCTACCAATTCTCAGAACATACCTGCTCACACTGAAACCAATATCGTAGCTCATTATGATTCACAACGTATCTACCCGTAAATTTCAATCGACATAAAAAATTACTTTAGCCATAATTTGACCGGAAAACAATTTCCGAAGCCTGGTATTTGTCGTAATATAAGAGATGAACTCAATCAATATGAAAGGAGACAATAGACATCTCTTATTCAAAACGGAAACTGTTACAGTCTCGCCATTGTGTTCGGTGCCTCACCTCGACGGGTGTATTATTCAAACGAAAAGTGGTTTGTTTACAAACGTTAGAAGTAATAAGTATAAGGGACAGTCGACGACAGAAGGAGATTATGTGTGTGTTGGTAAGGAACGCAGTAGATGTCGATAGCCGTCAACATGAAAGATTTATGTCCAACTTTGTGACAGTGGTATCGTCGACGACAATCCTGGATTATCCTTTGTTGGAGATGCAACGTCATACATCCGTGATAAGCTTTGTTGTGCTTCGCTGACAAATTCTCGATATGGAACAGTTGGATGGAAAGACAATATTATGATTCCATCACGTTGTTTACACAGAGCAGGCGTTTCATATCGATTCGTATTTTGAATGAGTTTTAAATATAGACCAGGTATGAAGTGAATCATCCGTGAAGCTACTAAAATACAATTTCGTTTAATGATAATGTAGAGTCGATTCCACATCAAATCGCGTCATAAAACTAACTCGTAATACGAGTAGTTTCCCAGTGACAAAGTTCGTTGTACTACTTGCATTATTAATGTATGCGTCCAAGTTCCATTACGTATCATTGGTCTTATAATTACGCATATTGCATACACTCATCTAGGGACGTCCAGTAATTGGTCCGTTTGATCAGTCCAATTATGAGCGATTGAATCACAAAGATTCAGTTTAATGAAATGATTGTGTCGACATTATGCGTTAAAGTTAAAGGAAGATAATTGAACTTCCTGCGTTGGCAGCGATTGCTCTGAACACGCCGCACCACATATTCAGTGCCCCTTTCATAGTCGCCGAGGACACACGGTGAAGCTTGATGGGGCATTTCCTCTAATTATACGAACTATTAATAAGATGCTGCACCAGTTATAATAAACAATCGATCACGAACATGCCTAATGGGCTTGGGAGAGGAATGCTTTCAGGGTGAAGTTCAAGGGTTAGATTGTGGGCGCTTTATAGATTGAGATAATTACATTTTAAATTCTTCAAGTGAGACAGAACAGTGAGATACTTTATAAGGAAGCAATGTTTAATAAACCCTTTGTGTAGTACATTGTAGATGATAAAGCATAGTTTCCCCTGTAGCAATCTCGACGCTTGTAATAACCAAGAGACTATTAGCAATCAACTGAAGCTTTGTTTGTCTACTGTCGTCGCTACCGTTTGTTAGATGACATACATAGCTATCTCATATACTATTGAGATGTGCATTCAGCTGTAGTTAGACGCTTCACGTCGCGTGGTTTTGGAAATGTTTAGTCAAACGTAGGAGCTCTTTAGCTTTGTGGAACCGTGAATAATTTTAAGGAACAACTACTGAGGATGGACCACCTTTGAACGTGAACAAGAATATACATGTGATACTTGTGGGGTAATTGATGACGTACTGCATCATTTGTTCAAGTTTGTTGATGAAATCTGTTCAATTACAGGTAGAGAGAGAGAAGAATCAGATCAGAACAAACTATGGGTTAAAATGATGAATCATATAACCACAAAGCTTTACAGTGAAGGAACTAGCCATTTTTTAGACTTTTAATGTGTTATGTTAAATTAGTGATGTATTGGATAAGATTAAAAGGACTGGCATATAAGTAAATGTTGTATAAAAGCATAAAAAAGAAAAATAATAGCCACACAGTGGTTGGCAGTATCCTGTTCCTGCAGTGCTAATTACAATGTTGGGAAATCTTGTTTTTTATTTCTAAGAAGTGCAGAGGACAAGCTAGTTAGTACGCAAATCCACAAACGTCGCAGAATCAGCAACACAGATGAGAGGACTGGTCGTGTGTTTGTAATTTAAAGACACGAGCCATAGATATTTGTAGAAAGCCACAATCCTATTGAATGCAAACTCTTTTTTATATTTTCTGCCAAGTTAATACAGAAAATGGGGCAAAGCTCGCACTATGTACACAAATCGCAATATTATAAGATAATATGGAAGCAGTTAACAAACTGAACAGGATTGAACCGATGCACAGAGCGAATGTGAATTCGGTCGGTGGGAACGTTTGCGATCGTCTAAACGCTATTAACTAAGTTGCAAGTTTGTGTTGGACTTTGATGGGTGAACTGTGTTTGCGTTGTCCGGGCCGTATGGAAATCATTTCTTGCTCGGCCGAACTTCCCGGCTCCATATATGCCCAAATATTTGCCGCCAGTTCCCAACTCCTCAGTTTGGCGATCGTGTCTTTGCAGACGTATGGCGCATTTGCTCGTGTTTACTTACCGACGTTAATTACTAAACTTTGACGCTTTTAAGTTATTTTGTGACGGATTTTCTAAATTGTAAACACATTTATGTTATGTGTGAAGTACATGTTTAAGTTTTAGGTAAGTATGTAAGTAGTCGCTGGAATGAAACGCTTTATAAGAACTTCACGCCCATAGGCGCTGTTTGGTCTAAGTACAGACTTTTAGAATTTGCCATTTTCTTTTCTACTTCAAAAACTCTACAGGCTATGATTATCTGTGAGGTCGACCAAAAGCAATTGCAATGTGAAATTGCGTGCAGGCAATTATTTCAATATGTATTTTATAGCTCTACCTTCACACTTTCCACATGGTTTCACATCTATCTTATTACCTTAATTTATTCGTGTGAGGACATATTTAGTTGCGCTTGTGTGGAAGAAAGCAAAGCTGAGGGTTACCTTTGAATGTCAATTTCCTTGTCGAAGCGTGGCAACTGGCGCTGGCGAGGCGCGCCTGAGCATGAAGGGCGCCTCGATGCTATCTACCCACCATTGTTGCGTGCACTTAACCGTCATATGGTTTGCCTCCATGTTCGGCCCTTGTTAACACATTGTAAAGGAAATTACATTCTTTACTCACCGTTAGTGCGGCGTCAAATGATGTTTCCGTTAGGTATCTATCATCGGTCTAGCGTGTCAAATTGTTATCATTAAACAAGTCAATAATAAATTTCATTTCTGACCTGGTTACTTTAATGGGCAGACGGTGCGATTACTTATGAGTTATGACAGGTGGAACTATTTTTACGATATTAAAGTACGTTTATCAACAATTATAGACAGCCATTTAATACAAAAGTCGGTAACGAAATTAGATAACGGTGGAAGCGTGTGTTCGGTTTCATTACTGTCGGAACATTACGTATTGATACTGCGGTATTAATAGTTGGGATTCGCCCTCGAATCTGTAGAAATTAAGCTGCGGCGATTGGGGTGTCGCAGATGGCAGTAACTGCGCTATCTGCGCTGCCCGCCGCCGCCCGACCGAGCGCCAAGTATAAAAATATGATTTATGGCAGCATATAGAACCGCACATCCGCTCGACTCTTCTAGTCCACCACCATTAGCGCATACACCATATGCATATTGTTGAGTATCCCTTACCCGCGGAAAAATACTAAACTACATTTTGGAATGGGAATTTCTTATTGTGAGAACTCCGATCGGAAACCCCAAAGGACACCCCGAATAAGAGCCGCAGAATTAGTTTTGTGTAGTGCCTTACTTTAATAATGTTCTGTGGTCTTCGGAGGTTTGAGGGGGTTCAGGGAGGCCCGTGTTTATGTAGTCGTGCGGTATATGAAATAGATGTTTTCTGGCTTCAGGCTCTTTATTATTACTTTGAACTGCGGCCATGAATACAGGGGCCCGCCCTTTGTGGAGCTGGGGTCGGGAAGGTAAACAAGTGCCGTCAACTGATTCAAATACTCAATTGAATTGTACATTTTCCTTATTTCGTTTAGTTTCCTTTTAATATTTCCCATTTGGTATAGCTTATCATCAAATATTAAGTCGTTGTCAAGGCGCGGCATTAAGAGTGGTTTTGTCTTAAAAGGCACTTGAAATAATTCAAAATATATCACAATGTTCATGTTTTCGAAATGATTAAGAACTTGTCCCGTGGTCCCAGCGTCGGCTTTATCAAAGCTCAGTAATTTATGTGAGTTGTCATCGGCTTCACTAATGTGTTTTATCTTACTGTTGTTGAATATTTAAGTTTTGTGTTCATAGTTTTGTTACTTATCTTGAAAGCCTAGAGAATTTTATCTTAGACTATATTGTATTTGTCAGTAGATCCAGAATAAAGAGTTAAACGTTAACAAATCACATAGATTGTGCTTTTAGCGCCTCGATCTTGTTAATCCCATTCATTGTGATACGTTTCTATTACAGAATAGTCATACCACTTAAGACAGCTTTATAATGTTAAACAAAGAAGCTTTTAGAGAATAATATGTTTAAAAAGATACAAAAACAAGTTGGCATTTAAGTTTTAATAACTGATGCAAAGCTTTTGTTGTTGGTTGCATACTTACCTGCATAATATGAAGATATGTTAGTTGATGACTTGCTTGCATGAGATGCAACTTACCTAGGGTCTACGAAGGGTTCGGCGTAGATGTTCCTGACTGGCTGTCTGCGGGGGAGGGGAGGGGGCACCGGGCTGAACCCCTCCATCATCTCCTCCCGCTCGCTGTATTTCAGCGATTTCATCGTCATCCTGCCTGTTGTACCAAGTCCACTTCACTACTGTTTGGTCTCCAAACCCAACATTTCACTGTAGCGTCTTATCACTTACATCGTTACACTGTCGCATGTACGTTCATCGTAATGGAAACTAAAGAAAATCCACTGCTTAGTTCAAATGTTTACTTTCCACATTTCCGGATACACTTTTATTTTATTTGTTGGTTTAAAAGCTTTTTAACTGAAAGAAGACAATTACGATAAATGAGAAAACTCGTTGCGTGCCCACGATCTCACGATACTGGTACTACGGTGGTTGCCCTGCGGGTGTTCGCGGCCGACTGCCGGCCGACTGCCGGCCGTTGCATCTCCCGTGTGCCTGCCTCGCCGACCCGCCCCGACCCTCGCCTGCTCCGAGCTTACTTGAGCTTTTGTCATTTTTTGCGCCCGCGCCGAGGTGCCGTCAAGCTCGTCGAGTTATTAGACTTGCGCACAAAAAACCCGAAACATACGCAAGACGAGGGACGGCGATAGACCTGACGTACACAACGATAGCACACCCGTGTATAACAAGTCGGCGTGTGGTTGAATTTCCCATTGTATCTTAAGAATATTGTGTAAAGTGTGAATACGATCTGTGTAGTAAATCCCAGGGTGCCTTTTGTGATGTGCCGCGACGCTATTCATATTTTTTGCAAATTTCATATTTAGTAGATTTATCGATTTTTTTACGATAAATGTATTTAGTAACACATGGTTCGGTTTTTTATCGTGTCGACACGAGAGACTACTAGTGATGGGAATGGCATTCTAAAGTTCATTATTTGAATACGGAATATCTCTTTCCGTTAAGTTAAGTGGGTAAGGCTAATGATGGCATTAGGTCACGTAAAAAGAATGCAAGGTAATCGAAGTAGAGTCGAGAAAGGAGAAAGTATCTAATCGATACGATTATCGAGTGGATGAGGGTCGACTCGGACGGAGCACGGGGTTCGTCCGACTAAATTACCTATCTTGAATGATAAGATAAGCTTTGGGTCGTACCGATTGATCTTTTGTTTATACATATTTATCTCTAAATTAGCTAACCCATTTCCTACCAAGTAAATTATGCTCAAATGACTGACTTTTGACGTTTATTATAAAACTTAATAAGATGAAGAGCATTTGCTGACGCCAACGCAACTAGTAAACAAAAACGCATGAATCACCTGAACTATTACGTTAATGTTATAGAGCCATAATAATAAACGGCTTCGAACTAACGAGCAGCAAGTAAGCTCAATAGGAGCAGTGCTTTGTCGTAGGTTGCATACTGCATGTGTATGCATGATGGTATTAGTTCAAAGACCTGCGCGGTGCCCTGCTGCGAGCCGCCGGGCGGCTGGTTGATCTCAGCACTTTGCATCTCTAACAATTACCCTTACAAACATTGTTCGCGACAAATACGACGGGCGCACACCCGTTTACCCTTTTTGTTCTCTAAAATGTTTGTTTTTAAAACTCGTTACATACCCTCCGCACAAATTTTATTTACGATCGCCGAAATTGAATTACGCTCGTGTGATTTATTGAATGTTTTCTAATTTAGCGGCGCGTTACCGTGTGACTAATAAAAATTTCTCGAAAAAAATGTGATTCTGCAAAAGCGGACTGCCAATAGAAAGGGATGCGGTAAAATTATGTAAAAACCTGTCCTATGGGCCCGAATTATCCCACAAGGATAAGGAATAAGAATATAAAAGAGGCTTAGAGTTTTCCATACGGCTTTTTGAGAACCAAGGAACGCAAGATTTACATACATACATGCGGGTAAACATGCTCGTTGCCGAAGTGTTTTCGAGTACCTGTATAATAAATTGATTTAAGCGCCTCCTGACAGATTTAAGTATGTTTTGACAAACATTAGGGAATTTAAAGCCCCGGTGACTAAACTTTGTTTTGTATGACTGGGGCGAACGGAGTCTATCGTTGGCCCACCGAGTGGATTTTCCCCGAGTTTTGAAACTGCGAATATTCGATACCACAGAGTTCAATGGGGTTAAATCAAATCTTCAATTTGATGTTTGAAGTGTTATCAATCAAGCAGACGTTTTTATGAATAAACCGGAGTAGCTAATGAAAGCGAACTTGTGTGGGTTCGCGTGCAAAATCAAAGGAGCTTTGAAATGTTCAGAGAATATTGTTTCTTAATTTACGATCTACGTTTTATACGACGATGCAAACCTTATTGAAATCAATTTAATTGATCAGCAATCGGTTGTTCTAAGCTCTTCTGGCGGTAATTGACCCTTATAATTTTGTGTAATCGTTATTGTAAATTGTTGTTTATTTATTTAAAGTAGCGTTTAGCGTTGTAGGTACTTACTTTGGGTATTCTTCAAATCTACTATGTATTGTGAATGGAAATATGTTTCCATATTTATGACTTGAGGGAGTTACAGGGATGGCCGAAATATTTTAAGTTGATGTTAATTTTGGTAAGCAATGAAAAAAAGTTACAATAGACATTGTTTCGAAAACAAATCACCGGCGATAGATCCGTGTGCGAGTATGCTTGTGCAATAGCGGTTGTTGCATATAAGGCAAGTAGGAAGCGGGCCGCGTCTCAGCCGAACGTTTTCCCATGCCATACACTGACTGATGTATTTCTGACCGCCTGATGTATGGGGCTTGTTCTTGCACTTGAACTTGCGTCGCTCGCGCACGCTTTGATTCTAACATACGGCGGCGCACCGTACATTACTCCCCACTAACTAAAGATAAGTACCTAGTAGGTACATGCCACTTCAATTTGAACAGAAATAAACCTCACAATGGGCTCGTTATTGGTCCCGAACAACTCCGAAGCAGTAGTCGTAACGTAAAAACAATGTTGCATAACAACACTGCACCAATTACACAGCATTGTTTGTATTTCGAGTGCTCTATAGCACACTTTAACAGAGCAGTTGTAGACTAATAAACACATTTTAGTCAGTGTATTTACACTAACATTAACAAGGCGCTCGTTCGTTTGAACCGTATTAATCTTCACAGGCTGGCCCAAATAAATTTCGGCATCCGTCAGTCGACTGTGCTACAAAAAGTTACTCAGCTATTTTAATTGGCGTAAAAGTTTGGAGTTACGACGCGGTAGGAACAAATGTCACTGATAGTAGGAATACGTGTTTCAAGTTTTTTTAACTCCAGCATTTCCGAGGCTATTAAATTTTTATTTTCACGTTTTTGTAGTCTTTTTTTTTATCTGACTCATCCCTGATGTCAACAATTTTCTACGACAAAACATGATTCACGAACATAATTATAATTATACGAAAAACTAATATCACAACTCGAGAGCGGGATTTAATTAAATCTCCCGAGTTTTAGAGACCGTGCGAACAAACACGTGCGAGAGTGAAGAAATTTGGATTAATTATCGCTATCTGTGTAAGTATTTGTTTATTTTATTATGTAGGTACGTTAGCAACCCTAAGCAGCACCCCCGTGTGCGTGCTGCGAGGTGAGCCTGTGTGTGTATGTGGAGCACGTTTCATAAGATAAAAGACGATATTGATTCCGTGACGAGCCGAGAGCGGGCTGTGGGAAACGATTCCTGTCCGTTTAATAGATGCCCCGAGGGTACAAGTACATCGCTCAACCTTCAGAGGAACACTCATTAAAAATATTGTTTTAAGTGCGAGTACGTTTGATACTGAACACTTACAGTTATTCCAAGTTGTAAAATTTGAAACGGGTAAGTATATTAAGTTCCCGAGTGTAATTAACGAGTTAAGGGTACCGCACTGAGCACTTTATTCGTAGTTTAGCGACGCGGTCGGGAGGCTGTCCCGGCCGCAGGACTCGGCCACATTCTCGTCGGGTAATTACGCACGCCCGTCTCGTTCCCAAGCCTCAGCTCTAACATTTATGCCTCATTTCGTAGTGTATGATTTGCTGCACACATTACTTGATGTAATTATCGTGGGAGCAATCCACGCTCGCGTGCGAAGCGAATCATTTACTGGTTGTCGATAGCTGTTGTTTACATATATTGTCTCTCAACCGTATCTATTCATTCAACTTCTTAAGAATTCATCTCTATCGAATTGTCATTATCATCCAATTAGTGCAATAAATGTCAGTATATATCTGTCGTGTGTTGTTGACATAAGTGTATACGGATATAACATAGGTCATAGTAGATAATTAAGAACTACGGCGTCTACCATACGTATCTATCATTTCGACCTATGTTCATTTTATAATACTTTGGAATTTTAATGCAAATAACGAGAAGTAGATGCCAACAAGGCTTGAAATAGAGATCAAACGGTTTTTGATTCAGTAAACGATGATTACATCCGACATCAGTTGATTTAAGTTGGTCGTGGCGGCGCGGACACGTGGGGCCGCCGGCCGACGTCGTCGTCCCACTGCGCCGAGTGGACTCCGTCATTCAAAATAAACGCTGTCTTCGCGAAACACGCCTGGAGATAAAAGCCACGACTCGTTACTTTTTACTCGACTGTTTTTTCTCTTTTCCCCGCCTTTCCACGAGTTTTTAACGGTTAATTTGTCATTAGCCCTGCATCTGTCAGCACACAGAGTTTTGTCGCCTGCAGACGTTGGACAAAAACAAAGCGGTTTAACCCAAAAGTTTTTTAACAGAACCAGACACCTGAATCGACCTCTACTGATGCCAAAGTAAGCTTTACTTTACTTCAACACTTTAAGCAGTAAATTGTGTTTGCTGCGGTAATTAATTTTTCTAGTAAACTATTAAAACAACAACGCTTCAAGTTCTTTAATAAATCAAAGAAGATTGCAGCGGAGACGATCAGCGGCGTTCTGAAATATTGACTTTCAGATAATAAATAATGATGAAAAGAGAAAACGAATGTAAGCGGGCTTAATGGTGGCTCGGCATCATTAATGAATATAATGGTTATGGAATTGTTTCTAGTACGTAATGGCGGGAAGGTAGGGGGCGAGTCCGGAAATTGTCCTCTTGTCGGCCACCGCCGCATTAGCCGAGGACATTAGGCCACCACACCGTGCGTGACGTATCTCTCTGACATGTGACATACGACAGACACTAAGATATGTCAAAAAGAACAATGATTTGACAGAATCGTGATAGATTCCTTAGAACGTGGTACGCTGGCGTGAGAACGTAAGCGCAGCGTGCTATCACAGTCATGTGTCATGGAAACTTAGAACCATTAGCGTCCGACGAATCTTCCAGCAATTTAGTTTGAGCACATAATTGCGAGAACAAGTCGAACCTAATTGATGTCCGGGCTTGAGTTCAAGTTGCCGTTAATACCTACACCGCTGGCTCGTTCTTGCATATGGCTCCATATCGTTAATAGTAACCGTGAGACTTTACTTCACGTCTCTGGACTCTCATCACTTATGTCGTGTCGTGCTATGACACGATTAAGTAACGTTGTAGTAGTTAAGATGTAATTATACATGGTGTTTAACTGAAAATAATGACGTGTTTTTGTAGAATGAATGAAAAAAGAAAGAATGCTTTTATAACGGGTGGAAGCGACTTCGCAACTTAAACTTTTAACATGGATTCAGCTAATGATTCTAGAAACCTTATATTAGCATTATCATTTTTTATAGGCTAAGTATAAAATAGATCTGCTATTCATAACATAACATAATTATTTCAATTCATTAGGCAGAGGTACACCCATTAGTACACCCATATTTCGCCAGTTATGTTCGAGTCCCATGTATAAAGGGCGAGCCCAATAACATCAACTGGAGACATATCCAGACTCGGGGGCTGCTACTGAGAAATTCCTGATGGAAAAACCCAATAATGCGTTGCCCAATCTGGGATTCGAACCCAATACCTCATTCTCAGCAGTCGCGCTTTGCGATCACTAGACCAACGAGGCAGTCCATACAATTAAAGAATAATTTCATCTCTATGGGGTTTAGAATCATTTACTAAATCCATGGTAAAAGATTTATTTATTTATTTATTCTTTCCCCCCCTTCACCCCGTAGGCTAAGTGCTAGAAAGCAAAGTAAAATAAAATTTGATTGCAGACAGAAGTAACGCGCTTTACGAAGTGTTAATCCTTTTCTTTAGTCGTTTTAAGTGCTACGTAAAGTGTGAAAATAACAAGTTTGTGTCTGAGACAGAACTTTTAGCCAGCTTTATGACTTTTCGTTTTGCCTGACAAGTTATGCGGCGACATAAAAAAATTAACTAAGTTCTGTGAATTAATGAGTTGTATTTTAGGTGTTTCTTTGAGTTTTTTCTGTATTTTCTTACGACTGTTCCTTGAAGCAATTAATAAGGAAGACTATCTTTAGCATTTCTTTCATCTTTAGCTATTCCTATGTATTTAATAAAGTTGTGTCTGTATGTGAATACATTGAACGATTTACCTAAATGATTTTTTGGTTGTTTCTAAGATTTGTCTTAAAATTTTATCGTCTTTCTGAAGGTTTGTTAAATTTTTTTATTGAAAAATCTCTTTAGGTTTGAATATTTATTCAGAAATAAGACATAAAAACGGCAAGTTGGTTGTTTTTATAAGTATTGAATATTATACCATAAAAAGTCGTCTGTCTGTTTGCACGCTCAAATCTTTTAAATTATACAATGGTTTTGATACGGTTTTTACCCTAATTTAAAGAATAGTTGACATACATATGTATTTGTACTTAACATAAGGTTCGTAAGATCTACAGAAATAAAAGTAATACTAATTACACTAAAAATAAATTAGGTACTTTTAGTTACTTGAACTTAAAATGTATATGCTGATATAATTTGTTGATATTTATTTAAAAAATATTTAGAAAATTCCAGATAAATTGAGTTCCTATGCTATTCATTAGCAATTGGAAAAAAGCATAAATTCTACTATGATTATAATGCAATTAATAATCATTATGCCGCCATTAAACCATTAAACAAGTGAAATAGGCAAAATGTTTTCTGTTTTATAAACATATTTATTTAAAATTAAATGTAAATTAAATTAGATTATTAATTCAATTTGTCAGAACTAACTAACTGAATGACTAAAAACTGGTAACTTGGTCTTGTCATGTGTTAGACAAATGTTTATAACAACGTCATTACAAACGTAATTAATGAAACTTTAAATAAATATGACTGCATGTTTATGATTTGAAGTAATGGCTCACACAGTAGGGATTTATTAACATTTTTTGTCTGCACATATAGAAAGTAAATATGGTTATGTTTACATAACGTCGTATCGTAAAAAACAAGAACAAATTGATGCATGAATTGCTAGTATGTATTTGTTTTGGCAGTAAAATTGTTCTGCGAATTCGGCAGTTGGCAAGCGGACATGGTTTTACCAATAATGATACTCGTAAGCAACCCAGTCTACCGATAAGAAAGAAACAACTATCCCGTAACCTACTCTACCAACTTTTTGGTCACATCGTCAGATTTAATCTCCAAATAAGTAAGTATGCGTTTAGAAAATTTTCACTTCATGCATTCCCACTACTGGAAATTGAGATACATATCAGTGCCCACTTTTATCTTATGATATTTTTTAACTGATATCTACAAATTGATCAACAGATCAAAGACAGAATCCATGTAAACAGATAAATATCGTACACATTTTTATTACTCCAAAAGCTCAAGTAGAGGTAACAGAGGCCATCCATGAATAACTTACGCCTGCGTTGAAAGGCACCCTTACGAACTCACTGACACGACCGACTACGTACATTGTAATTCCAGGAATTTTACAACGATGAAAACACATTTAGGAAAACAATAAACACCAAAAAACAATAAAGAACAAATTAAAGTCGGACAGCGAGCGAGTAGTCCGATATATTGCGCCGCTTACGGAAATATTGCTGGGTATCACGCTACCGAGGGTCGGGACTCGACACTCGGGCTACCTGGTGCATGTGGAGCATCGGAGGCGAGTCGGCACGGGAGGCACGGGCCTACAGAGAGATCGCGGGACGCCACGGGGCGCAGGTCAAGCGCGATGTTGTGGTGTACGGCGTATCGGTCAGTGACCGCGAACGAGTCGCATCGGGCTCGGAGCGCACCTCGCCGTCGTCGGAGGTGTTGTGGCGAGTGATCGCGCGGGAGACAACGAAACGCGCGCGCCACGGCCGCCCTCCGCAGGCGATTTGATGCCCTCCGCGCGACGCCGCTGCGCGCGCATCCATCGCCGATGGATAATGCCGCCCTATCCCATGTCGAGCTATCGAGTTATCCGCTACGGGTGGATATCGTGCTTAACCCTGTCAATTTCTACGATAGATACGTGAAAGCTCGAGGTTACTCTATGAGACGCGTGTCTAGTTCTTTTGTAGTCTGTAAAAAATAAACTCTAATAATAAGCGTTTAGGTTTCACGAGGGTTGTTCTTCAATAGGCAGGTAGAAAGAGGTCGATTTATAAGTCTAGAAATGATCATGAATAATTTGCATAACAAAAAATCGTAATCGACAATAGACATCCCTAAACAGATTATAATTGGAGCATGCGTGGTGCGAGGGTTGAGGGTAACAGGAGGACGATAGCGGGTGTGGGGTGTGCGGGGGGCGGCGGGGTGCGCGTGACACCCGCGGCGGCGCGACGCTACGCCGACGTGATCTTGACACCGCATATGCACAGCTTGTGACGTTCCACGTTGGACCAATTCTGACCGATGAAAACAAAATACACGAAAACACCAAAAAACAAAAGCGTCAACGTCTGGGCCGTAACATAAAAAAGCTTTTATTATCTCCGAACAATCTGTAAACAGACGTTGCCCTTGACGCTCGAAACTTACATAACGGCTTTTGAAATTGGCTTTACAAATCCTCAAATCCCGTATCTGATATAAACTCACCCTTCAATTTCGGGACCCTGTATCCAATGTAACATTATATTAAGTTAGTGAAAACAATCGATGGTCTACGCCAGGCGTAGCTACTCGCTACGGCATAGGCCGTAGGAGGCTTTCGAGCTTTATAGAGGAGATGACGACGTGCCGAGTCTTAAGACGTGTGTACCGAAATCCTTGGCGCGTGACTTTAGTTCACGCTCTATTGGGCCTTAGGTATGCCATATCTGTCCAACGATCTAAAACAACGTAAAAACATGAATACCTTGTTACTTGGTGGTTAGTGTGCATCTCAGTGTGAGCTTCGTCGTGTATGATTACGCTGACTAAAATAATTTGAAGGTACTTTTTGGGCAGGAAATATGAAACTACATTGGTATGTTATGTTTGTTTTTTTATTATCTTAACATTTGTACTACGCTACTATAGTTTCGTCTACGACACAATTTATACTACCTAAATGAGTAGAAAATAATTAAGATAGAGTATAAATATCACACAATTAGGTATACAACGCTACTCGCAATGGTTTCGTAGACGTACCGAATGTAGCTTGTGTTTTATATATTTTTTTTAGTAATATTTTGAGATAAAGACTTGAAATGTTTTAATACAAATAAGTCTTGTATATATCCAAGCATCGCATAATATATGTGCATAATGTTATCTTATGTTAACCTTATGATTAGTTGAGACTTCTACTACAACAATAATTTATTACTCTAGTCTCGAGCGTAGCACTCTAAAATAATAATACTCCGATATCAAGCAGTTCATGTTCATAGATGATAAATATAATATTATTCTGTATTCATACGCTACCCGTAGTTAGCGGTGGTAGTAAGGTTTCAAGCGGCCGCGCCGCGCCCCCGCGACTTGCCGGATAAAGGGTTTTGTTTTCTTTATAAACAAGCGCGAAGGTGCTGCTAACGACCCCACGAACAAATACGAAATTCGATCTACCATTACGAATACAAATGGCTCCCCTACAAGCCGCCACCGTGAAGGCATTGTCTTTGCTGCAATCTCGATCGACGCTCACTCGTTATGCTCCTCTAACTATTGTTTATGTTTATTGATCTTGTAAACTCTAGCCAAAGGACACCTGCTACTCCTGTCGAACACAAAATAAACACGTTTCAATAACACGAAGATTGATTTCTGTAAAAATTTCCCGATGTCCTTATCGCTATATTGAATCCGTATTAAAAAGGAAATGAAGAGTAGGTATCGGTTCCACAAAAAAGTTGAAGTGCCGCTATCGCTTTGATCTCGGGCTGGTATTGCCTTCAATTTTTGCCGAAGACATTTAAATTCGACGTTCTTTAAGTACCTATCTAATACTGGAGTACTCCAGTTTTGGAAATTGGATTGTCTTAATCACGGAATATCGAACGACGTTTCTTTGATCATAATAACTCTTATTATCAGTTTTCCGAGTAAAGGTTCTGTGATCAGTTAATAATTATCAGCTTGTAATAATTTGTGATTACTATACATGCTGGTGTATGCTTTTATATTATGTAGTAAAGGAAGGCCTTTACTACATAAAAGCATACACCAGCATGTTTGTTTATAATCCTATTGACCTGGTTAGCCAACACAACCGTTCAGACTGCGAAACAAAACGAAAAACCATCCAACATTCACATATGAATTTATAAAGATAAACTTTTGCAACTTCATGTAGCAGCAAACAGCTTTGTGAAAAATGTTATTTTATTTTATCAGTCACTTATGCAAGGGACTCGCTGCAAATAGTCTATAGTTTACCTTGGCAAAACAGCAAAACTCACAAGTCAAGGCAATCACACGATCCTATGCAATACGTCAGAAATTCTTCAGGTATAACAGTTTTATGTAATGGCTTGTGCCACAGAACGAATAAAAAAGACGTCTGACAAAAAGTAGAAGAGGAACGTAAATCGAAGCATTTCTATTGAGGGCCATGACGTCGCATAAATGTCGTCCACGAATGTTGTTTGTCACCGCACGGCGCACGGACGGGCGCGGACCCAGATCGCGCGATAGTGCCACGCAGCGGATGGACGACCAACGACAACCTACTTATATTGAAATAATATTGAAAAATTGCTTATTCACAACTTTGTTTTACCATTAGAATGATTGGGGATTGAAATAATCCGCTTACGTAATCGTGTGTGCCTTTCTCGTTTCTCCTTTTCTTGGTACTGACAGATGAAAGCCGGGTAGGTGCCGATTGAAGTCACGTTTGTTGTTATTGGCACACGTGAGTTCTGCGTCGAGCTTCGAGATTGCGATGCTGGCTTACAGATAGATAGGTTTAATAGACTATCAAGCTCAAGCAATCTAGATCGTCTAGCAATTTAACAAAGGAGCTAGCCATATGAGTTCTTATACACTGCTATTGATTACTCCAAGTTTGAAATGTCTGTGTTTTAGTGCTAACATCAAATTAGCTCAAACAATTTGAGACTAATTAAGATAAACTAGAGAGTACTAAGTCTTAACGTAAGGTTAATCAGAACAAAGTACCATTTTCTATCTAGCCGAGAGCTAGAGCATTTAAAGTAACAAAGTAATTACCAGCAGAAAGTAGGTCTCGCGTCACTTCATTGTGTGGAAGCTGGATGTGCGTGATCTTAATTCGTAGCGTTTAAAATGCCTTTTTTATTCAAGCGAAAAGTTTTGCTACATTTGTTACATTGTTGTATTGAATCGTGGTTGCAGGTGCAATTTCAGGATATTTAACGTGTATCTATGTCGTTTAGCCTCAAACGAGTCGTCATTGAAAATACTATACTGCAGGGAAGTGCCAAGTTACGGTATGCTACACAAACTACGCTAAGCTACACAAAAAACCAAAAATTATGTCACGCAATGCTACGTGGTGCTACACAATGCTACGTGGAGCTACACGATGCTACGCGCGGCTACGCGATGCTACGTGGAGCTACACGATGCTACGCGCGGCTACGCGATGCTACGATACGCGAGGCTACGTGGAGTTATGCGATGTTAAGCGAAGCTAAGTGAAGCTGTGCAGATAATGCCTAATTTGATTAGATATTCGTAAAGTCGAATAGAAATTAACCGTAATGTGGCGATAATTCTGTGTCCAGGCAGCAGTGCTGTCGATGACTTCCGGCTGATACCGATAATGATAGCAATAATCCAAATCCCTTGACTATCTGAAAACGGGTAGTAAATTATAGCAATAATGCAGAGCTTTTAAAACTGTTTGTTTCTCAAGGTGTACCCTCCATTAGTCGGTGTAGAGCGGTTTATTGAATTACGACACGTTCGTAAGGCCGTCACGGCGTGCCGTGCTCTCGCGTGTCATATCGGGTTACAATCACATGTTTAACTATAATCTGGTAGTCTTACAAGCATTAAGAACGCGACCGATCGTCAGATTAGACATGGAAACACAAACATGGAGTTCATTTAATGACGTAGAAGTTAAACAAGTGCACTTTTTTGTGTAATTTTTTACAAAAGGCAAAACCGAAAATATTTTTGTTAGAAATACACAAGGCGGTAAGGGATTTAAAAAATAATGCGTTCAATATAAAGCCGCTAATCTTTGTGTTATAGCGCCTATTGAATTACAAAAAATTGTGTGTGATAAGACGACGAAGTACTCGTATACTCATATTACAATAGAAGTAAAAACTATGAAACGAATATTTAAAAAAATCCTCTCATTGCTGTTGCACAGTATAAGAAAAAGATCGTTTTATTTTTGAACATTTTAAAAAGTGTATTTTAACACATGCTTTATAACCCGTACATAATAAATCATAGTTCCCTAATTTTAAATTATTATGCTTACAATTTTAAATCTGTTTACAACACGACAAGTTGTTCCATCCTTGAAAAGTAAACACAGTAAATCCTTCAACGCTTTTAAATTCATAGACAGAATAAAATGCTCGTGTATCAAGTTCATATCTCCTAGACTATAACTTACAATTTTTGAACCCTGGCACAACATAAAAACAAAGGACAATCTGTAGTTGTTTTGCCTCTGAAAAAATATTTTTGTGTTCATTTTCATCGAATTACAATCTACGAGTAGGTTCAATTTTCTTTTGTTTCGATTTACTTATTTTTATTTATTACATCCAATAGAATGAGATGTTGGTGCCTCGAGGTTTTAGATGTTGTTCCTGATATTCTGCCATCGCTGGAGAAATTTTAATAGACAAAGGCCGCCTTTCGAGGTCGTGTCTTTGACCTTATTCTACTAAGTGCTATATTATCATTCCAATTCCGCGATTTGCGCAGGAGGAGATACTGTTTCCTAATTAATCTGAGATGGAGGTGGAATTTCACTTTCAGTATATTCTTTTCAGTAAATATTAATATATAATTTTATTGTTATTATTAATAAATGTATCCTTGTTACACGACAGGCTAAATGTAGCAATAGTAATTCCTTAGTCGCACAGCAGGCCAGATGTTGCTGTCATAACGTCACGTTGCGGAATCAGCCGCACGCAACCGCGGCGCGTCGTTCAAGTAGCACAACCACGCAGAGCAACAAGTCTCTATTATATTGTTTATGCCGAATTATATTCATAATTTTTGGTCTCAGGGACGGGCCAAGCTCAAATTATGCTCGACGTGGATCAAGACAAAATGAACGTACGTTGGCGTTACAATTTATGAGCCAACGGACTATTGTGCCGACACTGATTACTCTTTATGGAGATTTGACGTCCTAACACGACGCGCCCTACATGCTCCGTTTACGTACACCAACGGGTTGTATGGACGTAAAACTTTTATGCCTCCACCGCGTTTTACAGCGGGCCTTTTATTATTTAGTGAAAGGAACGACGGTGATGTCATAAATCTCCGCTCCTGCGTGAACTTTCGCCTCTTATCTCGGCAAAGAAATTATGGAACTTTCTGGCTTCTCCTAGACAAAGTGTTTGGCTTTCGAGATCTTGGGTCACTAAAAGCTTTTCACAAATTAATGAGGAATTTGTGCAGAAGAAACGTCAGAAAGAAATAAATATCTTTCATTAGTAATATTATTTAATTGAAATTGAGTGGAGGATAAACGTCTAGATGTCGGCGAAGGCATTTAGCGAGGACGACGACGCAACGTTCTAAATGACTGCAATCATAAAAACGTGGGCATTAAATATGGCCGCTCGTACAGAATAACTCATGTATCTATATCGCTGGCATTCATTAATCTTGTAGTGACTAGGTTCTGTGTGGGCTTAGACAAGCTTTATAATATGTAATTAAATTACGTTTAAAGTCGTCGGTCGTCGGTCGTCGGACGAACCTCTCTAAATCATATCGAGTCCGTAAATGAAAACCAGAATGACATGACAGACAGAGCGGTCATTACGTTAGGGTCAAATGTTTTTGTTCACTGCTTTCTGTGTCCGTTTGTTTACTTTATTGAGATTTGTTTAAGAGTAACACTCTGAGACGTATCTTTTCTTCACTCACTGTTTGCAAACATAAATAAAATTGTTCAAGCCTTCGCATTATGCGTGGATAATATAAGATTTATGCCTGTGACAAATGATGGCAGTGACATCTTTTTTTGCTTCTTGCGTTGTAAAATCGACATGCAGATATATTATATGTTATGTTGTACTGTACGTTGTGTGTGTGTTGCATTTACTAGTCGTATTAAAATAAATATTCATGATATAAACAGCAACCAACAGCTCGTGGCAGCAAAATGTAATTTATATGTATAAGTCAGATTTTATAATGCAGTTGCTTTTAATGTGTTTAATAAAATTAATAGGATACATTCGATATAAAAGAATCTATTAATATTATTAAAGAATTTACGATGTCCATATTAAGCTTGATCGACATATCATAGGATAATATAACAGGAACATAACGGCTCGGGTGATACCCCGATAATGCGCCGCCGACGTCGCCGGAGGCTCATACAATTAAACAGATAACATAAAATTAACGAAGCTGACTCGTAAATACACTCACTTTATTATCTATAAAAGTCACTAATTAATTAATTGAATAATGATAAAGTGCTTTCTTGTGTGATGTGGAGTGCCGCGACGCTCTGCGGTCCTCTATCGAAAAGCAATATTGCGGCGTAACTAGGTTGTCGTGACGTTTACCTTGTTAATGCTTTTATCTGTGATGTGGGTCATATAAATACATGCCCATCGTATAATACAATTAATTAACGCATCAATTAAATTTTGGGAAACGACTGTGCATCAATTTGTGTATCTTAGTGGTTTTATTTTCACGAGCTCTGGCGCCGTTAACAGCTTAGCAAAGCGCGTCACTTATAATTTAGCGGTGTTAGAAGCTTGTAGCGTAGTAAATCTTCGCTTCTGGCTGTGACGGCAGTTAATGCAGTCTACCTAGGCTTCAGGAGATAAGCTAACAAGGCTCTTTAGCTAAACAAGAGGCGGCCAAACAATAAAGGCGAGTTAAGCGTCGTGAAATATGGCAGAAACGAGGTGCGATAACTCAGTGCGCTCGCTAGGCTCGCTGGGCTCGCTTCTTTTCCCCTAATTAGCCATTCAATTCCCGTAATCTTGTTTACTCGTCGGGCGGCTCGCGCTGCCCAGGTGCGATAATGGCCGAGCTATTTGCATGCCGCCATATTGTTTCCCCATGTTCGGCTCGCAGCCTCCGACCCCGTCCGATGCGACCCCCCGTTGTTTTGGCCGGGCTTATTGGATCCGCTTGCGATTACTTTGTATTGATCCCGCCGTCCATTATCTACATTCGTTTATTTTCGTATCACAGTAATGATACCGACTGATGTCCACAAATCCAATGGATCCACCCCCTATGTTGTTGTACAAGTACGAGTAATTAATTTGCAGTTGATATTGATTGTATTGGCATAATACTATCTTGTTGTAAGGGGTTCACCTCATAAATACCATTTTGGTGTTACGTGTACATATATTAAACTAATATAAAGTTTACGTGCACGTGCACGCCGCGCAAATATAACTTTAGTGAACTACAACTTGAGTGTAACTTGTGTAATCTGACTTCCCCAAATGCCCTTTTACGACTGTTAGTTGCTTAATTAAATTATCACGATGTATTTATTCCATTATTATAATTAGCAAAGTTGTAAACAATGTTGTTTTAGGACTGAGACGACGGAAATCATAAACAATAGTGTTTGATATTTTTGTAGTAGATAGTGTAAGAGGGCGGTCTGTCCCCGGCGGCAAGTTTAATATAAAGCTCGATGGAAACCTAATCGTAATCTCGAACAGTAAATTGAAGGCGATCCGTGCAACGAGGCGATGCCGGCACATCTTCTATAAATACATTACTGAACACGCTTTATTACTCCGCCATCTTCATCCAATCCTATTAAGTGTCTGTTCGCGAACAGCTTTCCTCGGAAGGCGTTCAGTTTTAGGATGGCCATTTTTTAAAATAGTATTAGGGTTCAATAATGGCTTTAACACGGGGCGCCCCTGAACGTCTATATTATGTCTCGGTGTGAATTTGGCGAGCTCAGTCGATATGCTAAACTGAGGAGGCGGTGGTCCGCTGACGCCGCGTCTGCCCGCACCGCGCCGCGCCGATGAGATGCGATCATTTAACGACAACGCTTCGGGAAGATTTCCCTTCGAGCGGCGATATTGGCGATATTACGTCCTCTTCTCGTGGACCACGTTTTATAATTTAGACGCCCGTTGCCTCGGGCTGCATAACATTAAAGGTATTTTATGAAAATGTTATTTTGCATGTTAAACATTTGAAAGGATTTTCGTTTGTAATAACGTTGTATTGTTATTAAATTCCTGGGAAAATATGTAACAGTGATTTTTTACGCAATTTAAATGTTTGAGTAGAATCGGCGCTGATCAAATGTTAGCACCCAACGAACTATGCGTGATGGAATGAGGACGCTATTCGTAGAATAACTTCAAATCGGGTCAAATTATATTCACGGCGGGTATTAAGTTAATTACCATGCTTTATCTGCTCATATCGTTGAACCTGTATAATTAGGGGTGTCAACACAATGCTTCCAAGCGAGCACAATATGTCTGCACAAACCACATGTCAATTTAATTTGACCCCCGATCCAAGATGGCGGCCAACCCTCGCGGCGCGGCGTCTGTTCGACCGAATGCTTGTGGTTTACGCCTGTTTACTAATTGACGTGTTTTAGAGTAACACTGCATGGTTTCTGTCAGCATACCGATGAATATATTTGAATACGTATACCAGTAACGTTGACCTTTTAATTTAAACTAAGAAGTTAAATTTAGTTACACCCAAATAAGTTGTACGCTTTATGAAGCTCTAGAACTAAATATTTATCCATAGAATATTGAATAGGGTAATTAAATCAAATCAAATCATTTATTGCAATCTATGATGTACACTTACAGGTGGGAAAAAATTAAAATAAAAAACAATCATAGCACAACAAATTTTTAAATAAGTAGACAGAGGACACCAACAATCAATAGACTACTTTTTATGAGCTTTCAAAACACGATTCACCCTTAGATTTTGTATGCCAATACGACGCGACGTCACTTATTTGCCAACTCAATAAAATTGACTAACTATTTATTATTGATTTCAAAACAACTAAAAATCTAATTTTATAGTAAATTGAAAATTGATCGGGTTTTCAAGGTCAAACTGAAGTATGTTTTTCCGTGTTTTTTGACCGATTCAATTGACGTTATCCGAGTTATATTTTACTGTTCTAAGACTTCATGCAATAATTTTAAATAAAATTAAACTTTATAGCCTTTTTAGACCTACAATATTAGATTACGGAGCCGTTGTTTTGATTTCCCATTCGTTATAAAATAAAGTCATTACAAGCTTTTTTTTAATCCTTTTTTATGGCCAATGCGGGTCGGGTCTGTTTAAACGCCTGTCATTGTAATATTTTAACTGGTCTGAATATAAATATTCATCGTGGTTTTAGTTTGTTTATTTTACGATCCATTTAATGAGACATCCAGATTACGGGTCTTAACTAAATCACATTGTAGAAACGACCAGTCTCTGCATATTTCATGGATTCAAATAATCAAATAACCATTAACTATAATAATAGTCACCTAAATCAGTACCCTTAGTTTATGGGCGAAGGTAAGAGTTGTAAATATTTTATAAAGGACGCAGACACTAACTTGTATAATTGATGAGGAGCGAGGTAAAGACGCCTGTACGGTGGTGAGTGGACCGAGTCGCGATCTCGATGACCGACTGAAATATTTGATTGGAGCGAATATATTGACCTTTTGAGTTTATCTACCTAAAACAATGATTATGTAGCAATACATAGATTCATGTCGTCATTGAGTGGCTATACTCAAAGAAATGGGAGCTGGTAAAATTATGTTAACATAAGGATATGTTTAGGAAATTCAGTTGAATGTAACTTAGTGGGTACCTACGTATCAGATTTTCAGCCACCAACATTTGGAAACGCTGCCGCCCGCTAGATCCCAAAAAGTTGCGACATGCAACGCGCCGCGCGTTTCGGCGTTGTGACGTCACACATGTTCACGGTCACGATTGTAAGAAAAATGATAATTTCACGCTACAGTAGTAAGATGCAGCGCAGCAACGCAACGCTCAGCGGCGCTGAGCAGTAACGTAACGCGCCTCGCTTTACTAACACCAGCCTTGGTTATTTGCGAAGCGAGTCCCACTAACCTTCGCAGTTGAAAACACCTCAGGCTGAAAAGTGCTGCTCGAGTCTCTCGACCATCTATCAATTAAATAAGCTTCAGTGAATTTTAAAAATAAATTACAAGTCACACAAAACCTTGGCTGTTGTGCGGGATTCATCAACTGTCCGCAAAATAAGAAATGAGTTATTTGTTTTCAAAACGTCTTAAATATTTTGTGGGCGCAGAGGATGGAACTGAAATACGGAGACTTTGATGTCATAACTGAAAATAACTTAATCCCGATACTAAATTTCTTCTTCGGCCCGTATTGCTACTTTATTGCGGTATAAGTATGTCGTCGCAGCGCCGGTTATGACTATTTAACTGCTATTTAAATCATATTCTAAGAAAAGCGTTCTCGACGGAGTGATGAAAGCCTGAACAATTTGATACCTCTAGAATATTCGACATCACAATATTTTCGCGCCGGCAACACAATGGCGTCTATTTTTAAATTGAGAGCGCGGGAGCCCGTCAATAGACGCGAATGACATTAAATTGGTTAAATTGCTTTGCCGAGCTTGGTTCTGCAACTCCTTTGGGAGGTGTCCGTTCGTCCGTCGCGACGTTCGATACTACACAGCACTCAATCGATTTACAGCTCATCTATTTTTCTCGATACATGTTTCCGTTTTGTATTATCTACATTGTGAACTATTTCGAACCGGATCCGTTTAGAACAATTTACAATTCTGCTCCTTTCGACACTTCTTTTGTTTGTGTTCATTATTTTTTCTTTTTGGAGACAACGAGATTAAGTGAGAACTGTTTTGTGCTAAAATACGACCGCTGTTTAAGCATTTGCTAAACCTGATTACGTTGCACCTGCAGCGTGCTGTCCGTCTGATAAAACAACACGGTGAGCTCGCGCCGCTTCACTAATTCAGTGTAGAATGTAGTGGTGTGGTGTGTCTATCAGGCTGACAGATACAAACAGGGCCAAAACCAATCAATCAGTCCGGCGGAGCGTCGCGCGATAATTGAACTCTTCCCTCGAAGTACTGCGATTCAATAGATAATTACAATCGCAAACCAAAAATTACACGCGGCATTTAACCGTAGGACCCTATTACGTTTCACAAAGCTGGGTCGGTCGCATTCGATCGGCGATCTTTGCCGGACGGAGGATTAACTCGCAACGGCGCACAATGAGGGCCTCGAGAGGAGACGAGTAGGGAGGGGATGTATTAATAATGGTCTCCGTAGTGAATGGAGCACTTACACGGTCCGGCGGGAGCTGAATGTGTGACTATCGCGTTAGAGCAAATCGAATCGGTCAGGTTGGCCGCTCGCACGCGCCGAATTCGCCGTTTAACCGGAAACTCGGCACAGGAAGAAACATGTTATAGGGTAGAAATCACGAGTAGTCATGACACAATGTTGTTGGTCTACTTACAGCACTTATAAGTCTTCGGTCAAGTGCGAACGATTTCTGGTCTTCGTAATTTTTTTAAGACAATTCTATATTTGCAGCTATTCCGTAGGTATTAAATAGGTTATGTTTCAACGGAACATAATGATATTCCGTTGCTCCATTCATACGTACGTCTATAAACATTATTTCCGGAATAGTTATTACCGAAATAATGTATGATAGACGGGTGGTAATATGCAAATGCCCACAAATTGCTTTTGACAATGATACTTAATTGGACTAGGTGTGCTCATGGGTCCGCCTGTCCTTTATACATATTTAAATAATTCCAACTTTGCCTATTTGCTTTAAGTATGATAGACTAATCATTTTAATGGAATAGGTAGAATAATTATGAGGAAAATAGCATAGAATTAGAACTTAAAGAATGTACAGCAAGAAGTACCTTAGCTTCAATCTAAAAATTAATAACGAGAAGACTCTTACAAGTTCTTCTTTCTTTATCCGAGATAATAAACGTTTTCGCACAATATTCCATATATATTCATAAGATAATATTTATTAGCTCCTTGGAAGTTATTAGGAACAAAATCCCGGCAATTTTCTGATGCAAATCCATCAATGGAGACAATGGAAAAAGTTTTATGCAACCTCTGCATTGATGACGAGGGCACTGAACTCAGCGCTTTTGTTTACCTTCGCTTCCATTAGGTAACTATTTTTCTTATTAAATAATTAATATTGTTCCATTACAGAAACGATAATCCTTTTGTTCTGCACAATACGGTAAGTGAGTTTTTAAGAGTTTAAAATCCCTCTGTAACCAAACAAATAGTTAAGTATATTTTTCTATAAATTATTATTATTATTTTAACCATTAAAAAAAACTTCGTTTAAATAACATCTCAAGTGGGTTTTAGTTAAACCCGTATTAAATACATCTTAGATTAAAATTAATAAAAAAGCGTGGAAAGATACAGTTTGTTGTCAGGCAATAGATACCTAATTGTATTTACTGAACTAAATTTATTTGATCTTTAGTTTTTTAAACCATTACTGCGAAAAGTGTACTAAAAAACTAATATTTAAAAAACATTTAGATTGTAAAATCTTTCTTTTTTAACACACTCGTACCTAATTATGATAAAATTACAGAATAAACCTAAGAGCTATTTTAATTAAATATTTAAAATATTTTGATTCTGAAATGTAAAATGGCTTGAATAATTTGAGGTGAATGTATTTTCATAACAAATCCTTTGAAGGATAAGCCGAGTAAACTAAAATAGACTAAAATTAGAGCTCATTAGGATTGTGATGAACGTTTCATTTGCAGCGTTCGAGATTTGTGAATCAAATCAGGTTTTACTTTTGTTTCAGGTTTCTAATTTGTCTTCAAACTAAATGTTGGTTATAGGTATTTCTGTCCAATCGGGAAAAGTTGTCTTCTCTTTTATAGTTCTTAATGATCCTTCAACGTAGCTCAGAGAGCTGCAAGACTGTAATGGGACTGGGCGGGCCACGTCTGCATGTCTAAACAGTAGGCTCACATATCACAAAACTTGAGCCTTAACACTGTTAGACGGGGTCGCAGCAGACCAAGGAGAAAATGACGGGACGCCTCAGATGGCTTCCTCAGGAACTGGCAAGATGAGGCAAAACATCGAGGAAAATGGAAGGAATGGGGGAGACCTTTGCCCAGGAAAGGGAAAGTAAGGGCAAGCAAAAAAAAAACATAAGTTAACATCACGCCTGTATTCTCCGAAGGGTTAGGCAGAGGTGTACCCATTAGTACACCCACATTTCACCAGTCATAACAGGGGGTGACCCTATTGACATCAACCGGGCACAAATCCGGACTCCGAGGCTGCTAATGAGAAATTCTTGATGGAAAAACCCAATAACATTTTGCCCAACCTGGGAATCGAACCCTAGTCCTCATGACCTCAAAAAAAAGAATGAATATTTATAATAACGAATATTTTTGATTCTTGCTAAATATGCTTGTTAGTTGTTTATATTTATCCTTTACGAATTTAAAAAGCATAACTTAGTAAATAAAAATAAAAAAAATAAAATTGTTTATTTCTAAATAAAAGCCTGTAAGTAAAATACTTTTTAAAGTCTCTATAAAAACATCAGCAAGAAGTATATTTACCTTCAAACTTATTTTTCATCATACCGAGGAACTGTAATGAATGTCATTATACGTTTACCTATTTCAAGACTTTGTTTGTATAAATGTAAATGTGACGTGGAAAAGTTCCATTGAAAGTCGATTTTCGAAGTTGTACGTTGGTGGACGCGGCAAGCATTGTGAACAGTCTGGCAGCACCCTTTGCATACAACACAATGTTGTTCGAGATACTGAATGTTACCTATGTGATCTTGGCTGATTTTTTATTTTGTGGCAGTTTTGAATGTAATAAAAGGATATTGTCTAATGTTGTCGTGACTTATTATTAATTGATGACTAGAAGAATGGGCTTTCAAGCACAGTCTTATGTAAACATTTTTTTTTTAGTCTTGATGTCAAAGTCAAAGTCAAATTAATTATTATTTATTTCAAATAGACCATTTTTGCACGTCTTTACAAAAGAAAAAAAAAATGAAAGTATTGAATGTATTCCAAAACGGTAGTGTCGTATAGAATGGGCATGTGACTCCATAGGTATACATACTATTTAAAAAAAGATAATGTTTGAAAAATCAACGTATGTTTGTTAATGTTGGTTCTAACCTTTATTGAAGTTTTTTTGGTCGTAATCTGCAAGACAAGAGAAGATAAAATTTGACAAAAATTCGTTTAAAATCAGTTGAAACGATTACAAAAACAAAAAGTTTCATCATGCTTTGCCTAGAAAGGCGTACCTACAGATAATAATTCTGTATCGTAAGAATTTTTTTTCCTATTTCATTAAGAGAAGCTTTTGTACAGGAGTGGAACTAAACAATAGCTTATGTAAAAGGTTCATCCTATACCTCCAATATTCTCAGACTTGATTATAGGTGATTGCCATGAATATCGAAACTTAGTTCTCTCCTATGCATAGAGGTGAGAGAGATATGGTGGCCTATTTTCGTCCGGAATACGCAACACGAGCTATCGGTCCGCCATTGTAAGCTTTCTGTAGATGGGTAGTCTATGTTTCAAGAATACGTAGACGGTTAGTAGTAACATATACAGTTATTATGTTAGAAAAGCTTAGATTAAATATACCTCATGAATGACGGCAGCATCGAAGCTCTTCCGCGATTGTTGCAACTCGAATCAAAGTGTCAAACTTTATAACCTTTTAATGTTTTGACAATGCAAAGCTATACATGTGGCCCAAAATACAACACAAATGTAACACGGCCTTAGGGCCTTATCATACTAGCGGATTGCGAGCGTCCTCAAAGCCGTCCCGCCTACAAACACGCGATGAAAACGTTGCGAATTCGCCTCGCGTCCGCGACGTCTCCGCTGTGCAGCCGCGGCGTGTTCGCGACGCATTCGCTGCGCGCCCGCTCCGCTTTGAGGACGCTCGCAATCCACTAGTATGATAAGGCCCTTAATACTTGAATGCTAAGATTTTGTTACCCACTACTATATTTTCAGCTTTTCTTATACTTTAGGCACCTACTTGCACTAAAAAATAAAGCGTGTGTCTTTCAATTACTAAATATTGACATCTTTAATTTTATGGAGGTACTTACACAATGAGTTTAATTGATTATCATTAAATATTATCAAAATCAAAATACCATATAAAAGCATAATTCTAAGTTACGTACTTCTAGAAACCCAGCTGTGAAACCAACGAGCTGTCAAACAACTTTACATTGAACCCAGATATTATAGTTTCACTGAATCTAATTAGAACAGACTTAATGAGAAAAGTTAACCATCGTTTACTTTATTAATTACAACGGGAAGAGAATCCTCGAAAATAATGAAACGAAGAAACACTGATATATTATTTCGTAGGTACGTATCGTAGTACCAATGCGATGTATGAATAAAAATGAATTGCAGCGTCGAGAATGAAGACAAACTACCTACAAGTCTTGTTACACTTGGTTGAACGTTCGACGGCGTCATGAAGACGTATATGCTAACAAAAACACCTATCGAGCTTTCCCGAGTTTACCCGAAGTATTCCAAATCTAGTGCTTTTGTATAATATGAATTGATAATGTTATATACTTGTAAGTTAAATAATTTGGAAAGTGAAAAAAGAGACATAGATTGAAATATTTTGCACAACATAGTATATTGCTGAAGTTCCATTCAACTAATGGACCTTTTTGAAAAACCTTTTTGAATTTGTTGACAAATTCAAAATTTTTATGTATCTGAATTGTATTTTCGTACCATGTTATTATTTTTTAAACAATCATGATTGTTCACTATGTATTCTGCAAAACAATTTATTACTAACTGAATTTTAAGCCAGCAGAATCATAGATAGGATATATTTTGTATTTGTTACATGAAATGATAATGATGACAGGTCATATTTATTACCAGAGTTATGGAAACGTTCAGTGGTGCACAATTACTAATTAATATGACGCTGCACAATGTGCTCTAATTAATTACCAAATGTTACCACGCGTGTATGCATTAAATAAGTTATTGAAAAATAATCGAGGTGTGAACAATAATATCTTAACACTTTTAAGGTTTATTGAGGATATGCAGGTTGTAAAGGCCAGATGTGCGGCTACCCGATCGGCGCGTGCGCTTCCGTTTCCGCGTCGACCGCAGTGCGCCTGCTCCGAGCGCCCACTGTTCACAGACAGGTGGTCACTAACTACTGATCGATATTCATTGATTTAATGTAGATTCATTTATGCGGCTATAAATTAATTCCTAATTCAATATAATAAATTAACTCTACTTGTACCTAAGTTGATTTATAGATGCAATAAAATTTGTTATGGAAAATGAGCGTTGCAGCGCCTCCCGCCGGTGGTCGCGAGCAAGTACCTAGGTAAGAATAGACATGCATAGAAATTACTTAATAATCTTCATTTATTGAGAATGTTTCTCGAGATTCCAGTTTTCATGGAAATTAAAGGTAATAAATCTTACAAACTTTCATTTAGCGTAAATATTTTGAAATTCGCCTAGAAACTAGGGGCAGTAAATATCGCAAGTCCAATTAAGACTAGTTAGTGTCTAAATACTTGTACTTCAAAGCAAAGAACGACGGTCGTTGCTGGCGCAGACAACACGACGAAAACGATAATAACTCTGATATAAGACTGAAATAAACTCCATATCCTCGGTCCCCACTAAATAGAAGTGAATAAGAGCAAAAATTTCCAGCCGCTATTGCAGAAAGTCCGTATGTGTATTGTTGCAATTTCAAAAATTCCCATTATTGTGGAGCGTAAAAAGGAAAGAAATAAGAAGTGGCGGACAATAGTATACAGCTATGGGCAACGGGGAGGAGGCGCGGCGTCTCTAAGCAACGCTCACTCGCGCGTCCCACGCCGCGCCGCCGCGCGCCGCCGCCGTCACGCCACCGCCGCGCTGTCCTTGTGTCCGCACTTCTGACTACACATGCCGTTTATTGATAATAACCTACCTACACAATTCTTAGAACAATTAATGCGTTGCAGGCATTAATACTAGAAAAGGAAAAAAGTCTGTGCATTTACAGTGAACACGTAGGTAGGTACCTATTTCATGTTATCAGGAATTCCAATGTGGCACGTTCTCGTTAGTGAAAATTATAACGAGTTACTAAAAGAAATAGGCAACTTGTAGGTATTAATAACATGGCAAAAAATGTACATTTTATGAAGCGCTAAAAAACCGACTGATTGAAGGTACCGACGATCACATTAATACGTCAGTGAATTTTGTCCATAAGAGGAAATTATTTGACCGAAATAACCCCGGCTGCACTACCTCAGGGATGCTATTTCTATTCCATATTTAATAATGTTTTAAGCTAATAAATTATTCTTAGCACGGGCTCTAATAAGGCACGTATGTCTAATAAAAAATAACGTTTGCTTATAGCTTCGCTTAATTAGGAATGTTAGGAGTGTCAGGAAAAGTGCATCCACTTAAAAGCTTAAATTCCTTGTTAGCGCTAACATGTATTTTATTTTAAAAGCGGCTTTGGTTTAAGTGAAAATAACCTCACAAACACAATGTGATTCTTTCGATTAGAATAATTCCTCTCTGTTAATGCTTACAAAAACTACAAAGAGTCGGCGTCTATCTGTTACCAAACTTGGATATGCGGCTCGCAAACACTTCCTTTTCTAAATAGAAAATTCCGTGGATCGATTCAGTATACGGGCGTTCTAATAACATTCCGGGGCGATATTTCACACACCTCGATCGCGACTGTGTACATCACTTAGCCCAACACAATGGTACACGGACGATTTATTGTGTACAGTCTGTACCCAGATAAAGCACAGACAATGGCCTATCAGATGGCGGTCGATCGACACGTGTATGCTTTTAGCCCTAGACTTCGACACCCAATTACGTGGCCGCTAGCGACGGTATCATTCATCACGTACAAACGAGCAATTTTTTATTACACGCTCTCAAGGTGAGGGAAAAACGGGAATCTTACGACTGGATGATACTCTCCCAACTTGGTGTGGAGCAATTAGGACGAAATTACTTGCGCCGGCGGATTTTTGGTGGATCACGACGGAAAGTTAAAACAGAGATTATCATAAGGCGATGGTAGACATACGAAGTATATAATATAACATTTATATTGTTTGATAGGCAAGTATGTGACACATTAAAACAAATATTTATTAAAAATAGGTTAATATTGAAGTTTGTCATAGTAACCGTACTTCCTGACATTCTAATAATGGCTCAAATAGACGATTATCAAAATGATATGTTTCAAATAATGATTATTATTTATTTATTTACTTATTTGGAAAATCATTTTTCTCTAATCGTGTATTCACGGCTGTAGATTGATTGTTGAAACTTTTTGCAGCATAGTACTAAAGAAGGAAGTTATGCATAAGGTATTATGCGTAGGTACTTAAAAAAGTAAAGCGGCGATATAATGTTGGGAGGTTTTAGGTACAATGGACATAACATCACGCCTGTAATCCCTGAAGGGTTAGGCAGAGGTGTACTCATTACACCCACATTTCGCCAGTTATAATGGAGTTACAATGGAGTCGTCAGAATAACCATTAGGTGCACTCAAGGACCTAGTACTTAATAGTTACATAGGTACACTATATTATATGGAGTGACAACTTTTTATTTCGTAACAAAAACTAGCAGTGCGTCAAAAACCACTAAGAGCATATAAATAGGTTTTACTATCTTTCACACGAAACTCTGGAAGTATGGTCTGCCTATAAAGTTTTTATATCATCATTATACCATCAAAGTTTATGATTAGACTCGTCCAGTCAGACTGAATCGCGGTCTGGTGCGCAAAACGGTTTCAGGAATAACTAATAAAATGTTAAGCTAACGTTTAACTATTGAAAAATAAAAACAATAATTTGTGTCTAAATATACAGTGGGAAAGTTTGGATAGGATATATTCTTACATAATACCTATACGTTTAGAGAGAGACACGTGTGGGTAAAGTTTTCGTGTAAATTGACGATGTCAATTTGTCTAAATGTGGCATTTTAACGCATATCGTAACACATTAAAATTATCATACCAATTAATGCACTGCGTGTGACTAATTAGACCATTTATATTAACAAAAAACTTAACAGTTGGCTTTGGTGTGCTCTTCATAGTGGGGTTACAGCTTAATAGTGTAAAGAATTTCATAAAAGCTATAAAACTCGTATTGTGACATAAAAGGTGAAGTTAGAATCGTAAAAAGCCGGGGTGTGAACGTTTCACCCCCGCAGCGTGGATCCATGACGTCATTAAGCGGCACGCGCGCGCCACGTCCCTACAAGCCGCGTATCCGTCCACCGCACGCCCGCACGACTCCTCTACGTTCACTTTTCACTACTAGCTGCTGTCGACATTATAATAATATCTACTCACACATAAAAAAATGCCATAAATATTTTATTTACTGTTATCTTTGTAAGCTCTACACGTGTATTTATTGATCCAATGATTAATAGGTCACAGGTGTTCAAGGCCAAAAGACGTCTGAATGCGTCGCGGATTTTTTTTTGCTGTTCTCTGCCTAAATATGTAATCTACTGGTTCGTCACATAATCAAAGAGGTTTTCTCTGTTTGTGTCAACACAGTTTGGAAAAAGGCAGATTAACTTAAGCGATCGCGTTCACTGCATCTACAACGTGACGTCACTATGCTCGTACCTTGTCGTAATGAAATGTACAGACAGACCGACCAACCGGTTAGTACTTTACGTATGGAACTGAGTGAGATCGTTGACTGTCCCTCCTTACTAGTGACATTTAACTACATGTTTTATGTTTGTACATTGGAATTGATTAATTTATAGTTACTGCATCAGTCATGGGGACGAGCATGTGACGAGCATCGAACCGAGACGTTACGATTACGACATGACTACTAAAGTGACCTACATTATATTTTATATGGCATTAAACTAAATAAGTATTGCGTCGCTTTCTTGGACTATAATAGTGTACTTGTTAGTTTTATACTAATATATGTATTTTGTAACTACTATAAATATAGGATTGTAAAGCTATATGTAGAACAGTGCTCTATTTATGGAATGCTTGATCCAAATGTTAGTACATTTGGTTGAGTGAGTTTAGTCAGTAATGCTAATCATGACATTTATTATACTTTTACCGTTCAAATATTAAGATAACATTCCATTCAACATAAATAGAAGATTCAATAAGTTATAATTATGTAATATTATCTTGAACTCGAAGGAGCTAAAGGTCAGATGAAGGTCTCTTTTTTTACTCTTATCAAAAGTTTGAAATAACTATGTGTACATAGGCAGAGTTTTGATAAGAGAATATCATTCATAATAATACCTAAATACTGCAAAAGGAAAAAATGAATGTAATAATTATAGATGTAGTCGATTTTTTGTCCATATTCTAATTATGGATTATGAAATCGAAAATAGAACCGGAAAATGAAATGAGAACTCTCGTGGAAGCTGCTGAAACCGCTTGTAGGCATTCACCTGTACATACTTCCCACACAAGTCTCTAATAAATTTATCAATAATAATTTCTAAGGACTATTCGATTCTGTAATCTATATTTAGTCAAGTGGAAACACGAACAAGACATAAGCTTTCAGGCATGAGAGAGCTTTTTACTCATATATATTGGATTGACTGCCTCGTTGGTCAAGTGGTTGCAAAGCTCGACTGCTGAGTATGAAGTCTTGTGTTCGATTCCCAGGTCGGGCAAAATGTTATTGGGTATTTCCAAACAGCAAGAAATTCTGAATAGCAGCCTCGGAGTCTGGATTTGTGCCCCCTATTACGTGGGACTTAAACGTAACTTGCGAAATGTGAGTGTAGGTACTAATGGGTACACCTCTGCCTAACCCTTCGGGGATTACCGGCGTGATGTTATGTTATATTGGATCTATTTTTCTAGATTGATTGATTTAAGTGAAGGTCTTAATAAGTAATGTTTACATACTTTTATAAAGAGAGTACTCTTTGAAAAGGATAGACAACGCGACTACGGTGCCTTTGGTGTTATAGATGTACAGTCAGCAACAAAAGTCGATTACCATTTAAGATGCTTAAATCGTAATTATTAAACACAATATTAAAGGAAATACAAAATGGATTTAATTTATTAGATAAAATAAACCCTTAGCTATTGCCTGAAATTCTGAGAAGCAGTGCATTGTGTTATTTTGTATCTATTTAAATGAAATAAAAAAGTAATCATGTTAATCGACTTTTGATGCTGACTGTACATCTAGTCGGCAGTGACCTGTGTTTGTCACTCCATGGCACGATAAAAACGTTGTTTAGTACTCGTACTATTTTGTATATTTTTCTACACATTATTTCTATGAGTATGTCTTGATAAATTCGGTACAAAGAATCGGTGCAATAATCTTTAAAAAAATATTATCAGTACGCCATATTATCAAATGTTGTTGTGCTGCCATGAGTAAATAATGAATACCTCAGATAGAAATAAGTGACTGATAAAATCTTTACCTAATGTATAATAAGTGAATATTTTTGCTGAAGATAAAGCAAAATATATGATTGCATTACTTCAAACTGAGTTTTCCATTAAAGTTGATTTTCATCCATTTGTCTGACCGTTATCAACTCGATTGTGGGTCTTATTTTATTGAGACATTGTTCAAAAGCTTAGATAGACTTTAGAAGTTGTGCGAAGGATAACGCTACGAAAAGGTAAGGAGTTGGGTTCTTTATATTGATATACCTACGTACAACTAAATTTTATGACTACATTTGGACTTGAGTTAGCCAAGCACCATTTATTATAACGTTAGAAAAATAAACGGTCGAATAACAGCCGTTATTGTATTATATTGTAAATATTACTGCGTTCTCGGTGCAATTTTTTTTTGTAAATTTCTAATAGTCTATATTGCTTTGTATTTATCGTGAAATAACGGAACTTAATATACGATGATATTGAAATAACGATAGCGTTGTAACGTTATTTTTCTAATGTTATGAATGGAGTAGGTATAATTAAAGGACCATATTTTCGATGAGGCCTCAAATAAAAGCTCGAAAGTTCGTAAGTGGTTCTGATTTCCAATTGTAAAAACAGTCTATCAATGTTTTTCAGCCTAAATCGTATTTAAATTAAACTACCCGTATAAAATGTAGTCGCGACGGCGAACAATCAATTTTGTTTTGTCGTACAAAAATAATAGTCGGTTCGACGCAGCCTTTTCCCCTGTGACATCTATCGAGGCCGCATCGTGTGTCACAATGGCGATAGACATCAGTTCCCGTCGCAACGTAATACTAAAGTGATTTTTATTACATTCGATTCGGTTGCTTTGTTCATATTCCAAGCCCTTGTGTGACAATAAGTCTTGGAAGAGCATCAGTGTGGAAAATAGCATCAGATATTCGTACATTTCTTTAGAAAATTGGATATATGACACAGTTATTAGGTTGCGAAATAATTTTCTAATGCCGTTCGGGTATGTAATACGATGTGTTACGCTGTCTTTTGCGAGGTGTGCTCGCTCTGATGTAATTCTTATCTTTTGTTGTGTAGCTTTTGTAGAGTTAATTCGGAGAAAGGCTCTAAGCTTTTTGGAGTATTACAATTAGAACTCAAACAGCGTTCCGTGTCACTAATTGCACACATGATGGTTTCCCGTTTTACGACAGGCAATGATTTTAGATCAAAATAAATAACAAAGCACACACAGTTAGCAGCTGTGGTTGCACGTGTAAAGTATATGAGAGGCATACAAACAATTGCTCGCCAGTTTAATAAGGTTTCTCTATAGACGGTAGGAGCATTAAAATGACCATACGGTGCATCGGCACGCGACCGCATTGTCTGACACCTTGCACACGGCTTCAGGCTGTCATTACCGTGGCAGGCGGTACCTGATACACAATGTGCACACACAATGTTCCTTGCAACGTACAGTTGGTACCAATTTTTTTGCCTATGCAGACTAAATACCACTGTACATCCCATCTACGCGCGTATCTGAGTCAGATACACAGATTTCGTTAATTATTTTAAACACGGTGTCTGCAACTTCAAAGCTCTGCTATAGAAATGCTCATCCAAATCTATGGTAAGACAAGTAATGTCTGGGGTATAGTTTGAATGGAGGTATGTCTGAAAGTGGCAGTTGAACATAAAGGAATGGAGAACGGTGTGCCTCGAGATAGGCACTCTGTGCAGGCTTGTAATTTTAGATATCGAGCCTCCCCCGTCACCCGCTGAATCCCCCGGCTCATCCCGACTCCGCTGCGGATTAGAATGAAAATACAACGCTTTATTATCTTTCCTTTGACCGTATGTCTTACCTCCGCCTATCTACTGTTTCCCTTCTTCTGTCCGCCAAAGGTGAGTGAATCGTTGGTATTTTTTTTGCAATCTCCCTCTCTTTTGTATTCAATTATCTTTGTTGTCGAGGAGATCATCTATCTGAAATGTAAATTCGAATTTCACCCATACTCTTGAACGACGGCAAAAGATTTTATTTAACTCAACACCCCGAAAAGTATGCGTTTTATAGGGATCCTCGAACGCGGTGGATTTTTATTAGAGACACGTTTTTACCGACAGTAGATCGTGCTACAGGCGACATTTATCTTCCGGGCGCGGGAGCGGCGGCGGGGGTGTCTTTGTAAAACGTTTGCGGATGAAAGATTTTCCTTCTTTTATTATTTCACATGTAATTTATGACACTTCTAAGGTTCGCGATTTCTTAGAATAAAGAGACTTTTGACTCATAAACGAACAATTTTATTGGCGACGTTACTTTTTCAACTTTTCAAATCGCACAAAAGTCTTTTTATATTTTTTAATTCTGAAACGAAAGTGGCAACTGGATTTTATTCTATCTTATAAGTAGAAAACATCTCTGCGATTTAATGCAAGCGGAGTGCGGAGATCAAAGGGCCTTATGCATTATATTAAAGTTTTATTCGACGCCGGTGTGCGGCCGCCGGGCCCAGCAATTTCCTTTTCAATTACGCCTACTTGAAATAAAAATACAATTTTTATTTGGGCCCTGGTAATTAAAAAGGGATTCTGTAATGAAAAGGTATACCTCCAGTTCCGGGCGCTCCTCTCAATTTCACTTCCGTTTGTTTGTTCCACGGGGGCCCCGCCTTTGGGGGCCAAGCAAAGGGTTGTCGTGTCGTGGCGTACGGGGTGTGTCCTCAAACAATGCCTAAATCACAAACACATTAAAGAAATGTCTCTAATGATATTCGCGTACACTTTCTGACCACGTGCACTTAATTCGTAAAGGCGCTTCTAGTTGGTAAAACAATGAGTGTGGACAAAGACAGAGCCGTATCAGACGGATGTGCGCCTGATTGCAAGCACGATGTCGACAGGATTCTACTTCCTGTACCGTCTCGGATACGAAACAATATAGTTATGTTGCTACGTCTTCTTACATGTAGACAAGATGTTTCACAGCACTACAAACTTCTGTTTATATGTAGGTATTGTGGATAGCACTTATGATGGAAATCGATTTTCAACGTGATTTTCATTTGTGTAATTTTCTTTTTATTTTAAGTATATACACTTACAAAATTACTCTAATAGGTGCTTATATTTCTGGCAAAAATAAGTTTAAGGACCACGTGTACTCTCTCCCAAAACATCCCTCTTCCTTACATTTATGTCAGCTTAGGACTCAAGGAGCCGTTGAAATAAACTCATGAAACATAAATACGGTCATGATAGTTTCATGTGACTGAGAGAGATAGTTCACTACACTCTTTAATGTTAATGTAATGTTTATGTAGAGGGTAATAATATAGGTATAACTCCCGGCCGGCCGGGGCCAACGGCGTGCACTTTACCCTCTCCGGAGGAGATTAGCCATCTGAGCGGATTAAGCAAAGGTAGACCCATATAATACAATATTTAACTCGTTTATATGGCAAAAATATTCTGTGATTCTGAGAGGCGAATTAGGTTTGAGCGACAATGCATTGGGAAATAAAGGAACTTATTCTGAGTGTTAAGATAGTTTGTCGTCTACAAAACCTCACGACGAAATTAATTCAAGGTAAGTACAATACATGGAAATGTTCACCTAGGTATGCCTACTGCATGTCTACCTACTCACTGTTTTGTGAGAATACCGGAGCTACATAAAGGCTCGCGTTAAGTTGAGCCATATTAAAGTTTAATTTAGAAATACAATGAAATACTCGGAGAGATCTTGAATTTTATGAAGAGATAATGTCCTCGAAACGCCAGCGACCCTCTTGAAATATTCTAAGAAATTTGCGATTCAAATACGCAAAGCCGTTTAAAACGCCTAACAAATTAAAGGCGGACTCGTTAAAGCAATAATTACTGATTACATTATGAAATAATACCTACCTCGCGTAGATGTGAGAAATGCCCTTCATTACGTTTACATTTATTTCAATCAAGCATTAATTTCTGTTATTATTTTGGCACAGGTTTGTGAAAACTGAAAAGCAGCGAAGTGGGATGGCGCAGGTGAAACAAACATACAAAACTCCCAGTTGGTATGTATGCAGTTGAAAAACAGTGTTGCCGCGAAAGGTGAATGCAGGAATAACCCATGCTAGAATCAAAAGAACGAGTTTTGCAGTAGTGAGTGAAGCAGGGCGTTCATGTTTTAATATTTTACCGAAAGCTTTGCGCTGAATCGCCGAATGCGCAAACAAAGCTGCTACCTTAATAACCGCGTCGCGGCACTACTATATGCGGCTGAAAGCTCTCATAATCCGACCTCTACTGCTCGTCGAAAGAGAACGACTGAAGCATTTTAAAATTTCGTTCCACCTTTAGATTAACGTTGATAGAAGATAAGTCTACTTGTCATCTTAGTCTCAGTTATATTTTAGTCGAAAGTCCGCCGGGGAGAAAAATAAACAGGCGAAAGATTTAATCTGTGAGCGTTTCCCTGTCTGTTTAAATAGAAGTCACAGGAGACGGCGTGTTATCGGCGCGGTCCGTACCTATTTGCCGAGCCGCAGCCGGCGCCGGCGCCCGCACCGCTCGCCCTAACTTCCCTTGTTTGCAAACTCGGATTGGATCTCGCGTTCTACTTTCCACAGGACATTCACAATCTAGTTTTATGACTTTAAAATGTTAACGCCACTACCATAACTGGTTGATCAGAGTTCATGATGCTGAGCTGCTTAACGTCTACGTTTTTGTTTCTTTAATGATTGCTCGTTATGCGTCAATATTTTGGTTAAACTCTTCTGTTTCTTTAATTTCAAAAGTCAACTTCTGGGAAGTACCAATCCTTAGATTGACGGGCGGAACGAGATCGGCAACGTCACAGTTGGAGTCCAATTCAACAATAGGATTCAAAAGACGTTTCCACGAGCTCAACGCCGCGCCGCAATGAATGTATAAATGACTTTGACCAATTGATTTTAACACCGCATTGTGCTCTAACCGAGAATGATGTGCGGTCTTTTTGTGTTTACCTATTCGATTTTACAAGAACCGACATTTGACCTGGCATCTTTAATCAATGTCTCTGATAATAAGCACGAAACAGGTGAAAGTATTTTGGTAATGCATTTAGTTTCAAGATTTTGTAACTATAAACTCAGCGTCAAACCTTCACTTCTTCGTAAAGATTTATTTATACAAGATTGGTTAATGTAAACACTGAAAACATAAACACACGCATTTGTAGACATATGCTAGTGAACAAGTGCACGCGCAGCGGGTGATGTGGGGGCCCAGGGTGAGAGTTCGGGGGAGGGGGAGGCCTGACTAGCCTTTGTTTAGAACATAAAATTATACGACACCAATAAATTCTTTGTTTACCCGATAAATGAACGTGTCCGTTCGTATGGGAGTGCGATCGACTCTGCGTGACTCGAGGATATGCATGTACACCTATAAAGATAAAAAACTATGTGACAGCAATAAACAATCCCCAGAAATAGAATAAGAACTGATTCCATTACAGACATTCCGTTTTACAATACAATTTGTTATTTTAGATCGCTATCTTAATGAGAGCCGTTTTGAGAATAAATCTCCTAAATAAACAAGCATTGTCAAAACACTCGACTCCACAAAAGTTTAAACGAAGAAATGTCAACTCTTTCTGAGATAATGCCATTATCTGGTTTACCTGAGGAGAGCTTGGGGTAACAATGGCGACGTCGGCAGATGTCTCCGCAAAACAAACTTCACAACAAACCTAAATCATCGCGGGAGATAAAAAATGTAGGATTAATTATACCACATAGAGTCGCGGTACGACAGTGCGACAATAAATCGTCATCATTGACGTGAATCGGTGTACAAAATGTTAATGCCGCGTATTATGCCGTGACTACAATGACGCATTGTGTGCCGATTCGGGTTCGCGTTGGACGCACCAACTTTCAAACGTCATGTTGTTTGTAATCTTTTTTTTTTTGTTGCGGATGCACCCTAAAGTGCCAGCTTCAATATCCATGATGTGGATTCATTCACTCTTGAAACTGTTAAATTGTAACATTTTTTATTGCTTGTTAGCAGCTACGCAGACAACCAATCATCATGCATAGGTACACTTGCGCGTTAATAAGAGGTGGAGCATTTGCCAAAAATATTGTAAGTACCTACTTGTTATTTAATCATCTGATATTTTATATGTACACCTAAAGCTCCTCTGTTTCTAGTAAGGACTTACAAAAGCCACACGTCAAGCTAGGCGTATCGGATCCTAAATCCAACCAACATACTACGGCAGCATGGCACGTTAACGATAACTCAGAAACCACTGTTATCATAAAACTAACATTTGTCGCATGATAAATAGGTAAGAAAACTTGGTATATATTCTGGTTGAAATTTATGTCTGCGATATCTATTATTTGGTTTTACAGTCTGCAAGCGCTATTTATTCATCGATCGACGAAGATTTGTACAATGTTGGTGGCGGTTTCCGGGCGTTTGTCCGACTACCTGGGAACAGATAAGTTGCAATACATTTTCGAGCGGATTACGAATCGTCCTTGAGTCTCCTTTATCCTTTAAAGGAGCCGATATTGTTGCTTATGCACGGCCGCTCCGCGAGCCCCGAGCCCGGTACTCCGGCCTCTTTCTTAAGAAGGATTCCAGAATATTTGATTATGCGACATCCTTATCTGGCTTTCAAGAGCTATTAACATTCTCTCTCCGACGGAAGAACCGCTTACAAATTTATTGTGACCAACTTTATTTGTTCATGCATTCATCGATGAAATTTAGCATACAATAATACACTTTTTGTGCAACCTTTTGAATTCAATGCCAAGTAGAAAAGTTGCATAACTTATAACAGTTTTGTGTTTGATTTGATATTCATATAACAGAAACAATATCTATTGTTTGCCAATATCAATCCGTTCAAGATTTATTCAGAGTACGGATACAATATTCAGATTCATCGATTCTTTCTGTTTCATTACAGGTTGCTAGGGGCCACAAGTTACGGTCGTGTTATTATATTAGTTGAACTCGAGCATGTTCACAGATGTCGCCATGTTTGCAACGGATAACTATTACGTTGTTGCCTTCGGGCGACGTACGAAAACATACGAATAATCGTGGTATAATAGCACAGCTGTTCGACAGTACCGAGATATTCGCTTCATCCCCATAAATGCGCCGCGCAAAACACAAAAGGATTTGTCTCGTTAATTCACGTGTATTATTTACGATTCGTTTCATCTCTTTAGCAGCGAGATGATAAGATCGAGTTACGATACACCTAATATTGTCTCATATTTCCATTGTTGAGAAGATAATCGTAAAAACTCTTCAGCTCTCAATTGTTTGGAAAGTAGGCGGCCATATTAGGTAGTAGGTACCTGCTTACTTGAGTCGTGAATTTGATTCTAGATATTTTTCATTATAAATAACTTGGTTAAATCAAATCAAACAATCCTGAGACAATAGTCAGGTTCCAGTAATAGAAATTGGGGCGCAAATAACAGTAATTGTCTACAACTAACTGTTATTTGAAAGGTCGCTTAATCACTCAAGGGCACGGAGACAGTTCAAACACAAATATTAATTAATGCGGCTATTCCGGCTTACCTAATTCGAGAAGTTCCCCGTATCTGAATAAACAATTAAACTAGCAGAAGTGTTGGGACCGGGCAGGGGCGCGGGTCCGGAGTCCGGTACAAACTACGGACTCCGCTCCGCAGGCTCCGCTCTATCTAACTAAACGTTAATATCGATGGAGCAGTTAATTATATACCACTAGTCGGACCAATAAAAATAAACCACAATTGGAAACATACCAGAAATATTTAACATGACAAATCTAATTGGAATATTCGTAGCTATCGTGTTTCTTTTAATGTATCAAAGCTCACCATGAAACTACTTTTTTAGTTTGTCATCTATTATACTAAAATATGTATATATAAACAGATGTTCCCAACACAAGCCGCAATCAGACTTCAAAGATAACATAATACGCACATTTGTATGCCGTAAGGGATAGTTTATAAAATGCATTCGATCTATGTCACGCAAATGAGAGTGCGCATTTACTAAATGTATATAAATAACAATCAGGCAGTCGGGAAGAGAAGCTAACGAACGAAAATAACTAACAAGTATGAAATATAAATGAACTATAACACTGAACAAGTCTCATAGAATTGACTTTGCCCCATGTTTAACCAAATAGGAATAAAATGCAGCTATAGGATCGAGCTGGTCTGCCTGCTAGTTAGGAATTAACTTTTATATTCATCGAAACAATATTGAAAGTCCAAACATTATGTATCAAAAATCCGTCATAGCTTTAATGTAACAGTGTGGTGTTCGAAACAGGAGCAAGCGTGTGCCTGACGAACCGTGCAAAATGATAATTAAGAGAAACCGCTCAGTCATCGTTAATACGATAGCCGCCCATGTAAATTACAACGGGCAGCGCGGTGTTTATAACAATGGACGCGCTCGATGGCTTTCATTATTTAAACAATGAAAATGCAAAAATAAGTATCGTCTTGTTAAACTAAATTCTTGACCTTTCATAAGTGCAACTGACATAAACTTTTGAATTCATTATAAATACTCTCAAGCAAAATTTAAGATTAGGTACGGAAGATCGAGTGCGCCCTTTCAAAACTTACATTTCCCTTTCAAAGTCGTTTATAAAGTGTAAAATATTTGAGAGGAAGAAGCCTTTTTAAAAACCTTTTCATGTCTTTTAGAAAATGCGAAGTTGACAGAGGCAGGCGATGTTGATGACTGCCATTGCGTCGCAGTGGGAATGCGGTGTCGGAGGAGGGTGCTTCATCCATTGAGCACGAGTACTGAGGTAATGTTCGGGCGCAAAGGGTCGCGCTCATGAGCTCATCCGCGGTTTATCCACACACTATTCAACTCAAATTTTGCAGAATAATTTGTTCACACTTTATTTACTCGCATTTTTCATCAGCGCTATTTATTTCAGTAGGTACGCCATCTTACAATATTACTTTGTAATTAATGTGCCTTGTTCTTAATAAGAGCTTGAGATTAATTTGATTTCTAATTTAGCGTTTACTTGGGTCGTAAAAAAAAATGTGTACTTAATGAAATATTTTCTTAATATTCGGTAAAACATTACTTTCTTATTTCTTAAGGAAAAGTTAGTATTATCTTCTCTGTGTAGTTATAGGGGAGCACCAGTGTAAGGCATACGAATTGATGCTCCATATTTTTCAATATTGGATTGCGGGTGTATTCTCAAGGTTTTGTTCAGAGGAGTGCAGTGAGAACATGACACTGTAAGGTTGTGAGGGCGCGCCTAGTGGCTGTGGAGTGTCATTCCGCTAACACATTGTCTAGCGTCATTGTCTGCCGCGGCTCTCGTTACAGCGACGTTCAACTTTTTATTTACGCCCAAGTGCACTCTGCCTCTGTCGCGTCGAGAGCTGAATTAAGGTTCTCGGCGTTGATATGGGATCATTCAACCCGAGAATATCGGATTACGCGCATACTGGGCGCTTTGTTGCTTACTTGCACGTGATATTCCTTTTGTGCAGTAAAGTCGCCGCATAACTATTCTGTACGTTGTTTTACAGTTTCTGATCTATAAATAGATAATTGGCACTCTTGTAAAACATTCTTCTAATAAGCCCTTCTTCGCTTGCTTTCTCCCTCACAATAAAGTTGTTCGTCAGGTTGAATGAACAGCCATACCTATTATGCCAATATTGTATTGTAGTTTTAAACTTTGTAAATGCGAGCTTTTTCGATATGCTAAATACTTTTAGCCTTTCTTCGAGTAATTGTCATGAAACTAACTATCAAGTTCAATGTTATTTAATTAATGTTATGTTTTTTAACTTTACTTCTTTACTTGGAGCTACATTTTGTAGAAATTATAAGAAAATGCTTATCTGAATTTTAAAAATGCCACTTTTTGTGTTTAGCTTTAAGACTTTAAGCTTTAAGACATTAAATTTGAAGTGGAAAATTCATTCAACATTTTGAATTTCGTTTCGATCACAACCTATCAAAAAGTCGAAGAAAATAACAAGAAAATACTTGGCAAATCCGTAGAATTTTAATTTATTTTTTCTACGTGAACACACAGAGTGAATAGTGGACTTATTACGCGACCGGCAGCGGAAATTGAATCTGGAGCTACGCACTTTCCGGTTGCCGCCGCGCTTCCGATTCACTTGCGCCCCGGCCCACCGCCCCCTCGTGTTACCTTTTATTGCAAGTTTTAACTTATTTATAGCGCAACCTGCTGTAGTTTCTACAATAGATAACAATATACATACAATAACAATATCATGAAGGTGAACATTTCTTTGTGTTTGCATATTAAATGATGTACTCCAATTATTATAACATTAGAAAACTAATGGTCAAATAACGGCAGTTATTGTGTTAGATATATTGTTTTGTTGTTATATTGTATTTTTTTTGTAAATGGCCTAATGTCTACACTGCTTCATATTAATTTTGATATAACGCAGCTTATCACACACTAACATTGAAATAACGATATCGTTGTAACATTATTTTTCTAATGTATACCTATGGAATGGAGTATCTAGTATGTCGTTATTAAGAGGTATTGCAAAGATCAAACTGGACAAAATGATTAGCAGTTAGAGTATTGTTAAGAAACTAGATGCAGATGTCTTTTTTGCATCTCTGCACAAAGGGATACAATAATTATGAAAATAATTAAAAATTATAATAGTTCATGTGACTAACAATCTCTAAAGCATCTTGTCTATCTAAACTTATGATGTTACAGACGGGTTATACCAGCTAGACGTTAAATAGTCGTAACTAACACGAACAAAATGACTCAGGGTCACAAGTTATAACGTAAAATAGACGCACTGCATACCGTTCGCTTATTAGATGGCTGAACCATGGTCGTTAGCGTTTGATCTTTCTGACCTAAGTGTTCCGTTAGACATAAGTATGAACCTTTATGTTTCTGCTTGCATATATTACTTATACAACCTCTAGTCGCAGTTCTTACGTCCAAACTTAGCATAATTTTGTCATGAATACAAAATTATGCTGACAGTTGTTTGTATTTTCCTATTTACGTGGCACCAAAGAGCAATGTTAGTACAAGAATTTGTATTTCAGGAACCCAATCATATTAATTGATTAATAACATATTAATTTTTAATTTGTCATTTATAATAAATAAACGTGTGGAGCGTTGGTCATTGTTTGGCATCTGGCGAGCCGAAACGATCGCGTAAATGCACGCCATTTCACAAATTGAGATCATACATCATTCAATACATATTCAATTTGATTCGAACAATGTTTTCAGGAGCATATTTATCTCAGTGGCAAATTAAAGCTTATGCATGTATTCATTGACGTAATTTGTGAGTCAGCGACCGAAATGACGCCTAGCCAAAGCACGTGCTAAGTAATGCTAATTCATTTCGGTCTAAGAAATCTTTGGTAAGCAAGATTATGTAAATAATGCACTAAATATAGCTAGTGATTTTGCGTCGTTACCTAAGTGCCTACATACACATAAAATTTAGTGGTCATGGTATATTAAATGCATTATGCAGAGAGCTAATGCCTGGTATTAGAATATTAGATGAGGATTATGACTGTCACATGCCCATTAGAAATTGCTTTTGCTTTGATGTAAGTACTATTTAAGAACTATTTCTAGATACACATTTCACAAGCAAATTGTTAACTAAATAATCTACTTATTATTGTTGGGTTAGGTCTATTTTATTTATTACGATATTAAAAAGTACCTACCCACTACTAACTTTTATAGAAAAGTGTTTTAGATGATATGTAAATAAAATATAAACTTAGCTGAGTCTACACTTCAGCTATGTCCGGCGATTTAGTGACGTCATTGAACATATTTTGTCTATTTTAGCAATTCTTATTCGAACTATCAATTCTACCTATAGACATCAATTTATCACTAATAAAATATTTCCGATGCCGGTTTCTGAACGTAGCTGGAAATCGTCAATTTCTCGGAAATCGAGGCAATGTGCTCTGTCCGGCCATACTATACTGTTTAAGAGCGAAGCTTCCGAGTGCGAGGGAAAGTGGCGATGTTGGCACCCGGCCAGAACCGCACCGTCCGTCAAAATGCTCACAAAATTAATTCCACCTAATTTGGGAAATATATATAGCCCGCAACGATTATTAACATTTTTGTCATCAGAAGGATTAAGGATAACCAATTAATTCGTGAAATAGACCGACATATTTATTTGACGGGCAATAAATATGTAAACGTTTTATAACGAATGTTGGATTCTACGAAACGCTGTTGTTTATGAGCCGACTAATTGTCAGGGTTGAAAGTTTAATAATTGTTTATTTTATACAGTTATCTAATTTTATAACGCATATATTATATTGAATATAAACATATTTGTTCACAAGTATTAGTAATGATCAGCAATGTCGACGAAAACTTTTGATGCTAAAATTCTTAATTACGTTCAAAAATGGGTAGACACGTTCCTGAATTTCGATTTCCATTGGTGCTTTAATTTAAATTCAAAGCATACAGCGATGTGTCGCTGAGTAAACAGAATATGTTTGTTTGTCGAGGCCGCGCCGAGGACTGTCAACACGCGCCGTCCAATGTGCCGTGCTCACTTGTCCACGAGGTGACTACCCACTTGCTTTGCGCGAATCATATCAACACTCGCAGCAACACCACTAAACAAAAACATTAAAAGCATACTCGTTGCTCGCTCAACAGTCGACTTTGTCACTTCAGCAGTATTCCACTGAAAAACAATATCATTCCCTACTTTATTTAGAAACAAATTGATAATCAAATTTACCAAAATTAAATGGAATAAGTCAAGAAACTTTACATTTCAAACAATTTGAACAGGTAAATTAGGTTTTTGGTTGAATGCTCCAATATTTGAAAGGCAAAGGTAGGTCTGCCTATTTAATTTAAAGTTGAAACATTCTCAATTTATAGTTGCATAATTATAAAGGCAGGAGTAGAAAATGTCGTTGGCAGTGACAGTTGTCTGTGTTTGCGTGACAACATAACAGATTTCCAATCAGAGTCGACGGCGCGAAAGAGATTCTAATAACATTCAAAACTCGTCCCGCGGGAGTCGGTGTCAGTTTAATTACAGGCACCGCGGCGGGACACGCCGTCTCTGCCGGCATCACAACGGACTTTTTTCTGCGGGACAAAGGACGATTAAAAAAGTTCGTAATGAAAGTCCTCCGCCGAAAGCAAAGGGGTGAGACTCCACTGAAAATATCAGCATTTTCATGTAGATATTCAATACACTTATGTTCTATCAGCTGCTTATAATTTAAAGTTGAACATGGCACTTTAAATAGCAAGCTTTTGGACAATGTTTGAGGGTGCATACGGTAAGCAATATGATTCACCAAAATGCCAGCCGGTCAACTGCCTTTACAATGTATGGTAAAGGCAGTTTAAGCCTGTTCAGGACATTTGGACAACCGTTAGCTAGTGCACAATAGAGGCATGCTTCGGGCATTGCAAGGGAAAAGGTAAATAAATCGACGCATACCATAGAACGGCGGCGGCTTAACTAGCTATTACGTACGAGTACAGAACTTTCCTCTGTGGCGTCTCTCCGCCTGTCACAAAGTTACCGACGCTATTCTCCGATTAACTCTGTTCTGACACATAAAAAGGAAAACTGTTCAGATAGGCTCTACCCTGATAAATGAATTGTTTGTTTTTTTTAACTGCAAAACAATAAAAGTTTTCAAAGCATTTGTTTCACATTTGATACGTTCAGTCGAAATAGGCCATGCTATGTTTTTTTTTGCATTCTTCCAGTAAGCCTGCTGAATACAAAAGTGAGCAGGTATGCTGCCGATGTGTGATATTTTTTCATTCAAACCCAGGTTCGTTAAAATCATACCAGTATTTTGAAGGCTTGTTAGTTAACTTTTTGCGTATTGCCAACTAAAGCTCGTTGAAATCCAACATCAAAGAGACGACTCACAGTGATATATCGGCTTAAATTATTTAGATAAAGTTCATACTTGCCGAGTTCCGAGCACGATGATATCATTTATATACTTACGCTGTGTAAAAATAAAACATGCCGCCGTGAACTGAGTACCTGTAACAAAAACAGAATTTTAAAATGACAAAAGTGTTTAAAATTTAACGACGTAGGTGCTTACGGTTTTTTCAGGCGATCATTAACATAATTTGAGCGGCGTAGATGTGGCTTGTGACCCGAGCCCGACATACGCAGGAGGTAATGGTGTTTCGAGTGTAACAAAATGAGCGCGTAACGCTAAAATGCCGCCCACGAGGGCGCTTTGTGTGCTGCAGGAAGAGAAACAGATAACAGGTGAGGATGCCGGCGCGGAATTGATGCCGTTATTTGAAAAACGCCCTGATAAGTCCCCTCCGGTCCCAAATAAAGGTGGAATTTTCAAGCTACGGATAAAGGTTTTAAAAATGTTCACCTTCATTTAAAGTTACGCGAGCGTTGATTAGAATTCTCTTTATTCATTCGAATGCCCGTATAAAGTTGATTTTCAAACGGATACGGAAGTCTCTTAGGTGCTAATCCTTGAATATTTCAAGGGACATTTTAATTATTCCATGTAATGTCGGAATATATTTTTATTCAGCGGATAGATGGTCTCACACAGACGTGCAGTAGTGGCGCAGGCTATCGGTGTATTTTCGGGTGCCTAATTATCGGTTGCGCCGGTCAACTGGAGCGTAGAGCACAAATATTTACCGTCATTTGAATGCAATGTGGAGGGCGTCGTGAATAGTTTCCACAGCGTTGTATGTCCATAGAAACTTAAACGTAGCTGACAATGTTTACAGAACATGGTAATTTCACCGTATTGTTTGACAAATACGTCGATTTATTTCTCAATGGCTTTGAAAAAGCAGCGAAATATGTTACAACCCTAATGATTTAAATCTAGTTAAAAATCTTTTGCAATACTGTTATCTAATCCATAGCCATTCTGTTCAAAGGTGTTGGAACATTTCGCAGTTACATACCTCGATAATTCGCAGAAAATGATGACAGCTTATTACCGGATGGAATAGACCCGGGTTTCTCTTGTAATATAATATTTATATAGATATGAAACCTAATAATCTAGGCCCCATAATTCTGCGTTGCACTTCAAGATTATATTCAAATGCAAATGTTAAAAGCAACATAATTTAAGGAAAAATGCCTGTGGCATACCTAAGTAATATATTAGTGAGTGCATAATGCACGAAATGTATGCGTCGACGTAAAGTTTATTCCTTTCCCGGTGAAGGTGCGTGGGCAGGGAAGCCTCACAAGGATCTCAGTGTTTAACGACAGACTTGGATAAGATATTTAAACCTCAGTTTGTATGGCTTTGAGATTTGAAGTTCGAAGAGTAGAGTTCTCTGTACTCGCTCATGCTTGAACATTTTTGATCTCGAGTTGCTTGAATATTATGTTCTCAAAAGCTTATCACGAAATAATTTGAAGCTTGAGGTTGATTTTAGTATTAAGCATATAATTCAGAAATATGAAGCTTGACATCCGAAATTTTGTCTTCGGTTAGGGCGAGCGCGCACTACGATAAAAAATCGTTGCGAAAAAATATCGCAAATCTGTGAACCACAGAAATACACTACTGTCCGCGCATTGCGAAAATAAATTTTTTATAGATTTTATTTCGCATTAAAAAAATCGCAACGATTTTTATCGCGGTGCGCGCTTAGCCTTACAACGGTTATTGCCTAGTTAGATACCTCCCTACCCTTTAAATTTCGTACTGATTGATCTATGACAGATCATAGTCTGTAAGCCAACGAAATCTGAAGAGAGGTTGTGACGATATCATTTTCGAGTTAATTAATTTTCCTAGATATCTTATCAACGATTCACCTTGTGAAAATCTTAAAGCAAAAAAAGACAAAATGTTAAAAATCGTACTCGTACATTTCCAATCAAAAGTAAACAGCTTCCCATAGATTTTCTATAAGATCAACCATTGTGATAAGAAAACCTATAACGAAACGGAACTCGCCGGGAGCGTTCGGGCTTTCATTGCACTATAAGTGCTATTTCCTTCTGTTGGGAAACAACTAAACAACTATAAAAGTCCCTTATTGAGATAGGAACATTATGCAGAAGTACCTAAGTATGAAGGTCTGAGATTAAAAGTAGTCTCGGCTTGTGTATACTATAGCACAAATAAGTAGTGGAAAGCTTTACTAGTCAGAAAAATTGGTAAGCGGTTGCCTAGGCAAAATTAGGTAACCAGCAGGACTTTCAGGGAACGCGGAAGGAGTCTACAATCCAGGGATCTCCAACGTAAGTGTGGGATGGAAAGATTGGGGGTTGTTTTTAATTAGTAAGAGACCCCCCGTCCTCCGCAAGGCGAAAAGCATCCATGAGCACGTTCCACTCCGGAATAAAAAAAAAGGACTTATCTAATTATCTCTCTTGGAGGCTCTCATAATGCTTCTTAAGGCAAAAACTGAGAATCGTCTTAGCATTACAATTATCTCAAATAACGTCATTGCCTCCTTCAGATCACTTGACTTTGCACTTGAATGTTGTACTCCTACGCAGTCACGACGCGACACCGTCTCAGTCGCACGCTGTACGCAAACGACAAATGACACGGACGTTCCGAGAACAAACTACCGGAGTTATCTGATACAGCCACTTCGTGACAGCCTCCTCCGGCAATTCACTTGAACTTAGTAATGCTTTGGCAAGGCTAGTTGGTAGGTACGCGAGTTGTATCGAAGAAGGTTTTTTTATTAAATGCACAAACTTAGGTGCTGTTGAAGCTTTTTCTTTTGTGTTTGACACTGAGAAGTTTTCTCTTCAACTGTTAAGTCCCTAGAAGTAAGGGAACTGAAGTTGTAAATGCATCACATTTATAATTAAAACATAACAGCAAACTTGACCAATTTAGGCTTTTAGTAATGAATGAACTCACTTGAACTTTATTACCTCCTAATAAGCTATAAATTGTGATACACACTACACATGGATATGTTATAACATGGTTATAAAATATAGTTATATTTATCTTCTATTGTGTGTTTGTCACTTAACTCCTAAACGGCTGGACCGATTTGGATGAAATTTTGTATGGATATTTCAATAAGTTCCTGGATGGTTTGAAAATAATTAGATTCAGTAGGTGGCGCTGCAAGCCGAAGTTCTGACAGGACAACGTCTGTCGGGTCCGCTAGTCTTGTATATGAAAGTAATTTACTTAGCAAAGTAAATTATGAAATTAATATAGCCAAGGTAAGTGTTAACACTGTATTTAACATACCAGTGCATATATGTCTCATGACGTAACTAAGTACAAGAGATGTAACACGTCCAACGACGATAAAATTCCTCTATGTAGTGACATTAGTTAACCTTATGTATGTCGCAAAGGATTATATCAAACTGCTATAAGCCCGAAAATAAGCGTGACAGTTATGTTCAAGAATGTGGACAAAAATTCGTATCTTTTGTTCGCAAAAAATGGGCACGGAATTCAATCCACTGTAATTTTCTTAAGTCTTAAGCCTAAAAGTAATGTAAAGAAAATATTAAAATACTAAACCCAGTTTTTCGAACGAAAATTAACACAAAATTAATAAGACAAATTATCAAGCGTGAGTAAGCTGATTTAATTGGTTGTTGATAATGCAGTCAACCAATTAATTTCAAGACACAACTTATAAAAAATAAACACTACACAATAATTTATTGTAAATTTCGATTTTTTGTGGCTTTATAGTAATCTACGCGCGCTTGACAATTTATCTACCCAATCGTTCGAGAAACCAAGAGTAAATTAAGTAGCCCAAAAGGGGCCAAAAGTGACTGGGTGACAAAATGAGTAGGAATTAAAAGTGACATATTTACCGGATAAGGCAAGGATAATGCTCACAAAAGGGCACTAAGTCTGTATCAGTTAGAAACTGAATACGTGACAAAGTTCCATTTTCGGATCTCAATGTTTCACGCCAAAACCTATCTAAACAAAATTTAGACTAAAATGAGTCAATGTTTGTCAAGTTGACCCTTTGAAGTTTTGGGTAACACGTACTTTTGGGTCACGAGTAAGCCTTGTATAAATGTGACAATATTTTTGAAGAATTCATGTTTCTCATTTTTGTTTGAGAGATAAAAATGCCGACTTTTGTGACATGGTTTGGTAATGGGCACGTAATTGCTAACACGGCCAGAGAGTTCGTGACAACAGATTCTGTGTGTTAGGATAATGAAACCAAAAAGAATACCTAACCCTCTATTAATTCCATTAGTATAATACAACGACAACCACACCAGTATATGATGAGAAAGTTGTTCTAGGGAAATACTCACAAATATTAATACTTGAAATCTAATCAATTCCGCCCTTTGTACCTGCATAAGCACCTTTTCTATTTAAGATCTTACGATGATGATGCTGTAAGGGCAAAAATATTGCTTTTAATACTTTTCTTTTTATTACTTTTGTCTTTATTAGTCCAATAACGTTAAAACAATTGAAGTCTGATTAAGTCTTTATGGATAAAATCGTAAAGTTCTTAATGGGGTATTAAATATATAGAGAGAGTAGTAAAATATACTTATTTCTTACTTGTCACACTCGTTGGTTCCCTTAGGCAAACAATTTTATTATTATGACTCCATTTATTGCGTTAATAATATTATCCACTATTGAATCTATATACGTATAGATTATCATCGCTATTTTATTAGGCTATCAACCTTTCGCAATTTAAACAGCTATTTTACTATCCCAGTATCCCATAATAGGCTCCCCTTCTCATTTAGTGGGTGCCGTAAGGTGTGACTACGGAACTAAAATTTGTTGAAGACGGTGCCTAAATATAAATATCACCATAATCTTTTCATAAGAGTAAGGACGGTGGTTGTTCCAAGTAATTCGAAAAACTTGCCGTTTTATCGAAGAAGCTCCTAAAATCACCAGTTTCAAAAGACGTAAGAAAACGATTTATCATCATCATTCATCTTTTTACTTGAAGCTCTGGCGTTAGGAACTGTAATAGTTCACTACGTATCTCTGCTATTTTTTACACCTCACCATTCAATATTCAATCGCCCGATTCTCTCTGCACACACGTTCTACATATACATTTTTGGTCCTTTCATATCCATTCGATCATTCGGAACTGCAGTGCCAAAAACTGCAGGTGTTCATCACTAGGGGCATTGAGTGAGGGGTGCAATCGACGACCAGCTAATCAACCAGTCGGAATGTGGAGGGCCCTCAGCGCACTGATACTGTACACCCATTAAACAGACAAGTATTAACTTGTTGCGAACGGGTAATTAGCGTCGCACAGTTTAAAAATCTTTTTTTACGGTTTTGACTGAATTTGATAGGTTTTTCTTTCACTGTATATTAAATGTAGTCGCTTACATGTTATGAAATTAAGTTCGTTTTTATATTAAATGTTTGTGAAGGGTGGAATCTTGTAAGCATTTCGGTACGATTTCTGCAAATACAGCTGATAAACTAAAACAGAAAATGTTGTAGACAAAAGTATCTCAATTCTTGCAATTTTCGGACCGAATACACATGTCGACAGTTCTGAAACATGAGCGTGAATTTTTTAGAAGCTTTGTGCAAAAAACTTTGCTATATGAAAATGAAAAATGGTGACCAAATGAACCGTCGGAGTTCCATCGTAGCATAAACAGGATTGGAAGGGCGCAATTTGGTCGGTATTCAGAATCGCGGCGCTGTAAAAGCGCGCCATATCTAATTATCGTCGGGTTACAGCGGAGCTACCATGAGTTCGCAAATATTTCCACTCGAGAAACAAACCCCGTTTATTAGCCATATATAAAGGAAATCTATGCAAATATTTGAATGAAAAGAATTAAGTATAGAAAACTTAATTAATTTTTGTTTTAATTTAGTAACTTAACAAATTAAAAACCTTTTTACTTGCACTTAATCACGCTAAGAGCGTTGAATTGTTCGCTGTATCCTTTTCACTTTTATGTAAATTATAAATAAGATAAGAATAAATTAAGTAACCTTGATTAAAAATTAACACTACTACTCCTAGTTATTAAATTAAAATTTTTGGAAGCAAGTAAAATTATTTACAATGCTAACAATTACAGGCTTTTACCCTAGGCATAAAACATTTAACAAAGGCACATTTTAAAGTAAATCTACCCGACTCAAAAATTCTTTTCACGTCTGACATTGATAGTAAAAAGAAACCCCTTTTCAAATGTAATTGACAACGTAGAAGACACGATAGCTTATTTACAAGTCTATATTTCGATTCTCATTCTAATATCCCTCCGTTATTCAAAGATCCAAATATATTTATAAGACTTCAAATGTTGGAGGTACAGCATAAAATTTGGTTTACTCTACTTACTTATGCACATGGCATCGCTGGCTGGGATCTTTTTTCGTTTTCATACAAAAAGGGGACCTTTAAGGTGATTTTAATTACCCCGTCCTTTATTAGGCGAAAATGGGACAAGATTATTATATTTTAACTCATGCATGAACGTGGGATTACCCACGAGGCCGAGGGTTGTGAGATTGAAGGAAGTGTTTATTTAATATTTACTTAGGTTACCGGTAGTTTTTACCGTGCGCGTTATTTTGAATAGACTATTTTATTTATGACATAAATTAATTTTAGTTTTCTCGTCTTCGAAATAGAAAGTTATAACTTTTTTTTAAACCTAGGCTTATCTTATCTTAGTACAATCATGCCTAGAAATCCTCGTTTTCTTTCGAGCTCGACTTTACAACTGCGTGTGACATTTTTTCTAATTATTAATCGGAAATCCCAAAGGGCGAACATTAAATCAACTGGAAAAAGCCAGCACCTACAGCTCCTCCTACATCGCTCATGATTATTTAAAATAACTAATACGTTACAACATTTACTATAATGTTTTATAATAAACTGAACACAATTTTAATACCAGTCCCATATTTTGATATCACACCATTCCGTACTCTCTATATTCCTAAAATTGCAACTCATCACCAAATTATAACTCAATTACTGCCAGATTTTCAAGTTTTGCTTTAAAAGGTCCCAAAAATAACTAGATTAAGTTCGAGTCGTGCTATCGTGATCCATAGTTGGGTACCAGTGGTGTAGTAAGTGAGTTACTGGCGACACTTTTAAAGCTTTTTGCAGAGCGTGCGTCCGTTTTATAGTTAATCAGGCTAATATTGGGTGTCAAGCCTTGCAACCTTCTACCGCTGACCAGCAAGGGGAAACCTCGTAATTGGGTTAAAAAGAGAGTGCTGCCCTGCAGGGGTGTTCCGAGGAGTATCAAATAGCTACGCATAGGAACACGACGCGACGCATGCACTTCCGATTATAATGAAAATGTGAATGTGACGTAATTCATGATATCGTCATATTTTAACGCAGCGCGAATTTTAAGTAAAATGAGAGTTATCGATGGGTGACGGCGATATACCTATTATTTCCAATTTAAATATACGATACAATCAAACATGGCTTCAAATGAAAAGTGATGATGATGCACTCACTGCACGATCAATTTTGTTAATCAACAGGCTTGTTAAAAGGTATTCTTTCTGTTTGGTGCATTTTATTGTTCATTGGGAAAGATGTAAATGATGATGAATGGAATTGTTGTATATTTATAAATGAAATACCTACCTACCTTAGGTAAAACACTGGATAACGGCAATGCATTGCCATAAGTTAACTTTTTGTCGTCAAAGAAGCATGATACCCATAAATTAACTGTAACGATTTTCAGTAACTCATTATTTATTTAAATATGTTTAGAAAAACCCAGCGGAAGTTATGGAAATTGACGTATGAACAAGTCTAGTCAATGAGTGGCGACCGTCTGTCTCAACACGAACTGTCTACGTCAGCTGGCACGCTTATGAATTACTGAAGACCAATAGACGTTTATTAATATCGCTCTATTTATATCTTAGGGGAAATATTGAACTCCAAAATCCGACCACTCATCCGCCTGCATCGTCGGTGTCGCTCTAAATTATTCAGATTCAATTATTTCCCTGTAAAATATACTTTAACTGCGGAGCGTTTCAATCAATCACTCTTCACCAATTTAGTGTGAGCGTCATTTGGCAAATTCGATTGCGTCTCTCATTGATGGCGCTAGTGAGAGAATAAAACAGTGCGACGGGTGCCATTGACGGTTGTGACAGAACGCGTACGCCCATCGCCGGCTCCCGGTTTAATTAATCTCCTAAACTAAATTTAAATAGGTGGACGTAGTGGGTGCACGCCCTCTTGTTTAACTAAACACAATCAAGCATTATTTAAGAAAAACTGAACATAGAACCGAGAACCCTCGTTATGACGTTCATCACATTTTTTCTCTTGCTGCAGTTGTCTTGTTATGTCAATGAAGATTAATTTGAGCGTCATGAAACTTAATTAAGATTGTTTTGTAAGTTAATTTATTAATAATTCTGAAGATAATTATACCTTTAGGCTTATATTTCGCATAAGCCTAACTAAAGGTTAATACATTACGAATTTAATCGTGATTTTATTGTTTCTTTTAATTAATAAGAAAGCCCACTTCATAATCTATGCTCGATGAAATTATAGCTAAATTAGGTAAGCATCAAATCAAGCTTGAAACAAGCGAGGAACGTCGAAAATAGACAACTAGCTGCTATGATTGACACCCAATTAAAGGGCTGCCCACCCTAAAATATTTCACTAAATACGTCCCAAAATAAAGCCAAACTAAAATCAATTTCGTCGGCTTGATATTCGAGCATGGACAGAGCCGCAGGCGCTTTCCGATATCATTATGTTCAGGTTCTACTACTATACCATATATAGGAGAATATATGTGTCGGTGCGCACGTTTAAGCCCGCGAAATTCACACGGCTGGCTTGTCGCCACGCGCGAACGCCTCCCACCCGATCTCATTACCAACCCCTCGACAGCGATGCTATTGATCACCGTCAATATGACGAATATAATAAACATAGCATATGCTGCACTTTCATTATGGTCTTTCAGGAAATATCGGAAGCGAGCGACAATACAAAACATTTTCATTCACCTTCAAATGTGCAATTTTTGATCACCACTGAAGTTCAACATTTTGACGACAACACATTGGTTCCTTGATCGTAAGCAGACTGCGAAAAGTGGGGTCCTGAGTTTGATTCCCAGATTGGGCAATATACTATTGGGTTTTACCATTAGGAAATCTCTCAGTAGCACTCTGGAGTTTGAAAGTAGGTGGTGTGACACTCCCGTACTAAGAAAGCACGTCAAGCCGTTGCCGCGTTGGTCACGGCTGTCATTCCTAGATCTTTGACAGCCCTTATGGGTAGTCAAACGCCCAAAAGACTGACCAAGACTCTTACGTGGAGGTCAGATACAATACAACACTGGTATTCAGCTGCAGCAGGTTAATATGACCTATAGTTGGGACATGGCTAGGCAGATGATGATACTACATGTAACTGTTCCTAAAATATCCTAGCGGCTAGGGCCTAGCCCGATAAAATTTTCGTTCTTCCTATCTATATTAAAATACATATTATAGATAATGTTATAATGGGTCGGCTCCCCCAGAAGGGGAAAGAGCGTACTCCGTACGACCATGAATTCCTATAAAATATAAGATGAACAAAAGACTACGATAATTAAAACATTTTATCCTATAAAATTAAGTAAATATAGAATTCTAATTTAAAACAACTGGTATGCAAATATGTCTAGAAAAAGCCAACGAAAAGCAAAAAAGAAAAAGTTTACCAAGAACAAATTGATCTCATTACAGTTGGTTCGATTACTTCAAATTAAAATTAGAAAATAATTTAAACATTCTTCTAGATTAAGAGCTTTAAAATAAGTTGTAATTATGGAAGGTCAATATCGTTTTTGTTAGCTCAGAGCTAATTACTTTCTTTTCTATTAGCAGACTACGGCGAGCTTCAAAAGAAGATTAATATTTTATTATTATTGGTGAATTTGACTTAACTTGTCGTTACGTATATTCATTTGATGACTAAGGTAAGTCATTTCGGAAGTATTAAAAGCAATTATCTATTATAAATTTTATTGTTAAAAAAAAATACATAATATTATTAGACTCTGAAGCATATGTATTGGAATTACCTATTTCTGTAAATTGTTGTCTATGTTTTCCTTGTTGGGATCATTTTCTTTTGAATAGTATACAGTACCAATATGTAGATATATATTTTTATGAACGATCAACTAAAAGTAGTGAAAATAGTCGTCGACTTTCATTGGATGATTATTTATTTATTGTTAAGATAACTTTACTCAGTCTGGTGATCATGTATTAGGTACTTAACAATAAATAACATTTTACGAGCACAATATCATAATTGTGTTATAAAATGTAAATAAAGTCAAAGAAATAAATGTACGGAATGTACAAACAGCAAAACAGATAGGTATGTAGGGTCGTCAGATATAGTTGAAGTTTTCTTAGAAACCGATGGATGTTTTCGAATGTAATTTAATTTAAAACGTAGATAATAAATAGTTCTTTATTTAGGATAAGTTTCAGTCAAAGACATCCATCGGTTTCTTAAAAAACTTCAACTATATCTGACGACCCTGCATACCTATCTGTTTTGCTGACTGGCTAGTGAGCCAGTTGGGTGGGTCAAGCAACAGCTATAACCGACTGTACATATCACATTGCCGTTAAGTAACATAGGTACTGCCTATCAAACTAAATAACACTGAGATAAAATTGTTGCTGGGAAATGACTTTTACTTTTTTTAATGGAAAAAATCACTGTTTATTTTAACGCACAATGTAACGAACGCCAAATATTGTGCTTACGGGTGCATGCAACAGTAAAATGGTCGCGGGAGTATTTAAAAGTTTAGTTTTAACATTTAGAACTTTAAAAAAATGTATTTAGCTATTGCATTTAGCTGTAAGTCTTCCACACTCTTTAAATAAATAAATTGACTGCCTCGTTGGTCTAGTGGCGTAAAGCGCGACTGTTGAGCATGAGGTCTTGGTTTCGATTCCCAGGTCGAGAAAAGTGTTATTAGATTTTTCCATCAGGAATTTCTCAGTAGCAGCCTCGGAGTCTGGATTTGTGCCCGGTTGATGGAAATAGACCCGCCCCTTATTACATGGGACTTAAACATAACTGGCTAAATGTGGGTGTACTAAAGGGTACACCTCTGCCTAACCCTTCGGTGATTACGGGCTTGATATTAAGAACGTAATTTTTTTTAAGAACTTTGACCATTAATATGTCCGAAACTAGAAGGTTTCCAGCCAGGTCTTTTTACATTAGTTTAATAAGCTCCTTATTTATATTAACGATAAAATAATAAAAGTCTTTAAATGGAAAAGTTTCAATAAAATAAACCGTGTAGGAGTTAGTAGCGACTTTGTAAAGTGGTATCCTTGAGAGAGTGCCTTTCTCTTAAGCCGGTGCTCTCACATCGCGACACATTGCTCGTAAAACCTCAGCAGGAGTTCCAAACGGTACCTTCTGATAAAGCTCTAACATGGCTAATCGATTAAATATCTTTTAGATATTATATTTAGGCAAGAATTTATAAAATACTGTATTTCCACTTAACACTCAGGTTGTTTTTCTCCCTCTAATAAATTAACTCATTCGATTATATAAAAATAAACATTTATTAAAGTACCTACGTAAGTGATAACGTAGAACGACATCAGTTTTATTAGCTTTTGTGTCCCTGGTAGGTATACCAATTATAATAATATTTTAATGTCTAATCTTAACTAGAACTCGTAACTATCACCCATACTAACCGCAATTACGTGTACCGCGACACTAAACTACAAATTGGGTTCATCATAAAGTACCTGTCACACTAATAAATATAGAAGGAGAGAGTTTAGCCTCGGACGTAGGCAATTGGCGAATTGGTTCAATAGTCGCTCGAACTGGGTCGGAAGCAATTTAAAGTTTTTACCGAATAAATACGCCGAGTCAAAAATTCACCCATGCTTACAACTCTACGAGACGGTACAGATTGAAATAAACTAGGGCAGATTTATTAGAACGAAATATAAATTAGGAGCAGTGTTCAAGAATGAACAATAAACCTAATTAAGTTGGCTTCAAGTCAAGAGTGTATTCTACGAACGGGGAAGTTTATCTAATTATGTGGAGAACTGGTTGTCCCGTGCAATTGGTTTGCGCGATCCTTTTTATCGTTCACGTGCGAACCCGTACGAAAGGTTTCTCTCAGTTTTATGACGTTAACTTCTTGCCCAAATTGGAAATCGGACTCGCGTGATTGCTTATGTGTGTTGGCCAAACAGATCCAGGTGTTTGGAAATGGTACAGTAATTTAGTGGGATGCTACGTGATCTGTAAAGTCTGTGCGTCATCGCTATAATGTTTTAATACATGGCTTAATGTTCAGTCACTAAAATACATTTTGCGAACGAAACCATTAGCTTCAGAAATAATTGAATAACCTAGAAAATAGCCTTTCGTTTTTGTTCTGTTATATTTACTTTTCTATTTCGTATTCCCAATCTATTTTAAATAAACTTCTAGAAATCGTATTTTTGCGTAGATTCAAAAAGATGAAATCAACTATTGACATTAAAAGTATCAATTTATTTTAGTTATGACTCCCAATATGACGCTTAATATTTTTGCTACGCCCAAAACATTATGTTTTAGTCGAATACAACATTAATGTAAAGAAAACCACTCAAGAGCTACTTAATCAAACCCCGTAGCCCTTCGTTTTCAACTAAAATTGAATAATATTGCCCTCGCGGGAGGCATATCTAAATATTACGTAATTCTGTAGTGAACCAAATAAAGCTGTAGCACTGTCGACGTAGCACTTCAAGTAAACAAATTGGATCAGTTCCCTCGGTTTATCTAAAGTTTTCTAATGCTTTGTAACCCTTGGTTGATGTTCGATGATGGATTTTATTTTTAAAGATTACAGATTAATATCAACTGGGATTTTTAAGACAGTATTAACATAATTTATTAAAATTCAAACAAAACAAAAGTTCTTTATTTTAAAGCGATTTTTATTGTAGAAATATCAAACATCAGCAGCCTTTTAAAATATTTCTGTAAATGTAAAGTCAGTCAGATTTTTTGATACACTTTTTGTAAAGGCAATAAAATAAAAGAGAGAGCGTTGTTAAAACGCCCTTTGAAGTCAGGGAATTTCCAACGGGCACCTAACAAAATTGTTCTTTTAGCCTTCATAAATGTACGCGTACTTTCGACCCAAGCTTTTTATGTAGTACCAAAGTGAGTCAAAGCGTGACAAAGAGACTGCAAGTTGAATTTTCAACAACACATTGCGAGCTAAATAGAAAACTGTTTTTCAGATTTTAAAGGCCTTTAGGTATGTGTTCATTTGAGATTTAAGTTGCCGACTGTTCTTTTTGTTTCAACTGTTAAATGTTTGACTCTTTTTACCAGAGACTTTTTCCAAGCTTCATAAAACTTGCTTGAGAATTCTGAACTTTAAAACCGCTTTTGCAATTCATTTTAAACTATGTTCAATGTTCACAAGTCCTTATAAACTTTTAACTTTAAATCACAACGTTATCATTTCCAAATTAATGAACAAGACCTGCCAATTAAAATATTGCAACCAAATTATGTGTCACATTTCTTGCGCTCAATTCGGAAAGGGTAAGAACGATTTGTCAAAAAACTGATTACAGTAAAATCTGTCGAGGTGACAAGTCATCAAGCAACTGTCGTGAGGGCCACCACCCCCCGAGTTCCTCATGGCCCGATAACGGGTTTGTTGACTCACATCGCTTTAAGTTTTACAACAAGATAGACGATTTAGAACAAACTGCGTATTTTAAACTGACAAAATATTGGTTTTAGAGTTTGTAGAGAGTAGAAAGAGATTCTTTTGTTAGTTTAGGATAGTAGGTATAACATTAAAATATCTATTAATTGTTGTTTATTTAAGTAGTCAAGTTTTCTAGACTTCCATAATATAAGTACAAAAGTGCTTAAGTGTAATAAGAAATATTAATGTATTGTACACTTTTGTGTTTCATTTATTTATTTCACAATACATATATAATTACATTTTTAAATATTAATATAAAAACATAACTAACTTTTATGTTTTATTTTTAGAAACATTGATTTTTACACTTTCTGCTTCCCGAACGCTGTAGGAAGTTTTTTTTGTTTTTAACGCTAAATATATTATGATAATAGCCCGTGTAATGTATGTGTAACAATATATACCATATAACCTACATCGTCTTGTCTGTAGGTTCTTCAAAGTGACAGGGGTGTACCGTTTTCCGGGAAAACACGTTAGATTTTTTCATGAACATGGTTTGCCTCAAGATTTTTTCCGTCATGAAGCTAATGATTAACTGAGAAGATATTATGTCGGGAAACATATTGGAGAGAATATCTTCGTGCTCAGAGACTTATAAAAAACGTGCAATTTTATCATGTGCCATACGTACTGTACGTGTTTAATTATATTATAATGTTTAGGGCTAAGTAGGCTTATAAAAAGTAGTATATTATACTACTAAAGTGTTTATAAAATGTTCACCGTCCAATTTCGTCTCATCCGCGCGGCGCTTTCAACAAATTTTCAACCGAAGTAATCCCGAAAACATAAAGATTATGTATAAACCTAATTACCCTATCTCATAATTGCCTTGTTTTGACGTCTACCCTTTGAGAGGCCGTCGCTTATTTCCCGAGTCCTCTAAAGATATTAATAACCATCTAAGTCGTGGGCTGTCTTCCTTCCCGCATCTCGGTCGTGTAGCGTCGCATCTCCCTCCCCTCTAGGTCGTGTTTTTCGCTAATACCCTTTCGGAGATGATAAGATGATGGCTTTACAAGCAAGCAGTAATTACGGCCGTCCAATTACCGCTCGTCGACGCCTGCCGGGGGAGGAAGCCGTTCATTGTTCAACATTTTTGTTTTCAGTACTAATATTTTTGTCGTTCCTTTGTTGCTATCAAATTGAATAAATTGTTAATGTATATTCTTGGAACATTCTTCCTTTATAGTCAAGTGAAAGGGTTATAACAATACAACAATTGTTTCCGGTTTGGTGAAGTGCATAAAAGCTTCCTTATGAGAGTCTATGCGCTCCTTTTCTTAGTAACATTAAACGACGCCAACGCAAGAAAATAAGAAGAGAGAGCAAGGAATCATAATAAAAAAATACAACTTGCATTATATCTTGAGAACAGTGCAAGGAAACGCACCTGTCATGTTAAGAATGAGTCAAGCTTTTAGCACGATGACTGGCGCCTCTACAAGTACCTATCCTAACCCTCCAGAAATACAAAGTGCTAAGAAACATTACATAATTAAAGTGTTTGTTTTGAAATCTACAGTAGGTAAGTAAATACCGAGCAATTAAAATATCATAAAGTCAACAATCTACGTAAAATAAATTAACATCGCTGTCTGCCGTAATCTGCATCTAAAAGAACGTGTTACAGCGTCAAATTAGCAATGATTCTCTAATCTTCAGAGCTCTAGAATCAAAGTGGAGTGCGTTAAAAGGAAACTATAATTAGAGTCGACAAGTTGCCGGTGTCGGTTGAAAGTGCAGGCGAAGGCGGAAACGGACGCGGCGCGGTTAGGGTTACCAGGTGAAATCAATTTTTGTGTTAATATACCTAGTTGAAATTGGGTAGTTGACACCAGTCGATTGACATACTTTTTATGAGCTGTCAAAATCCGGTTCCCCCATAAATTTTGAATGGCATTGTCAAACTGTGACGTCACTTATTTGCCAACTCACTTAACTTTTTATTGATTTCAAAGCAATTAAACAGTAAATTAAAAATCAATCGGGAATTCAGGGCTAAAATATAGTGTTTTTTTTAAGAAGCCATTAGCCATTAACTTCAAAAGGTAATTTAATGGTTTTGGTTTCAACTACCTAATTGATAAAGTGGAGAGATATTTATTAAGTATTCATAACACCATTATTTCTTCCGCAATTTTAAGTAAAATTCAAAGAAATATTTTTGACAATAACTTTTTAATCTTGGACACTGAACGATGGTGTCAAATTCCAGGATAGTCCCGCATTTCCCGGCCATGTGGCGGCTGCAGCGCGGACTGGGCGGCCCTTCATTGACGCACCGTTCCCTGTAATTTCAGCGAGCGCTGTGCACCCGGCGTTTGCCAACTATTGTCATCCGAATATCAAATTACGCATGAAATGGCGCGTAACAGTAGACTTGCCGCTCGGATATCGGGGTTTTAAAATAAAATTTAATTCACAGTCTGGTTGCAATAACGCAGGTAATTGCAGCCACTGTTCGCTGACAACTAATTGGCAAGTAAATTTTGTGGAATCATATAATTGAATACAAAACTGTTGTAGCGATTATTGCTCTCGTCGTAAAATATAAGTACCTATATTATAACAATAGTTACCACATTTTTAAAGTAGTTTTATGAGAAAGATATATCATTTTCATGAAAATTTAATATCGTTAGGCAACTGCTAAGTGTTCTTTGTTTTACCATAAAAATATAAAAAGGCTCAAATATTTTTATAACTTCTCTTTTGAAATACTTTCAACAATTTTTCTTTCAGTTAAGTATTATATTAAAACACCACTTTTATCGTGTTACTTCGCTTGATGGAAAAAGTGGTTCATCCTTAAGTCGGAGGTAAAGTACCTAAATTATAAAATGTTCGTTACGTAATTTTCCAGTGGCCATATTGTAATAATACGCCCTTATAATGTTGACAGGCGATGTGAATCCATTACACTTCATCTATATCGTCGAAGGGGATCGGTATCTGTACAGATTTTATGGTGCGCTAAGTGTACGCCATTTTGGACAGACTCCACGTGGTCAAGGGGTGTTGCTATGGGATGCGTAGTGCGTACCCTGCCTAGGGGAATGTCTATAGCGACGATTTTATTGCCTCATTTTCATTAGTATGAATAACGATAATATTATTTTGTTTTTTTTTTCTATTTTCTTTGTATTCTGGCACAGGGGTGTCTAAAGTATATTTCATAACAATTTCCTTCAAATCTTAATATAAGACTTCAACTTAATCAATTACACGTTTACCGAAAACGTATTATCATGAATATTTTCCTTGTTACACAATAAGACCGCGTGCAGCCCCGCGGGCTCACGACGATGCGCGACGCCGCCGCCTTGCGACGTAGCGGGTCGCGTTGCCAAGGGAACCTCACTTAGGGCTATGGGTTTTTCCAACAATGAAACGGCATAAGACGTAACGACATCTAATTAATAACGTCTATCATATCTCTATTGCTCGGCTTATGTGTTCGAGGGAGAGGGATTAATGTAAGAGGATTCAATGAGGACGCATGATTTGTTCCAGAGGTATCTCCGTAATGAGCGATTTTTATTATAACTTTCACATAATTATATCTTTTTGGAAAAGCAGCTTAAATATTTAATGTTTTAGGCTTTTGGGTGGGTTTTTGATAATGAGCTTTAAGCTGTTATTTTATAAGTAGACCGTTGTTACTGACATGTTCAGACGTAATCACAAAAGTTTAACTACATTTACGGAAATTAATGGCTAAGTTTTAATTGAAAAAAAAAAACAGAATATAGGTAGTAACCTTTCTATTGCATAGCGACCGTCCAACGTCCATATCAGTATTCTATGTACATAATAACACGAGGATTCATTCAAGTGGTCAGTCACGTAGATATGTATTATTAATACAAAAGGTCGATAATTAGTGGCACAGCGGAACATCAGTCTGCATCAACGCTTGACATGTTTCATGTTAATTGGATAGCACAGGACAATAGCGGGACTACCGATGCACACTGGAGAAGGGGTGCCGTGCAATTATTATGACATATTGTTCCCGATTCCAACCATTCAGCGTTTTAACTGGACTTTATTAGTACCTGTCTGTCTGTCTATCACATAATATTTACGTCCATGTACAAACAATGCAGTCTGAGTCATGTCTGCAAAAGGGTCGGGAATTGACGTTAAAAGTGGTTTTATAAATTTTGCAGTTTTAAGTGACGGACACCGCGTCCTATTAATTTTAATCAGCTATAACAGCAGTATATTGAAAATTCACTGGAATTTTCAACTATCACCGGAATACCGGATATGTGTTAAACGTAACTGCTTTGCCAGAATTTAAGTTTTAAATGGCGCTTTGTAATAAATTTATTGCCCGTTATAAGATTCAATTTGATAACTCTGTGTAGTACTCACGCATATTCAGCCTCTAAAAGCGGAGGCCCGTGATAAAAGCAATTAAAACTTTAACAACATCAACTCCCGCGCTTTTCCGATTTCGCCACGTAAATATACTTCATGTTACCGTCCACTACTCCGCTCAACAATAATGAATCGATAAACGAGTTGTGAAAGTAATAAATACGTTTTAGTAACTTTGATGCGAAAAAATCTGAGCAACTCATATTTATAAAGATTTGCAAAACAATTCGAGTTGTTATTTACAAAGTTTTCCATTTCGAAACAAATTTGTTTTTAGCTTTTATGACAGATAATTTGTCAAGGGTAGCTTTGCGCAAGTCAAAGATAATTTATCTGTCTCAACCGCTTTATTTATAACAACGCGTTCGCATCTTCGTTGAGCCCTTAAAGTTTGTGGTTAATGGAGCTTCTTTGAAGCTAGTCACTACACGTGAGGCGATGGAGGGGTGAGGTGAGGGGCCAGTGGACGGGGGAGGGACACACGTCTGCATGTGGTCAGCCGTCAGGCGCGCCCAACTTGTCTTATTTTTTGCTTCCCTTTAGTAAGTGACGGGTTGATGTGAAACGAATGAACAGTTCCGATGTGTCTTGTAAATACAGTTCACTTGTTTCTTTTACAAGGAAAACGTGGGCCTAACACCTACTAAATGTCATTGCCTTTTAGTTGCGCGGTTTGTACGCTACTACACATTTTTATGTGTAATTGAATTACTTACATAAACAAAAACAAAATAAAAGCATATAAATTATATAGTCTTTTGTCATTATATCAAATGTTAAGCTATTGTTGTCCCGTCCGTATATATAGTTCGGTGTAAGTAAACTATCATGTCTAAAAGAGGTCAAAATTATAATAACAGTGATGTAGGTAAAACCGTAACAAGTTTGATCAAAACCTTCAAACCCTATGACAATGACTATACCTCGGTCGTGATAATGAGAGACCCTATGTAACAGGTGGGTCTTACTATCGCAAATTCGAAGTTTACTCTACTATTTTCGGCATGCGGGTGTCCTTTAGGCGTTGTCCTTTAAGTGTTTGCAGAAGTTCTTTTTGGCACATTTCTATTGTAAAAACTAGAGACTTGCCTACTTAAGTTTTTAAACTCAGACAAAACAATCAGACCGTTTTATCGTTCGCCTGAAAACAAAAAATAAATTGAGATATTTTGAACAACAGGCTGATGGCCCCAAAGATAGCAAGTGTCTCAAAGATAGCAAGCCTTACAGTTTTCGACAGTAGGTACGTGGCAACCCTACTAACAGGGCTGGTATCTCATGTCTTATCTTTTTCATGAACAAATAAAATTAATAAGTAAATTAAATTAACACAACAGGCAGTGGGAATCCATTTGATCGAGGTTCCTGAAGAGGGAAGAATGATGATTGATGATAGGATATGATTCGTTTCCACTTAACACATTGTAAAAGGGGTTATTTTATAACCCTCGCCTCTTGTTCCTGAGGTCAGTGACTAATGAACGAGATGACTCAGCCATTTTAAACTAGTTGTTTTATGAGGATCATATCATTGATAAACTTTTTTAGTTTATTGTTTCTTGAAAAGCCATTAACTTTTTATATCTTTACGGTAATTATCATTAAACGAGGGAACTTAACACCATGTGCGCCCTGTTTTGATGTTGTTAGCGTACTATAAGTGTATTTAGTCTTCACGTTTATAATCCAGTTATAAAATACGGGTTAACTAACTGGTATGAAACACAATCTAGATAGACCCAGACTTTGTACTTAACTAAGTGAGATCTTTTCATTTATTAATAATACCAGCCTTTTACTGTCCCACTGTAGGGCAAAGGCTTCTTCTCATACAGAGAAGGCATGAGGCATGAGCATTTATTAAAAAGTAAAAATATATTTTAAGAGAATTTCTTACTCCACAGTACCTATCACCTGCTGCAGGTTCAAATGTTTTGACGTTATCGAAATAAAGTTTTTTTTAATAAATATAAATGTTATTAATCCGACTCTTACCTTCTTCAAGTTTTTAAAAACAGGGTCTTATTAAGAACTAGCTTTTATCCTCGTAAATGTCACACCCCCGTTTCATTCCCTCATGGGGCAAATGGAAAATCCTTTCTTAGCGCATGCCTACGTTTTAATAACTATCTCCGTGACAAATTTCAGCGACATCCGTCCAGTGTTTTGAGCTATGTGTTGGTAGGTCAGTCAGTAACGGTTGCCTTTTAAATATATCCATTGATTACGTGATTACAAAAGGTGAAAGATTTTATTATGATATAAAATATTTTCCTACTACATTCAATTTGTTTACATTTTGAAGTTCAAAAACAAAAGGGTTACGTTTTCTAATTTACAACATCTGACAACTAATTTATAATATAAACACGTATTCTATGCATCTAATGGCATGTCGTAACACCCTTTATAGCACAAGGTATGTGGTAGGGTTACGATTGCATTAGTTACCTAGTTGAAAACATCAAAGAAGTTATAAAGCAATAACTATATTTCTACTTAAAGTAATTACATACAGGTAACTGCGCGAAGCTTTTATTAATAATTAATCATATTCTGTCATTAACACTTATTCATTGATTGCAATGTTTTCTCATCTACCATCAAATATTTAAAAATTTTGCTTCGTATGTTTGCGTCCGTAAAACTCGGTAAATAGTCGATGGGTTGACATTAAATTTTTACACAACATTGCCTTTTAGCAAAAGCGTGTTTCTATATTCTTTTTTTTAGACTGAGCCACAGTGAAGCTTTGCCGGGTTTAGTTAGTTAGAATATAAATATAGAATTTTTATGCCTGTGGGTTTCGGGTCAATATAAAGTACCAATGTAACTTTTTCAAAGCATATGACATGTACTTTCTAAGTTTATCAAGACACAGGACTGACATCGATGAAAGAAAAACATCGTGAAGAAACCTGCACTTATAATTAGTAGGTATATGTCTGAAATCGCCAATCCTCTTAAGCCTCATGAGTGAGAAGAAGACTTTGCCCTGCAGTGGGACGATAATATGTGATTATATGCTGGTATTATCAATGTTTATACCAAGGTTTACTTTTCAGAAAAGTTAATTACGAAGTAGTTCCTAGACTCGCCCTATTTTGTACCCTAGATAATAAAATACTTTCGATGTACCTATATTTTTATCAATTATAGTAATTCAGGTTATCGTCATAATCGTACAATTTTATAAAATCTATGTCTCTAAAGGTCTGTCTTTAAAAGAAACCAAAGTTATCAAAACCAACATATCGAGTGCTTAAAGATAGTTAATATATTATTTAGGGCTCAATTTAAAAGCTAACGCGTTCAGAAATAGCTGACTTGTATCGTGAATAAGCAAAATTGTGCGCACACAGGATCGCACCCCTATCATATATTAATGTTAGGGCCGTCGCATGTTCTACTACCGAAATATAAGGCACCATATCAATTATTCCTTCATTTATTTAAAGCTTCGTCATTTTTGTGTTTGTGTAAATTAAAAATGTGTGAAGTTATTTTGAATTTAGTATGCACGCATGGACTAGAACATAAGGTGATCTTTTTTATTTAAACTCAAAGATGGATTCGTTCTTTGAGTTTAAATAAAAAGATCGCTCGAGAATGATATTATCAATGCTGAATTTCAAAGTAACGTCATATAAGAAACATTCCATCCCGAAGTCGTCAAACCTAAATAATTTTAGCGTGGCTAAAATTTTGAGTAGTCATAGAAAAATGTGTATTTATGCTAATTTTTTTTGGGAATTACGTATAAAAGGTACCTGGGTCGTAACTTTAACTGTCTGGTAATAATAAATAACGATTTTTAACGATATAAAACATATTTATATTAAAGTTTTATTCTATTTTAAAATTTATATATTTAAAAAAAGCAAGCTTTTATGTTACGTTGTCATGCAAATTGGTACAGTCGCGGTCATAAGTGGAGTAGAAATTTACGACCTTACGACCTTTCAACGTCGTGTGCCAATTTTGAGGTGTACGTAGGTACTGTGTTATTACGTTCAAAAGTGCCTTATATAATGGCCTAATTAAATAAATTATTTGACTTTGACTTTAACTTTGAACACATCACTTAAGTAAGTAAGTATGGCCTGTATCCCGTGTTCACAGCAATTTAAACTTTAGCATGCTACTGCACTTATGACCCCTACTGTACATTGACTCTATTTCAGCTCAATCGAACATCGGGAACTGGCTTAAATTTTACTTGTAAGATTTGATTAAACGCAGTCGTCGGCAGCACTTTACCGTAAGAGAGTTATATGCTTTTATACATGATATGTATAAATGGTAAAAAAAGTACGCATACCTTCCTAAGTACATATTCCTCTATCTATTCACAAAATTTTAGCCACGCTGAAATGATGTAGGTCTGACGACTCTGAGATCTCAGTCCAAAAAGGTTTTTTAGACTTTTTGTGATGTGCTTGTGTTGCGAAAGGCAACTGTTTGTAGCAATAAACCAAAGTAAAAACGTACATATTAATAAATAAATTTAATAAAAAAGTATCTATCTGTGTAAAAACAAACAAATCACGACAAACTTTGATAAAAAACTTGATACGATTTAAAATATATAGCTACTAAGCAATGACAAAACCATTCGTGATATTAAAAATAGGTTGTGAAAAACATAAAAGCACTGCTGTCATTAAAAATGTTAATTTTAAAGGACAAAATTGCGTTTCAGCATTTCGTTTACGGTTTAACAAAAAAGCGGAGTGGTTTTGGCGGTAAATAGATTCACTAAAGCATTTTCCGTGTCTCGGTGGCACGTTGCGGCACTGGTGTTCCTACCCTGCACTGCATTCGCCTGCCGTTTTGGTTGACCAGAAAACTGCTACAGATCTGCTACGAGTGCTACGCGGACTACGAAAGTACTACGCGACATTTTATGTCTCTTTCATAGGATTCCGAATTATCTTTATATATCTGTTCCCACCATCTGAACGGAGGTAAAATTCTGATATAAATTTATGAAGTGTCATCGTGTGGAAAACAGCTTTTTGAATAGAGTCTTGAAGCGGTATATAGTAATAAAATGCCGAGTAAAAAGCTCGCAATAAGATTTTATGATAAACCTACAGAAATGACTACACGATTTTAATATGTTGAAGATTATTAAGATTAGACGTAGGTATCGCTATTGAGCGTTTCGAGAACGTAAGATATTTAATGTTTATCATAGATAATTGAAACGAATGGCAGTAATAACATCTTTTATTAAAAATAGGTATATATTTTTGACACTATTTTGTTATTTTAACATACTATACTGGATTTATGAAACAACAACACAAGGAAAGAAGTTTTTTTGTTTCCAAAAAGCAGGTTAAGTAAAGTGGCCGAAAAAGTAACGTAACAATTTCACCTTTCTCGTAAACAGGCCGTCGGTTCAGCGCCTAAGCTATTTCGCCAAACTCATTTCAATTCAATATCCAAAGTTTCCGGCTTATTCCTAGACTTTTTCATCTTATCACATAGTGCTGAAGCCAATCGATGGCGACATGCTGTACGAAAGACAAACTTTGTATATTTCACGTTTGAGAACGTACCATGTATTGGGAGTTTTTATTTGCCTGTAGGTAATCGTGCATAAAGTTCTGAAATATTTTAATACTGGATGTTTCGTGAAAGTTTTTATTTACATAGTACGTAAACAAGTCTATGTAGCGTTTCAGTGGTTAGCTTTACAGAGGCAGATGTTTAATTGACGCCAAATAATATGATCGCATATTTAAACTAACTGCGCTTGATACGAGTAGCAACAGAAAAGAAATAACAAAAATAATGTAACCAGGATTCTGTAAAAACCTAATTTAAAAGAGTGCCGTGGAGTTTCTTGCTCGTTCTTCTCCATAGAGGCCTACCTCCTTTTTGGAACGAGCAACTAGCTTCAACTTTTGGACTAACTGACAGACTCCTTGACTATTCAAAAGTGCCTGTTTATGGTCTAATTGAAATAAATGTTTTGACTTTTTTGACTTTTAACGGTTACAGCATCTCAATAGATGGGCTAGCTACCACTTAAGAAAGTAAAAAAAAATCTAAGGGTTCAACAAATAGTGCTCATCCAAAGGTTGTGCGAAGGTAAGCAGGTCAGGGCATGACATCAGAAACCTCCAGGGAGGCAACTTAACGAACAAATTTCTGTGAGTCAAAGCACGTATATCGTGGCTAATGTATTCGGATACCGCCAGAAGCGGTGTGTAGCGTAACACGTCCAGACACGTTCGTAGGTGCGGCGGACGTTAATTACATAAAATTGTGACGTCGCAAGGGGGATCGGGCTCCTCTTGCATACATCAACTTATAACGTATGCAGTTTCAGAATTTGCCGCTGTTTAACGAACAATTTAAGTTTGATTTAGTAGTTGAGTCTGTGAAATTTGCGACGTTCTTTGTAGGATAATGTGCTAAATGCGTTTTTAGTAAAAATACAACGTGTATACCTATGTGTGAGCTTCTATAATACCTATGTTTTGATATTTACATATCCGACTGAAAACACAAGGCTGTATTTTGCCTGCTAGCAAGATAAGTGTGCAAATTATTTATATATACGTCGTAATTATTATTTCGTCATTATTATCATTAACTCATACTATACATTTATTTACTAATTTATTCATCGTAAAATTAATTTCTATCTTAGATTCATAAATTCCTTTATACTATAGAAACAGCTCTAGAAAGGGTTAGAATACTTATAGCGTATGTTTATTTTAGCTATAAATATCAAAGGTTATGTTAACTCAAATACAAAAGTTGCTTTTACCTCGCCAAATAATTTAGAACCTACAAACAAAAAACAACTTTATAGACATTAATCACTGGAGCGAACTAAAAAGTTTAGTCTAGTTCCAAAAAGTAGAAGGAACAGTGACACTACACCATTGTTCTTATACGAGTAGGTCACGTAAAAACTGAAGTTACATGCAGTGAGGTCGTTGACCTGCTCACACTTTTCCGTTGTCTTCAGTGACGGCTCGTAACTCGTAATGCATTAGTGACGACTGTCCGCATGTTTGTTGTTGACATTTTTGTTAATTAAACTTCGAAAGAACCTCTTTTTCTTTATAAAGAGCAACGTGCATTTCATCATTTGCCACAAACAAACCGATGTAAACGTTAAAAAACAGCTTCAGTTAACCTCAGCAAATTACGTAATTTAAATATTCTAAGAAGTTTAAGAAATACCTACCGCGATTAAGTTAGCCACTAATTTCCCTAGCTCGGCGCTAAATAAAACGAAGTAAACAGAACTACGATTAAAAATGTAAATTAGAGTACATTCTCGATTCTAAAGTTTAAAGTATTTTCTCGCGGATAAGTTTAAATTAATGTGGACCGTCACAAGCACTTTTACTGGCGCGGCGACCGGGCGTTTCCATCAATTTTTTATTAGCTTCGAGATTCTCTTTTTAAATAATTTAAAGGCAACAGCGATTACATTTAATTAGAGACCACATTGCTCCTTATTGAATTCGACACGTTGAATATCGTCTCGTTGCGGCGTCGTTGTCTGTCTCTCCTCCATTCAATACACGGTAGGAATGCAGAGTATTTTCGATCCTTTTGATGAGAGCTAAGATTAATTTTGGAGGGCGGTTCAAAGGAAAATTTTAGAATATAAGTGCATTAATAAAAGGTTTTCAGGATAGGGCACTCTATAGCAAAAAATGCTTTTATTAAATTTGTGGGCTTTTATGTGCATATTCGGTGACTTTATTACGTAAAAGCTTTTGTTAAAGTATTGAGATTTTTATGGACTGTTTTAACCTTGTAAAATATAACTAAGTGAATCAATTTGTACATTATTGTTTATTTATAAGACTCTTTATGGTGCATTTTGAATAATGCCAGTCGGTAAATGAAGGTAGGTAGGCCCAAAATGTGCTTTTCGACAAAGTAGACCTCAAACGATCTCAATAGAGACTAATAGCCTACTACGCAGAAGATATTACAGTGCACTGTGTGTGTTTATATGAAATTAATAGTAATTGCAACTTTGTATGTAATTGTTGTAATTAGAGTATAACCGTTGTATATGAATTATAAATAAATTTTGTATATGTATATGAATTATAAATAATGAATATATGAATTATAAATAATGAATTATAAATATTGTATATGAATTATAAATAAATAATAAAAATATAAGTGTATGCGCAAACACAAGTGCATTCCCTCTTCTCTCACTCTCTAAGTCTGATGGAACGGCATCCGATATGACCTGGGAGAGATCAGGCGTAGAACCCACAGCGTTACGTGCTTTTCAATGCACGGGGGTGACACACATCCTACTTTAAAACTCCGGGCTGCTACTGAGAAATTCCTAGTATTTTGTCCAATCTAGGAAACCAACAGGCAATGGCAGAGTTAAGTATACCTGTGATGGCTGGAGCTGGAATGTCCCGTGGTGGAGCTGGATATCGGCGACCTGGCGGGGTAGTTTCCACCGCTCGCACCTCCTTCCGACATCACGAACTCTGAAACAATAATATAGGTACCGTAAACATTCGTTCCATAAGAAGATTCTTTAATACGAAGAACAAAGTGTATCAGTCAAAATTAGATCATTCATATAAATTGATTCGTCTAAACATAATTATGTTTTTATGTTAAAGTAACTTTATTTCAGACTAGCTTTAGATTGTGATTTCGTCCGCGTGAATATCAGTTATCGCGGATGCAGACGATGTTGTGAATTGAAAATGATATAGCCTATATCTTTTCTTGAGGTTCAACCTTATTTTCATCAAAACTGGTTCGGTACTTTAGCCGTGAAAGAGCAACAAATAAACAAAATGTTAAATCGTTTGTTAAGTTGTGTTATGTTCGTATGTAGTTCGTCAGATTACCACGTATACTCTAGGTACTGCATGCAATTATAACCTAATAAATTAAAAAAAAACCTTCCTTTGACTTTGCCGTAGTCGGGTAAAAAAGACCAAAGGTAACACACCTTTGGTCTTTGTGTTGTAATGTAATGTAATTTTTCACGTTATATTTTTTTATTGCAACTCGAGTAAAATTGCTCTGTTGAACGGACAATGGGAAACGGTTTCCCACTTTTTTTTTTTTTTTTTTTTTTTTGAGGTGGTAAAAATCATCAAATGAGTCCTTCCGTCCTGGGCGGGGCGGAAGGGACTGTCAGACTTTTACTGACTGAAAAACCACCCTGTTCCTTCTGTTGCCCTTTACGTTCCGGGGCCACGGTATCCTGTTAAGACGTCCCGCAACCCCGGCAGGCGTTTGGCCCCGTTGGGGGGCCCCGTCCCTGTGCTGACAGCTCTTTGAGGCGCGCGCGAACAGAACGCGCCGTCGACCCGGGCATGGTCCTTGATCGGACGGCGAGCTACCCATTACTCGCCGTCCGCAAGCCCGCGCCTACGGTGGCCGGACGTCGCCTCGCGACGTCCGACGCCCTGGGCGTCTCCCGCGGCGGCTGGGGCGTGAGGTGGAGGGTGTTGTTCTCTCCCTCACGCGGCCCGCCTCCTCCTTCGCTTATCGTAAAACTTGTCGAATAATGGAAAATATTTTGCTACCAAAAGATAAGGACTCACACTTTTTTAAATTGTTGTTTTTTTATGAAAATGGTCCTGCTCAGTAAAATGAAACCGGCCTTCGATTTTATGTCGAAGTGGGGGTCTCATGTTTGATTAAGGTTTACATTTCATCAATAATATTTTGACAGAAGGGACCAGTAAACCGTTTGTGATCATAGTATTTTAGTATCAGAATGAATTTGTTTTTGTTGAAAAAATAAAAACCGGGCAAGTGGGAGCCGTACTCCCATACTATGGGTTTTTATTATTCTGTAAAATGAGTTAACCCTTAAAAAAAGTTTTAGTAATAAAATTATTGAACTATCTATTTAAAATCAATAGACACCTACTTATAAAACCAACTTTTAAATAGGTGGGGTACCTAAGTAGTTCCTTGAAAAATCAAGCACCCAAAATTGATATCCTATTTAGTTGTAAAATAAGCTTTTAATACGAGTGCCGTCTATCTCAATGTGGTCAGCTGAACGCTACTGACCATTATCTTACACCAGTTTTTTGTGTGACAAGTGGGAGAGTGCGGACCGTAAGGCGCAAGACGCGGAGTCCGCTCTCAACTATCAATCCTTCTGTCACGATATCGACAGCGCATTTGTTTGCTCTCACCATTTTTGTCTCAGTGTTTCCTCGTTCCTCGGGCGCTATATTTGTGCTGCGGGCGTGCGGCCAGCGCCGGCGATCAATCTGCCCGCGACTCTGAGCATGACGGATGGTAGATCGAAGACCGAGCTCGCCGCTTCTACGCCTCGACAAGATACCATACATTTTATTGGGAACCGTTTTTGCCAACGGCCCTGATTATACTCTACGTTGTCCCACCGATCTAATGAATTATTTACTTTGTTATCCTAGTTTCTGACTGATGTTTATGTGAGTAGCCTATTTTTTGTGAAAAGAAATTTATCAATGATTTGTGGAAAGAGGATTTCGTTTTATATTTTATCTCTGAAAGAGCTTTGTAGCCTTTTTAGATAATGCCTGCGGACTTTGTGTATTGATTTTTATTCATGAAAAGAAAGTTTTATCTTACGAAGCATAATGGACTGATGCCTATTTCCTTTAACTATGAATGGAAAGTCACTTTGAATACGACAAGATAAAGTCTTTATATTTCCGTATATAAAAAAAGATTACTAAATATTTATAAACCCTGAAATCGGCACGTGTAGACCAACAAAAAGTAAAATCAATTTCAGTTTGTTAGACAATTTGTCAGGGCCATTTCGGTGTAGTTGTAATTTTTTTTTTGATAAATGCTCCGCATGAGAGAAGCTGACGTGATGGGCTGATACGGCGGGCCCCTAGCTGCTCGGTTGCCGTCGAAATACTGTAAATTATAACTTCCCGAGTTCCGTTCTGTTTATCATCTTGCAAATGTATTACGCAGGTCTTCCGTTTGTGTAATATGTAAATACGTATCTTGAGCGGAAGAAATGAAAACAAATCTGGCGGATCCCGGTTATTCATTACATAAGATGCGATGTTTCATTATTAATTTATGCCGTACCTACCCTTACACAGGGAACAGCGACCCTCTTTGAAGTAGGCTGTTATATTCTGAGGATTAGTGTTGTAGTGTTTTTCCATGATGGGAATATCATTTTTCATCATATAAGAGACATGAGAATGATAGCAGTCGCTCATGGTGCCATAGGTATAAGTTTAAGTCTAAAGAATATCCGATTACCACTTCTTATTATTCCTATCTTTATCGACAATATGGAAGTGTCATGAATAAATGTTTAGTTGGCGCGGTTGACAGAGCACTTCCACTATTTATTTTATGTTATTTAGGTACATCGAAAGCCGCGCAGTGCGTAAGGACACTTAGAATGAAGATAAAGATGATAATGCCATCTAGCTGATTTCAGCCACATCGACTGCAATTCGGCCTACTCGTTATGGTGGTTGGCTTGAATGCCTTAAGTTTTGGAAGGGGCAGCTGGATTCAATTGTTTTTTTTCTTATATGGGTATGACTGATTAATTGAAATAAATGATTTAACTTTGAACGTGCTGCGTTTTCATGTGCCCTCATGTGAATGACAAGTCCAACTCTAGATTTGGAACTTCGAGCAGAAACTGGACATGTTAGGACACCCTGAGAATAGGTACCTACAGTGAATAAAATAGAAGCAAATAACAAGAAAAATATAACCATTAAAATACTAAAAGGTAACAATATAACAGCATTAGTTTCTATCTCTTAAAGAAAATTCGTAATCGGCGGCAAATGAAAATTGATCGCCACTAACTAAGATAAGTTCGGAAAGTTATGATGGAATGAAAGTGCTTCCGGGCGGCGACGATGGCGACGGGCAAAAATGCTCCTTCCACACTGATTTAGCTCCACACTAAGTAATTATTGTTCAAACAAGAAACCTAACGAGTGAACTCATTAATCACTAGCCATTAATGTCGTTGCTTTGTTACCTAATGGACACTACCCCGTAATAAAAATAGGTGTGTCAAATTAAACTTCGACACACATATACAAATGTGTATTTGTATCTAGTCCGATTTGTATCGGACAAACAATTTGTAGGAGTTACCGCTTAGTTCGTAGTACTTGTTTGAATTTGTACTTTTGCTAATAAGATAGGCGATAAGATTTCAATGCTACAACAAATTATTCACTCGTATAATTTATGTAGGATCCTACATAATTCGGCTTTGTTTTACTAAAAAGCCTTTCCATTTCCTCAGACTTTACTACGGTAATATTATTTATTTGTTACAATTTTATTTTATTAAAAAGGGTACGGTACTGAATAGGTATTGTGGAATATAAACGGCGATAGCAAAACTTACAAAATGGCTCTCGGTAAAGTGTCTTGTGCCGCAAACCTTTATGAATACCATATGAGGAGGGCGCTATTTTTACATACAAAAATCGGCACGGAATCAAAGTCCACATGTCCGTTGCGGCCTACCTTAATTTTCCTACACGGCTTGCGCCCTGAATACCAAAGACAGGCAAGGACATCAGCTTTCCCCGCGACCACTACGGGATTTCCATACAAATGACGTAAAAAGCTGCATGCAACTAATATCGTAACTTTGTATATAATGTTATCCGTGATGATGTTAAAATATTAAATTTAATTTGTAAGGAACGTTTGTGGAAACGCTTTACGGTAACGTTGTTGAGAAGCCGACAATGCTGGTGTAATTTTGCTTATTTCGGCTTAAATTACTTGATCTCGTTTACGGCCTTTGAAGATTGTACCGAGTTTTCCCAAAGTTTGTGTCTAATTTATTGTTTACCGTCACTTTCTTGTATTTATTTAACGTAAGTTAATTGTTCGTTTTGGAATATTACTCTTATTAATACCGAAATGATGGACTTATTAAGAATAACTTGGAGCCGGAACACCGATTGACTATTTAAAATTATAAATAAAACAATTGTACAGTATTTTTTATTTTGTAATTTTATGAATTATGTAGGTAATATTTGTATTGTTTACAACATAAAAAAATAATAAAAAAGAAAATAAAAAAATATATTACAACTTTCCAGTAAGTTACCAAAGACTTCACAATAAATAGGTACCTATATAAGGCATTTTATATTAGCGAACATTGTTTAATTAAGGTTTTCTTGTTGCATCATCCACGGACAATATACGTACATCTCTTTTATTTAACCATACATCACAGACTAGATTTAGTATCGTGAACAAAACTAATGACGCGCGGTTATTCAATCACAGTAAGAATTTAATCTCAACTTAAATGAAGGTGATTCCCTTATAACTTTCCAACACAGTCGCTAATAACGAAACTTGTGGTTAATAGCGTCGAGGAGACGAGCAGGGGGAGGGAGCACTGGGGGGGAGGGGGGCGCACGGCTTCGGGAAATTTCGAGACAATTCAATGGGAAAATCTGCCTTTGTGAAACTTCCATTGTAGTTATTATACTCTTACTTCACATTATAATTCGTTCGAACAATTTCTATTTAATGGTATGACTATTAAGAACACTTATTTATGACTCTAAAAAGTATTCCAAAGTATTCTAAACTTTTTCAGAACACATTGTGGTAGATATCTTTGAACTTTAAAGTTAGATATGCGAGACAGCCTAAAGTAGATATACAATAGTAGTACGTAGGTAAACAATAAATATTTAATGTGACAGTAACGTTAGTATCGATAGAGCCATGGTGGGTAATAAATGGAACACTCACGGATTTATAGATACATATAATGTATACTTTTAGCGAGAGCAGGCTTTCAGCGCAACGCCGCGCGAACATATCGAATGTTTATGACGTCATTAAACATATTTTTACGAGGACACCGCCGTGTTCTATATTATTACGGCGAGGGAGACGCGTCACACTGGCATTTCATTGGTCAGTAATTCGCGGAAGTGAACCTTCCTCGAAATTGACAACACTCGTGCAATAAACCATTTATGGTGTGATATTGCAGCGTACCCGCAGTTGAACGAATCCGATATAAAGTTTATATTAACACTAATTTTATCTACCCGAAATAATCTCCGCTATTTATTAAGTTTGTCATAAGGGAGTGGGTGTTACAAATAATATTACAATTGTGTTAACGTTACCTATATTAACAGAAAACAAAAGGTTTTTTTTTGTATGGGAGAGCTTTAACTGCTTATGCAAACTGAACTCACAAATGTGAAGTATCGGAATAATGTTATGGTTAATAATTACTACCTAAATGTAAGTCTTCTTGGTCAACAACTAAATTGTAATTAAATCTGATGAATATAGAAAGAAGGAAAATTACTAGGTCTAAACAAAACACGCGGGGAAGCTGACAAAATGCCACGTCAATTCACCAAATTACTGAGTAATTGAACCGAATTTCAGAGTGAAGCTCATGTAATGAAAGCAGATAAAGGGAAGGGAGGAGTGAGCGAGGGGCTTATTCAATTCGTTCGCAAGTTCAACCTGACACTGACTTAAGTAGATAGTTAAGATTTAGCCAAGAAAGCACCCGCCGGCACCCACTAATGTGTACTCAGAAAGTAGTCTGGCCTCAAGAATTGGCCGCTTAAGTACCTACGGAAACTTACCATCCATTAGTTACTTGTGAGAACACATTATAGTTTAACTTTTGTTTCCCTTTACTTACTGGCAACAAATAGCGACAAAAGCAAGGTAGACTAGCAACACTTCTGTTTAACAATTTAAGTAAACATTCTGTGTTCGAAGATGTTATTTAAGAAAGAATTTAAAATTCTTTGTTTAATGTAGTACGTGTTGACACAGTCGAATGCGAGCGAGTCGGGCCACTCAATATTGCAATAGCCGATACCGCAACTCCTGTCAACAACCGAAACGTTTCAGCTAAATAACTTCACGGAGACGCCAAGAGACCGCGCACTTTACTCGATTGGATTTGAGGTGGACTCTCCTTGTGACCTCACTACCACTTGTGCTCTAACGAACTAATGATTTTTTAAAACATTACTTGGAATATGCTGATGTTCAACAGGTGTTTGCAGCTCTTTTCAAATGTAGCTTCGGGTCTTTATATTTATCACGGAGTCAGCTACGGAGAATAAAGATATTTTTGAAATACATTTTGCAGGGATCCTTTCATTTTCGCTTTCACGTTTTGGCTGTGTATTTTATTTTATTCCAAGTTGAACAGCGGCATACAATATATTTTACGATCATTCTATCTATGAAACTGGTCAAAGTTGACAACAACACGCAGAATTTTGGCTCGCCAAAATATGTTCCTTTTAAGTTTATTTACGGAATATCTTTCCATATTTTCCCAAGGATAAGAAACTGATCCCATGCATATCTGATTCGATCTTCATTCGTATGTTTGCGTAAAATCTTCTCTGTAAAGGAATCTACATAATCAGAATCAGCGAGACGCTGTCGAAATACGAAACCATCTGTTGTGTACGTCGTACTTAGATGTTCTTTCCATGTGATAAGCAAAAAACGTGACCCAGTATCGACGGATGAACACGTTGTTGGAGTCAAAAATATTCAAAAACCCTATTCAAAAGCTATTCTGAGAATATCGTGAGCAGTATCTTACATCGCCTTAAAGGCTTTTCGGTTTTAGTGGATCAACTAAAATTGCTTGTGAGGAAAATCGAAATAGAATTCTTCCTCGCAGTTGTCTAAAGATATTAATTTTGAAATATGACGAACGGTATCGCGAGAAACCAATACCCTAACGCAATAAAACGTATGAAGCGAGTATTATTCGCATGATCACATTTCCTAATAAGTTGGATCCCACAACGTGTTCAATGTGGCGAAAACTAATACCGCCCATCTCGCCGCCGCGCCCGCGCCGCCCGTCACTCCCGCGTCCGCCCGGACAAGCATTTAGAGCCTCCACTCTATTATATTTTGTTTAGTTCCTTACAAAACAGACCGGTACCCCAAATATATAGAATTTCGAAAAAGAATGACGTGAGTTGACGTGAAACTAAATTTCCCTTCCGTGATTCGTTGGGATTGTTACAAATGGGTCATATCGATTACGTTGTTGCGTAACATGTATTAAGCTTGCGTTTCATTGCACTTGGTAATTATACCGTTGGTTTCCGTGAAACAGGCTATAAATAACAATTTACCGACTAGTACACCTACAGTACAATTACCTACCTCTAAGAACGTTTTTACAATCACATACAATATATGGACTGGTATTTGAAAGTGGGTAGTTTATGGAGTATGGTACCTATCGTACTTTAAACTAAGTATTTACTATAATGACCACAATCGTGTAAACATTTGTAAAGTGGAAATTTTTTAAACATATCACATACAAGCCGGTCTGTTCTATAAAAAAATATCTTTAAATTTGGGTGAAGAAGAAGCTTCAGGTGAGCTGTTATCTCACCATCAGGTGAGCTAGTTCGCCTCAAAGTTACCTCACCTCAATTTGCCGAAGGACATTTTTACAGAGTAACACTGTCGCTCTCTCTACAGATACCTAATGATAATTTATTCATAACATACATTATACATAGTAACAGGATCCCTGGCTCCCGAACTAGGTTTATTACTTATTACAGATACCTACATAGTTCTACTAGACTAACTAACTTTTAACTTAAGTTAAAACTAAGTCATAGAATAAGGCGACCATTACTTAAGATTGAATTAGGCCTCATTTTGGATAACTTTATGTAAAGGACTAAACTGAAAACTTTTCCACTAATCAAATGAAATCAACAAGTTTTATTTGGCGCAGCTGCTTACAACAAAAATCATGGTCGAAGTGTCGAATTTTTTATTACAAAGTGTGTCATTATGTGATTAGTGGACGACTGTACATTGTATAGTGCACGTGTCATTCGTCACAGATTGCGAGCCATGAAATGACATGGCATTACTTTAGTGGCTTGCGGCGAGGCGCGGTTCCGTCAGGGTGCGGTCACTTACGATTACTGCCGCGGTGATAAACCGAACCGTATTAGTTATTACCTATATTAACGCACAATAAACCACGCTATTACCGTTTCAACCTATGAAACTTTTTATTCCAATCATAAAATGTATCAGACCGTTATGGATATTAATCCCGGAAATATCATTCAAATATGTACGGGCGTGCATTTGCCGGCCGGAATGCTGGATAGAATTGAAATATCCAGATTACGTAGGTTACCTCTCGACTTGCTGATAACCTGGGATAGGGAAGCCTTTGCGATACTCGACGATATTAAAAGGAAACTAATAACAAATCCATAAGCACTGAAAACCTTATGACGATTATAATACATACGTATCAAGAACTCTAAGTATTTGTATAACTTGTGATTGGGAAGTTTTTTCGATAATAAAACAAAACATATAACTTTATAAACACTGAAAACCTTATGAATATACGTAAGTATCAGATTCTAAGTATTTGTAAATGTCAGTTGTCAATTATTCAATAAAGATAAAGAACTTGTTTCAAAATCTGAATAATTCACTTGTTGTTTCATTAATAATGGGCAGTGGGACACTTAAAATGCCTTGATGTTCCCTAACCGTGAATACAAATGTCCATTTCCGTCCACGCAATGCTCGCATTAAGGGAGTTTGTCAAACCTAGTCAATAAGTGCAGGAAGATGGAGGTTTTATCATTAGGAGGCATCAACATTGATTTACTACAATAATACGGCGCGGGAGCAGAAGCAGCTGTTACGATTTTAGTTTTGTATGTGTGCTCTATGTAATGTTGTTTTATCTGACATTAAGTTTTGTTTAAATGTACCCCCTGTACATTTAAGAATTGAAGATAGATGGACAACTAATAACATGGACCGTCAATCTTGTTATTGTTTTATTTTATTTTATATAATAATAACTATGTCCACTGCGATAAAAGATAGATAAAACGACAGTAAGTTAATATTTTTTATTATTTCTTTCTCAAAGTTTATTATTAGATACATTTTATTAGGCTGACGTACCTACTTACAAGGAAGCCACTGACAATATGCTAAACCATTTCCTTATTTTTTTCTTATGACCACGTAAACCAGGGTGGCTCTTACTGGCACAATTCAAGCTAATAACAGTTTTTGTGACACTAAACACGAAAAAAGCTTTCCCCGTTTAACGGAGCGTAAATGTGTACTCCATGTTACCGCCACCCTTAAGCAGACATTATTAGGGGGGTGGCACACGGCGGACGTAAAATTTTGTAGCGATTTTTTTTTCCTCTAATACTGCTAAGCTATAGACTGTAGGTCACGTTGACAACATAACTTGTGTCGAGGGCCAAATATTTGGGGGAGAGCTAAAAGCAATTTTTTACCAGTCAGCCTTTTGTTTATATGTCGTATTTGAGTTTTGGTATGCAACATACTCACCAGGAAGTAATCGTTTAAATGTAAATTTGTGAAGTTATTTGACTTTCTATTGTAAGGGGAGCTTTTGACCAAGTTTCAGAACCCAACATTAGCTTTAGTTCCCTGGAACTTTAGTAAAATTAAAAGCTGCAAGAATATTGATGGAAGTCGCAAACTGTTCCTAGTATAAGCGACGTCTAAGCGAACGATATACCTAGGTACTTATACCTAACCTCGTCGGCCAAATTGCTGTTCAGCCAAACTTGATAGTGTGGCAGAAACCTTAATGAAGGAGTCAAATTCTCATTAAAGCTACTATTATAGGTTTGCGAAGTTAAAATAGTTTTAGTTCGTGAAGCGTGTCCGTTGATAAAAATACAGTAAATGTTTTTGTTTTGGTACGTGATACATTATTTACTAAAGTTGTGATATCGTTTCTTTTATACAAAATTCGTTTTAAACCCTATTATGAAAACTTATTACCGTCAAAATAAATGTTCACTACAAGATTTTTATCCGATTTTAATAACGTACCTGTGTTGTTGATTTCAGATTTTATTTTGTTTGCAATCGAAGGGCTGCCACAAACAGGTTCCCTCAGAAGTGCAGAAGTTTCTTTTTAATCGTAATTAGCAATATTTTGTAAGGCGGCACAAAGGAGTGTCGCCGCGGGTCGGTCGGCTTTGCGACAAAAGCGACCGACGAACTGCGCCCAACGCACTACAAAGGGCTTACTTACGGTTTAAATGTCGCCGCCCTGAAAATTTGTTTCATTAAGCGAACTGGCCTAAAATTTCTTTTCCTTTTACACCGTACCGAAATTCCGGTAACTGGATTTTAACGTCAAATATTTCATAGCTCTCCGTTTACCAAAGATATATTTTTGTATGGAAATAACAAAGGGTGAAATTGTAAGGTATCGGGTGGGAATATCGGGTTTTATGTTATGAAAGACTTCTGTTTGTTCTGCTCACGTTTATTTAAAGTTTATATCAGATTTATTTTTGCCCTGTTGTAGGCAGGTTGATGTTTTCGCACCTTAAATAAACCGTGCAGCAGGTACCTACTAAACATAGTAGGTAGAATACAATTATACTTAGTATTATAAGCCTTAGGAATTTAAAGTATCTGCTATGTGGAATACGTATGTTCATTAGTCTCTATAACAACGCTAAGCTACATCACAAAACGCGTAAAGCAAACAAAATTATACGAGGTTTGTGGGTCATAAAATTGTTGATATAACATAAACAAAGGCAGTTCCCACCAACAATGGATACCTGTGCGTAAGGATAAAAGGATAGAGGATTACCGCCATCAAAAGCACACCAAGTGTTCTTCTTGATATAACAGCGTTAAATAAAAAGCTGTTTTCTGAACAAAGCCGTACGTGCGGCAAATTATTTATGTATTGCCGCGGTCGGTCTAATTACGAGAGGCTTTTGTTCTTGTAGCCCTCCCGGCTAGGCCACACTTTACTCCATACAACCTCCCATATAGTATCCGAGTGAAGGTTGCTTAGATAACAATAATGTAATGAGCTTGCGGTCCCTTAAGAATCGAACCGCTGCATTTGTTTTAGTTTTAAGCGCTACTTTCTGCTATTAGGTTAGTTTTTAATTAAATTAACTTTTGTTTGTGTTTCTGGGTTTTCTGGATTTCAGTATGAATAAACAACTTTCATTTGTCTTCTCTATACTAATATAAAATAAGCTGAAAAGATTTATTGTTTGTTTAAACGCACTTATCTCTCGCGGGTGTGGAGCAGTACCTACCTAAAGACGTTTCTTAAATAGGTAACACCGGTAAAAGCAGCTTATCACTCAGTTGCACCAAAAATACCGAACCGTATGCGAGTCCTGCTTTTGGGTACAGCGACACTAAACGCTCTTATATTCCTCCTTTAAATTACTTTTTTTATAATTTTCCCTAACAGCCGCCACAATTCCAAATATGAATTGTCAAGCTATAATAATGATTAAAAAATATGCAAGTGGTCATTACCGGTATAACGGTGGTCTGGGGGAGGCCGTGGTACGGTGGACCTCTTTTGATTGTTATTATTATGATGATTATATTCTTATAACACGACTAGGTACCTTTGCCCACTAAATTATAATTAAAAATTAAATTGAAATGAGCAATCGCGTGCGTAACTACTACCGACGCAATTAGTATTAATCGCAATTATTAATAATTAAATACTAATTGTAGTACCTTTACCACTTCTGTGAAAGTTTTTGAAATTTAATTCCAGATTAAGTAGTATAAGAAGTATTAAGTAGTTTTAGGCATTTAAGACATATTTCCAATGATGGCCCTAAGGCTGACAACGCATAAACAAGTGATGGAACCTAAGCACTATAGGTTCATCAAGCTACCGGTAATTTTGCAAAACAATCACATAAAAAAAGTTGAATGTAAACCAGAAGAAGCTTTAACAAGAAGGTGTGTCAACCTGAATTGAAAAGAAAAATACAGGTTCAAACCGGACTTTTAATCTTGAGTTGCCTAATAAACTTTGGTATGCATACACTGGCTTTAACCAACTCCTACCCTGCCCTGCTTATCCCTTGAGAGACCTACGAACTCCAGAAACGCTTATTAACCTTGACCTACTTTATAGACAAATTCCTCTGTCAAAGTTAAAAGCCTGATTTATTTTCAAGCTTGGATATTTGATTTCAATATTTGAGCCCGCTTAGAGTTTAAAAATATTTCCAAAATAATATTTGTTTGTCAAGTACAAATATTATTTTGTTTTACGATTATTACAAAACACAAACTCATAAGAAGTAATTCTTTTTACTAACATAACTTCATGTTACGATACAAAAATAATTTGACGCCTAGTGTGTACTTATAAGAAAAAAAAATATGTAATATCATAAATATTTATGATGCGCTAACATCTTACGTTCCCCCACGGCAGCTCATGAGAGTTGTGCAATCAGTTCAGTGAAGGAACGAAAGAAGGAGCATATGATATTCACGCGTAATAAATATTAGAGGAGAGAGTGGAGTTGCAGTGATTGCGAGAACAGGTGTAGACGAGTCGGAGGTCGGACATAAACTGGCCCCCGCTTTTTATTCCGACGACCATTTTGAAAATTTGCCGCGTTCGCACGTTTTTTAGTGTGCACTCGGGGGCAACGTTTTATTACCGAACCTGGGGTCCTACCATGAACTCTTATCGCGATCCAAAAACTGAATTGTTCTTCAAATACGTCAATATAACGCATCAATTTATGCGTTATATTGACGTATTTGAAGAACAGTTCAGTTTTTGGATCGCGATAAGAGAAAATACGTCAATATAATGACATAAATTGATGCGTTATATTGACGTATTTAAAGAACAATTCAGTTTTTGGATCGCGATAAGAGTTCATGGTAGGACCCCTGGTTCTTGTGCGGTGCCTACGATCTCTTATTTGAGGGATTTCACTTGCATAGGTATGTATTTGTAATTGAATTTGCTTTAACACGTTATCATTTAAAAATCTCACTCTATTGATACAATAAACAAGGTCAACCGAATCCTTTTTCAAAATGTAGGCCTTATTTTCATAGGTCATTAAAGTCATAATTTCATTCCATTAAAAGTTTTGAAAAATAACCTACGTCTATAAATCTCAAGAGTTTAGCAAACCAACCTTTGATTTATAATAGCTTTTGTTGTTTATATTAGTAAATTATGTGTCTTTTTTCTTATACTAATACACAATTTATGATTGATTGATTTCAATGGTCAATTTACTCATGTAAAAGCTGTACATATTATTACGCATTTATTTCATGAAGTCTTTAACAAAAAGGATTCTTTATTTTGATTATAATTTTGTGTGATATGAAGACACGTTTTCTCTAACAGCTGACTCAATATTTAGGACTTGTGAAAGTACTTTTTTTATAAGGTACCTATTTCTATATCAAATATATTTTAATAACTTTAAATAAAATAATTGTATAAAAATCTGTATAAAATAGCTGTAAGTTCGGTTTGATATACTTGAAATGCTTTGTATCCACTAAAATGTCACTGTTTCAGAATTATTTAATTTTAATAATAATCTATGTACAGGTAACCTAAAGACCAATACCTATAGTAGATTTGTTTAGGTCTGTGGCGCACACAGAGCGATGAGCGATGGACGAGCGAAGCGTGAGCGATTGTCACACGAGTGATGCGCGCGAAGAGCTATACAGGGGACCCACCGGCCGGAGGGCCCCCGGTCCCCGGGCCCCCCGCTATCGATTGCCCCAGTTGAGAGCGGAGCGGAAGTAATGATAGAGCGGGATGCAACCACTGCCCGATCCGATGCCCAACTCCACCTAGTAACTGTCAGTAGTGCACTACACAAATATTTGTTCAAGATAATATTTAATCTTTCATTTCTTTCGCTTAATGTGATTCTCGATCTCCTTTTAAAAGAACGCTCGCCGACATAATAATCAAGGATTACGTACGTACCTTCTTTATATTTGTTTTTCTTTCGCAATGTATGTTGTAGGTATTTACACAATATTTTGTTACAATAATGTTAGTATTTATATTTTACGCATAAATAAAATTCAAAGCTCCATTAATGTTGTCTCTTCAGATAAATTAGACGAAAGTTTGAACCATCAAAGTAAACAACTTCACAAAGTCGAGCGTGGAAGTGACATCCTGCTTATATCTATCTGAACGGATCCCGTAATAGCTTCCTCAATCTCGGCGTCAAAGTTCTCATAAGGCGCTTCTTAACTAAGGCGTTAAGGAAGATAGTTAGTAAGAGGCCTTCGGCAGGGTCTTAAAACTTGGCCGAAACTTGCGTAACTCGATCTCCACGATCCGGCGTCGGGCATCAATGGACGATAACTCACAATACGTTATTAGCATAATAATCATAATCGCCTGACCGACAAGAGCTGTGACACCGTCGCCCCTGCTCACTAAGCCTCCTTGATACCTCCCCCGTCTGTGTATTTTTGATCTAAACAAGCATGATTCACGAGAACGAGCGACTCGCTCCATCGTTTTAATATAAAAGCCATTGTTGTATAAGTTGCGTGAAACACCAAAATGGCGATTCGATGTCCATCGTAAACCGAAGTTCATAAGCCATGACGCTTCAGACCTCGCGTCCATAATCAGTTATATCGATTTTGCGATAAAACGCGTCCGACAAGAGTGTCTTCTTCGCGGCGCGGTAAATTGCGAAGGAATCTGAGCCGGCGTTCACATCCAATGATAATAAAGTGTAAAAAGAGTCGTCGTTTTAACGTCCACTTTATGGGCACTTCCGGAGGTTCGTATGGAGGTTCAGGATGCGCCAGATATATGGTGGCTGTTAAAGTCCTCCGCCAATCGCTCGAGCTCTTTGTCGTCATCCGATCGCGTGGCTGGTGTAAAAGCGATCTAAAGCAATCCATAAAACTGCTTCACAGCAATTTTTACATGACTACGGTAAACCGAAAAGAGACTAATGCTTTTTACGCGATGTTGCCAACCGAATGTACAGCCTAAGAGGCTCAACATATTCTCGCAGAATTGGGACACGAGAGGCCACTCACATGACAGTATTTTTTGTATCGATAACACAATATTTATCTAAGGATAACTTATTTCTGTACAATATAAACAAAACAACAAATATGTAACTACATAAAATGTATTTAAATAGTTTGTAATGCTTTTTAGTAACTTTTTATAATAGCGAATACTTTACAGGACATTCGCAACAAAGTTAAAATTGTTGTGATTGTACAGTCAAAAGACAAGTCTTCAATGGTTTGTTTTGATTGAAGTCACGAATAAGTATTGAGCTAACCCAAGATTTTATTTACACCACTTACTTACTCCACAAACACAGTAAAAAGGAATAGAATCAATAAAATATTTTATTGTATAATTAGAACAGTTTCCACGTAAAAACAGATTCAGTGTCGTAAAACGAAGACTCCTATTTAAAGTAGATCGGTCTATAAAATAAACTTGAGAATCCAATTAAGAAATGAGCAGGCAACGGATTTATTCCAGTCCCTCTTTATTAACGTACATGACAATAAAATGGGATATTCCGACTTCGTGTAGTTGATTCGTGTTCATGAGCAATTAAAACGAACAGTGACTGTTCTATTAAAAGTACCTACTACAGTTACATTGTTGAGTTCCTTTACCTGTTTCGTGAACTCGAAAAAACTACGTGGAAAACTTTTGGACTGAAGTAACTTTTCTTTTTTAAGGGCCGGTGTCGTCTCTTTGCAGCACAAATCAAGTTTCATGTTTTTTTATCGTTTCTTGTATGCTTATTAGGGTATGAGTAAACCGTCACATGAGTACGCTATCAATAACAACAATTCTGTACTTGTTAGTAGATAATTGTTTAAAAATAACATAACAAGTATCGTTTCAGTGCGAATTTAACTTCAACAGTTACAGTTGACATACAGACTGATACATTTTAAGATACTATTTTAGCAAAATATAATATCCTGTATCGTTACCAAAAGTGTACCTTTCGTTTTCCATCTTCCAAGACGGTTTCCTGCAGCTATTAAAATTTTACGACTGAGCTGGCGAAATGAATGCCAGAATTAGGTTAAGGAGTAGGTACGTTGGGCTCGGTTCGCGTGATGTTGATACGCCCTATTCGCCACCAATTTAATGGTAAAAACAATCACAATTCATTTTTCTTTAGTAAACGGTATGTAGGTACTTACACGCGAATAAGTGCCTGAAACAAATTGTTCTTTTTGTTATTATAGGTCTTATTGTAAGGTTGGGTGGTGAAAAAGATAACGCTGAGGGCTACGAAAGATTATATGTTTGTTTCTACAAAAGTAAAATAAAGACAGCTCAAATGTTACTATATTTGAGTCGTCATTATTTATATAACAGTTGTAAATGACACTTACGAAGCCAAAAGTTAGATGCTTTTCCTATCATTGCGATATTTTTTTTGTTCCGGACTGTACCTGGGCACCGTTGATTAACCGAGATATTAAAACTAATATTCCTACACGTTTAAAAACAAAATTAAGTTTCGAATATTCTAACTTTTTAAATGTCCCCAAGATTGTAGTAGGTACTGCTGATAAAACCGTAAGCACAATGATTAGCGAGCGAAAAATCGTTTCTCAGCAATATTTTTTCTCCCCTGATACTTAGTATGCTGGGCAGTATGCGTAGTTAACAGCTGTGTGATGGGCATTCTATAGGTGAACAATTTAAAAGATACCGTTACAGTCGTACTAAGCGATAAGAAAGATTGTTTGTCTGTACAGGAGCAAACGACGTCGTGTATGTAATTTTATATTTAAGTTTTCCACTAAGGTTTTGATGGTAATAAAATATTAGACGGGTAAGATCTAGTAAGAGATGGTTGTGCTCGTAACTTTTCTACGATAAATGTACTACAATAAAGCATTTCCCTTGGTGGCCTTGTACTTGTTTTAGAGACAGCTGATATTACAAGGGATGTTTTATATACCTGGTAGCTGGATAAGGCAACAGTAAAAATGATTAAATGAATATTCACAATTTTATTATTCCATACTTGGAACTTTAACTTCAATTTACCTACATCGCAAAGCACCAAAAATTACATTACGTTAGGTTTACGTTTGTGAATGCCATCTTATTATTCTAAACCATTAATTTACAAATATTTAGGTACCCTTTTGAAGGAAACCTAAACAATTTATTATCACGTTAAAAGTAAGTAAGTATTAGGTGTGCCTCAGCATTTAATAAAAGTCATGAGGCATAATTATACTTATTTACTTATATCTTGTACCTACACATCCTCGGTAAATAATGCCTTAGAGGCATACAAAGTGTGAATACCCAAATTCAGGTAGTGACGCTTAAACGAAGTTATAAAGATAAAGTTTTAATTACAATTTATAATGTAACGTTTTTATTAGAAACACATATTTAACTGAGTTCCTGTTTTACATAATTTGTTCTTAATTTAAATGTTATTAAAAATACGTAACTAAGAGAGCAGTAATAGGTAGGTACTGCTTATGTGACGTTAAATAGAAAAGTGATAACACAATTTTACTAAAATATCTCACTGTTACAGGTACTCTTGAGCTTCAGCATCTATCAGAACACAAAGACAACATGGTGTCTCGAGTATAACATGTGCAGCAAATCTGAGATTGCAATCACCTCATGCAGAAACATATTCTTGCTATGATGAAAGAAAATATTCATGCATTTTCTCTTTACCAAAGAACCTGCATTTATAAGAATTCTGTACTGAATAAGCTATATACCAGTACTACCTAAGTACTTATTAGCTATTCTGTGATATGGGTGGCAATCTTTTTCTAACTTTAAAATGTTAAAAAAGAAGATAAAAAATAACGCTTTTGTAGACTTATAACATAACCACAGGTTTATATAATCACGTTTGGTTACGACCTGCTGAAAAAACTCAACCTGTTATGGCATGCCATAACGGTGCATATTTGAAATATCCTGTAGAAAGCATTCAGGTAACAGAGATCATTTTATGAATAAATCTACAGTCGTTGTTTAGCTTGTTTTTTTAGCAGTACAGGACAGTTGCCAAAAGTTTTTGAGTTATACCCGATATATACGTACATAGATAAACTCACGCCTTTTTCCCATAAAGGTAGGCAAAAACCACGGAACGCCACCTGCTACGATCCTTACATACTTCTTTCGCCTCCTCCACATTCATGCTGCGTATAAACCAATGGTATCTACTTAAATGTACCTCATGAAAAACTTTTTCCGTAACCCGCAACAGCGATGAATACTATGGTCTCCTACTTAGGTTCTCCTATCATCCATACTTATTTTACTACTATTATAAATATAAAAGTTTGGATGGATGCATGAATGTTTGTTATTCAATTACGCTAGAATGGTTGAACGTATCTGGATGAAAATGTGCATAGAGATAGATTATAGTCTGGAATAGCACGTACCTAGGCTATCTCTTATTACAAAAATATATACGTTCCTGTGAGATAATATGTTAACTTTGACGCAGGCAAAGTCGCGGCGGAAGCTAGTATGTTGTAAGCTGTAGTATATGTAAGCTGTTTAGTACAGTACCAATCTAATTTGCCTATATAAGTATATTTCCATTTTATAAGAACCTCTGGTTAGTCCACAAACCACTGTAAACAGAACCTTATAGTTGTCCATAATTTGTGATAGACCATCAACAGTTAAATAACGTCCAATATTAGGTACCTTGAAATCTGTAAATTCAGAAGTAAATAAAACTGATTATTTATAGTTCATCCAAATTCCATTAAAATAATACAATAACATAAATGGAGTCGTAGTTCAATCTCAGACATTTGAATTGTTAAGCTTACGTGTTAGCGGCACGAAACTTATCTCCAAGTGTTAGTTGAATTAGTGTTTCGCTGAGTTATTAGATTTATCACTTTGACAAGTACTGATTGGTTTGCTTGTTACTCAAATTTATACCGACCTTGAAGTCAGCTCAGCGTTGAGTTGCGGACTACAAACATTTTTCATTTAAATATTTTTAGGGACTCATTTCTCATTTTTAAGATCGAGATTAAGACGTCTTTTTTTTAGAGGACAATAAACTTTATTTAATGTTCTTTTTTCACTGTATTTTAAAACTTATATTTTATGAAAATGTATTAACATTGGAAAAGAACGTTACTTGGATAACAGTACAAGTAACATCTCTATCATGCGAATAGCGGTACCGCCTATTCATCTCAAACAATGTTATCGGAGCAAACACGACATTAAACACTAACCTTTAGCATGTACCTACACAACAACCCTTTGTAAATAAATGACGCGAAAGATATAACCCAGAGAGCGCACCTTCGATAGATTTTCAGCTGTTTGAGAACGCGAGTGGCGGCGGCGGCGCGAGGTTGGCATGCGAAGCACGCGTCCCTTTCTTTGTTTCGCCCGCTTATAACGAGATATTGTGATTCCCCGCCATTACGACACCGCATACACAGATGATGCGAATATCAAACACCGCATTAGATACACGTTTTCTTATTAAGAAGAGGTATACGCTGAATAATAACAACGTTATTGACTTTCTTTATAGTTATTGGCGCAGATATTTGCACGTAGGTACTGTATTGATAAGCTAATAAATTTTATGGCCCCATGCGACCTACTTGCCTGATTATGTATTCGTATGAAACCATTTAATGATTTATGAATGTGTTGTGTTTATGTGTGAAGCTAGGGTTGTAAAATATGGCGCAATTTTTGTTTACGCCATAAATGTGAGATAACAGAAAAAGGTTAGGTAAAGTATGACTATGTACAAAGGATGGCGGACGAATATGTACCTAATTTAAAAACTTTCCTTTCTTTATTGTTGGATTGTAAAACTTACAAAAAGTCCAATAAAATTAATTGAAACCATCAAAATATTCTTGTTATTGTTTTTTAAAAAAATCCTCGTTACAATAATGATTGTTAGGTACTTACAAGTTTTAGCTTTTTTTATTTACCTACAAAAAATATCGCATCGTATTTTTTTCATAAGAATCTATTCTTTATAAATATTTATTTACCATCAATATTTACCAGCGATAGTCTACGCAAAAACGAGGTACCTATATTATAATTTTGTTTCCAAATAAAATATAACAAATCAAGCCTAAAATTATTATATTTCTTAACAGTCGAGCAACAAAACAATACATAGCAACAAACCGTGTGTTAGACGGTGCTAAGCTACGTCGCGTCGTGATATTTAATATTTGTCAGGAACACCTTTAATCCCGTACAATCGGCCGCAAGCCGACGACGACCGACTCGGGAGTTCCTTCTCCCGACCCGTTGTGGCTTGAAGCACTGCATGTGCGGTGTAAGACACCGACTTAGACTTCTTTGGAATAATTGACCATTTACACAAGGAAAGTTTCTGGCTTCAATTCGCGATTTTCAAAATGAGACATAAAAATTTGACTAGTGTGAATACGAAAGGCGAGAATGACAGGTGTAATCAAAAATTGAACAATTTTACTCACAGCTCCAGAAAATCGCTTGGCTAGTCTCGACTCTCATATAATAATAATATTACCAGCGTATTATTGTCCCACTGCAGACCAAAAGCCTCTTCTCATACAGTCAAGGCACGAGAATTGATCACCACGCTTGCAAGACTGATTGGCTATTCCAGACTTACATTTATTACTCTCACTCTCATATGTATAACTTATTTGTAATCGAGTCTTTATTTCTCTCTTGACTGTAAACATGACTGTTGTTGCGATAATCGCTTGGCGAGTCTTGCATGGACATTCTTGTTTCTAGGTGGTCGAGAAACTCGCCTCGTGTAAATGGCGGTTAAGACGCAAGCTTTAAATGTGTGTTTGTAGTAATTAAGGGCTACTTCAGAGTGTTCGGGAAGAATAAAAATAAAAGTAAAGATAAAGTGAAAGTGTACCAGACCGTTGCATATTGCAAGAGAGCGTTCTTTTATTTATAATATGTTTTCACGTTCGCTTTCAACATACGAATTCAAAAGCTATGTTTTAGCAAACTGGGACTAAATTCGTCTTTTCTATCTTTTGCTTCAAATATTATTCACACATTCGTTCAAACTCTTCTTATTAAACTTCAATGTCGGTCACAAACTTTCTTTATCCCGGAATCTTGGTGAAGTTTGTCAGTTTTCAGTAATGTAACTTACATTGTTTGACCAACTGCAGGTTTTAAGTTTTCAACTCCTTCCTGTTACGATCAAGTCCCTTACGTTTGACAAACACATGGATACTTGGCCCAAAACATTCACATACTTGTGTGCTGTGATCTTATAACTGCAGTACCTACACGTATAGTCATAGCCACCAAGTTACCGCTGTCTGTGGCTTCGTTTCCAAGCACCACATTAAGAGGTTTCACTCGGTTGACTTTTACAACGTCTCGATCGTTTACGGTTTTCTTTTATTTCTGGATATGTGATAGTCCTTGTACTTATTGTAAAATGACACGACCGTCGGTAGTACCTGAGGTTCTATAAACGTTAGGCAGTTACATCTTCATCGTAGTAATAGTTATTATTCTTTGTCTTCAGACGCTAAGGGCGTAATTTTTTACGTCCCTTGTGATGGTAAGCGAGCCTTCTGTTATCACGATAAAAATTCAATTATATTTTTTGATCGACTTGGGAATTGTATCCTTTTGACCTTGGGTTGGCAGAGGTTGCCTGCGGCTCTATAGACATTGAAATTGAGTATTTTTATCAATAACTCATTTCTATCAGGATATCTTTATTAGTTTCCCAGTAAACGCAATCGTGTATTGTTATTTCTATTATCGAAATAAGCAGCTTTAGGCTATCAAATTCTAAAACAGTAAATCAATGGATATTCATGTAAAACATATTTGTAATGCCAAATACAGAGATCGTGTGTCCAACTAACTGTTTAGAGAACAAACTGAAGTTGGACTGCCCGTCTGCTTGTGTTGTGGCGTGTGCCAGATCTTAAAGTTCACAGACAGCCAATACTGATGTTTTCAATTGTTATTAGGACTAAAATTGTTGCCGGACTGTAGTGTTATGAAGCTTGCTTTTAACTATGTTCTTTTAAATCGATTTGCAAGTAGTTCTTTATTTTCATGTCCACTTGAGAAATTGATATACCTAAGTAACTTTAGAAAAAAATAACGTACAGACATTACTACAACTAAACACTTCCTTATTAGCATAGCATTAGCTTGAATTTAAGGTTTTTTGCATAAATTATGGCCTTTTGTTGAACGACACCTATTAGTAATGATTAAAATATTAAAAGGCTTATGTGGCATCCGATGTCATTTAACATGGCGGGTGAGACGTAACGATCATTATAACATAACACAGATAAGCAAGGGTGAAATCCTATCCCATTCGCGCCCTTAGATTAAAATTAAATTTTATAACGCGTCAGCGAATCGCTACACCGCTACAGCGCTTATTGTCTAAAACCTTAATTTAATTTCATGTGAATTCGTAAATATTAACTTCGTTTATGTAGGTGTAAGCAAACAGTAATTGTTTGAGCCTTACTCGTAAGATATTATATCTTTTTGAAGAAATTAATTACTTAATATTAATAAATGTAATACGGTATTTTACGGCTTTACAACAAAATATCTATGTGACTTGCCTTGAGGACAAAAGAAGTCAAGACTTGGTTTTATTGTTTTATATTAAATATTAAGTTTGTAGATTATTTTCTTTTAATTATTAGTTTAAGCGTCTATTTATTAACTCAAATATTAATTAGGCTCTTTTTCTAAGTTTATCTTGGAAATCACTAACATTGGTGAAGGAAAACATCGTGAGAAAACTTGGACTTATAATTAATATAAGTCTGAAATCGCAGACGCCTTGAGTAAGTGTAGTGATTAATGCTCGTGCCTTCTCTGTATGAGAAGAGGCCTTTGTCTTGCAGTGGAACAAAAATAGGCTAGTATTATAATTATTGTAATTTGGTAACAGTTTAATCTATACTAATATTATAAAGCTGCAGTGTTTGTTTGTTTGTTTGTTTGTTTGAACGCGCTAATCTCTGGAACTACTGGTCCGATTTGAAAAATTCTTTCAGTGTTAGATAGATTAGTTATCGAGGAAGGCTATAGGCCATATACCATCACGCTACGACCTACGGGAGCGGAGCAGTAAACAAAGACGCGGGTGTAACCGCGGCGGACAGCTAGTACAAAAATAAGCTGATATTGCCTAATTTGGTACTTACTGAAAATCAACGGTAGGTAGGTATGTTTAAATCCTTTCTCTATTCCGAGGCAAAAAAAACCAGCATGATTAATAATAAATACGAATATTCTGACCTACACGCATAACAAGGCAATAAGATAACTATATCTAGTAAACGGATTTCCAATAAATACGGATAACCTTTGCAAGTCGGATGTCGATACGATAATAACATGTAAAGACCGAAAGAGGAGGAAAATAAGGCAATCACATTGTATCACAAGCGAGGCATGCGTCGGATAATTTTTCTTTGCAGATATTTCATAAATCAGGCATCAGAAAATCAGATATTATCTGAATGTCGCGCGACACCGATGTACGAGCATCGCAGGCGCTTCACTAAGCTTATTACAAAGTAACACTTTAACAACTACTTTGAAGGTACTTGAGAAAATAGTACCTTAATATCATACTAGCTTCCGCCTGCGACTTAGTCTGCGTCAAACTTTATATGTATATTAATCCACGAGAACCGCACATTATAATCTATCTCAGTACAAAATTTCATCTAGATCTGTTCAACTCTGTGATCTGTTTAATTGTAAAAATCTTCCATCTATCAAAACTTTCGCATATAGAAAGTAAGATATTAGTACATAATGTACTTAATTACATAAATTATCGTAATAAATAAAAACAAAATTAACAAAAACACGACATAATGAAAACCTAACCATGATCAGCATTCATGTAACGGGATGATGGATTTTCCACCTCCTTTTTAACCCTTCGCCTATACAAGAACTAATCCTCTCTTTCAGCCGAATTAATGAGACAAGATATGACGAGCGAAACATATAAGAAACATGTATATGTATGTTATGTAATCATACCTTTACGATACGAATACATACCTACTTACATAAATTTACATACATACCCATTTTAATATTGTACTAGCTAGCTTCTGCTAGCGTCTTCGTTTGCGTAGACTTCAGATTTTGTCAAAGTTCAAAATTATGTTACGAGAAAACAAAAGCGGGATATTATGCTAGATTAATATATGTAGGTGTGCAATTTTTGTTAATTCCGTTGACCGTTTAATCGTGAAAGAGGGAAAAACATCCACCCATCCATCCTCACTTTATAACACTACAAGCAGGATACCTACTTTAACGTTCATTCTGCTATCACCAACATGAGCGTGATGATCATACAAAAATGCACTCTAAAATACATACCTTACTTACCTTCACTTTCACACCTCTAGTTATACAGGCAGGGTTTAACAGGCGTTAAATGGGACAGCTAATACATTAAAATCATATTCTCTCGTGTTGCGTGACTTTAAATGTTTCCGAAACGCGTTATACCAGTTCCGAAAACGTTTGGAAACAAGAGCTTTAAAGTTGAATAAATGTAGAAAAATATTAGTGTAAGCCAACGTTCGACTCTTGGATGGAATTTTTCTTTGCATTTGCAGGTGAACACTGAAAGGCTGTTTCCGTCGGGAACGGTACACGGAAATGTACTACAGGCGGTGACAAAAACGCGAAAGCTCAAGCCAAACTAGTTTACAGAAGCGAGAGTGTGCTCTGAGGAAGCTGATTTACACAATTACATTATTCTTAGTAAAATACTTTTACAAGTGTTTATTACTACGTATTTGAACAAAAATACACAAAACCGAGTTTATTTTATAAACTTGTTTATTTTTAAAGTTGAAGGAATAATTATGAGCTTTGTACAATCACCTTACAAGCAAGCAAAGGAAACGTACAACAAAGAAGCCTTTATCCCGTCGGAATGTTTTCCCGTCTATTATATTCCTGTTCGGTAGTTATTACTGGTAGTTACTCAGATAGAAGATAAAGGCGGAGATCACGCGATTCATTCGTCTAATTGCATCCAGCGGCGATTCCTTCTGTGTCCCTCACTGGCTCACGGTTTGCGGAACCAGACGGTAAATATAATAGGCCAATTAAACTAAATCTAAATGTTTCCCAACAAGGCGACGACGTGGATTGTAACTTCAAAATGTTGATAAATATTAGGGACTTATTCATGATTACCTATCAGTGCATGAAATAGAAAATGTTTTGAGTTCGTTCATACTAAAAAAAATAGAACTAAAAAAGTGACTGTTGTAAGTAACACATGAAAGGGGAATGAACTTTGCAAATATAAACGATCTATAGAAAACTGTTCTATGGTATGTATGTCATAGTGGACTGACCACAATTCAAATCACTGATTAAAATGAGTACACAAAGCATACATTGAAATTACTACCAATGTATTATTGATAAATTCCATCATGGAAAGCAGGTCGTCCACTTCTAAGTCTAGCCTAACGTGATATTGTAAGAAAAATCAATATGTGGTCACCTAATTTCGTGAATACCTAATATAAAGGCTCTCGTTCTTATATTAAAGGGTGTCAAAACACCGACACTGAAAAGGCCCACTCGGCCTTATAAGTGTCCATTAGGGAGGCGAGACTGATATCATGTAACCCTATATATTTGACATTCGGTGAGGGCCTACGAGAGAAAATGGGCCTGATAACGATGGCTCTTTTAGGGTTATATTTATTGTCAGATTATACATACTTACACAACCTTATTTGCTGTAACAGATACGTGTTACAGCCAATTTTCATAAGTGTGCTCTATCAAGGGTACGTCCTTACAATGAGGATTAAATTAAGAGACATCTTCGAGAGACATCTTCGAAGAAGTCAACTTAAATAGTATTAGTGAACACAAGTCTTAAAGTTGGAATAGAAAAATACGTTTTACTTGGAACTTGCGAGTTTTCTTAACAAATATTAGATTAGACTTCGTGCAGGCCTGCCTTTATTAAATTGTTATTTTTATAAAATAAAAATTAAAGTTTACGAGACGCAACTATAGCGTATAAGTAAAATTTATAGATAGAGATAGGGATAATTTTGAAAGATATAAATTTTAATTTTGAGGGAAAATATTTATTTTATATGGACGGTGATATTGCGTGAGACTTTTCAGTTATATATGTTATGATTTTCAGTTCAGTTATTATATGTTTTGTTATATTTTTTAAAAATGCGTGTTATTTATTAGTACCTAGTTATGTTTTCACACCTTTGTAGAGAAACAAAGTAGATAAATTGACCTTGATTGCGCATAATTTTTAATGACCTTGTCTCTTCCAACTGAAAGAATAAATAAAATGCCAGACAAAATTAAATCTGAGAGTAGCCGTCATGATAATTAAAATTCAAAACAATAGTTTTTGGCGAGGGCTGAATGTGAGTAAACGCTCGTAGAGTAACGACAGATAGTGGGCCCTATTCAGAAAAGCCAGTGGCTTCAACGTTTCAGCCGAGCTTTAGCTCACAGATATCACAATTCCACTCACAGTGGAATTGTCGAGTAATTTCACATTTATATTACTGTGTCGCGGGCAAAGTGTGACGCAGTCGCTTGAATATATGTATGTACAACGTACATGTAATATGGCGCGAACTTCGGAACGAAACACGGCCAGGATTAATTACGTGGGTTTTCTCACATTCTTGCAAAAGGAATCTTAAGAAAGTGCGAAATGTCTTGGAAATAACCTTATGTAATGTCACCCGTAAAGATGCTGCGAATTAACTTTAGTGATGAAAACCTTCCAAGACTTTATACGTAGAACAAAATGTCAGATGAATAATTGTAACAATAACAAGGAAAATTTCCAAAAACACTCGCTGGAGAGACGCCACGCTTCATGAGAGAAAGATAAAGTTTTTGTAGATAATTTTTTGAATATGAATGTTCTTAGAGAATGGAGATTTGTATGTCATTAATTTTGCGTTATAACTGTTATTAACACTGATTTTCTGCATAAACTAGGCAAGACTTTACATGCAACACAACAAACCTTGAGTCTGTTCATAGTAGTACTAATATTTGCGCTTTAATTTCAAGACCGTTGTTGCTGCTATGTGCTATAACGGTTATCTCTCGTATTATACTGGCGCACAAAACATTTTAGTCGCAGTTTGCGGTAACGCGATAAGGCATATAGCCAAGCATGACCTTACATCCGGCCTCTTCTGTCTCACATATAGAAGATACGGATATTTTACGTATGAAGCGCATTTTAATGGTCCTACTTGTATAGGTGTATACTTGTAAACACCTGTGTGACTTGGAAGTATTGGTGTATGACAACCTACACTTTGATATTTATATCGAGTAATCTTTAGAAATACATAATGAAATACATGAAAATATGTATAAATAAATATGTATTGAGATCGCATTTTGTTTTGACCGATGTGTTAATAACATTTTTTAACACTTAACCAAGTTAGATTAATTAGATTAGATAGAGTTTATAATGATCAGGGTGTAATTCTATAAATAAACGTTTAGAAAAAACCGCAATCTCACTCTCAATCAGTCAAAAACGCCGTAATTCATTTTTTGACTTTGATTGTCGCTGAGATAAGATTGCGACTAGATTTTGAACGTTTTTGATTAGTAGGGTGGAAAATTTGACACCACCAATCAATATTGACTATTTTTTATGAGCTATCATAACGCAATTTCTCCATAAATTAATAATAATAAACTGTAACGTCACTATTTACCAACTCAATTGATGAACAGGGTAACATATTAGGTTCCTCTTTTTATCTTCTTTTTTTCCTCCTTTTTTTCTTCTTTTATAAATTGATTAACTATTTATTGATTTTAAAGTAACTAAAAATCTAATTCTATTGTTAATTGACAATTATTCTGATTTTATGGGCTAAAATAAAGTATATTTTTAGAGAAGTTGTGTCTTGGAATTGTTGGTTAATGGTTTCAAATACCCAAATAGCCTTCTGATGAAGAACAACGTTTGTAGAAACTGGAAATTCTTCAAAAAATGAAACATCTTAATATAAAAATTCAAAAGAAAGTTAAGTTGGTGAAAACAAAAAAACAATACAGAACAACCTACCCTGCGTACCTACAATACATCATAGGGTAAGGTAAGTTGATCATATAAAGTAAAATGTTGTGTTTAAAGATTGCTTTAGTGACACGGTAATGCACTCCACAGTATAGTGGCGTGACGTCAATCCATCACATCTCACCTGCACTTTTATGGGTAAAAACATTTTACCGATACATTCAATCTTGTTTTTAAAAGATCATAACGGTAAACGATGCCATATATGGTGCAATAAACCCTTACAGAGAGGAAAGGAGAAAACAAATGCAAAATAAAATAGTTATGTTCATTTGTTTATTTAAAACACTAGCTTTTGTCCGTAACTTTGTCCACGTAAGACTGGGCGCAGACGTCCGGTTTCTTGATCAGGTTTCCGGATCAGGAAGCGTAAAAGTACATACACACACTTACATAAATTACACATACTCACAATTTTTACATGTGTGTATTATGTATGTATGTGTATGTATATACACGCTTCCTGATCCGGAAACCTGATCAGGAAACCGGACGTTTCCGCCTAGCCTAAATGTCAGTTATTGGAGACACTGACAAAGTCACCGATTTATAAGTAGCCTATGTCCTTATCCAGATATCAAACTACTTCTTTGTTAAATTTCATTCCGATCAGTTTGGTTGTTTAATAGGCAGAGTTACATTTGAATAACAATATTAGTGAGAATTTGAATGCGAAAACGACCACGCGCTAATAAAGTTGTAACCAAACGGCTTGGTAGGTGAGTTTGTAAGCTCAAAATGGACTAAATCTCTCATCCTACTTATAAAATCCCTTAGGCAATCTTAAATCCCTACAAAGTAAGATATTATTTATTTATCATTCATCGTTCAAAGTAAAAAGGAAGGAAGGAAAGGAATTGAATTACGATTTTAACATGATAAGAGTTAAGAAACAAATTCGTGGTTGGTGCGTTTTTCTTCTTGTGTGTTCAGAAACGCAATATGCCAAAATAAGTAATCCATTTCGCGCTAAATTACAGGTGTACCGTGGTACCCACACTAGGATTCCCTGTATTTTCCCTGTGTGTTCCAATTAAGAACTTCTAATAAACATAAATGCAGACCGATACAAGCTATGTGGTTTCGGGATCAGCATGGGTAAAAAAATATAATAAAAAAACATCAACACGTACCAAGTTTAAGCAATTTCAAATTATTTATCTGTGAAAACAGTACCTACCTACTATAATTGTGTGTGACGTCTTAATATCAATGCGCCATTGTGTTCAATCCTCCAAAAACTTGAAAAGCACGCAAAACATTTTATTCAATATCTTCTTTAAATAAGTACAATTACTAATAGAAGTACCCTAGTAATAGAACCCTATTACTTGTAAGTGCGAGGCTAATGTAGATTTTTTACTCATGAATAGTCACGCAATCCACGCTGGGTTTCGTCAATTGATTGCAGTCAGTGAACCGTGTAAGTCGTCAGCGGTACGGGAAGTGTGCCAATTATACGACGTTACGACCGCCTCACGACACTTCGGGGACGAGGGTGATTAGACAACGCTGTTTTTGTAGCATTAGTTAGGTAAATTTTGTACTGAACACACTGAAACAGTTAGGTCAGTATGACTCTTTTTTTTATATACCAGAAGGTATATAAAAGCAAATTTGAGTACATACTACATAGTAAGTATGCTATGTTTATAATATTGCTCTCATACTTTATAAAGCAGTCATAAATTGAGAGTTCTTGTGAATAACTCTCTGTACGATTGAATCGAAACCAAAATGTAGCGTAGTATTCGCGTAACACAACAAAGTTGTGAAATTGCTACGAGTTTTTCAATCGCCTACGAAAACCACAATGACTCATTTCTCGTAGCCGGTTGCTACAATCCACTTAATTTGTAAAGGCAGTTGTTACGCTTGACATGAAACATTACCTTCCAGACCATTCCATAAGAAAAAACCCACTAAATAATAAAAGCTACGAGTACATTACTATAATGCCCAGTTAGCTAAATGTAATACATCAAGTTTTTTGATCCGTAAACATAACAATGTGGACATAATTTCTTACCGTGTAAGGTTTTCCTCTAGACGGAATTATTATATCTCCTGCAATTGTGAAGCAGACGAGAGCCACTATACCCACGTATAACAAAGAATTGTATAGAAATTTTCTCAACTGGAAGGACGGTCCACTTTAACAAGACTTTTTAAGAGACTGGATAACGAAGGCTAACTGGGTGTTTGTTTCAACAAATAGAAATGTAAAATTGTATACACACAGACTTTTGTTACAGCAATTACGCCCACAATAGACTGTGATAACATCGCAAGAGTTCTTTTGGACCAGCTGTTGTCTATTGTTGACGGTATAATGTCTGAGGTTACCTATCTTGATCGAAAACTGTTTTGATGATGGCTTTCCATCACATAATTATGTCTAGACCAATTTATATTAATATAAAATTAAAACATTGCTATATGTCATAAAATATGTACTAAGTACATGCAGACGTATCTATAACCTATGTAAAAATAAAAGTAGAACCGTACCGGCAGTCGTGTCGCGTCGCCACGTCGCTCCATACAACGACACTCACCATTAGTTTACATACAAATGGGTGTCGTTTTACATAATCCATCGTACACGATCGCTGTAATTTGTTGCGAACCTTCTGAATAAACAAATTGATCGCGTTCATAATGCATACCCGACAGCGTGGCGTGTGGGATAATTAAAATAAAATCTCTCTATCGTTGTACGTAATACGTCAGTCTCGACTAACGTCACTCGAGCCGAGCATTGATTGATCAACCGCGCCAGATATATCGGTTTAAGCTGAATAAAGCGGTTGTTTAACGATCATGCCGTTTTAATAACTCGATACATATTGCCTTTGTCAGTTCGTTAATAATAGGCTTCCGATTTCGTTGTTGCTCTGCAAGTCTGCATATCTTTCTGAAAAGTGTGATTCAAAATGTAGATATTTCACACAGTTTTTAGCCTTTTGCCAAATGGAATGTGTAAAATTATTATTACATAATTAATTGCTTAAGTGTGTATGCAAAACAGCTCAATCGAACCGGGAAGTGGGTCAAAAACTATTTGATTAGCCACAGACATCGTGACAGGTGAAAGTAAATAAAAGCTGGTTAAAATGAGGAAAACCATGACAGCAAAGAAGAGAAGAATTATTTTTAATTTTATGATGGATGTCATCAATTTAATTTTAACACCAATTTAAGAGTATTTTACACATAGCATGGTATCAAAAAGTATTTTTGTTTTTACCACATATTCATCTTCTGATTGATTTAAATAAAGCTTTTATACGTGCTCCCGAATATAACCAATTCGTTTCCGAGTGATGACTGCCTGTGATATAATACAGTGGTAGCGTACTCGTTGAAACGTAAATACCTATGTAAGTACCTGTGTGGGAAATCCACGAACAAACGGCTAACGAACGCGAAGCAAGAGGCGATACGATTTGTCTGCCGCTGTGAAATTCATGGAGGTAGGAATGCGGTGGAGGCGAATCGCTGGAAATTTACATTTCATTAGCAGTGTGCACGAGTTGAAGTGGACTGGTGACTGTCATGACGCGTTGAGAGACGGACAGTGACGCATATGACGAACACAAAGTGTATTGCGCTTGTGGGTATGTAGGCTTCACTTGAAAATCACGTTCAAGCGAACAGGGATAAACTCCTCTGTTGGCCATTGGTATGTCAGTATTGTGTAACCTATTTGTTTGAATTGTACGTAATACATTAAAGCGATCTCTAACGCTATTTTACACAAATCTATGTTAAAATATAGGTACGTAAATGATTGCTGAATGTTAAAAAAATATTTTTTGTTGTACTATTCGAGTGATTAACCTTACTTAGCTTAACTGCTAGCTCAAAACTTTGAAAGTTTACTTTTAAGTCAATATTTAATAAAAAAAGACCATCCATACTTTTGTCGCTAATGATAACACCGCATGTGTCGAGCTACGCGACGTAGCACGCGTAGCTCGCTACGGCGCTACGAAAGCTGAAACTGTCAAAACTAACCATGTCGAGCTGTCAAAGTAATCGCTGGTTGTTTGAAAATGAGAAATGTATGCCTGCTTTTACCCACTATACACTACAATATCCTACAATTCCTCGTTAGTATCACTCCTTGTTAAATATTGCAGGTCAACAACCCCACATTGTAAGTCTCATAAACTTTCTTACATAAGTACATAAGGCCAGTACAAAACAGACATAACACGTGATATGTAACGTCCCGGACCACAGCAGTCATACATTGTGCGATAAACTCTTTTCCTTTATTACGAATGCAGTGCATTCGTTAGTAGCTCGGCGTCGCGACTCGATGTTTGCGCCGCCTGCAAGTGGCGATATTTCAGCGCGCCCAGAACCTGTTTGTGAAAACTTTATTCACGTCAACAACTGGCTGTCTGTCAACTACAACACAAACTCGCTGTTATTACATACAGAAAACTCGCACACAACGTCCACCAACAATAATCCAAACCTTTGTATAACCAGCCATTATTGAGATAGTTTGCACACTCATTCAGACATTCATTCAATTCATTAATTCACTCTGTCATTGTCCTTACTATACAATAATGTTATTAATGACACCTGCTTCAAATGAAGATATAGAACGTTTTCATTAGATTTGATTACTTGAATATGGACATAAATCTGTTCTAAGCTGGTGTGCAATAAATTGTGTTGAATATTCTATTCAGTAAGACAAGTAGAAGTGGTATTAATTATTCAGTCTTAGTTATAAGATATATACGTACAGGTGAAACCGATATTATTAAAACCGTCGTTTGTGGATAATAATAAATGGAAGTATAGATCATAATAAGGCTAGGTATAATTTTTCTCTTATCAGTTTGCTAAAATTCAAAACTCTGTTGCTGAACACAGTACATTCACATACTTTGATAAAGATGTTTGATGTATGTTACAGTTCAGTATTTATAAGTTTTTATTAATAGAGCTAAGTATATGAACTATGGTTGGATGAATAAATGTATGGCTGTAGTGCGTAATTGAAATAACAAGACGCAAATCCTATTTTAATATGGGAAATATTCAAAGTATGAAAGATTTCATGTTAAATTACATAATGTATCTTGAACTCAGACTTTATTGTGAAAAAGTTCTCACACTACATACATAATTATATTATTATTGTTATTTGCATTTTGGAAGAATAAACACTTCAAGGTAATCTCTCGCTCGATCTATAGTTTTGACAATATACTATCGAAGCATTGATTTGACAATATGTAAAATTCATAGGTAGGTACACAATGTGTGTGTCGGCAGGCTTTTGGAAGCGCGGCGCGAGGGCGCTCGGTTGACTGACTCCGATCGTACGCGTCACTATTTTACATATAAATGGACGCCGCTCCATAATCCGTCTAACACAATGGCTTTAATTTGTTCCCTGAATGTGTACGTAGGCAAATGAAACCTGAAATTGGTGCGAAGGTACCTACGTCGCATGTACTGCAACTCTAAAGGGTAACCACAACAGAACGGTAAATATAAGTGCAACGATGAGTGTTTACTGCAATTTCAATATGACAGTGAAGGTTCATATGGGATTGTTTGACTTTCGTAAGCCAAACTACGTGTGTTGTTTAGTTTGACTTAGCTAACAGAGAAGCTAAATTAGTACGAGTATTTCCGAATGCAAATCCCGTGCAGACTGAAGTAGTGGGTCGGCACCTGCGCTGACAGTTTGCGTAATAGCTCGGAACCACCGAATTAATTTACAAAACTCTGACCTGTCTCGAACAAAATAGTTTTTGATGCCAGTACCCGGTTTGTGCGCTCCACTATGCCGTAACCTCGAATAAGTGGGTTAGTTTTTGAATAAATATTACGTGGAATTTGTGTTTCCTAAGGGGATTATTTTAATGAAACATAACAGGTATTTGTTTCTTTGTTGGCTGAAAAGAGTTTGCATAATGCTAAAGTCACTGGAACAGTCGTTTAATTTATTATTCTTCTTATCTTACATAAGTGGTATCTAAATCCTACTAATTTGACTAAAAAAAGTAATTTATAATTTTTGTGCAGTGTTGTTTTATTTAATAATCTTTCGAGCTAAGTAGTTAAGGCGAACACATCATCAACGTCATTAAACAACAAATAAAACAGGAATCATAACTATTACAGTATCAGTAGCTTATTTTTTAAATTACATTGTTTAAAGTCACTTCAATAACTTAAAATGATTCAAGCGTGAACTAAAGCGAGTTAAAACGAAGTTAAAGCCGAAAATATAGGCAAGATTAATTTTATTATATTGATAAAATTAAGTTGTTTAAAATTGTTCGGAACATTTTAAGCGCTTGTCAAATATTTTTATTGGATTAAAGTTTTATTAGAATTCATTAATTACCATTATTTCCTGTAGGTATATTTTGTTATAGTTATGAACTATAATTACGAAGCCATAGAAACACTGCTTGAATACTCGTACATTGAGAGTCTAAAGTTTAATTATAATATCAAGTTTAGTCTCCTTCTATAAATAGACACCTATATCAAATCAACTGAGATGCGTACCTCAGATAACTTTAGTACGGAGGTATCAACCTTTGTACCTATAATGAACCCGGTTGTATATCCTTTCAATTAAAACCTGTATTTATCATTCTATTATACGGAGACAGGTGAATTGGGATAAACATCAACATGTTTATAATAAGAACGATCTCCAGCGGTGCCGCAAACAACTTTGAAACTGGCCCAGCCACGCAGATGGGGATGACATCTCTTTGAAGATAAAGACGAGAGATAATTTTGCAATTTTCGTGCCGAGAGGTTAGCGATATGTACCTGCCTGTCATGTTTCTCAAATTAACTTTTGATGGCAAGCAAGCAGAGCAACTTTCGCATTTGTGGTGACGAAATTCTGTAGGCATTTTCGCTGACGGGAGTTGGTAGGCAAGTACAATTTCCAATTTCGAACTTTGATCGATGTCAGATTATATAAATTTGTATTTTCAGAGTCGGCACGAGTCCGCCAATGCTTTGATTATATCTCAGTGTGAAATTGCCATTTCAAATTATAAGTTTACAGGGAATGAAAATACCTTTTTATATATGTAATCGACTGCTGTTAGATGTATTTTCTTTGAGCTGTACGAACATCGCAAGCAAATTTCGATGAAAGGAGTTTTTATGTTATAATCTCCTCTTTCGACCCCAACCAGAGGGAGCTGCGATCACACGCGCCTACACCATTCACCGTTCAATGGGCTAAGCCCACAGCTACATTCATTCCATTTTTCATATTATTCTATGACCCAGTACCTACATAAGGGCTAAACTTATACTTAATGGAAATAACATCTGTTACTTTGCCTATATTTAAGCAGGAACACCAAAAATGAATGGAACGATTATATTTTAAGTTATTTTAAGGATTCCGTACTTATTTTTTAGTTTGTTTTAACCAGAAATATTATTATAGACTGATGTTTTAATATAATTAAGATACATTCGATAATTATTATGTACTTTACATATACCATTAAAATTAACAGACATGTGGTGCAACTAGAGCATTTGAAGAAAAGTGTCTCTAAGTATTTTAAAAGAACGACTACAATTTTAAAATATTGTTTACGCACAAATTGCGTTGCCACGTCATAATCACAAAGATGTTTATCTAAACGAACACGTCAAAGTGACAGCCCTAAAGCATACATTTGTCACTATGATTATGTCAAACACAAAAATAATCCCGTCATCTATTTGGCATGTGGCACACCCCTGCTGTTCCCGACTTGCAAATTTAGGGAGACTGAACTACGGCCGGGAACAAACGCAGGAAAGATTATAAGTGCGTTGTATAGGTGATCAGACGTCAAAGTTGTGATGTTTTGAAAAAGTTGTCGAGGGTAAGGGAGGGCAGCGTCGGTTGCCATGGTTAATAATACCCCCGTATAATACACCGCGCATGTTGGCGTCGTGGGCAATTTTCCCCAAGTCGCTGTCGGCCGTCGCTCTAGCAACAGGTCGTCTGTTTTATAGCGAATCTTTTTATGTGATTTCTTATGCTTAAAACGTCTCCTTACAGCTCAAAAGAAGTCAAAAGCATTAAGTTTCAAAAGGTGAAATCGCTTTGAGGCGGAGCCTTTTAAAATGTCAAGAGCACATTATTTTTTTTATTTGTTCGTGTGTGTAAGTACAAAGTGATGGATAAGAAATACTTGTACAAAATCTATTAACTGAAATAGGTCTTTGATGAAACATCAAGATGAACTTTAGGTCTATTATTAGTTTTGCAGAATTCTGTATCTAAGCATTTTAGACTTTTGAGTAGGTAACGGGTGAGTACACATGTGCTATCTCAAGTTTATCTAACAAATAAGTAAAACACTTGGCAACCATCAAAATTAATTATGAATCAAATCTTACTTGTTGATAATTTGCAAGTGTTCTTGTTCTCGTAGTTACGACATTGAGCAACTGTTGTCTGAATGATCTACTAAATAAATATATACATTAGGTTTATTCCAGTATTCAGCTATTGAAACGTAGGAAGGTACTTGAAATTGCTTTCACAATTTCGGATTTTTGAAACAATGGTGAATATTTAAGTAGGTACATGTCTTACTATACCGTAACAATGCTAATAATTTAGGTGCTCGCACGTTTAGGTACTCGTGTAGGTACTCTTTGTTAATATGATACTTTATACAAAATATTATTATATTCTTGTTTACTTTGGAAGCAGATATTATTCAGACACACGTCTATTGTTCCCAAGTGTTTGTTTTCTATATCGTAGCTTGGGTCTGTCGTTATTATTTAATAAATAATATCAGTCTGTTAATTATCACACAAGAACATTTAGGCATCCGTTTATTACTTTGGTAAATACATACCGGTCAAAATCATAACCCTCCTTTTGGCTTTGCCGTAGTCGGGTAAAAATAAATTGGTTTTGTTACAAAGTATTGTAACAAAAAAAATGAGTTGTAGATTTTCACAAACTCCTTTTTATACATAAAATGCCATAAATTAGGCGTAACTAAAATATTTTCCCTAGAATTCCATTTAACATAATGTTTCCCCGAAATGCGTATAATTTTGATAATTTTTCAATAATTAAAAAGTATGCTACATTTTACTTGTTTCATCTTTTCCGTCCGCAGTAATTAATATTGTCTGTAGGTCTTTAGAAATTGGACCGCACCGCACTGCACGATCGCTTACGATACCACCGCAGGGCTATTTAATAACGTCACTCATGCATAACCGAGCAAAAGTAATTAAAACGACGTCACCGTCACAACGACCATATAGTATTAAAGCCTTTTCAGTAAAAGAGGGCGCTGTGCGCAATTCCAAGTTACATTTTAATCAAACAGTGACCACGCCCGAGTCTGTCATGTCGCCTATTTATGAGTTGTAAAGGGGATCCTTCCGCAGTTCACTTTGTGCGGGCGTATGGTAATGGCGTGGATATGGTGTGACGCGCTCTGACATGTGTCGGCTCCGGAAAATGAAGTCCGAACGCGAGGGAATGTTTGCACGCACGCGCCAATAACGTGAGGGCCTACAACGGGTTTATGCTACGCAGTTTGTTCTGCAACATAATTAATCGTCGGTTTCTTTTGAAGTCGCATCTTAAACAGTTAAACACATACATAGTTATAGGTGATTGCATGGGCTGACGGGGTTTTAATTACACAGTACAAACACCTAATGATGTCGTATACAAACAAATAGAAAACAAGCTGAAATTAATTCAAAATTATATCATGAACGACTACTACGTATATTGTATTACACTCTTGGGCCTGGCCATTTAGAATGGAGGCAATTCACAAGCACGTCATTATATTACGATGATGACGTCATAAAACGCAGTTACGTGTTCGAGGGGACGGACATAGGTCCGCAAAACCACGGTCACCTTCCAGACAAGCGGTGTTTACATAATTTCATGTCACTATCAATTTATACCGTAAGATATACTCTTACAATTAGATATTTAATCGAAATAAACTAGTAAGACACAGATTATCTTATGTAGTATTTTGCGTATACATTTTTCGTATACTAAAACATTTCTTTTTTAAACATTGTTTAATTCGACGTTACCATATAAGACACCGTAAAATCAAATACATTCTAGTTATTGTTTGAAAATAAAAGCATAATCCAATCGGCATACACATAACATCACGCCTGTAATACCCGAGTTAGGCAGAGGTGAACCCATTTGAACACCCTAATTTCGCCAGTTATGTTTAAGTCCTATGTAGTAGGGGCAAGCCTATTGCCATCAACCGGGTACAAATCCAGACTCCGAGGCTGCTGCTGAAAAACCCAATATCACTTTGCCCGACCTGGGAATCGAACCCAAGACCTCATGCTTAGCAGTCGCGCTTTGCGACGACTAGACCAATGAGGCAGTCAGCATGTCTGACGAATTTTATTCAGGTATTGTTTTCTATCGCTTTATTTGTTTTTTATATATTTTTTGGTGAACATCAAATTAATATTTTTAGAAATGAAAACGCCCGACAGGTAAGCTACGTTTTATGCGCATTTGTTTCTTGCTCTTTTTAACTTTGAAACTCAAACCACTCTTTTATTTGTGTCTGCTGGATACACTTTTTAGTGTCATTGTTAGTAGTCATAGTAAAATTTTATGAATATTTAGTGTTTTTATGCATGCATACGTACATTACCTATGTTTATTCTAAATATGAATATTTACACCTAAATTCCTCTAAACATAAAGGCTCTTGGAATCTGTTTCAGGATTTATTCGTAAAGAGAGGTAATAGCGCGGCTCATTGCTTTTTCACTTGGTTACTCAAATGTAGATGGATGAGGTCGTCGTCGGCGACGCCGGAGACAATTGTCAGCCATCGCTCAGTGTCCCCGCTAATTGAAAATTCTCGTCAGCTTCATTTAAATCTCCATCGACAAGAGAAGACCCGCGACCGTTGAAAATTAAGCCCAACTATAATTTAATTGTCCTACACCTTTGTCATGATGTTGGGGGCTTGGCGTTTGCGTGACTGATTTCTACAAAGAGCATTATTGACATATTCGCTATACAATCGCGCACTGATTTTATTAGGTCAATTTAACATTTAATTTCGGGGCCATATTTTAGCATAAACGTTAAGAATGTAGGTAGAAACTCACAGTAAAATAAATTCGTTGTACCAATTAAGGATCCCTTATTCCTAAATACCCTTTCAAGTGGATTCGCGGAAGGAAGAGGGCGCGAGCGGAAGAAATTCTCGATAACAGGGAGTAAAGAGTGGAAAATTATAAAACGTTAGAGCCCAGACACCGTCTTGAGTGGATAATATTATGATTATGATCGTTCGACTTTGAAATAATACCTACGCTTTAAGAACATCACAATTTTGGCAACCGATCGTTTAAATAACATCTATCGGGTGTGTTAACATGATATTTTGACGGTGTTTATTCATGAGTTACATAGACTTTGACAGGATTTCATTTAATCGTAATTATGATGTTGATATGGTAGGTATAAATGAGAAGTAGGCAGGTACTATAGCCTCATTTCATGGTACGAGAGCTTAACAAAAAAAGTACAGGTACATACGGAGTAAATGCTGCGCCAAACAAAACACTAAAATGAACTTTTCAATTGGTTTTGAAAGAGTCGCTATGTAGGTATTTCATTCATCCTCAACTTTAGCGGGAAAATAAAAAATGTCTTAAAAGATATTTAAATCTGAAAGAAAACGGATAAAAATATCTTGCGATGTGAAGATTTATTACCAGCACTTCATTTACTCACAGTTTACCCAGAACGTAGCAGAATTATATTAAGTATGGTCCAAGGCAGAGTTTTCTAGGAAGGAACAACTTTCGTTTCCATTTTTATTCATTCCATAGCGAAATCAACATTTGTAGAAAGCGTAGATGTGGGCGTGGGGCGACCCGTATTAAAATATTTTAAGCAGGCTATGAATATGCAAAGACACGGCGCCCGACGGCGGCGGTTAACGATTTGCACGTTTTTGGACCACTTGCTAATTGCAAATGTGAACGAACACTTATGGCAAATGTAATTGCTTTCACTGATACCAGATCTGATAGAAACACAATGTTTGATTTTGCCTCGCTACAGCCCTTTATAACTGAAAACTAATTTACTTTCATCGGATAGCCGGTCCGCGCTAATTTCATTTCGTCTGCGATTAAAAAGTAACTGCGGGTTTCATTTATTTTAATGTTCTTTGACAAAAATGTTCAGTAGAAATAAAATTTTATTTTTCAATTACACTTATCGCTGATCTTAGCGACTATTTTTCTTAACGGTACCTACGTTTCCATTTCTATAAAACTATCCTGTCATTTTATTTTATCTAATGTAACATATTAGGCATCTAGGTAGAGCTTTGTACGTTCAAAGATGTCTGAGTGTAAAAGAAAATCCATTTGGAATATGAAGGCTACATGACCTGTAGTTGATCCCTTGGGAGGCTCACAAACCCCGCATTACCACTTACCTACATCTCTCGAGATATTTCAAATTTTTAGCTCCAAGGAGGCTTACGATACATTTCAACGTCATGTTTAAAAAGGATTCTATAAAAGTTATTCATACTATTCGAAGTAATAAAGTAGGTAACTAACGGCCGAATACTGAAAGGCCACTCAAATCTCACAGTCACCTAAAAGCTACTTAAATATAAGCATCCCTCAAATTTAAATGGTATACACAAACGCCACTCAAGCAATTTGAAACCATGATTAGCCAAGCAGTCCTCAAATGTTTACATCATGGCAACATCCTGCTAAAAAGTTGAACTCAGCACGTTCTCAGTTACAAAATAATTTAGTTTACGTCTCGTATTCGTTTTACGCAGTCTTCTTTGAACAAATATTTTTTATAATTATTAATTAGTTGAAATATAATAGCGTGATATGTTTGGTTTGAATTACGATTGAAATTAGATTAGTATTTATATACATAAAAATCAACTGAATATCAAAAGAAGACGTCTTAAGTAAATAAAATTTCTTGAGATAATTGTCGAGATTGGAACGTCACACTTGTCATTTCGCGCGTATTATCAAAAAATTTATTCACGATGGAGGAGAAAAAGAAACGTGGATGCAATTATACACCTGCCGAGAAAGATATGCTCTTGGAATTGATAAAGAAGTAAGTACATAAATAAACAAAGATTTATGTCTAAGTACAATTACTTTTTTATTACTACAAGTTTAGTACTCCTGAACATTTCACAGATCCTAAGTTTAATTTCTAACTGTTTCATGTTGTAAATAATTTGTTAAATATTTCAGATATCAAAATATAATAGAAAACAAAGAAACTAATGCTAACATACTTTTGAAGAAGAGAAATGCTTGGGATACAGTGTGCCAACAGTACAATGCTGTCGCTGTGAGTGGCTTCAGGACATGGCAGCAACTCCGGCACCTCTATGAAAACCTCAAACAGAGGTCTAAAAAGAACATAGCCAAAGCAAATGTAGACTTGATTTTTATTATGTAGACTTGATTTTTCTTCTATTTTATCATTATATTTCTTTATTCACTTATTTCTTCAAATTTTTTTTAGCGGCTTCAGTTTTACGAGACCACTAGAGAGGTACAAAAGAAGGCGTCAATAGATAAGGTTTGTATAAATTTAATATATCTGGAAAAGTAACATAGACCTTACAGAATATCTTGTGATTGTAATTTTTATTTTCTTAGAAAGAAATCAATCGCACTGGTGGTGGAACATACAAAAGCATTCTATCTGAACAAGATGCTCAGATTTTAGCCATGGCTGCTCCTCAAATTCAACCATTGCCTAATTGCTATGATGATGCTGCAATATATTTTGGTTTGTGTAATATTAAAATGTATATCTTTATACTTTAACATCACAAAATAATAATTACCATGTTCTTGTTTAATTTATAGGTGATACAGAACTAGAAGTCACAGAGAGTTTTACAAAAGAACCAGTTAGTGAAGTTATATCTTCATCATCATCTGCCATAATCCAGACCATTGGTAAATTTACTTTTTTTATTTTTATTATTTCCATAATTTATATTAAGTATGTATACTATATGTGGATATTTTTTAGGTCACCAAGACACAACTATGGCCTACATGAGTATAGCAGACAATAGCAATCCTTGTACAGTTACATCAATAAATATAGCTGGTAAACATTTTCATTATTGTAGTAGTTTATATGGTAAACTAATTTGAAATTTTTTGCTATAGTCATTTCTTTTACTTAATAGATGACCAGCCAGCTGCAATGGTCATCAAACCCCAAGAAAAAAAAAGATCATCCTCTGCTGGTAATTATCTAATTATTTTTACTTGTGCTAATAATGGTATGAAATTTTCATTAATATTAAACTAATACTATTTTTCAGGACAAATGAAACCTACACATAACACAATTAAACAGCAATATTTTCGCACTAAACTAAGAAATGCCAAATTAGAAACCAAATACCTCATAAACAAAAACAAAATGGAAATTAATAAATACAAAATAGAAATGCAAATTTTGAAATTGAGACTACAGAAACTGAAACCTAAATTGCATTGAAATAAAACTAATTTTAAGTGGAAAAATGTGTATTTATTAAATTAGTCCTTATAATAAAGTTTTGATTGGTCCCAAGTCCTATGGGTTGTTCTGTGGAGTCCTCCTCAACATAGAGTAAAGAAAAATCCTCCTCTGACAGTTCATCAGAACGCGACAGGGCAATATTATGAAGCACTGCACATGCTACAATGACCGGTGGTATGTTTTTTATATTTAGGCCCATCCCGTTCTGTAGACAAGGAAATCTTCTTTTAAGGACCCCGAAAAGCCTTTCTACGGGATTCCTGGTACTTATTTGTGAACGGTTATAAGCTTCTTCAGCAGCCGTCCTTGTATTTAATAATGGAGTAAGCAGATAAGGCCGACATGGATATCCACTGTCCCCAAGAATAATACCTGTGCCAAAGTCCCCACGCTCTAATTGAGCACACAGTGGTGAGTCATTGAATATGGTACTATCATGTACAGAACCTGGCCATCTTGCAATAACATTCCTTATTCGTAGTCTTGCATCGCATACCATTTGCACATTAAGTGAAAAATAGCCTTTCCTGTTCCGATAGACTTCAGATTGGGCACCACCTAAAAATAAATTCTAGTTATATTGTGGGACAACAAACTTTACTAAAGTACCTACTAAAATAATTATTTTTGTAGAAACAATAAATTCTACAAGTAAGGTTCTAATTGTTAATTTGTTAACACAAGACTTATTAATTGTTATTTGTTGTACTGTGTAAGCAAAATCGACATAATTTTAGGGCACATGATTACAATGAAGTTGGTAAGTACATACCTGGAGAATTTATTTTAATATGAGTGCAGTCCACAGCTCCCACAACTCTTGGAAATCCTGCTATTGCAAAGAACTCATTTGCCACAACTGGAAATTCTTCTGGTGTTGGCATATTTATATATGTTGATTTCAAGCTGGCTATCTTAGCTGTTACTTTATGCACTATTCGGTGCACCGTGGGTTGTTCAACCTCAAAAATATCGCCTAATACGCGTTGGTAGCTGCCTGTCGCATAGTACCGGAGAGCTATAAGAATTTGGTCCACTGGCTGTATGGCTCGGTTTCTTTTTGTTAGGGGTTTAATACTGCTACCAAATACAGAGTCCAAATATAATACAGTTTCTTTCGAGATGCGGAACCGTGAAACAAACTCCCTGTCGTTGTACTTTTCAAAAGCGTTCAACTTTTCTTCATTTCTGCGGCTCACAGTTGGCCTTTCGTGATCCGAAAGTGAAGACAAGGACGATAAAGACATTTTTATCACTATTATAATTGGTTTCAACAGATTTAACTTGATTTGAGGGACCTCGCGACCACTCTCAGATCTAAGGGCTGCTCAAATCAGTTTGACAGTTCATTTGAAAGATAAATAACGTTGAGTTGCGTTCCTGTATACGACTTTTAAACTGAGTGGTGTTTGAGCACCATTTAATTTAAGAAGCACTTATATTTAACAGATGCTCAAAATAGACGTTTGTGTATACGAAATTAAAGTTTAGGAGCTGCTCAAACCTATAAGCAGCCCTTAAATATTTGAGTGGCGTTTCAGTATTCGGCCGTAAGTGGCTCTCAGTGCTTTTTTGAACCTACATTTGAAACGGTATATTTAAATTCCATAGGGATGTAAGATTAGCGACTTTGTCCACGTATACCAAAGTCGACCGAGTCAAGTATACCAAAAACGTATCCTATGACACTCGGCGATAGTGTAACTTTCTCTCAGTAAAAGAATTTTTGAAATCGGACCTGTACTTTCAATGATTCCCCGTTACAAACAAAAAAAGAAGAAGTATAAAATAATGGCAAAGTTTATTGCATGATACAACAAGGTTTAACTATCGGTCGCTTAATGTGTATGCACATACACTTAATTAAACTTTTAAACTAACAGTTAAACACAATTTGCAAGTTTTAAAAAGCAAACAACTAGCACTTTCCTGCCACAATTAAATACTCGTGGTAATTGTTTCTTTTTACAATATCTTCTATTCAATTTATATAAACTGAAGTGAGTGGTAGTGCTCTGTAAAGTGGAAGTTGCTTAACAAGATCAAGCACAAAGTGCGATACGCTGTACGATTAGCAGCTTGTTGCGAGTAGCTGGCTTCTCCCGGCCTTTTCAAGTGTGATTAAGGTTGGATTGAGGCAAGGAACGGACGTATCTATTCAATTAATGCTACTCTAGACCCAGGTTGGCCAGTCCCTCAATTTATATTGCTTCGGCTCTGAAAATTACCCTTATTTGTACGTACGAGTACGTACGCCTCCTCAGGCCGCGGGCGGTCGTGACTGTGTGCCAACAGATTGAAATATTGCCTCTCGAAACGTTTAGCTTGAGAACATCATTTCAAAAGAATGTATGGAAGTAAATAAAGTATCTTTTCGTACAACTTCCGGTTGGCAATTAAGGAAAAGAATTAAAAAGTTTTTGAGATTAAGAAGTACTTTTTTATTTGGTAGAATAAACTTTATAAGGAAATACATATTTTGTATCTATTCAAAAGGGTACTAAGTGTATAATTTAGTGAGAAGATAAAGTAATTGTTAATAACACTGGACAAAAACAATAAACAATATTTACTACACCAATAGGACAATTAACAGTCCCGGTCGATAGTAATATCACACAACAAACAAGTAACTCCGTCGTAATAACTACATTACACTATATTTGCAGCTAATGACGATCGCCGACAGACACCACATCCGAGCCGTATTGTACCGAGTAGTTCTGAGGTCGAGGGATTACAGAGCATAGCAAAGCGCCAATAATGGCTGTCTTCGAACATCAATACAGATGCGGATTTGTAGTCATGCTTCGAGGGAAACTCACTTTGGATTATAGTCTTAAGGTACGGTACGGTAGGTACTTCTGGTTTAACGGGAATCAGGAATCATTGTTTGAGTTGCTCGGCAAAACGATCATATTTAGCTGAAGTCTTTGATTAGATTTTTTTTTACCTGGGACATATTCAGACTGTTTTGCATCAAATCGTAACCTTCCAATTTAAAAAAGTACTTCATTATAATTAATTGACGACACGGTTGGCGCAGTGGTTGAGCGATTGGCTGCCGCGATGCGTGTCGCGGGTTTGTATCCCGCACGGAACAAACATTTATGTACCTATAGTCTACATATAATTGTTCCGGGTCTGGGTTTTTGTGTATGTGAGTTTATGTGTTTGTAAACGCATCCATGATGACATTCATATTGAGGGTCAAAGTAAAAAAAAAAAATGGTGGTCGGTCACTTACATCACCCCTATTGAATACGATTAAGAAAGTGGATCCGTCTCCAAGATAGGCAAATGAAGATTAGAGTCTAGTTTCTTGCCCATTCTTCTCCGAACGAAACTATTTGTAAATGACTTTCAAAAGTGCCTTTTAATGGTCTAATTGAAATGAATGAATTTGACTTTGACTTTGAACTATCGATTAGTGTAGTACCTAATGAAATAGACTACATAATCGCAAGCGTAGTCCAAAGCAAAGTCCCCTAAATAGCGATTATGTATAAAAATGTTTCAACATTTTATGAAATACCGGAAAAATATTTCGCTGAAATAGCTTTTCGAAAACACTATTAAATATAGTGATAGATATAAAATTTGAACACGAGAAGCAATCTCAGCAAATGGACGCCGCTTAGCAGGCCATTTTGCCATTTCGATGCATTTCCGCTTGGAAATTACTATCATTTGTTGAAAGAGGGACGAATACCGCTAAACCGGTCATGGAGCTGTTCATTAATCAAACAAAGAAACAATGTATTGTAAAATGTGTTTGTTGAATATATTACATCGGTTTTACTCTAATTATTCTGAAGCTAAAACGGATAACATTTTATTAGTGGATTGTTTAATAATTCCTCGTCCTATCGTATGTCGCAAAAGAAGAAAAGGATTACTTTAGTACCTTTCATGGCACTATTTCCACAAGAGTGTGGTATATTTATGTTTGTACGGACCGTTCAATGACTGTCATCCCGTTTGCTTCCACATTAAGTATAACAGTGGAATGAAAACTTAATAAAGAATTAATGTTTAACATTTTAACCATAACCTAGATAAGTAAGTACTTATGTATAATATTCATTAAAACAATGTTCTTAAAATTCAGGCACGTTTCCAAACTGAAGATTGAGCCTAAGCCTTAAAGTTTCTAACAATAAGTTTATTCAGTACCTACCCTATAAGTAGAACGGGGCTAAAGGTCAGCGGGTAACAAAATCGTCCGTACCCCACTTGAAAACTAAAAGTAATTTGGATTTTTGCGATACGCGTCTACGATGGGGTGGGAGGGTAGTAAATAGGACACGCTCTCGCGGACAGTTTCCTTGAGACACTGAGGCAGGATGCACGTTTCTCGAGCCAAAAAATGTAAATGAGGTTGAGGTTCCGACAAACAAAGAATTAAGGTAGGTATATTCAGTTACAATTTTAATTTTAAGAAAATGGGAATATTGTTTTTATATTCAAGTTTCAGGAGAACTATTAATAAATAATACGAGTTCAAAAGATACATATCCACCTACAGATACATGTTTTATTCACGTCATTTTAAATAAACACCCCCGACTGTATAAAATTGTGCCGAGCGGCAAATCTTGCTGAAACTGTCTATAAATCTGACCATAAAAGTAAATCCCTGCAATCAAATCGCGAACAGCGAAAAAAGTAAGGTTGTTTGTTGCTATCTCTGGGAACATACATGAAAATAGCTGAGGAACTATTTCGTAGCCGGATAAAAAGGTTCTCAGACCATGAATATAAATATGTACGATGTGGCCTGATGTCGCTTAACTGCGCTATAGGGCTGAGAAACGCGTTAGCGCTAACAGCTATTGTTTCAGCTCACTTCGTCCCAATATACCGTTCATTTTTATACGTCTGGACCCTCATTATTAACTCATCTTGCTAAAACACAGCAAAAAAAATAAAAGGTTTCAGATTACAACAAAAATATTTTTTAATTTGCGCTCTTGTATAATTTAATGTAATTATATCTTAAAGGAGGCAATTATGGTAATTTAACCTCCATTTGTATCAAAATCGAAATATCCGTAGTGGATAAGTGGGTATTCAAAATGAATTGAATGCGGGAGTGTTTTTGAAATCTATTTGTGCGCAACCCTATGCAAGCCTACGGGGGCAAATAGCAAGTGTATAAAGGTTATAAAAATGCAAGAAGCCGGAAATGAATACGCGGGTGCAACGTACTCGAGTACGTAGTGTAGCATGCCCGCGCCGCGGACGCGAGGGCACGGACTCTCATCAAAAATAAAGGAAGTGCACCTACTATTTCACACAAATTGGATTGTTTGAAATGTCACGTTTTTAACTTGCTCGTTAAAATACGGAAGTGCATTCATCTTCAGCTTTCATCTAAAGTCTGATATGTTTCCAGCATGAATTTCATGCATTTTCTAAATACTACTCGTGGGTAGGTGCACTTCCTACGTTTGTACTTTTATTAAATAAGTAGTACTTCTACACAATGCTCGCGTTTTGTACATAAGGCATTCAACAAAATACTTCTGTGTGTAGACTGTGTAGGTAGTTAGTGTTAACGTTACCATCACTGGTACTGTTAAGCCGCTTTGCATTGAGTATTTGTTCCTGTTTTATTTTCTTTCCTCTATTACCAGAAAAAACCAATGGTACGGAAACACGACAACAAAAACGACTACTCGGAAGCTTTCAGTTGGACTTGTTGATTCTTAGCTTCATCTTAAGGCTCTAGGTGAGTAAGCCATATTATACGAACTCATTATACCATCAGGAACCTATAAATAGTTGTAAATGTGATAAGTAAAGCGTTCTGTTACTTGTACAGCACTGCTTACCGACGCCAAAAGAGGTGTTTGTTAGATTTATTACCTACCATTTCGATTTGTTTACTCAGTTGTTCAGATCCAATTACTTGGCACTGTTTCTGTACTTAATTAAAGGGACGCTTGATTACTCGCCCGCTGTGGGGCTTTGTATAATTGCTATTGTTTAGCAAATGAAGACAAATGAAACTTTAATTTAATGACATTGTCTCATTCAGACGCACGAGAGAAGAAGTCCTGTGTTCGCGCTCAACAACCTCATTTTAAGTTTAAATTAGGTACTGTTCAGACGCACCGCCAGTTATGTAGTACTAGACCTTTTATTGTTTACCCGAACAAACAAACATAACTGTCTTGTACTTATTTATTATTACTTCTTTTTGGCTTTTATAAAACTAAAATTTAATGCCAAGAAATACAAACTTTTAATCTTCCGATATTCTAAATGCAAATGAACCTAACTAAATTAATTCAATATTAGATTTCGTAGACTTTACAAATCCCTATTTAATAATGAATGCACAAAAATAAATGTCTGGGAGAGCAAACAAGTTTCGAAAAATCTCATTACAGTTCAGGACTGAACTTAGCACTCCCATGCGAGCACTGAACCGACTGCTCGGAAACAAAGGCTATAAAAAATGCAATTTTATTTAAATTTTATAGACTTGCAATTGAAATCGTTGTTTAATTGCGATACATGCGATGTTGTCGTCAATTTTTAATGCTATTTGCTTCGTTGCACCGATAAATTTTGATGTATCATGCAGGAGCCAATATACACATAAACGTTTTTGAAGCCGAAAGGTACTCGTATATACATATTTAGGGACTTGAATACCATTTTATAACATAAGTACATTCAAGTAGCTATTTAAGATAACGACGGTTAATGTACTACTTATTATTTAAAGACTACATTTTTAGGTTCAATTCAAAATTTCTAGTCCAAACTCATCAGACCTTAAAAGCCTCGCTCTAATGTTAACCTTATCTACATTTAATGGTACAATGACAACACGGTTGAGTGCGTTCAAATGAGAATAGTTGTAAAGAGTACTTTAATTACCTAGCGTTCTTAGTTATTTGTTTGTGCCGGTCTCAAGGTTTTACTCCCGTAGGGGCGGTAACTCGATTCGCCATCCGTCGGTGAGTGAGTGGCATACTTTTAATTGGCCGTAACTGCGTTTGCCTGCAAGCGTTATTGAATTACCAGCAGAACAGCGCTTGGGGTTGTAGAGTTACTAAATAACGTTTTAACTTCCCTGATATTGATATTTTTATTGATGTAGTTTGTAAAATATATTTTTTGATTTTGAGACTTCAACTATACTATGTCCATACGTATAACAAATAAAGGGAAGGAACCGTAGGCGCTTACCTTAGGTTTTCTCTTCTTCCCCTACAAAAACTCTCACGTAAGGTAAGTAGGTTCCTACAGTATGTTTCTTTTACAAAAGTATGTTTCATTCAAGGACCTAGAGTATAGCCAATTTTACTGTTCCTCTTATCCATATCATTTTATTTGATAACTCGCTTTATGTTACATGTCGTGCCACTTACCACTTTCCTAATACAGGCATTTACATATTATTATAATCGCAGATATATTGCAAACAAGCATGCAACATTTTAAAGTCGTAAGTTTAGAGGACTACTTCAAAGCAAGATTTTATATTAACATTCAAATATAAAATAAACAAAAAACTTGTAAAACAATTACTTCAATTGCTTTGCAAGCTTATTAATCTACCCGTAGATAAAAACTTAGTCAACAACGCGCAAAACCCAAGCACCAACATATTTTGGAGTCGTTCCGATAATCTAGTTGCATGAGACCGTCGTCTATAACTCGTGCAATGGAGCGGTACGACTCGCTCAGCTCAAGCGGGGGCGTACGCTGAAGCGAGAGCGGCATCGCCTCTATCGGACATCGGTCATTGTGTTAGAGGATTCGCTCAGGCAAGCTCGCAGTAATTACATCAGGGAATACGCTCCTACGGACAGCTACGTCGCACTCCTTGTTTTTACTCGAAACTGTTACCTATGAACGAGGTAACTGGTAACTATGAGTAAATACCCTGTTACTTGACGCGGCTTACAGTTTGCATAGTTAGCGGGTGATGGAAACGCGTAGCCTACTTCAGTAATAGGGTTTAGGTGCTCAGCAGCGTCTGCATTTAAGACGTTAATTGAATTTAAATACAAATGCTCACTATGTGCGTTCTATGCTTGCCTGAGTTTCTAAACGATATGTACTCACTAGTTAGGAATTAGAACGTCGTTATTTCTTCTGAATCGAGGGTATTTTGCCTCTCCAAACATCCTTTAACCTCTCGAATGTCTTATGTTACACAGTTCGACATAAGCCATTGTCTTACTATTGTGTTACTAATTAGACATTCAACGGGTTAAAGCATCCCTGCACCAGACAGATGGATTCATTATGTAAAAATAATAAAGATTATGTAAAAAATAATTGTAATTTAAAACATCTCTCTTGTCAATTAGCTCTCTTGTAAATTCACGGTCCGTATTTATGTTCTAATGAAGCATTTTAATCGTATTGTGTTAGATAAACAAATTTAAAAGTTTACGTTTTAAAAACTATGATAGTGGGAAAAAAAAAATATGTAGATAGGTACCTACTTACTTTAGCTATGCTATCAGATTACAAACGCAATTAAAAATATTCCAAAGCAGTCCCAAAAATTAATTATAAAAATAAAATGTAGCCACTAAATAAATGCATAAACCGACCAAATAGGCACATAATAAAAAGTAAAATTACTGGGGCGCGGACAGGGAGCGTTTTCCGGGTTTCCGACATCAACACATAATTCAGCACAAGATTAAATGCCTCTTGGACTCGCCGCCGTAAGGCCAAGGCTCCATTAGACAAGCGAGGGACTGTAAACTTGGACCTCTTTCATAAATACCACTATCAACAAAAATGTGGACAGGCAATCTCCGGCTATAACTTTTACTAGTCGTTCCTAGCTCTAATTCAAATTTTACGATTATTATTCGTCGCCATTTTGTAGACTATTGTACACAGTTGTAAAATGTTTAATTTTTTTTTGTGTCAGTTCAAAAGTATTAAAGAGCTGTAAATGGTTTTGCCATTTAGTGAAAAGCTCGTTGTTTTGTTTGCGTACATCACTGTGTACACAATGAGCTTGGCGCAAACTCAACTGTTTTAGTGTAGTAGTCAACAAATAGGTACTGAGAGGGCCACTTCTATTTTTTTTGAGTTTTGAATAGTATTCTTATAATATAAGTGGCTAGCAAAAAATAGGGAGATGACTAATAATGGTAATATGGTGGATAATGTAGTGGGCTGCAATATTGTTTAATTACTATTAACTATTCTTGTAACATTTTATATTGTAGCTGTTTATTGTCCCATGTTGAATAAAAATAAAAATAAAAAATAAATAAAATAAAATCAAATCAAAGTAAGATTACCAGTCAGACTACAAGTACATGATAAAAGAGGAAATTATTGTCATAGAATCAATCATCAAGCATCGGAAACAAACGCGGCGAACAAAGACAGTGCAACCGTCGGATGTTGCCGGGTCGTGGCCATTCACTGTGTGCACCGCACCGCCATGGTGGCCTATTCAAGTTGATAGGGCCCTGTTGTCCCCCTAACTTGGACCGCATACAAAATCAATGGCTAGTATTTGCCACGCTAAAGTAAATTGTTTCAAAATCCTGTTCGATCTCTTGTAAGCAGATTTCTATCGACAATATTGTCGGATAATCCTTATGTGTCTGCAAGTATTGGTTTTATGTTCTTTTGAGGAATCGACAAATATATTGAGGTTACTTCGCGATACCTAATGGAAAGATAAAATTAATGTTAAATGAAAATAAAAGACACGTTTGTATATCAAAAGTCTACAAATAAATGACGTCAGCACTAGTCTTTCCTATTTTAAAGACTAACACAATTTATTATTTTAGGTAGGTATTTAAAAAAAGTGCGATGTCGTACCTAAAGTAATGAATTATTTGCAAAATAAACGACAGAAAGTAGAAATTTCTGAATAGTTTTAAAATGTAAATAATTTGCTGGGAGACTAAAATTGCAAACCCAACGAATGTTGACAGTGCACATCAGAAACACTACATTGCCGTAAGCTAGTCTTCAGACTGCTTTCTTAGCAACATCAACATTAACCCTCTTCTCTGTTGCAGACTTGAATTCTGTTGCGCTTTTGCTGTCGTTAAAAATCTAAATAATAATTCTTAAGCTTATGAATTAAACCAAAACAGCTTTTGCTTAATTTTGTTACTATGAAGTATCTACTGTTACAACATTGAAAAACTTTATTTATTTTAAAGGGAAAATGTTATTTTACAACATTAACATCACCTTATTAGAAATTGTTTAGTGAATAATATGAGAAACTAATGTGATAACGCAATTAAAGCAATTATGACTATCACGTTATAATCTGATTAATATTAGTAGCGTAATTATATGCCCTACTTCAGTACATAACTAGTTAATTTAAATTAATTATTAATTTGCGATAATACAGAAAAGGTGATGTTTTGGATAACACAGCATAATAACTAATTAGATTTTTGTTTCTTTTTTGTCGGCTTCAGAAAAAGTTTTATTAATAATTATCTACAATTACGGAACAACCAAGATTAGGAAAAGAGTATTTTTAAATGAATAACGCTACGCTATTGAAACGTGTTTGGGGACAAACAGGAGATCTGTAATCTGTATAGACTTATCTTAACATTTAATCTTAGCCTGTTACGTTGTGAAACCATAACGTAATAAAACCTACACTCTGTTGTTACTCAGTATAAACATTTCTTAAATAAGAGCTTTTAATCTCACAAGCCGGATAGAGATTTACATAGAAACAAAAAACCAATTACAAGTTCCCGTGACATGGGTAATGGCGGAGTATTTCTCCTGGGGCGGTTTGATTCTGAAACGTTCGGATATTACACGTTTTATTTCGTATTTCTAATGTACGCTGACTGTGTGTGTGGTAACAAGTAGGTATATGTATACATGCGAGGCTTTCCTTTTGAATTTAGATCCATCACGTACCGTTGAAAAATGGCAGGAACAGTACGCAGAGTATAAGGTTCACGAATTGAACCATGTTGCAGAAAAAAACTTATTTATCCACTCTGTTTTTTTTTTTTTACTTTATACTTAGTCCCGTTTCATCAACCGTTTTTCACTACATTGTATCTGAGTATAATGTACCTGGATGTCTATTCAATGACAAGCTCCACACGTGCGAAGTTACAGACACAGCTGTTTAGCGAAAAATACTCAAATTGAAAGAAAACGTAGAACAGACGAACCAATTCCTGTAAGAATGTACTTACCTATTCTAAAACCAATTCCTATAAGAATGTACTTACCTATTCTAAACACAAAATGTAGTAACAAGTTATCAGATAGAAACTAAGGTACCCTACACTTGACACGGCTATGATAACACTGGACGAGTTTTATTGGCACACTATTATTGGTAGCAGCTAGCAGGCACATGACAGGCCGCCGTCTATGTAATAAGACGTGTAATGGACACCACTGAAGTTTCCTCATCCAAGTTTGCGACAAGCCGCATCTAATAGTGCCTGAAAGCGATCCAGCCAAAATCTAAGAGCGTAGGTGCCAGTACGGCTATGGAGAATTAATTAATACGTTCACTTGACTGTCGTTGTTAGTTTTAGGTGGTTCGTAAGCTAAAACTTCGTTTTAAGTTATGGTTTTATATTTAAAATAAAAATATGTTTGTTGTAGTGAATTTTGTCATGATTAGGTATTGGTATTGGATAATTTAACAATGTCGAACAAAAACAACACGCATTATTAGTTTAAAAAAATATATATCTACCTAAATACGGGGTGGAAAAATGACACCGTAGTAAAAAAATGCTTTCAATACCTACATGATTTTAGACCCACAAAAGCTAAAATATTTCGTCAGTTATAAAAAAAATCTGCTACCCTCTATACAAAAATGCAACACCTACACAGTTAAAATGTATAGAACATTAGATTTCGACAAAAAAAAATTAATAGTCGTTTATTATAGTAGCAACGACTACTATTTTATAACTGTTAAAAATGTTTCGTAAATGTTTCGTGTTTCGTATCGGGATAAAGCAAGAAAATGCAATTTTCCTAATTCTCAAAATACCTATAATAGGTACCTACTCTTTACTTTGGTACAATATTTTGAAATTTTATAACAATAAACCTCAATGACCGCGCGTTTTAGTGCGCTTTTTGCTTCGGAGTAACTTTTATGAATAGGGGGCTTAAGATTTGCATAATCAAAACAAGAGACAAGCAACATTTTGTCTTTGTACTTTAATTAATATTTCACTGCAAGCGTAAACTTTTTCCTCGTAGACAACCTATTGATTTATTTGAGCAATTTGTATTCTAGACGCATCCTTTAATATTTTAGGGTTGAGATATAATTGGATGCACAGCGGCTGCATCTGAACGCAGCCGTGAGTCTTGGCGGGCCGCCATGACTTTGCATAATTTAATGTTCATCTAATAAATACATTACATTCAGATGTCAAGCTTTTCTTTTTCATATACCTTTCAAAATTTACAAAATTAAAAGTCTGTGTTTTGTAGCTGATGGAGCAAAGATGAAAAAAAATAAGAACAATATAAATAATAATATTGTCACGTGCATGAAGTTGTACAAACGTAATAATATTCTATAGGTATGTTCATGCTTGTAATTGTAGATACTGTACAAGGAATAGAGCGGACATCGTACTATTTTTTTTGCAATGGATGTACATGTGTTTTTCAATGGATGTGCCTTCTCTGTACGAGAAGAGGCTTTTGCCTTGCACTGGGACATTAATTGGCTGGTATTTTTTAATTATTGTGTAACTTAACGCTTACCAACACTTGGACTTTTCGAATTTAGTTCGTCAATCGCCCATAAGTTCATTAGCTGCCTATACATATACTTCCTTAATTCCATATTTTGCTTTAAGCTTAGATAAATTATCGTTCGTTACTTGCAATTAATTAGATATGTAATAATCAATTAATTGATACAGCGTATGTCATTACTCGATACGATAATGCACCAGTACATATTTAATTCGCTAAATTATTCAGTCATGTTCGTGAAAATTAACCGATCAAATAGCGCATCACATTATTTGTGAAAGCTTATTATTATGCATGCTGAAATAATGAACCACGTGCCGCCCTTTGTGTGCCTTTAGCTTATTAATAAACAACAACTGTACTACATTTTTATCTGTATAGGTATTGCAAATAATAAAATTTTACATCATGCAGTTTCTTACAGACTGTGTTCTTACCTCAAGCAGTTTCATTTTTAAGAAAAAATGCTAAATTAACCTCACACGCTCTAAAATATATGCCAGTAAATCTATTATGTATGAAAATTTTAATTAAATTCGAATGTGGCATGAATTTTCCACATCCACAGTTAGAGCTTTAATTGAAATTTGTTGGTTCACCGAAACGATTACCGAGCAATTGATATTTTAATTGTTTATGCAAATAACGCACCAAGTAGATGTACCCTCATTTGCATAAACTCTACTCACGTCAGGTCTTTTAGAGTAGCTTCACCAATCTTAACTCACTTTTAATATTCCGTCTATAAAAATAAAAGCCCCGGATTCCTTTCATTGTAATTCTATTTCTCAAAGATGACTTCTTATAACGCAGGAGTAACAGGCAAACTGAATTGATTTCAATATTCCCTCTACACTTTCCTTTAGATATTTTTCGTTCCTGTTCTACATTTTACATAAACTAATTTCCTTGGCAATATTGGTCTTGCGACAGTTCTGTAGGCACGGGCGCCTCCCTCAAAAAGAAACTCGTCGAGTCGGGCCTTCGACGACCAAATCAAATCACTCGACCTTATCGATCACCCCGAGAAAACTTACAACTAAATTTATTTGCGTATCTGTAGACACAGTTGTCGGTGGAACTTGACGTATATATCGATTTTTATAGAGTGAAAGCTACAACAGTAAGGTAGGTAAGATATTAATCCAATAGTGCTGCTGATTTAACGCAATTGCTGAGGTTGCATCCCCTTCGCAAACCCACAGGGCCAGTCACCCTTCACTGAAGGGGAAACGTTAATACGAGGATATGAGAATTTACTGTTTAATCCAGCTGCAGGCCAATTTGTTAATATTTTCATTCAATCCACTTAAAAGCATGGTTGTATGTAAATTTTAAACGGAAACGATATCATGTATTGTATGTAGCCGCGATATAAACGTTGAATGCGTTAGACAAATTGAAAAGCTAACTGTTAAATGAATGATTTAAAGTAGTACAATAAGTACACCAGTGGTAATATTAACTTACTTTTTACTTGTGTGTATTATTGAAGAGGCCATAAATTGTGGTTGGCATGTAAACACGGGAATGTTGGGTGCAGCACGTTTGATGTGGTCGGCGCGGACTAGCGCGCCCTTTATCAATTACGGCTAAACAAGAAAAATGACCGTCCGTAAGCCTACACAAGGCTAATTAAAGCAAGTAGGTAAATTTCGGCAAGAGCCGGTGTTGTCCCCGCACCCCATCCACCCGCGAGCCGTGTTCATCCCTCTCGGAACAGGTGGTTAAACTTTTGCGTAATTTCATTAAGAGAGGCGTATATTTTGATCAACACGCAAAAAAAAACACTTTTTATAAGCTTCGGCGTCCAGACTGTCTTACATCCGTGATTAATTTTAATTATATCCACTAATTTAATTTTTTAATGGAGACATTAAAAAATCTTTATGTTTCTTGGCTCTCCTAAAGATTTAAAATGTGACGTTATTTCTTTTTTAATCGTGGGGTGACAGTGTCTTCACCTACAGTATTTCAAAACATCAATAAATCATTCACGCTAGATTAAATAGTAGTTGACCTCTCCCTCCGAGGAGCAAACACCATTACGGGTAGTTTAGGGGTGTTCTTGAGAAAAAATCACACTACCTACCTATAGTAAACGCCTTGATTTTATAGAAGGACGTTTTAAAGAAAAAAAGTAATGTATTAGTTAAGTATCATTTTATCAATGCAAGGAAAATTAATACATAGAGATGTAACATACACCTTATAATCTAGATATCATTCTACTATGTAGATTTAAAAAATACTATAAACAAAATATAACATGAAAGTAAGATTATATTTTAAAAAGTTTAGTAACAAGTTTTCTAAGTTTGTAACCTACTTCAACGCGATCAAATTTAAACTACATCTAAAATACAATATCCAATAATAAGTACCTACTTAGAACATTTCATCAAAATATATTATATAACTTTAAAAGTTTATTTAAACTTAACTACTAAAATTGTCAAAGTGATACAAACTCAAGCTACGCCAAGTCAAACCAATAAGTTTGGCCAATACATCCGCCAACATTTCATCTGATATTAATATGCCAACCGTGAGATATGCGTAGGTATGCCGCAGGAATATGATAATAAGTTGTATACTAATATTTCAACTTCCACAAGGTTTTGTAAGGCTTTCACGCGTCTATATACATAAATATATTGGAATTATTTGCGTTATTTCATTCGTCTGAACGAAATAGAAGTGATATTATTATTATATATGATCCAATCCAGATACATATATGTACGTTGTTATTGAGGCAAATTGTTCGCTTTTGGTCTAGATCTGATTGTTTTATTAGACTGCCTAATAGACATTAAAAGAAAATATGAGTAGGTATTTATTTAGCTCAAGTGCTTTTTAAACATTCTTTTGTTTATATGTTAAATTAAATGCAACCATCCGAAAGCATTTAAACACATTTATAACTGACAAATGCTATAATCAAGCTTCATTTGAGTTAACATCATTACTCCCATAAGCTTCACAAAGTTTTAACATCGCATGTTTCACTTTCATTTCCCGGACATCATGCATTAACGTCTGTCTGTGTGCCTATTAAAAACGTTACCTCGACATGACATAAAACGTTTATTAATTCCACAATTTCATTCACCAAAATTTATGCAATTAGAGTATCCATCATATGAGATTTTACAGTAAATGGTGTGACATTAGCGGCGTGAGCCGACCTAAGTAGGTACGTACTAATACGAGCCTCAGGCGGATTAAAACTTTCTCCTAATGGATTTCAGACTCAACCTAATGAAATATAAACTCGTAAAATTCATATTAGATAAGTGTATTACCGAAAATAGCGCATCTGATTATCCTAAATTGTTAAGATTTGAAAAGCGACTTAGGCATGACTTTAACGAAGCTTACAATAGAGGTCGAGCCGGCGGCGCGGGCGACCCTGTGCCTACACGTTAGTTTCTCTGCACTGTCACCTACTTTGCATCATAATCGAATTTCCACAAAGTAAAACAAAATCTCGTAGTCACATTAATATTCAGCGATAGGGCCCGACGCATCGCCGCCGGATTGACGTTTAACATGCAAATTGCAATCTGAAAATCTAGCGAAATTGTGTGCCACTAAATATTTTCAACATTATTAATTCAGGACACAGTTGTTTGAATCGGCAGCTAGAATATAATTTAAATGTTAAACGAAATTGTGCCACTAACGCTAAATTAGACTGGGGCGCTAGCCGCCGGGAATTTAATCGGACAGGTGAATCTACGAAACATACATTTATTCATTTTGCTTTCGCGTTCATTTTGAACGTTTCCAGTCATATTGTCTAACTCATCTTCTCGGTTTCTAATTCCAGATAATTTTATTTAAAGTGCAACCGGCATTGTATTCGCCCAACCAAAAAGGTTCAAATTGTCATGGACTAAATAACAGGAAACCGAACCCGGGGAGACCCGAGAGACACTCTTAGCTAACACATCTATCTATTTTTAAATGACTACCCAAAAGACAAAACGCCCGCCCAAACGCAATACATTTAGGCTGATAGCCACGAGCCAGCGGGTCATTCTAAAAGTGCGGAACGATTAAAGTGAAAGAGGGGAGACAAGACGCCTCAGCTGTACGCGGCCCAGTGATGGATACGAAGAATAAATCAGGTCGCAGCACTCGTTGGCGATGACCAGATGTGCCCCCCACTAATGTATTACCTCAGGTCACTCAGTACTTTCAACTTATTGCCTGTACGCCACGTAACTGGTTGTAACTCGTATGACCTACCACCTTCGTAGGTAGGTCTTGTGATTTAATATTTATTTAGGCTTATTGAACTTGTATAACTTTTAGAATACGCTAGACTTATTATTAAGTATGTAAGTTATGTTATTGTACGAAGTTTCTGAAAATGATGAAGTTTTTGACCTGTGGGCCTAGTTAAAAGTATTTGATTTGAGTTGATTTTCGAATTCGGAATACTATCCCATATCATTTTGAATTCGTTTTATATGACAATTACAAATATATAGATAAAGCCTTCAAACTTAACAAAAATACGAGCGAAACGGATAATTTTAATTTAAATATCGATTGCGTTATGATTACGCAGTGCGATTGTACCAGGCCCTCGGAACTTTTGGTATTTGGCCATACTAAGTATTGTGCTGTATCATCAAAAGAGTTTTATTTGACAGTGATATAATTTACAGTAATGGTCCCGCCTATTACTAGCTTATATGACTGACTTATTTACTCAACTATCATGTTATTAAATATAAATCACAAAATTACTGTCTACAATTAACGGATGTGTTTTATTAACACCATTAATCTGCATGTCTCCCCTTAGAGTCACGAAATACCCCTTTAGGGTGTACCCTAAAGTTAATTTCGTAGACCAAAACATAGACGTTCCCGTTCAGTGAATAATAAGACATCCCCCTGGTGACGAAATAATGCTCCAGATAATTCTATTATTGCTCGAGATATCAATATGATAGATACTGTTATAATATACCTAGCGTTAAATTCACATCGGCTGGTCGGGAGATCTTGATAGTATAACAAAAGGATTGTATTGTATTTGAAGGGATTCGATATTGAGCACTATTACGTTACAACATTGATACAGGACCTTTGTTGTAAGGAATTTGATGTCGGTCTACCGATGCTGTTTAAGATTTTTGATCTACTCTGTTTTCGGTACTCAGAAAACATCTACCTTTTATCACAGTTAATTCTTACTTTTATTATATTGCTATCTTTCCAGAAGCGTGGAGTAGTTAAAATCATAAAAGTAATTGTATAGGTAGCGCCAACATACATATAGCTGCCTCCAATGATAAAGTTAGGTAGCATCGGTTGCCTGTCCGCGCCCAAAGTGCCCTGATAACTAACACGGAACACCCATCCCTATTGATCAAATCATCGAATTTCCGCCCCTTGCAATTGCAAACGTTCGCGAATTTGCAAGGGTTCTCCGGTGAGTTTATCGTATTCAGAATGAAAATAATTACAATCTTTCTTTATTCTTACTTGTCTAAAAGTTACTTTTAGACATTATTCCTATAACAAGCCTACTGTTTCTAACGCTAGAAATGACATAAGTGACCAAATTGCCTAATCCATATTTCACACAAACCCGAATGCCAAAATTACTCGTAATAAACTACCGTTTATAGTATTAACCAACCAGCCAACTAGCCAACTAGCAAACAAGATGAGTAATCAAACTGATTAGGTACCGCAGCATCGCATTTGATCATTGCACAACAATAACAGTCCAGCTAGGTACTGCAAACAATACACGAGATGGGAACAAACAGGATGTTTGACAACAATGGCGACACCTATCGACATATTTATATTCGTTAACCGCAGTTAACAAAAAGCCGCGGTATTTTCCCATCAGCTAACAATAAATAGGAGTCGGCTTCGACGGTAACGTAGAAATATAAACGGGAAATGATTCATTCCGAATTTCGACATATGCACGAATTGAAAGGTCGGCTGCGAGTGACGTATTTTTAATTACCTTCTACCGCGTCGTCGGATCGACTCCATATTGAATTTCTATAGTGGACAATAAATAAGTCGAGAGCCACCTCGGTCTCACGTTCCCTTTTAACTATCCAACCCGTGTAGGATAACGGTATCGTAATTAAAAGTCAAATCCATCTATTTTCTCTAACGTGTTACGAGTACGTAATGAAACCTTTTTCAGCACTCAACGGCATTGGCAATCATATCGATATCAAAGTCGGAACTGAAATCGTAAACGAACTGTATTTCTTCCGGCTTGAACGTAAAATTCTGTTCAGAAAGTATTAGGTTTATAAGGTGTGTTTAGGCAAAAAGTTAGGTATTTTAATTACCCCAATCTTGATCGAATCTCCGTGCTAGCTGATTGAATTTCCGGACCAGGCTGTCTCTCGTATTTGCAGAGCGTTGCGGGCGGCGGCAGTGCGCTCGCTCGCTCCGGCTCACTGGCCTGTGACGTCATGCCGTCGATTACATTTTTTTTATTATTTGCTACTGTAAACAGGTTGCTCATAAAGTCTACTCCTGTCTTTTTGTTGTGGCGTTCATGATTAAACGCGATATTAATAGAGTTTCCTTTTCGTCCTTTTTTCTGTTGTCTGGAAAGGTTACTTTTTATGCTGTGTTTTATACTCGTTGCATTTTATTTTCAAGTGCTTTGTACAAATATGCCAGCCTAACATTATTACTTTTACACAATGATAGGTAGGTTGATTTTCGATAAGGCAAAAAATAAAGTCAGTTCTAAAACAAGATACGAGTATGTTTATTCAGACAGACTATCACCTAAGATAACCAAGGCAGACGCCGTATCCACCTGGCCACTGATAACATCACTCGGCGAAAATCTAATTTCCTTGACTGCAGCGGTCAGACGACAGATGTAGACGTTTGGAGTACCTACCTATCTACGTATGTATAAGTGCGAGTATATTATTTAGAAACTCTTTGAAAGCTTCACAGGTAATAAGGAAACATTTTTCTCTACGTTATAATCCTGGATATGGGACATTTTAAAGGAAAAAACGTTTTTCCAAAACAACTTTGTTTTTACCGAATACTTTTTCCGTCAGCATTTTAATGAAATGCCAAAACAATGACATGCAATGACATAATATTTTTTCTAAGTCTGTCCTAATCATTTATAAGCCATATTGCTACAACTGTACAAGTATTATTATTTAAGTTACCTATTAAAATCACCGCTCACAACATACCTACACGAACGCACCACGATTGAGATACTCGAAACGAAACGTTAGCAACGTAACCGTATACTTCTGGGGTTCTATGATTGATGTGACGGGTAATAAGGCCCACAAGTATTGCAATTTGTTTACCCTTATCGCTTTAATATACTTTCGGTGCGCACAAAGACAGGTTTTCGTATCGTATTTTATACCGATCAACAATGCCGACCCCGACGTTCACCGATAATTGGAGAAAAAGTCCCCAAGGAGCCAATTTTGCTGACGCTGCTTGTAAAGCGGGTGGCATCCATACCAAGAAATAAATTATAAACGATCCATCACTCTTCGCTGTTGACAAATATAGCGCAACGCATTTAATATCATAACAGGAAAAACTTAACCAATAGCTTTTTTCACCGGCCAACGATAGCGTGATGGATTTGGTATTATTACTAAATTGGCCGTGTGGCTTGTTGTACTTATGTTTTCCGATCGGTCATTAATTTTCGTGTTCAACAGTGTTTTGAGGCGCTTTTGCTTCGTCATTTTGGAAAATTAATATTGTGATCTTATTGAGTAAATAATCCTTTTTTTTACACCTATTTTTAAACCATAGCCACCATGAACCACCATTCCTCTTTAATAAATTACATTTTCAAGAACCTACCCACTACTTAATAACGTAGCCTTCTAATAATGTTATAGTGGGTACTCAGACAACGTAGAACTTAATGAAATGTGAAAAAGTGTCAATTACATAGTGGACTCCAATAAATATAAAAGAAGCCAGACAAAAGCAATGCCCGCAGAAGACAATATAAAATATGAGATACAGTTACCATATAAGTACAAAGTTATTACATCAAATAAAACAGGTTCGACCGTAATATTATAAGTAAATATCCTTGTAATAAAACGAATACACTCTCTTGAATAAATATACTCAATTCACTTGAATGTCAAGAAATATTTGGTCAATAAACGCAATCAAAATAAGAGTTATTTAAAATAATGTGTAAAGCTATATTGTGAAGAAATGTTTTTCCAAATATTAAGTATCAATACAGTTCTTTTAATGAAATAGAAAAATAAAATCGATTTATGGAAATTTCTTTTTTAATTTTGTAATAATGTACTCTACCCATCATAAAATACCCAAAGTTTCAGTTCATAAATATTCACCAACAAGCAACTACATTCGCACTACCTATACACAGGGCCGAATATCTAAGTTTTGTGAGTTTTTATAGTGATCAATATGGTAGGCTCGGCGACATCCTTCGGCTCGCCACGTGTCAGTCATAAACCTGCTTTTACAGGGACGACAACCCCGCCCTTTGGGTGAGGACATTCAGGGGGATAGTCGCCGTAAAAAAACGGACTGTTAAGGACTCCGAAACTAGGTTTTGTCAGTCTGGTAAAATATATTGCGGATAGACGTGACTTAAGAAAGTTCTATTATCAAAGCAAGTCTGCTTGATTGATGACAGGAGCTGCGATTTGAAGAAAACGTTTTAGCTTTTTTTAGTGATTGAATTTTATTTTAGTGATGGAAATTGTAATCGATAGCTATACTTTTATCTTTCATCTTTTTTATCTTTCATCTTCTTAATAAATTAGATAACGCAAATAGTAAATTAAAAAATTCTAGGTTGTAGTAAGACATCAACAGTGTGAAGACGTCAATATATCCCCACATGAGAGAACATTCTATTTGAATTCGTAGTTCATAAACTATATTAAACCCACCCTCAGCTATCATTTTATTCCTGACATGATAACATAATATTAAACGTAAACCTGCCTCATAAGATAACACTGAGGTACCAAGAATTTTCATCGCCGTCGTCTTGCAGCCGCCTTCGCAATATAAACGCGACGTTCACGCAATAGAGACAACACTCCACTCATACGCCGCCTGACCTTGGTTAGAAAGAAACGACAGAGATTTCGCAAGCACGCCTTTAATTTCTAAAGGTTTTATTGCATTCCCCGCAAGCTCAGACGCTTAAACTTTATTGCTGTGGGATTAAAGTAATATTTGCAGCGACTAAATGATGTCGAGGCAATTTCATGATATTAAAAGCTGTCTATGTTAGAGTTCAGGTCAATAGTTTGGTGTTCCATGATAGTTTGCGTGGTATAATCGTCGCAGAACTTTCTGTCGTTCACATTCTTGGGCGACGACGTGCGATAACAATACGTACCTTTTCAACTATTTGCGGTGGCTAAATAGTTCGCCTCCTGTACTTCGTCACCGTAGGACGTGTCTACAGTACAAATACTCCAGTACAACCACTATTCAGTTCCACGTTTAAATCTGAACAAAATAAAAGTGCAGTACTAAAGTTTACGTTTCAAAATCGCGCATTACTGCCGCGATATTAAGTTTGCAATACAGCGTGACACGAGTGCGATGCAAGTTTACGGTTGAACGAGTTGGTAAAATTTTACAGAAAAGCGGCAGATAGCTATGAAAGAAGCCCTGCGCTCGAGAGGCGGTTGAAAAGGGATCGGAAATGTGAGCCCGTTGAAGTGCATTCGCTATTGGTGTCGTTTCCGGATGTACTCACAGCAACAAAGATACTTTTATGAACCCAATACTTTGCTACATTTATTTGATAGTCGCCACAGCGCAGGTGCCGCTCTGTTCAACCACTATCATAGATAAGACTACATTTTTAGTACATAAATTTCACTATGTCCGATAAAAATACGTGCTTAAATCTCAAATCCGTCTACAACACAAACCATATCCGTCTAAGTATAAATAATAACTACTTAGTACGCAGTTACAAAAAACCTCTTATTGGGAGTCACGTCATGTACAAGGCGATGTGTACGGAAGGGTAGCCCTCGATCGATCTGCTCACACCCTCCAGATATGATTAGCAGCTAATTGAATCCCGGGGTGAGATCCGCAGTTTAGTTTTCTAATTTACGGGACTTTCCTTTGCTTTGCACAGTAAAGGGTTGAATTTAATTATCTTCACGTCCACGACCCTCAACTAAAACTCACAAAAAATGGATGAAATTGCATCTCCATTTGAGAAAAAGCTTCGTTAACCTTCGCTCTCACTATTCTGACTTTATAATACACCGTATCACCGTAGCAGACAACTCGTAGCACCGCTACGAGAGTTCGTAGACCTTTTGATTCGTTATGGCAAATTGCTATTTGATATCCTAAAAATAAAAGATTTCTTTCGCTAAGTATTTCATTTTTTTTAAGTATCCAGTGAAAGGATAACTTTTTGCTTGATTTATGTTTTATGTAAGCGGGTTTATTTGTAGTTCATTTGTCTGGGATAAAAGGTTGAAATTTGTCTGACTTTTTTGACTTCTCTAATAGATTTCTATAGCCTTCTTACTGGTAGTTTTATTGCGACGCTAATCGGGTGATATTTTTTGCATGGAATTTGGTGATAATCACTTTCAAGTTGGAGTTTGTATTCAAGCGGCGCGCACCGCCCGCCGCCCCTGTGTTGCGAATTTGATAATGAAAGGACCCCACTTGTGTGCTGCAGAGATAATGTAAATAAGTATGCAAATTATACACCAAGTTCCATTCAAATGAACCTTTGCGGCTCTTTAAAGTTTTCCTCAAAGCTGAATCTAACGGTGTGATATATCTACTGGCGCAGAGATCCACCCTGCATTTGAATATTTTGAAATAAGGAAATGATGTACAAACAGACACGGATTCCTGTCGGAAAACTTTCTCCTCGAATCGTATTTATGATGTTATGAGTTTGCAGCAACAGACAGACCGACGCACCCAATAGGGACGCACGAGTAGGCAACATTATTAAAGTACGAGTATATAGCATAATAAAAGTTTGTAGGTGTGTACTTTTGTGTAGTTCATTGATTTGTAGATAGACGTGTATTTGAAATGTCTAAACGACATAAAATCAGAAACATCTTTCTGATAATTTTCATCATCAAAATAATGTAAGTAAAAACAATTTTTTATTTTTGAGAAAAACTTTACTTTTCATAATATAAAATTTTCAATAAAAAATACGTTTCTATGAAATAATAAATTTATGTTACAGTGAGCTTTTATACATATATGATTAAGTAAGTCAAGCCACTAAGAAAAAATACATAAACAATAATTAATGCACATCACTAGCTCGGTTTTCATTTCACCCGACATTTGGCACGGAATGTGTAAAATATTTTCGGTGTACCAAAGTGAAAGTGTGACGTGATAGCGTGTGACGCGGCGGTACATCAATCATTATCCGCGGCTCGTTCCACGATACCGAAGAAAACTCTAAAGCAACGCCGCTTTTATAATGTATCACATTAATTTAGAACCGACTTTTACAATCTCTTTTTTAAAGTCTCCCTTTTAAAGTCTCTCTTTTAAAGTATCTCCCTCCTTTATTAAGGGAAGCGTGCAAACAAAATAGATTGATACCGGAACTTGATAACGCATATTGAGTTGTATTTTTTTGGAAATTCTATCTGTAACGCAGCACTGAGATTTGTTATTTACTTTTACTGAATACGATTTTCTGAAATTGGTTTATTACTTTCTGAAATTCTTCAAAGAAATTACCTACCTACGTGGTTTTATTTTTAAGTAATATTCTTTGATAATATTGGTGTTCGTAATTTGTTATAGAACGCATGCGTAGATGTAGGGCCGATTTTTTAACCTTAAAATAACTTTTATCTGAAAAATAAATATAACTTTTTGACAACTTTCGTTTTAAAAAATATGTCAAATCGGCCTTAAAAGTAAAGTAGAATTATTTTAATGCTAGACCAACTCAACCTGAGCTAGTATTTTAGAAAATTTATAGGTTCTAAGGACTTTCAAATACCAACATAAATCGTCTGTAAAACTTTTTGACAATAAAAACAGATCGTGCATAAAAGTCTAGGGCGACGGTGACGACCTCTCCTTAGCTACACTAAGAATTTGGACACAAAAGTTGGCAACCCTAATGTTCATCCATCTTTCTCGTAAATAGTAACACAACCGCGAATCACTAAAGCTAGACAACTAGGAAAAAGTGTTCAGTTGAAAATAGAAACACAATTTATATCATTTTGCAAGTAAGTGAAGCGTTTATATCAAAGACGTGCAGTGCGCATTTCGCTGGCAGTACCTTGCACTTAACTGTGATACGTATTATATTTCCGATAAGTGCGATCCAATTTGTTCAAGTTCCGTGAAACGGCACCCAGAAGAATGTATGATAAACTGTCATTCAGATGCGGCACTCTCCGGGAACGACACACATTCCAGTTCGGGAACATCATAAATTGGGTTATCAATCAATATTACTTTCGTATCTCCAATTTATGTGTAAATTGCTTATATTACGCATACATGAAGAGACATTGTTCCTGATCATTGGCGCAGGGATGGGTATTACCGTTTTTGTGATCGTCGTTTGGTTCGTACCGCGCGCCGCCGATATCAGCGTGACTGTCCGACTATAAAGGTATACTGGCGTCGTTACTTGGTATTTTCTTACAATCTGAGCAAGTAGCGAGCAGGACAGCGCTCGTAATGGCCCAATATATCAAATAGGATTAAGTGTAAATGAGAGTAGCGCAACCGGCTGATACTTTGTTGTGCGACATGACCGGAATAGATAGGGAGCTATTGATTTTTGTCATTACCAGAAATAGAACAGTATTTGCTGTAACATATAAACGTATAGTTTATATCCAATATATGAAGTGTGTAAATGTATGACATCAGCAATATAGAAGCAATCCCCTTTGCACTTCATGCCGAATTAGTTTACCGAATACGAAACATAACAAAATGGAGTCTGCAAAGTAGCCCGAATAAATCGCATTTGTGAGCGACAGTAGGGCGCACGGGTGTGCGTCGAGACACCACCTCCCCTACGAATGCGAACATTTCTAGTTTCCACCTGAGTGACGCGCCGCACGCTCTATCAAAATATGCAATTTATTTTGGTATTGCTTTTTATTTCTACTTACATATACTCTTTGAAGACATGGATACACATTTTCCAAACTAAAACTGATCTTATGTTGCCAATAAACAAAAGTGATAACATAAATTTCAACAACAGTACGAATGAAAAGTAAGAGCAATAACCGCAGAACTTTCTTTCATTCATTTCAACAAAGAAATTTTCATAATAAACACTATGTTAAGGATGTTTGTTACACCGCTGGCTATTATATTGTCGCAACTGTCTGCAGTTAGTGTAACTACCACAAACTTGGTCGTAAACACAGTCCAGTTCAGAAAGAGAAACGAGTGAGCTCGTAATGAGCTTTTTGTTGGATATTTTACACACGATTAATGTGGACGGTGTGGATCACAGTGGCGACATCTCGGATATTTCCCAGACGTCGCCGTCTACCGACACGAGTTTCTTTCTTGATTAAAACTCGGAATAATAAACGGCGAAACAATTTTGCTTCGTCACACGGCGCCGCCGCTCGTCCCTCTAGAACAAACTAATATTGAAGTGCGGCTTCGTCATTTTAAACCTTTAGATGGAATTACTGTTATTAAATATTTAGACAGAACTATTTGTAAACATTCAACAGTATCCCTTTATTATACAGCGTGATGTCTGGAAAGTGCTTGATTTATTTGTTTATGAAGCTGATGAACAAGATTAAACCAGTAGATTGACACATCTTAAAAAAAGAAAATTCATTATAGCAATGAATAAAATAATTTCATTTTGGGTTTTGTGCAATTTATTAAAATTAAAAAAATTAAAACGATTTAAACCTTTGACGTACATTTTAAAAGTCATCTATTTATGAAACCTAAAAAATACTGCCAATAAAATTCTAATATACGAGTACTTTTACTAGTTACCAATGTTATTAGGTACAAGTCCGCGCCGAAAATTGGAAAAAGGCATTGATTAACTTAGTATGGACTAGCGGCGTCATGTTTTTTTTCAGTGGCCACAAATAATTATTATGTTACTTTGTTGTGTTGTTAAGTACACATAATATATGTTCAATTATTTTTATCCTAAGTTATATCGAAGTTGAGATTTTTGCATTTGAAGATTTTAAAAATGTCGTCAATATAAAAACTTCAATTACTGTCCTGCGTACAGAAATCTTAGATATGTTTTTGAAGGTTGTTTTTAGAGATTGACTTTACTGTTTCACGACCATTTGTCAATGTTACGTTACTTTTGGGTCTTGGGAAATAATAAAGACACATTACCTCGTTGTAGAGCAAGAAGTCATTAAGTGCAAAAAGGTAGTTTCGAGATAATAGTGTTTTAGAGACTTTTTGGTTTTTAATTCGAAATAACACATTAACACTTATAGTTACAAAAAAAACTACTATAGCATGACGCGCCCCTCTATATTACTATTTCAATGTGTGTAGCCATATCCATATGAAAGAGTTTCTATGTAGTTGTAGTATTCATTAGCAGGCCGGCAGATTTGTTGGTCAAATAATCATAACTAGCAAGACCGCACAAGACAACGCACGTGTCATTTTCATAGAGTATGTCAGTGCAGCGCCATACTAATAATAATGAGTAATTTATGACGCCGCTAGTCGAGCAACAAATCGCTGATTTGTTTTTGTTTCGAGAGCCGTCTTAGTACGGTGCACACATTGTGAGTTTGTTTGTACGCACACGTTGATACTTTCACAAATACTTTCAAACGTTTTGAATTTGTGGAGGGGCGCGCCATGTTATAGTAGTTTATCTTTAGATTGCGGTAAGTAGGTAGTTACTAAAAAAAACCTCAGAACCTTAAAAGGGTTTATAAGAATATATAGCTATAATAACTTCTTCGTGTTTAATGAGCTATCAAAACCAAATATCTCCGTTCCGATAAGGTTTAGAGAAATGTGTCCATATTAGTTTTTGATCGCATTATTCTGATCTTTCAAAATATCTAAGTTTCATTAGTGGCCATCCAACTTCAAAATGACGCCACTTTTACGCAAACCCCTTTAATAATTCAGCAAAGTTGGAGCAAAACCTACTCGGTTTTACGTTTTAGACCCCCCACCTCCTCCCTCCCCCTCATCATTAGTGCGCATTCTGTTACTAATTTTGAAAAGTGATCAAATTTAGAGATTTTCAATTCTAAGAAAGTTTTGCAGTCAATATGCCCTGATTTGTGACGACGTTTTTATTCAATAGAGATACTTAAAATATAACGAATACAATATATTTTTAATGAGCACAGCTCTTTCAAAGATGGCAAAATAAATAAAATTATTAAAAAGTTCAAGTTCAAAGTTAAATGTCATTTAAATTAATTTAAAACTAGTTGTATGAACAAAGTCATCGTAACGTTTAACTCACGTACCTAGCCACATTTTATCAAAACGCCATTGTCATTGATATTCAACTCAAATATGATTGTCATGAGTCGATTTTTTCCCGTGGGGGAAAGTTTCAAATAATCCTGATCCATCGTTACACAAAACTTGTAAGTTGTTCGCGTCTCAACGGATAATCGAGTTTATACTTGGAGGTCCGCCATCAATCATTTATCCCGCTTTCTCCGCGGACGGATCTGCACCGAGCTACGCGGAAAAACTTTAAAGTGTTCCAACTTAGTGTGACGTATCGCACACTCGCTTGTTACTTGAATAATGTCTCTCAACTATTTATAACTGTGGACTACTTGATGTAATCTATTATTGTAGATCTTGTGCTAACATCATGAGTTACGTTTTTATGACGTGTATGCCGCGAAGCTCTGTTTTTCCTTATCCGTCTTTGCTAAGAAAAAGTCAATCCATCTCTCTCCGTAACTTTGTGTTTAAAGTAATACAAGTAAAATGTTGCTGTACTATAGTTTTGCTTGGAAATTAATTAAGCCTAAAGCTCTTTCATTAAAAATGTAATAGTCTGATGCAGTTGCAAAATACAAAAAATTAATGGAATTTTCACATTACAAAACGCAGGTTCTATATAAAAACATCATTGCAGAAGTGTATAGAAATTGTTTTTTTTTTCAGGAGTATGTTAGGATCGTAGCAGGTGGCGTTCTTAGGTTTCTGCCTACCGCCATGGAAAAAAGGCGTGAGTTTATGTATGTAAGTATATGTTAAAAAACCAAAACAAGCAAAAAAACATAACTTTTTATCATGTAAGGTTAACCACGCAAATATTATTGACGATCCAATAAATCTGGTATCAAGTCACCCCGAGTGAGGCAAATAACACAAGTAGACACGAATCTATACGGATACTGGTATGAGTGTTTTATGAGCACTCAAGTGCCTTCCGGACTGGGATGTTTAAAACTCTCGCGAGCAGGGAATCGAGAACATTCCACTCGCACTCACGACACGACAATGTCGGATTTGATCTCGAACGACGACATTTTTATGAGCGGTTAAAAGTTTATGAATATGCTTACAGCTACAGATTTTTACTTACGCTTTTATTTAAATCCGTCGTCGAATAAATGTAAGCAAAAAAAAAAACTTGACATTATTTGCTTGATTTTGTCTCGAATCCACTTTATAATGGAAGAGGAGGTATACATAATCAAGTTTTATGCACGTTTTAGACACAATGAATATTTAGAGTGATATCAATTTTACCGCGGTGTTTTACGAAGCTATAACATTTTTATTTCACGATCAATAGGAAGAAATAAACATAGCAACATGTATAAAGAGGCTGGTGCAGTATAATAAGAGTAGGTACCTACACAAAGAACAGCTTATTATAATAATATAAGTACACAGTAGAAAGTTCATAGATTACACTGATATGTACAGCATCTGAAATCATGGGAATCTACAGAAATTAAACAGAATAAAGCAAGTAATACCTATGTATAAAGACTAAAAATTTTATAGACAAGGAGTAGTAGGTAAATACACCTAACATCAATATCAAAGTAAACATAGTGGAATCTAATACTTGTCTGTCAATAACGAAACATGGAAAATTACCTACACTGTTACCAAACGATAACTTTGCTGTATTTATAAACACAATAAGCCAATTAAGTGTAGAGTATCTACACAAAACACGATATCGAAATTCGTAAATAATTATCGATTAAATACACAAAGATTCCATGACATTGCCTAATAATAACATATTGAGTTCAATTAGCTTCAGTAACAACGTATCGCATTAACAGAATAAACATTACCTACACAGTATTCTGTACAGTTCGAAAGTCGTTGTTTTAATTCAAGCGAGAGCATTATAATAATAGTCAAAGACGACTGTTTTGAGTTTTAACAGCAAACACCACTTCTGAGAAGCTCTAACAATACGGCATCGTAAAAATTAAATTACAGCGAATCTCCGAGGAGGTTTCAATTTTCAAGCAAGACTCGAGATTCCATCTCCTCTTACGAAATGATATTGCATCCACAAATACGCCTTTACTGCCTTTCCGTTCTTCGCCATACAACATTAATATTAAACCAAACGAATTAGCAATCCTAACACTAATAAGAACGTCAGGTGAAATCAGAGCTGCAACGTTCACTTATAGAGCACCTGGAATTACTTTTAGTGGAATAAATAGAAATGTTAATTTGAGACTGTAAAAAGTATCGCAGGAGCGTAGCGCGACGGCAAATTAGAGGGAATGGAATATAGTTTACTTTAAGTTAAACTTATTACGGTCCTCGAGAAACAAGCAGTGAGAGGCTCGGCCGGCGCGCGGGTCAAGTGCCCAATTTGTCACCCGCGCAAACTTCCGACTACTTCGGCCGGGGCCTGTTCGATTCCATTAAACTTTCGAGACCTTTTGAAGCTATTTTCTTGTTTGAATCAAGATTTGCCTAATTCATTTCGGTGTCTACCTACTTGAACGACTTCGACGTTGGTTTAACGTTTGTAAATATGTCTCGCCCAGAAGATATCTTAGAATTAGGGTCGTAATTTAAGGGTTATTCTATGGGCTTCAAAGATCTAACTTTAGTAAGAGTAGGAAATCCAAATGAAAGTCCCGGAGACGCTTACAATGCGCTATCATAAAAATTAAATTACGGTAAGAGTTTCTGTGTAAGTGCGCGCCATTTCAGCGAGGCGGGTTAGGCGCGGGCGACGGAGCCCCGCCACATCAAAGCGCCTCATCCTGCGCCCGGCTCTCACCCAAATCAAATTTACCAGCTTTCTTTCTTTACTTCTTCTTTCGTCACGGTCCTGAGACTAAGTCTTTGACCCATGGTTTGTTACGTTCCAACCTGACTCTATAAAATTTCAGGGGACAATGAAAAGCTGGCCTCGGTAAGCCAAAAAATTCATTACAATGTTGCAAGAGCTTCGAAGCTAATGAAAACGAAAAGTATAAACAAGGGGAAAGATGAGAAGAGGAAGTTTACCGCACCCGAGGGTTCTGTACTATCTAAAGACTTTGTTTGGGTAAACAATTAGTCTTTTCTCAACATTTTTGAACCATTTACTTAACTTCGAAGTGGCTTGTAATTTACGTTAACAACTCTAAGTCCCACTTATTTCTTTAGATATTTTTTTCATATTGTTTGTATGATAAGCGAACCCGGTCGATTGGTCTAGCTTTACTACAAAGTATTTGCGTGAAATAAAAAGTTTTTTTTTAATATATTAATTTTATCATGCATATATCAATTCATAAAAAATAATTAACGCTGATTTCTCAAAATAGCAGATAAAACGCAAAAAAGTCCTCCCTCACGCAATAATCCTATAGCAATTTTCGTTTAATTTTCCCGCAGAACCCTAAGGCCGTCAAAGCGAGAAGTAAAAGAAATTAAAGTCCAAGTTGTTTACGTATACACGCCTGGGGCATAGATCAAGTGGCTAATTTGTCAGAGAGGCAACTCGGTGGCACCGGCGCGGTCTAGTACCTACGGGCGATGCGATTCGATTAAACTTCAGCCGAAGTCCCAACACAAGAACAAGGCCTACTTAACGCGCTTCTACATTTACGGTGGAAACTTAATTAGCTAACTCGGCAGACTCGGCAGCAATGTATGTGCTATGAATGTTCTGTGTGTTATTATGTTTTTTTGTAGTTGCGTAAGCCTTCAAATAAAATGCTTATTTTTAAGAACCCTAAGTTTTGTATATATCTTAATTAAATATAATTCTGAACTTGTCTTAATTCAAAATATTAGATAGTGATTTCAAAACAGGAACTCTCATTTCCAAATAAGAAACTACTAACTCACACAAAGTCGTTCCACTATTAAATTTTACCACATTTTATAGAACCCTTATCTTCAAACTTAGATTAAAGGAGTTTGTACACCAAGTTTGTTTTCCTCCGTAGTGCATATCTATGGAGATCAAACTACGGAGGTATAATTTTAGTTTGCATGTTTTAAAATACATTTGAAATTACTGTTTTAGGACTTTTCGAAGAATAATCATAAGTAAAATGAAAAACTACACTCATTGTTTTTTCCAATAATACAAATAAGACATTTTAGACTTTAGAGTATATTTTACCACAAACAATATTGACATAAAGTTATTGTCAAGTGGTTTTATGAACCACAAGAGAAATATTGTTCTTTTTGAAACTACTTACGCTCACTTGAAGAACTGAAAAGTTATTAAGTTAAATAAGACTTCAATAGAATAAAAATACAATTTATGCCAATATGGTAGGTATGTTGAAGTGATTTTAAATACAGATATTGGAATTGTGATAAATGCTCCGTTGAGTTTACTTCATATTGTAATGGCCGTCTGCCCTTCTGTCACCTTTTCCAGCTTATAATAATGTAATTCATCAATCTCAAGGTCACACCTACGATTGTAGCTGGTCAAGTACATCATTAGTATACAATTCAATCCAATGTACTCGCATATTATTACATTAGGTCGATTTAGTCGATTAACCAGCAATTATTGTTTTGGTTCAAGGTCTTGAGTCCATAAAACTACGCATTTTAGCATGACTGTTTCGTTTGATAGCGAAAAATATGTAGTTACGCAGGCATACGTACTTGCTAGTTTCAATCCAGCATTGAACCAGGCCAGATATACCTATATAAAAGGTAACGGTAAAGTTAACATTTACTTTCAAGTGTGTGGATTTTGTATATTATGTTTTACAAGATTCTGATGATTCAGATGACGTAGGTCTAGAGGCTCTAGGATCTCAGTCCATTATTAATTATCACTACTGAACCCACACGTCAGTCTTCATTGTAAACGTTAAGCTTACTATGAAATAAAATATTTTTGGTATTACTGAGCAACATGTGTCGCACTCGTCACCTGTTCAAAAATAAATGCGAATTTCGTTTTTGAATTCTGTTTTTATCAAAATCAATAATACGCCGCCGCCGTCACACATGTTTCTCAACAATCCTTGTGAAAAGGTATCCAAATGTTAATATATAAATTTTATCATAACGTATTTTGAAAAAAGTGTTTTAGTAAAGTAAATGAAAATGTAACGTAAATGTGGTTCCTTTTCTTTTCAGAAGGTTACAGGCGTTACAGCCTGTCAGATATTGTCGAAGTTCTCCACAGTCATAAGTGTTTTACTTCTTTGTTTTTCCTGCTCTTCTTAATAATTTTGTAAACCAAATTGTACTTAGGCTTTATCCGAGTTATGAGCTTGTCACCTTTATCTGCACTTACCTTCAGACAGGTACAGTCGGTCAGGCTCGACCGGTTGTTCGCAGGGGCGGTGGCGCAGGGTGACGTGCAGGCTGGGCCCTCTCGGAGGTACTTCAGGAGGAGCGGGCTCTGGAGGTGAGTCGCACTCGCGCTCGCTTGCTTGTCCTCCGTTGCCTGAAGGGGCTGTACATAACAATAATTTGAGAATTACATATTGTTACAAATATTTTTGCCTACGTGGCTTTGGACATTAGTTCGAAGACGTGTGACAATCACCAACACGCGCTGGTCCGGCAGTAGATTGTTGCCTATTTCCTCTTTTATTTTTGCGTGAATGTGGTATTTTCTGGTTACCTATTAGATACGATACAATCAAGCAATTAGGTAGTTATAACGCAGATATGTAGCCGACCATACGCGCGTTTACGAAAAACGTGCGTTTAAATCCATACGCATATTATTAACAGTAGGTATGCAGATTATTTTTTTCACTACACTAATAGATATTTTTGTTATGCTAATATAAATCAGTACTAATAATAATCTATACTAATTATTATAAAGAGATAAAGTTCGTATGTACGAAGTTATCTCTGGATGATCTCTGTCCGATTACAAAAAATCTTTTACTTTTAGAAAACTACACTATTTCCGAGTGTCATAGGGTTGTTTACGGTATATTTGGCTATTGATTTACTCGTAACTTAAGTAGCCGCCCGTACGCGGGTTGGCATACTATGCACACGATTAAATTAATACAAACAGTATAGATAAATGTAACATAATATTATAAACAGTAAACAGATTTAAAAGTGTTTTATAATAGATTTTTCATCCTAAGAATAAAAACAAGCAAGAATAAAGCAACCCAACAATAAATCAATCAAGTAAAAATTTGCAACCATTTAATAATATTATGACGTCACGATGTTCGTCTCCCAAAACACGAATACAATGCGGTTCGCTCATTGTCTCAACGTACCTACGTGCCAGTCACATGCGTCGGAGCAACTATGCCAAGCATCCTTATCAAAGGCATGCACCCACCTCCGTAATACGCTCATAATAGGTACACTACAGAATGCCTAAGTACAATAACTAAACTGGAATCCGACACTGAATATGTGTAATACCTTCCATACCTCACATTACTGAACGGCATTATTATTGTTGATGCTTGCAGTTATCATTACATTCCCGTCGTGGAGATATGCGGTGCATGTATACCGACTAAGTGACTAGGGTGTATTACTGGGTTACTGTTTTTAACTGTTTCTAAATAACAACAATTAAACAAAGAATTATTTTTAAACTTTTTAACATTCACTATAACACTTTTTTATGACGTTGTGGACACAGTTGTTGAGCGATTGGCCGTTGCGTAGCGTGCCGCTGGTTCAATTCCCCTAAGTAACAAATAGTCGTATGACCTAAAGATAGTTGTTCCGGGTCAGGTTTAATGTGTAAGTATGTAAGTTTAATTTTGTTTGTTAACGCATTAACGATTCAGGGGAAATTGCTAGTGTACGCAAAAAAGTACGTAAGTAAAATATTAATTTTAAAATTAAAAGGACCACTTTCACAGTCTCAGTATAAACAAAATGAAATTATCTACCAGATAGGTTAACCAGAACTTTATTCGAAGGTAAAACAAGCCATTACTCTTATTTAAAGGTAAATAACAGACATGCTTGAAGATTTTCGTTTTTCAAACAATCCGCACTCTATTTCCACTTCTACATTTCGATTAGGAACTGATAATGGACTTGAAAGTTAGGCGAAGGAACTCCTCGATTGCTAAGAGTACAACAACTGTAATTGGGATAATCTATTTGGGTTCTCGAGCAAATACTACAGGCAGGTTGGTAGTCAGGCAATTTGCTCTGCTTTAGAGCATTCTCCTGCTCAAACTTTGACGATTTAAAGCAGTGAATGACCTAAATAATCTTAAAATATTAATGTTTAAACTTCTATCCTTCAAATACTTGTTCTTTTTTAAATCAACTACTAAAAATACCCTGTTATATAAAGAGTACTGTATCTTTGGAAATACTAGTACGATGAAAAAATATTATTCCATTGATATAAAGCTATTGTCAAATGTCATAGGAAAATAAATAAATCTATACTAATATTATAAAGAGGTAACATTTGTTTGTAAGTTTGTATGTAGGGGGTAATCTCTGGATCTACTGAACCGATTTTGAAAATTCTTTCACAAATTTGAAGCATACGTTATCACTGAATGCTATAGGCTATATTTTATTTCCAGAAAATTAGGGATCCGTAAGAAAAATCACGCGAACGAAGTCGCGGGGAGAGTGCTAGTGTTTTATAGAAATCCCGCGCGGACGAAGTAACGGGCTAAAGCTAGTAGGTAAATCAATAATTTATAGTCATGTGATGGCAATAGGCTCGCCCCCTATTTCATGGGACTTAAACATAACTAGCCAAATGTGGGTGTACTAATGGCTACACCTCTGCCTAACCCTTCGGGGAATACAGGCGTGATGTTATGTTTATGTAATACTTATAATACTACCGTTGTTAAGACAGAGTCGTGCATTGCGCGCATTGTTTTCGTGCGGGAACTCGTCAGCTCGTCGACGACGCTGCAGCGTACCTCCTGGCTCCGCACTAAATATCTCCTCACCTAAGGAGAAAAAAAAATATCTTGTATTAAGTATCATACATCTGACTTCAAATCCAAGCAATAATACTGTACTGTACGAAGCTAACCTATACGATTTTACAAACATATTTTGAGAATATTCTACTTCAATTTTTTGGGTTATCTATGCCATCATATCAGCCGAACGAGCGACGTCCACTGCTGGACATAGGCCTCCCCTTTTTTTTTGAGGTGGTAAAAATCATCGAATGAGTCCTTCCGCCCTGGGTGGGGCGGAAGGGACTGTCAGACTTTTACTGACTAAAAAACCGCCCTGTTCCTTCTGTTGCCCTTTACGTTCCGGGGCCACGGTATCCTGTTAAGACGTCCTGCGACCCCGGCGCATCCCGTAACCCCGGCATATAGGCCTCCCCTTAAGGTTACCACAATGCCAACCGGTTCTACGCTACCCGCATCCAGCGGTTTCCCGCTACCTTTACCAGGTCGTCAGTTTCTTTCTATTGGACTCAATTACTAGGTAGGTTTACAAATAAATAAATTAAACTTATTCACTGACATTGGTCTCTTGCATCAACTATTTATCATGACTACTTGTATAATTATATACCTTTCGAGTTCCTGTTTCTTCTATAAAATCTTCGGTTGGTGCTCTCATGAGGAAAGGGGGATGCTTGCCGCTGCGGGCTGCTGGCGTATCGCGGCAGTTCCTCACCACCCTCCGACCCGTAGATACGACGCTGCTCATCTGTGCCAAATGTACGAGTTTCATTAGCAACTAACAAACCGACAACGAGGTAGGTAATTGGTGCATTTTTATTTGGGTCTAATTAAACGTGAGTGGCCCCAAAGGACACACAAAGGTCAGACCAAATGAAGTCTCTAATCTTAGGATGCTTTTATTTCTCTTAAGCATGACCATTGAGCCATGTAAGTTATTATAGGTATAATTGAAACAGTTTCTAATATATCGAATCCATTAACTAAAGAGCAATTTTGATCTAGACTTTAATCATCTTAACTGATCCGTAACCCTAAAGGTATGTAGCTCCAAAACAGCTGATAGATAATAGATTATTCAAAGACCCGCCTTCATTAATAAAAATAAAACATATTAAAATTCAAATCCTTACTACGAACAAGATTAACACCACATTTTTTACATGAAAAAGTTTCCCAACTCCCGACGTTCCAGTTATGTTATGACTAAGTAATAATTTTCAACACTTTATACAAATAGGTCAGTATAAAAGTTAAGGGCGCAAAGTTTGGAATTTATGAGGCGGTTTGTTTGGGTAGGTAATTCTAAACAATAACAAACAAAATGTATAGGTAGGCTGCCTAAGGTTGTACGAGCGGGCGTGAGTCGGCCCGCGGCGAATCGAACCCGCGTGGTTCTACCGACTATTTCGCCAAACAACGTGCACTATAAAAAGAGAATGTGCAGAAGGTTTAACTGTTTATTTGTAAGTACATGAATTATCATGAGTAGATACATAAACAGAATCTCTCTATTAAATGGGGGATAGACATACTCCTTCATACAAATTAGTCATACGCGCTTCGATTATGTGTTTTTCCTACAAATCCAAGTAACCAAACCAAGTTACCATAATTAGGCAATTTTTTCTCAGTCATAACTAGTAGACTATATAGACTATATATAGACTATAGGTATCACGGTATGTACCTGATGTAAGTAAACCTACTGTCCGTTTTGTGTCTATGTCACGGCAGACTAACAAAGGCCTGCTCAAATAATTCCTCTAAACATGCACTGCGGATGCCTGAAAAAATAACAGCTCTATCCTGTTTGGAATCAACCATGTTCATTAAATGCATTATTTTTAAAGGTAGGTACCAACATGTAAATACACGGTAACTAAGATTACAGCTAAACTAAGAGTATCTGAAACATCTCAGTTGGAAATATATCCTGAGTCAAATGTTTTTTACGAATAATTTGTACGCCGAAATAATATCTAAGCAAAAGGACAGGGTCATATGACTTAGTCAAGGTTTTCCAAGAGAACCCCAATTTGAGACACATTGAAGTCTCGATGAAAATGAAAAACGAAACCCCCAAAATGTAATAAATAAGCACCTTCAAAGAAAACTTCTAAGTAAACTTGTAACTACACCGTGCCTATGTTGTTACGAATGGGTATAAAAGAAAGTTGTTGGGCGAAAGAAAATGAATTAAAAATACTCGTTCAGATTGGTAAGTTTCGCAATACTTTGGAAATTTGTTGGCAACGTTAACACAGCTCTCCGTAACGAAACGTGAATAAATTGAAAATAAGCAGAGAGACGCAGTCATTTGTAACTTTAGGGAAAGCATTTTAATATTTTTTGAAAGTCGACGATGAAAAGATGTTAAGAACTGGCATAACGTCGACATAAAAAGTATAAACATTATTCAAGTAAGTAAGCCAGTAAGCGAATCACCATCGCTCAGTGGCTATTTATAAAGTTAAGGGAGCCCTTTGTTTATCTCGTATGTATGCACACAAAAACAAATTTTAACAATTCAAAATTCCCAACTGAAATAATATTAAAGGGTTTGGATGTAGCGTTTAATGAAAGTTAAGTCGGCACAGTCTGTGTAGCCAACGGCTGTATGAAACTAAACACCTTGTTTTAGTTTACTCAACGATTCTACAAACTCAATTAGCATTACAACCTCTGAAAGTCACTTTAGGCGAAATGAAATTATGTACGAAATAAACGCGGTTTGGGTGGATACGCCTTACATGAATATTTTCCGGGTAACGTTTCCTATTCCGCACTGTTTATATCGGAGTAATTTGTTACGGTTTATGGTTATGATGTATTAAAGTAGGTACTTAGGTAAGGACGACGACCGCCAGGTAGACCGAGCCCGGTTTGAGCTGCGGTATTAACCCTACAGTCGGCTAATTCGAACACGGGTTTCTGATTTAGCATATTTTCGGAAGGGAATGGGAGAATTGTGAACTCGTGGAACCTAGGATTAATGATGACCGTGCCATCGTAATAGTGGGAGCAAACGGCATCGCTTAAGAGTATATTGGTCTGTGATATAAAACCGATTATCATTAGAATACTACTATCGTATGTATTCGCGTTTACATTCGAAATAAAATGGGACATTCAGAGGTACGAGACAAGTAGATACATAAATCACAATAATCAATAAAACATTCCGTAATGAAAGGAACAAAAAGGTTTTCAAAATTCAAATTACAATAATTAAACTACAATAAAATTCCATTATTTTAGTTAAAATATTTTTTTTATTTTTTATTTTAAATGTAAACCTAAGTAAGTAGAAGTACTAATCTACGAATATAACCAACAAAATACACGACAGTATACGTTCTTTGTACTATTAACCTAAATAAGTAAATCACAAAAAAATGAGGACTACTACAGTTACTATTCTCATCACTCCTGAAATAAATTATTGTACCTACTGCATGAATATTTAGAAAAATATATTCAGTACGAATACATATTCTTCATAGTTTCGAATTGCAAAAACTAAGGCGCTCCACCCACTGAAGATGCGTCCCGCCGCGGTGAGCAGAGCGACAGATAACGCGCGCGGCGACGGAGGCGCAGATCTGCCTTACTTAGCGGTGAAATCTGCTCCCCCGCGCGGTGAAGCAGATTACGACGGCCTCGCGCTAAATAAATTTGTCTACGTCGAAATCCATCGTGCAAACGTCTTTACAGTATAAAATCACGCCCGGGACGGCAGAGCCGGTGTGTCATATCCCGCGGCACGCCCTGCGCTCCCGCGCAGATTGGCAGAATCTGCGCGCGGTGCGCCTTCCCGCTCGTTTCCGCGTCGGCAGTGTGTTGTGCTAGGCGTGATTTCTATATAAATTGAGATACTTGCATACAACGGTAAAATCTGCCTGAATAAATCTGCGACGGGGCGCGGGGCAGTGGGTGGAGCGCCTAACTATGATGAGAGAGGTGATGTATGTATAGGTAGTTCTACGAGTTATAGCTTTCCGCTTTATACTAAAAATATTTTAAAAGACTTAACATACGCTTCCTTTCCGTCGAGTCTGAAATGCAGGCAATATTTGGTAAGTTCGACTTTTTTTTTTCTTATTATAGATCGTATGAATATTTAACTATTAGGCGTCTATACCACTACATGATTATGGACCTTATTCATATGGTCTGAGGGAGGAGATTTGAAAGGCAAAATATCTGGTTCAGAAACGCGATGCTTCCCTTTAGTAAACAACTCAAGATTGAATATGAAAATTTAATCGACTAATTTAATCGAAGAGAGATACCATGTAGCCGTCGACGGCTGAGTTATTAAACGTGTCCGCGTAGGTATTCAACTTAAATATATGAATTCATAATAAAATTTTATGCTTCAAGTAGGTACTTTCTTACTATTGGTAATAGCTACATATTATTAGTACAGAGGTAAACAGAGAAATCATAGAAGATATATTTTTTATACCATAACTTATACATTGTGTTCTGCCAAAATCTTTTATAGGCAAAGAAATGAAGGTTCGAAGTCTAGAATTATTCAAGCTGAGACCTACGAGCGGCGTTCATTTGTAAGCCGCCAAAGTTTGACAAGTTAGGTTGCATTTAAATGCTGCCGGTGGAAGGCTCAGCACCAAGCCGTGCGAAATTAGCATTTTTCAAAGTCGTGGCTGCGCATTCTCACCAGACCTACCTATAAATGCATTATAATACACGCATTGCTTTTTTACGAAAACTTCCTGAAGATTTCCAGGTAGACATCTATAAAAATAAAAAGTTTTCGCATAATAGCAAGCACTTGTGATAACATTAACAAATAGTAGTAGCCTTGAAGAACCCCGGGAGCACTGGAGCTGACGTGCACTGCATAAATAAACGGAGATCCCGCCGCTATGAAATTCATATTTAAAAAATGTTAGCTGAGTAATAGTCTTCTTTGGGGAAAAATAATAGATTCCTTTACTCCTGCGATGAAAATGACCTGAATTAAATTTTCACATTCAATCGTCGCTGTTTGCCCCTGAGAGTGATCGCGGCCCGCCGCCGCTGCGCCCCCGCCCCGCCTCCGTCCCGCTACCGTCTGTCGGTTCTCATCATACCTATTTTTGTTTTTCGACAATATAATCGCAGACAAAATTATACATCGCGTATGGAAGAGTTATGGCTTTTCCCACGGGAATAGTAGTGCGAAAAGCGAACTCTATAAGACATCTCATGACGTACAACCGTTGATGTGTGGGTATATTTTAAGAGAAAAGCTTAAACATATAGAGGATTTTAAAATTTTCATGGATTTTGGCTGATGTAATTAATAATTAATACTTAGGTATTAATTATTAATTACAAAATTTTTTGCAAAATTTTTTCAAAAATTTTTGCAAAATTTTTTGACCTGATTTAAATCTTTTAAATATAAAACTTTTTATTTTCAGATCACTACTTACCTAAATCAAATCAAATCACTTCTTATTTGTTAGTAGTTATAAGTAAATACTTATAAGACTTCAGCAAGTAATATAGTTGCAACATCTCCCACGAATAAAAGTGTTTATAGATGGGAGCTGGGTAGAGCTATAGTAATAAAAGAAAATTAGTTATTATAATAAAATGTATTTTAAGCCTTAAATGAATATATCACTAATTTTCATGAATAGATATCATTATTTTGGAGCTAAAATCCATTCATTAATTCAATACTCAGTTTATATAGGTACCTTCTAAGTTAATAAATCTGTCTGGTTCGGGATCACTTAAATTAGTAGGTATTTAATCAAGCAATCGACAAATTAATCTGGATGCCAAGTTTCAGTAACTTCATCTGTTTACATATCGCGGGAATGTTGTCTAGATTATTTAACTTAGCCATTAAGTCGAGCAAGATAAAATATTAGATCGTACTGAAACCACTTAGAGCTATTTCCCCGGGATTGCGTGATAGCAACACTTAATTTACAAGCTCCATTTAATTTGAACTATTTTGAGGCTCAGGCAGGAATTTAAATATCTGCAGATAAGGAGCTCACGCGAATTGTTCGCTGCCGCGCGCCAACGACTGAGCGCTCCAGCTAAATTACGAGATTAACGAATTAATGCTACACAAATTTCAGGGTTTTTCTTTGGATTTTTCTATTAACCCTTCATAGAAATATAGACATCCCAGATTATGTCTAGATATCACTTAAAAACCGATGAAATAATTCAATATGAAACTATAAAAGTAACCATATAATTAAAATATTACTGACACCCTATTTCGCGAAATTGTGTACCCAATATTACCCGCTTATCTCAAACAATGATGCAGTCCTCGTAAAATGTAAATACCTAAGTATACATAGTATGTTAAAACCTAAATTGTTTCCGAAAGTTCAGAATATAGCAACTGTTTATCGAGAAAAACAAACAAATAAAAAATAAAATCAGAATTAAATGGAGAAAATGGAAACTAGTTGCTTAAATTAATGTAGGTCCATGGTAAAATATTTTTTGAAACAGAACGTGGGGGCCTGGGAGCAAAGTGCAGAGATTAGACACGGGGACCATCAATTACGCGTAATCCGAGACACGTGCGAGCCGCTCATCGCATCGCAAACCTATGGGGATTATTGAAATTTTCTATACCCACACGCGACGTACGCGTTCACATACAGCCGCTTATAGGCTTTGAAAACGAGATAAGAAATTATGCAAAGGTTTGTAGCGTGCAATTACAATGTGCAAATAAATAATAAATCATCACGAATACTGTTAAAGGGAGCTTTATGTTTTATTATATAAAAATCTGTACTTGTTTCCAATAACATGACAAACAAACAATCCTTTCAGTTATATTATGTAGTAATGTAGGTACCTGTCCAACACTCAAAGAGCCATCCACAGCGGTCTCAATTTCACACCTATTTTGCGAATCTGACCGGTAGTTCAATCAATCTTCCTGCAGATTGGATTGGTGCTATATTTAGACGCCTGCAGGGACTCTTGATGAGTCGTGTCTATGCTCACATCATCCCTAAATCACATACTCAAACGACGCATTAGTAGTTAACTGAAACAGTTAGACGTAGTTGTAATCAGCACCTAAGTTCTACTTAACAAAGATCTTAATTAACTAGTATATAGATGAGATATATTGTTTTATGGTTATATAGGAATAAAATATTTAATTAAATGTATTCTTTACGAATCAAATAACGCTTTTATTCTGGAAAACATACCTTTGGCCATACTGACGGAAAAATTTAGAATTTAGCCTATTAAAAACTTTTTTAAATCTATTATGTTACATACACAATATAAAATACTACAGCTACGTTACAGATATCGTAACGCTTTCTGAACAGTATGACAACTTGTAGGAAACAACACCATAGTTTTGTTCATACTCAAGTCCGCTGCACCTACTTAGTGCTAGTACCACAAGTATGTCCTGTGTACTTAGTGTTTCGAGCTCGACAAGTGACGTAAGTACATAATTATAAAGTTCACACCCGCTATATAGTGTAACATTGTATAATAATTTTAATCATACGTTACGAGTAACAGAAGATTAAGATGTTGTATTGTTTATAGCAGTATTTACATAATTTAATGATGTGTGAAGTTAATAAACGATGTGAAGTTGATGAACGATGCTTAATGAAATAAAGCGAAAATGGAATAAAGGCTTATTGGGGAACTAAGGTCACCTAATCCATTAACTAGAAGAGAATCACTTATTAGAAGGTCTTGTTGTCACAGAACTAAGCGTTCACTTTAATACCATAACTTGAGTGACAATTAAATATGTAGCTTCGCAAATCCAAGCGCCTGTCCGCTAGGCAGTCTTGTAAAATATTCAATCAACCTCGTTGGGTAACTAAACAGAATAACCAATTAGATAGCTACTCCTCGCCTAATATTCATTACTTACAGTAAAGATATCTGTATATATGCATGCTATTGTTAGTTTATGCGTCGTAGTTATATATATATCTACCGTGACTGAGACTATTGTTACACTGAGCCATATCTGGGGAGAAAACGGTAATTAGCTTCAAGCGCATTCAGCTGTCATGATTCGATTGCATGTATGCACATATCGCGAGTTAGGATACGATCAGATTTGCATGCTTAGCTATGCATGCGTAAGCACGTCGTCGTCGGAAGTCGAGACGAGCTCGACGTGTGTTTCCACCCTTACAGAGCATTTCTGCAATCGATGAGACTTTTCCGTCGCAAAGAGTCGGTCCCCTTTAGCAAGTCTACAACGACATCCGACATCCATAAATGCATGTATTGTTAAAGTATAAAACAATAATTTCTATGCAGTCCTGTCGTTGGCTCATACAAATTGAAATAAACAGAGCTAGTTTATATCTATTGCTTTCTTCAGTGAACTTTTAAAGGTTACTTCAACAAAACTTTCAGGATCACTTGAGTGAACGAGTACATGAATGATTACATGTATTATTTTCATGTTTCTTAGAATAAGGGTAAGTAGACAGATATACACCTAGTTGTTCTCATTAAAAATTACATACCTACACACATTACTTGATTCAATATATACCCATCAGTGAACAAACAAATAAACGAAGTTACTTTAGTCCAACATTTGAAAGTCTCATTAATATAATGATCGCGTTTGCAAATAAAACATAATGCAATGTTAATGACCCGTTAAAGTTACTTACCTGTTCCCGCCAACCGTGCGGTTTCATGGAGTCAACTAGAGAGTTTTCTAGTAAAGAGGGTAAATGAGCTTGTCTATGGCGCCCTCTCGTGACCTCACGACGAACAAAACGACAAAGAGAAGTACGGCAACATTTACAGAGAAAATGGCCGTGGGGCAGTCAGGGTGACCCTCCACCCTTTGTTTCTTTAGAGCGGCTCGCCGCGCCGCACGCCGACAACTTGCCGAACCTTCCGACGAAATATGTACATAGCGATTTGTGGCCTTTGTCCTAACATATTAATGCGAATTCCAAAACGTATTTATTAACTTTCGGAAGGCCCAGGCGTATTTAAGTTTACAACGAAAATTCCTACATTAACTTGGTTGTTTATGTTGTATACGCTATGTCAACGTCGGCGTTGTTAGTGATTCATATGTACCTATTATACTATGCATAATTTAATAAAAGTTGTGAAAGAATGCTTGTTTTTTTGTTAGAGCATCCGTTGTCTGTGGGGGACACAGGGGCGGCGCGACGAGCGAGACGCACACCGCAGGAATTTCTAAATCTTCATAAGATAATGGATCGCTCCACGAAAGAAAAGGACCTCTCCGGTTTGGAACTTTGTTGAATTCCTGACTCGTAATTAATAAAATTACTTTTTGGGAGCTTTCCTCGACTTCAAAGAATTTTAGCATAAAAGAAAAAGTTAAGTAGATGAATTATTTTTGAATGATAAAGGGAATAATTTTGGATATTTATACACTTAGGAGTTGAGTTATTCTGAAGATTTTCATAGTCGTTTTGAATATCATAAACTGACGCTGTTAGAAGCTTTGTTTCATGAAAATTGTTGCAAATGGCTGTTGGGGAACGTATCTACCATAATACTTATACTTCCCCTAAATGTTAGTAATAAAGATACATTTAAATTATTAGCAGTAATGTTAAAGAAACCTCAAGTCTTCTCTCAAGGGAAAATTGCATTTAGTGAAGACTATCAAGAAAGTATTTACTCTGCAATTGAACTCTACGAGATTTATAGGATTTCTCTCGACGCATATTCTCAAGAGCTCTTTTCTTTTAATTTCTTATTCTTTGTGTGTTTACTTGGTGCTTCAACTATACAAATGTTTGTCTTCACTAAAAAATATAATATCAAGATTGCTATTTATCTAAGTAGCGAAGTTCTACAAAGTAGAAGTAGTTACTTATACATAATATGAAAGCAAATAATTGGACAAACAATCAGTAAAATACACTCATGTCTGCGATGCTTTGTTAATTAAATAGAGATTAGTGGAGGACTGTATCTCCAAAGAAAATCAGACCTAAGGTCACTTCAAAAGGAATAAAAGTGTTAATTCGTAGCGAACATCAGCCGATTGTATTAGTGGAAGGCCGCGCTTATCTGCGACCAGAGTGACGATAATACCCGCATGGTGGATGATAGTCTCCGTGTCGCGCGACAAGCGCACAGTCGTGGCTGTCGTCAGTCGCAGTGCAACGACTGGTAGTTTAATTCGTGAAGCCACATAAATCCCTGTTTGATGAGGGTAGCGCGCTTTCATTAGATACGGACTCGGTGCTCCACGGCAATCGCTGTCGATGATAGCGTGTCACTCTCGCTTGTTACGTCAATCCTGTAGCTCATGCGTGTTTTATCGTATTTAATTTGATTGCTTAAGTAGTAAAGCTGGGTATAATGGGTAATTTATTTTTATATCTAAAGGCCACATATTACTGAACGTCTCAAGTGAATCTTGGCCGAACAATAAAATCTTGTTCGTAGATTTAATCAATAATATATTTCATTATTAATTTATTATTATACTAGCTTTTGCCCGCGACTTCGTACGCGGATCCTGTTGCTTATGCCAGCGACAACGGGGTCGTCAAAATCGAAGATCTGAAACGTCTGATGTAGAATTCTAAGGCCTGGGGACGGGAAAACAACGGGATGAGCGAGATTTCATCGAAAATCAGTCCTAAACTGTTACCGCCTTCACCGCGTGGAGGTACTCCCAGCTTATGTTATTTTATAATTATACAGTGAAATTGAGCTTTGATTTCCACATCAGGTGTTCCAGATCTTCAATTTTTATACGTCAACAGAGAGTGCTCATCAGGGTGGACAACTTTTGCTAGACGTCATTCCTGTATATATTATAGTATAGCTGGGCTCTTGGAGTTCCACAACAGGTGTTCCAGATCTACAATCTTTATACGTCAACAGAGAGTGCTCATCAGGCTGAACAACTCTTGCTAAGACGTCATTCCTATATGTTATAGTGTAGCTGGGCTCTTGGAGTTCCACATCAGCTGTTCCAGATCTTCAAATTTTATACGACAACAGAGAGTGCTCATCAGGTTGAACAACTCTTGCTAAGACGTCATTCCTATATATGTTATAGTATAGCTGGGCTCTTGGAGTTCCACATCAGGTGTTCCAGATCTTCAAATTTATTCTCTTAGCAGAAAATGCTCATCACGTGAAACAATTTTTGCTATGGTACCATTTTTGTATCTCTTATAGTTTAGCTGGTCTGTTGCGGTTCTGCATCAGGTGTTCAAGTTTCCAAGATAAATTATAGCCTATATGTTGCCCGGACTTAATACCTATACAACAAAAAAAAAATCATTCAAATCCGTCAAGTAGTTCCGAAGATTAGCGTGCACAAACACACAGACAAACAGACAAACAGACAAACAGACAAACAGACAAAAAAAAATTTAATTACAATTTCGGGTTCGGCATCGGTATAATAACAACCCCTGCTACTTTTTTTTTATATATTTCCATTGTACAGACACCACTTTTCTACAATTTTATTATATGTATAGATAGATAATTTATTGAAATAAACGGGGTGCAACAAGACACATTATATAGCCGTTAACTATGCATACACCTACTGTTCATCAATCTCAGTATCATTATGCAAAAATTATATGTGGGAAATGTAACCCGCGCAGAACATTGTGCTTACATTGGGTATACGCAACAGAACAGGGGTCGTGGGGGGGTGGGTATTAAAAGTTAAATATCTTCGTAACCAAAAACTCCCCAGGTAGCCCGGAAAAAGAAATAATTGCAATGATGAAAAGTACATGTAACTTTCAGCTTCGGTAATTGTCTTTTTACAGCTTTATTAATATAATTATAATTAAAAATAATTCAAAATTTTAAGCATGCATTGTTATTACTGTAAACTATTTTTTCTTATAACTAATCACTAATGTACCTACAAACGTATTATCAAAACACCAAATTATTCACTTTATTGTAACTACTCGTTATGTCCATGAAAAACCAACATTAACTTCCCATACCTATCAAAGTCGTTACGTACCTACCTACATTTCAAATAATAACTTCGGTAACTCATCATCATGTGACACATCAAAAAGGCTTTTAAAGTAATCAATCAATTGGTTAGGTTGATTCACTATGTTTATGGTGAGTTTCCGTTCATGCGACGTGTCAATATGGTGTGCCACCTCGTGTACAAAGCCACCTGTCACGAAGCGAACATTTATCACAATCCTACCGAATTTCCTTTAAGCTTACAAAGATATCGGCTTCCATGTAACTGTATGGGCGGATCGTGTTATCATCTATAATAAAGCATATAAAATATAACATAGCATTGTAGAGATCCAAACATAAACATAACATCACGCCTCTTATCCCGAAAGGGTTAGGCAGAGCTGTACCTTTTAGTATACCCACATTTCGCCAGCTATGTTTAAGGCCCATGTAATAGGGGGCAAGCCTATTGCCATCAACCGCGCACAAGAAGCGGGTACCATTCCAGTTTCGATCGCTGGACAGGAATACTACTGGAATAATGCGAACCGGGCATTGAAAGTGGTGCACAAAAATATCTTAACGCTACACCAAACAATCGCATATCGATTATAAGTCACAAACAAACGAATAGCGATTCCATTCAGCTCATAGAAGTTCAGTGCTGTTATTGTCTTAGTTACTTACACTCGAGTAGCTTAGATACCTACGCTACACAAAGGTCGCGTACACAAGCTTAATTGAATAAACCTAACTGCTTGTGAGTCAGAAAAGGTAATATCAGGTGCCTCCCTCGCTTTTGAAAAACAATAACCGTGGAACATTGCGCGGAAACCTTTATACAAAAGAGAGTCGCTCAATGAAGTTGCACGCCGAAGAATTTCCATGCAATAACGGGGCATAGCCTCGGCGAGGATTCTTGTGGAGCGCGGCCGGAGATATTGCGTACTTACTGGGCTTGCCTCTAATAACACCGCCGATACCGTTTGTGTAAGGAGAAAAATACGAAATGAAATGGAAACTACCAGACGCCTTATGGTTTCCAATCTCGACTAACATTACACAGAGGTACGGGAGTTATTTCGCATTTTAATATTCTATGAAGATTGAGAATAAGTCGTCAAGTTTCGTGTAACGTAGGCAATCAGGTTTCTGAGAAAGTAAGTAATAAAAAGTGTTTGATTATTCCTTTATAATTTTCTGTTTGCCGGTTGCTTGAATGAAAGTATATCTCTTTAAGGTAAAATTTACCTGAGTAGTTACATTAGCTTCAATTGCTTCGGCTTTAACCACTATTGAATCAGTTTTTGTTCAGGTTTTAAAACTAATCTTTTCAGTTGTCTGCTCTAGTTTCGCTAAAGAACTTGTTAACGATAAGTGTTATCTTCGAAGAGTTTTAAGAGTTTAAAACTTTAAATATTTGAAGTAGATATCAGCAACATTATCTTTATCATTATTATATCATTATCATTATCATATCATTATCTTTATTATCATTATCAGCATCATTATCATATATTATAAGTAGATATCAGCAACGTTAAAGGATATCACCTTCCTTAGCATATTATCATAATTATGTAATAATAATTTGTCAAAGTATTGTAGGAGACTATCTAATTATCGGTTAATTGCAGTTAGAAATAGATTTAATGGAACTTTTTAAAAATAAATCTAAAACAACACAAATAGGTAAGTATATTTATTTTTATTTCAACCTTTACGAAAATAACAGTCAAATTGGTTTAATTGTGGACTTTTTCATTATTTTTGACGTAGGTACGTACTTACATGCCTATATGCGTAAGTCGATACTAATTACTTACACCTAACAATTAATAAAGTAACGATAATTAGAGTAGGTATGCGTATGTATTCACAGTTGATGAGACACGAGTCGGCGACTGAAAGTTGGTCGTACCTACCTACCTAGTCTCCGCCCTTGACTGCTTCTTAAGAATTCTCAAGCCTTTAGCTCCTCTATCTACTTACTAATTTAATTAATATTATTCAGATCGTCTGACATAGTCCGTAAGTGAGCTTTTGAAGTGATGAATAGGTCTCACATATTTGTAGAGCTCTATAGAAGATCACTCAACCCGAAATACACCGAAATCGCATGATTGCGCATGAAAAGTAAATGGTAAAATATCTTTAAATTATTATTTTTTTCATCCCCAAATTAGCATAAAATTAGGACTCATGCATGAAACATGTTGTAAATCTTTTAAGCGACATGACACTCATAGCAATTTGTTATCGTTATTAATTTTAACACGCCATTTCTGTAAAACGACCAAAAACATAACGTTTTGTTAACCGTTTCTGTTTACACAAAAGCAGACTTGCAACGGCAATTTTATTAACCCATCACTGGCAGCGGCAGTAGACAGACACATCGATTACCAAATTAAACACACATCGATTACAAAACGCATTTATGATGCGACGTACCCGTGCATTAAAGCTCTGCAAATGCCATCACGCGGCGAGACTAATCACATTAGTGGCCATCGCAAAGGTAATGCTGGTAACAACCTAAAAAGCCGCCATTTGCATGTCAGAGCGGACCTCAGGAACTCGCACTACACTGCAGCGTAAATTATTCACTCTCATATGAATCTCATATTGGAGATGGATACTAAACTTTGTACTCAACGTTAGTTATAAATAAAAGATTTCGTCGGAACAAAACAAATTTAAAATTCTCATAGAATGGACTTTTGGAAAATGTTTATGTAATAGGAATATTGAACTGTTTTATACGGACGGCTACAGGCAGGTAAAAAACAGGTCGGTTAATATATTCTATTTTGAATGTATTTGTAGGTATTTAACTTATAATATTCTTAAGTTTTGCATATCTCTTATTTGCAGATGGATTAATCTTCAACTGAGAATTAAAGTTCAAAAGTGCCTATTAAAAGGCACCATTAAAGGTCTTATTGAAATAAATGATTTGCAACACCGATAAAAAATCTTTTTTTTAGTATCACGGCTGACTGTTTAATTTTATTTTATTCCGTGGGCTATTAACAGTACGTGAACAATAGAGGAAAACACAATGAACAAAGAGTTAAATGAACGTGTACGTGCATTTGTATGATCGAATGAACAATCAGGTTTGAAGTGCTACTATTGTACTGGTACGCACATTTTTATCACCTGAATATCGGCCGTAACCCAATTAATAATATTACATTTATTGAATTATAATACCCATTCAAACTCTCACATAACAAAGAAGCCTTTTGGATATCAAAAGCGAAGGTCAAGACACCATTTGAATCCCAAGAACACGCCTGAAAATTACAAATCCTAAATCCATTTTTTTATAAATAAATCTAGAACAACACAAAAATAAGGCAATCTCTTCGTCTATTTATATTTATTTTTATTTCAACCTTTACGAAAATAACAGTCAGATTGGTTGATAAATATTGAACTCAAATCAATAGTACTTTATATTTGTTAAGAGAATGTTTCTGGTCCTAAAATCCTAGGCTATGTCTCTGGAGGGTTAAGCGGTAAAGGTCAGCGACTAGAAACAAGTATCCAGTCTAGTAGTTTAGCTCTGTTACAAATTGCCTACCGATATATTCGCAGCTAGATAACGAAAATAAAGCTTAGATAAAATACAATAGATTTTTGGCTTCAACTCTTTTTTTTTATTGAAGAGAAACGTTGTTACTACTTCAATAAATTAGACAATCATGTTAACATTGCCTCAGATTTTTAAAACATTTCTAAATATGTTGTTTATGTATGAATGTTATGTAGTAAAAAAATAACCGCACACTTTGTTTTAGCATATTTTTATAAAGTTTCTTTATAACTTTGAAATATTTAGATTCACGAGAATATTTTTTCTGAGCAGTAAATGGTTACAATGAATCTCACCAAAATTTTCCGTCCATGAATACTGTTATAAAAAAAACTATTACTATTTCAATTGATTAAAATAAATAAGATATTAAGATTCAAATCAACATGTAAGCAATGAATTCATAAACATAACATTTCAGGCTCACACGCAGCTAGTTTCCAATGCACATAATGATCGAGAAAACACATTTACCGCTAAATAGTAGCAACCGCGCCCGTAGCTCTCGAACGTGACGCTTTATCAACAGACCGGCAATTGTCGAAACTAATATGCAGCATACGGGCCGTTCTACGTACGAGCCGTTGTATGGCATCATCCAATTAAGTGCATATTTACACCCCGTATGAGCACCCGACATTATTGCCATGCAGTTTACACGTGATATCGGTGCCTTTACGTTATGTTCAGCAGTCGATGCAAAGATATGTAGCCATGTTTACTGGGTAGTGGATACACTCATGACTATTGAGCTCTCGATGAATACTTAACGTATTATGTACTTGTATCTCAAAACGCGTCGCTGTTCTGTTTGTGTCGGCGGACGTAGGTTAGTACCTACATTAACAGGAATGATAATTATATTCAGTTGTTTTAAATAGTACCTACTTTGAAACTCGAAGAAGTACTGTAAAAATCAGTAAGTAGGTACGCTAATTATTCAAACAAACTTTTATTAACGATACATGCTGACTTTTAATTCACTGTATCTTTCAGGGGCTGAATATGCACAACTTTAATCATGGGACCAACCCAAATATCATTCTGCCGTCCCATACATTTTAATCGTGTTGTAGTGCATTTTTGTAAAAACAATTCATTTTTGATTTCATGTTTTAGAGTTGTTCCATATAAAAGTTGTTCGTTTTCATTACTACTTTTACCCCATAAAAGATATACAGTGAATTAAAAGTCAGCCTGTATTCTATAATTAGTTTTAATAAATAATATCCACATTCCAGCATGGCGGAACTGAACTAATACGCTGGATCTAATAATGACGTTACAAATTCATTATAATAATAGTTTGTGGTGGCTTATGCTAAACACTAACAGCCACAATGCGAAATTGGTGTTGCGGTTCTAATGACAATGGAAAAATCGACCACAGCGCTGTCCGACTGGGAAAAATAACTAAACCTATACCTACGTAATTATTGACAAGTTCTTTAGATAAAATTATGCAACTTGCAACAACGAAAATCTATATGTAAAAAAATTTCATGTCACGGTGTTTCTGGTTGCACTCCCTCGAAACGGCTCGACCGATTTTTACTGCATTTTTTTTTGTAAAGGTAGGTATGAGAATAGGTCGTAAAGTATATTTCATACCGGTACGAAGTCGCGGGCAGTAGCTAGTGTACCTATAAAATCATGTCTTCCAAAAAAGTAAGTACGTAATAGCAAAGCTACGTAATAATGTTACTTTAAATAAATCCTTATATTGTATTGTAATTTCAAATAATAATACAGAGTTTATTGAAATAAAAATAAACATTTATCCAATATACTTACTAAGGATGCCACGTTCTGAGCGTAACTCCATGATTTTATGAAACTCGAAATTTAACATATCTAGTATCAAATCTCCAATAGCATTATTTTTCCAATAAAACGCTTGTCATCGGGAATTTAATAAAATCTTATATTGAATAATGGGTGCCCACTTGATGTTTGAAGGCTGTTTATTGGAAACGTGGTAGGTAGGTAGGTAACAAGCTTTCATTCGCTCCTTTAAACCCTCTGGCATAATTGGATTCACATAGGTAACATGTTATTTATAAATTAACAGCACCTACCTACCTAAGTACTGTCTTTCAAACTATTTTAAAAATTACTAGCTTCTGCCCGCGACTTCGTACGCGCGGAAAATCCATCCAATATTGTTTCACTATATAAACTTTGAGCCCCCCTTTCATCCCCATAGGAGGTGAATTTTGAAAAATCCTTTCTTAGCGCATGCCTACGCTATATTAACTATTTTCCTTGCCTAAGTATAGCGAAAATAACTACCAACTACTATTATGTCTAGCCCTTTAATCTTTCAATCCTGAAAGAATGAAGGGTAGGCTTTTCAATCAGCTTGTTCTAAATAGAAAAAGAAAAATAGAAAAATAAGCTTTAGTCTCAAATTCACTGGCAAAATAAAACAAGTCCGATTAAAAATATAATCTGTCTCCGTTTTTTTTCTAGAAAACCGAATCCCTTTGAGTAAAAACTAACGGATGGGTCTAGACGGGTTAAACAAGTACCTATTTATTTACTTAAAGAAAGGATCAAAATTTAAGTTTAAAAAAGCATCTTTAAGTAGTTTAGTAATAGCTAATTGCTCGCGAAAATGTAATTAATTAGGTTGTTTTACAAGGAAAGCACAGAGATTCTCGCCAATTGGCAGACATTAGATTTCGACTACTCTCACATTGTCTAAACATGTCTCCTATTACATTTTCAATTATTGCTATTATTTTATGTTAATCTTACCGAGCTATGGGTGCGTTCTGGTGACTCACAACACAGGTGTTACTTGCAAAACCTGCTTCAGACACCAGTCTTTCACAAAGGTGGAAAATTAGAGTAATTTTTAACCTAGTCCACTTAATGTGAAGAAAAAATTAACGATAAATTATTCTTACATAAATTCCGAAAACAAAAATTTAATTACGCTAAATTATAATATAACTCAACAAAAGCATTTGAAAAGAAAACTGATATCACCAAAATTCCTTATAGTAAACAAACTGTTGATAAAGATCTACATTGGAAGGAAACATTAAAGGATTCATCTAAATAAACCTGGCTTCAGGGAGGTCAAAAAGATAACGCTATCGTTGTCTTTATGTAATATGAAGTAAGGTAAAGTAAACTAAAAGGCAATATGTAAGCCGCAATAACATGAACCTTTATGATATTCCTTTATGATAATGTTGTACGCTCTGTTAGGTAAATATAGTCGCGCATGCCGCGGAAATATGAAACAACGTTAAACTAACACAAGATTTAGTATTGGTACTTTAGTGTACCTGTTTGTGTACTAAACTACCTTGCTGAGCTTCCAACTTGTATTATGTAGTAGCTCAAAACTAATGTACGTAGCTTGTATACTATTTATATAAACTTGGGGTTCTTCGTTATTACGACAATTATTTTATGATGAAATAGCGCATTAGTAAAGAATTTTACACCTTAACTTATGTAGGTTCAACTCTGCGTCTATTAGCCTGTCTTCTCAATATTAACTAAGTGGGTACATTAATCAAACCAATCTCAAAAATAAAATAACCCTCATTTTCAGGCATTCGTGTAAAACACGTAACCTTTGAAAGTATCATTTACATGATCTCCAAATGTTCAGAAATGTTATTCTAAAGCCTTCTTTACAAAAAAAAAATGTTTTATTGTACGTAAACCGTGTCCGAGCTAAAGGTTACATAACATTCAAATCAATACAAAGCTTGGTCCAACGACTAGCATTTATTCTCATCGGGGCGACACACGAATTTTCGTCATAAGCTCGATCTAAACCTTTATCGGTGCACAGCTATTCAAAAAGCACCTCTATTGTTTAGCAACTAAGGTTCTATGGATCGTTACACATGTGAATCGCTTCACAAGGGTTATTATCATGACTGAAGCTTTGTTAATCCTTTCTATTCTGTAGCAATCGATATGTAGGATTCGTGCGTGACGTCATAAAATAGGGATTTAAAATGGAAAATACGTATTGAAAGTACCTGAAGAACCTACTTGAAACTTACAAAAATATATTATTATTTGACTTATTTTGCTGCTTAGTAATTTTAATAGTGTATAATGTTACTGAATTATTTGAGTTCTATTTTTGAATATCATGATTATCGAAAAAGTACGCAAGTAAGGAAGGATCTTCGATCAACAACTTACTTCCCTCGCTTGACTTCCACAACTTTGTTTGTATCTCCAAATGCTGCAGCGATGGAGCGTCTTGCCTATATGCTTAGGATATTGTGTTCGATTCCCTACAAAAGTTTGTTGTCACTGTAAGTTGTTTGTGCACGTGACTTGGTTGCGATTTAAGAAAATTAACTATAAAAGGCAACTGCTAGTGCTGCTACTCTTATTACAAGTATATTTTTAATTCTCATATTAGTCTTAAAGCCTATCACAGTTGAAAATATTTGGAAGGCCAACTGAAACTCCGTTGTGCATCTGTATGACTTCATTAAATCCTTAGTTTGTGTCACAGACGGACAGAGCGAAGGCTGCGTTGGGTTTACGTGTAAAGTTTTCCTCATAAGCTCACCGCAGGGCGCTCCCCTATCAATTGCCGTGATCCCGTGCCCCCGCGCACTTTTCCCCTCTCCCCGCGCTACTCCTGCAAGCCCCACTAATGATCCCACTTGTTAGGGCTCAGCACGGACCTTCGGCCGTGTCACTTGGTGAATAACAAATTCCTAGCTGATCCCACTTTGCCATAGCCACTAGGACTTACAAACGTAGGTCATAATAATAAGTTTGAGTGCCATGGTTTTAACATTTCCGTTTCGTTTTACACAAGACCCTTCTGTATTGAGACACATTTTCAGTGAGTTCACGTAGGTATCAATATTTTCAGATGTACTTACACCAAAATTGTCAGCACTTAGTAGTTTAAGTGTATATAATAACTTGACTTGTACAATTGTTTTACCTACTGATCTTAAACTAGGAAGGAACCAACACGCTATTAGACAACGTTTTAGTTACCTTCGCAGGTGTGTAATGAAAAAATTGTATGCAATATCGAGCTTCGTGCACTTGTCTTTGTCTAAACATTGGTCTCCTCATCATCTCACCATAACGTTTTACGTTTCTACATTCTAATTAATTTTCTACATTCTGTGTTAAGTGTGAATCAGAGAACGGTTTCCATGGATACGAAGCTGTATTGATTTTTTCTAACCTTGACAGATGGTGTGAAAATCTTGTGATCATCACTTAGATTCTGCCCTTTATACAATTGAAAGACCATCCGAACATATTAAAAACACAACACATAGCCGCAGAAACATTTTAGATTCCTTTTTTAATATGCCTCATACTCGGTTGACATTCAATATCAGACATTAATTACATGCAAAACTTACTGTCGAACTGTTGCGTGGCCTGAGCGAGGAGTGAGGCGAATACTCTGTCGGCGAGGGGTGGGGGCTGCGGGGGGCGGTCGTCGTCGCTGCTGCTGTACCTATCGCCACCCCACTCCAAGGAGCGCTGGCGGCGGACCCCGCTGGCTCCGGTTGGCGCGCTCGGCAGCCCGCCCGACAGCCCGCTTAGAGAGCCAGCCTTAGCCCGCCGACCTGGCCGCTCCATCCTCGACGTGCTCATGACATTTTGTCACCACATCTGGGAACAAAGCAAGAAACATTTGACTTATCGACTCATCAATTTATAGGGTAGCATTGTTTATTTAAGTAAATCCACCGGACAAGAGTACCTGTCTTTTATATAGTATGTACCTACCTATGTTTCCAAAGAACATTTACAAACTCCTTAATACTAAGCAGGTACCTACACATTTCATTCATCATGCCGCGTGGAAACACTTTAGCAAACAAACCAAAAAATACACCCTCCAAGAATGAAAAACGATTTACAATCCAAAAAAGTTCAGCACTCGTTAATTCGAGATCTACCACTGCCCGCTGAAACATAAGCCCTTGCTCAAACAAAAGAAATCGACACGATATTTTATCAAAGCAGTTACAGCGTCGTGAACGGAAAAGAACAACTGTAATAAAGAGCCTACAAGTCGTTTGGTTAGCGACCCTACATAAATAGGAAGTTTGCGCCAGAGGGCGTGCGTGTTGGAGTCCTAATCCAGTGGATTGCGCCGCGGTGTCGCCCGCACTCCGTGCCTTCCAACATCATTTCTCGTATTGACTTAATTTGTACAAGCTTCAGTTCTGTTCCCGCCTTCCTTTAAAATAACAATTTCATTGTTGCATCGAGCACACTGAATATACCCTCCAATTACATTGAAAGACCACTCTTCAAAACCAACAGTCATATAGATACTCACACCTATAAGTACCAATACATATACATAAAGGACGCTTACAACGGCATCCAGGAAACTAGCAGCCATTAATGGTAATAAATACAATAACACAACACCAATCCATAATAATGTCTCTGATACAAGGAAAATGTGAGAAACGAGATTTGAGGGGACTATGTTCTGAAATTAATTGGGACTGGTTATAATCGATCTCCAATCATTATGCTACCTAACTGTGGGTTGGTAAAGCCAGTTTCGTTCACATGTGTAAGCTGCATATAGGTAGAAGACTACTCAGGTTAGAAGACCCTTCGCCCAGAGTATTTTGACAGTACAAGAAAATATAAAACAATAAATATCCAATGTATACTAAATGGATTACACAATGTCAATAAACAGTTAACAAAATATTGACAAAATCTCAAGTATTTATACACCTCAACATCAAGGAATTACTTATTTCTTATTAAGGCTAAGAGATTAAATCTAATGAGTTTTCGTTTAATGTAAATACGGAGTAAGCATTGTATTTAAGGCAGGCAATTGTTAAGGTTTACTGCACTTATTTCTCATTTCGTATCGGCAGAATAAACAGAGGCGGTTTCATTATAGATTCGCCGACATTCCACAGAGTTACGAATTGTTGAGACATTATTGAGATTTAATAAAAATTCTTTAGTTAACTTTCTGTTAGGAATTTATCAATGTCTATGGCTAGTCGGTCAATTTAATATAAAGACGAAGATATTTTGCTTTAAATAATTAATTATGTTTTCAAAAAAAAATTGCTTATATAAGTATTTTATATCATGTTTTAACGAATTTTTGTATTCGTATTTATCTAGCCGATCGTGATACGGTAATGTATCTACCATGGCTTGAACTGCTCAAGATGGAGTACTGCTCCACTATATTTGGAAAGTATTGCCTAGGATTTACAGGAACACATATATACCAACCGTAACCACCATAACCATAACCATTACTAACCGTTTCCCTAAACCTTCAATCGAGCTAAAACGAGTCAACCCATAACGTCCCAATAATTGAATGAATTACGTCAAATTAATACGCCAAATGGTATTACTATCCAGCAATAACATATCAATTTACATCCAAAACTTACGCTGAAAATTTTAAAGTTAATCAGCGTTAAATATCTCAAATCAATACAATTACTGCGAAAAATGGGAACAATTTAAACGTGGGTTGTTTGTTGTTTACAAGTAAAGAACCTACTACGATTAAACACAGAAAATGAATCTTAATTCGATCCTTATTTTACCCTCGAAAGCACAAAGAAACCCTTATTAAATTAGCCTCTCATTAGATTTCCATCTTAATTCTATTTGCTCGTGTTTACTGATTACTTTTTCTATCGGGCTATTAATTAAACATTAATTAATGAGTCCCGTCTACTCCGCAGTAGTACGTCTACCGTCTGATGGACCGCTCGGTTTAATATAAAGTAGGCTGCTGTTTACCCGCCTGTGTCGCAGCTCACAGCGTTAATAAATACGCCGCTTCCCTTCACAGACAAGCGTCTGTCCTGTTTTTATTCAATATTTACTCGTATTGTGACGGGTATATTGGACTTTTTTAAATTTATTACTTTTTAAATTAACAAGGAAGAATCAATTCAAGATGAAGGTTTTCATAACAAAGTTTTTTTAAATTATTTATAAGACAAAACAGATGTAATAAATACCTACTTAAAGTTACTAGCTTTTGCCTATGACTTGGTCCGTATGGAAGCCGGATATGTTACGCGCTTACCAGTTATTTCTCCATTCAAGTTTTAATATCCTGTTGCAAATACAAGTAGTGTTTGTTTTGAAGAGTGTTTTATAGGTTTCTCAGTTTTATTACATCCAAGAAATACAATTTTCCAAGTGACTGTTTGAAGCTTATTCTATGGACACTCTAAAAATATTTTAAATAAACCTAAATAAATTTAAAAAATAACTGTAAATTAACAACAACTAAAGCATTATAATCTAAGTGAACTTGACGTGAGCATTATCATCGAGGGAGATCTTTACAGAATAAACCGGCTTTCCACCTTTAAAGAACATCGTTCGAAACGTGTTTAAATATGCTGTGCATCTATCAGCCAGTAACATTACAAAGTCTACGCATACGTTTACTCATAAAACAGTTGATGCTCCACTCAGTGTAGTATTAACGGCACAGTAATGCATACGTAAGATTACCCACGAGTTGTGAGTGAAGTTCCATATAGTTCTCTTTCATAGAAATTAAATCGATCATCTACTCGTACTTAAGGTGTCTGAACTCATTACCTGGATCTATACTATCCTAAAACATTGTTAGTTTGTAGTTATTTATTTTTAAACAAATGTGTTAGCCATATATTAAAAAATAAATAGTTCATTCGTTCAAAGAGGTAACTATGCTATGATTCTCAACATGACTATAGAAGTGTATTCTGAAATACTGTCAAACATAAACAACCAAAAAAACGAGTTTTTATTAATTATTGACCAGGTGCAAACAATTTTATTTGATTATTCACATCTAATCTGACAAGCTCCTGTTTGATGAGGAAGCAAAACTGTACTTCATTGAATGATATTTTTAAAGTTTAGTTCTGATGTCCTTTTTCGACATAGAAACTAGCACAGTCACTTTCCGCTATCCCCCAACCCAAAAGCTTTCACTTGTCTAAACAGCTAAAAACGTTCAAATGTACTTACTTACTTAGTGACTGTTAAACCGAGAATTATTAAGGTCAAGTTATCTATCGCAGAGGCCAGGTGTAAAACCCAGATAACAGTTAAACCCTTCAGGAATTTTATGTTTTGCCCTCACCTTCCTTGTTTTCACGGGCCATCAAACACCCCTTGTGGAGAATTTGAAGCGACCCATTTCTTCTCGGTCAAATATCGAAGAAGCGTTTAGGAGGATATTGTGTTTTTGTTTTTTGTACGTAATGTGGATCCCGATCGGGATAACTGAACTGAAGGATCATGCCTAATACCCAGGATATAGTGAAGGGACAAGAAACAAAAATAATACCGTTTTTATAGGTACATATATTACAATTTGAATACAATTACAACTGAATTTTAGTTTTCAACTGTCAATTTTAATGAAATATGTTTTTTCTTTTTTCCACCTACGTGTTGCCATCCACAAACCTACCTAAAATAGATTTATGTATATTGTACTTGTGTCAAATAATAATAACTATTACAACTTTCCGTTTAATTTCCAGTAAATGCACGTTCGCTTTACACATGATCGGCTTTCCCATTTATCATTACCGGATAGTTACATTAAGCCGATGACATGCGAGTGATGTCCAGTCCATCGGAACATAGTCATAGCTAGAGGTACCTAAGTATAGATATCCTTCTGGGGTAGGAATCATACTGTATCGAACCACGATTTTGTTCAATTTTATTATTATTTTGCTGCACTTTTAAAACAGATGTTGTCAAACGATAGTTTTTATAGCAGAAATAAAAATAAATTCAACCAGTTACAATGGGAACTGTTTACTGAACAAATATTGGTATTTACCTCAACCTACTCGTAGCTACATTTATGATATTTTCGTAAGCACAAGCTCCATAATTTGTGCATCGGTTCTAAGATGGTGCCATATATTAACCCTACGAGCAATCTCAGCATACGTCGTTCTATAAATAAAAGATATTAGAAATAGTGTTGTAACAAGGATTGCGGTTCCGCGTCACGTATAAAATAAGCGTCAGGCCAATAGGGAGCAAGACAGGCATGTGAATTATGAGCCACACGCCGCCTCCGTATTAAAACTGCATCTCGAACTGACCTGCTTAAGTTTCACTTTGCATAGTCGTGTACAAACTTAGTAAATGAACCACCGTCCGAGCTTGAGATCATAATCTTCCATGATTAACATTTAGCGCCTTAGACTCATGAAGTTGTACACTTATAACGTACTTGTTTATGCTTGGTGATATGGCAACTTTGAAATGACTACAGTGTGGTAACTTTAGCGTCAATTCTGGATAAAATAGGTGCTTATTCCGTACAGTGAAGTACCTTACGTTTTACTCTTCATAAAGTGAAGCTGGTTTTATGATAGCTTCATAGGATGTTTGCTCGACTCATTACTGGATGATAGGTAGGTATACACATAACAGATAGGTATTAGTGCTTATAGGATTCCATCACACAGATAGCTCAAATGATTGATCGAATAATAATTAGAGTTGACCAAGTAGATAAGTAGAGTCGTCTTACATAATGAAGGCTATTGATGGCAATCAATATACCTCCTACCTATAGTCCATTTAAGATAACATTAGAAAAATAACGTTATAATGCTAACGTTATTTCGATATAACAGATTTTACTATAGATACAAAGCAATGTAATCTATTAATTACGTTTAAATTTTAACAGTAATACAGTCATTCAACGATATAACGTAATAATATTGTCTTTATTTCGCTGTTATTTTTCTACTGTTACGGAGTTTTAAGGCTTTTGTATCTTTTTTAAAAGTAAAGTTTTAAAAATAGTTCTTGTATTATTATTAACACTGCAGTGTAAGGAGCGGCGCTAATTAGCAGGAAATGACGTGTTGCTTTCTAAATGATTAATTCTCAAATTTTGTGTTGAACAAAACAATATGAACATTTCCATGAAAAGTGCTTCGCAGTTCCACCGCAGATTAATTAACGTTTCGCGGAAATCGCTACAGAACCTAAATACAGCTAACAAACCTTATAACAAAACACCGATTTCAATTCTCCAAAACAACTCAATCCATACTGGAACAGATTTTCAAGAAACCCTTTTCGTAAAACCATTTTATTCGAATAACTTGAAACTAAAACTAAATTTAAGAAGGAAAGTTCTTTTTCAGGAATTTGATGAGAACAAAACGAATCAAATGTTGTACAATAAGTTTTGCAGAAACACTTATGGCGATCAGATTTTGAGGGAAAACACAATTTATTTGTGGACGTGATCAAAAACCTACATCAGTTAGAATCGTTTGCGTCGGATCGTGAGTCCCCGCACGTATGGAATAGGTCGGACAGGCATCAGGCTGGGCCGTCCACGTGTGCTGAATCCGCTGCATTCACTGCACTCCGTAATTTTGAGACGGACCTCTGTAGAAGTAACTACAATCTAACTACTCGTGATAACACAAACATTGTAAACTCCAAAAAAGGTTTTACTAAGAGGATAAACTAACTCATATTGTAGTTTTGAAGTTATACCTTATCTAGGTTACCTACGTTAATCTAGATAAGTATTAACTTTATTAAAAAGTTCAATTCCGTAACACGTTACGTTCCGTTCCGTTACGGAATTGAACTTTGAATTGAAATTGTGTTCAATATTTTAAAATCAAAAACTTACACAAAAATAAACACAGCTTTAAAATTAATATTTCAATATCGAATATACAAAATTAAATGTAAATTTATACCAATTGATAGTAGTGTAGGTACCTATAGAATAATGTTTCCTATGTAAATCATGTGGAGCTGTACGGTTGACTGAATACGCGAATTAACCAGGCACTGGGGTACGTGACGAGTATTGTATCAGCAGACAGATGGAAGCCGATACACAATTAGGAGTTAATTAATTTATGACACACCTATAATTAGATGGCCAATAACATTACCGGGCTTAGTGCGGCTTTACGTACTGACTATAAATTATAAGTGTCATGATTATTGATGTTGTTGTTAAGTTGAGCTATATCAAACACATTTATGTAGGAACATACAGGATAATCTTTAATAAAAAATGGTTTTATTATATCTGTAACTTACTTTTACTATTTACCTCGGCTGTAATGTAATAAATAAATGTAGAAGCGCGACATAACATCTAAATATTTAACCAACGATATAATAAATGAAGGCTGTCACTAGCGACAGATATGACGTAGCCAAATAATTCAATAATTGTCTAAGTGAACTGACTTAGCGTAGATTAACACAATCCAATGAATGTCTCACATAGTTGTCTCGCAGGACACTGAAGAGCATTAGATTAACAAGGTGAATACTCCGCTCGGTTGCTAGTTAGTGTGGAGCCCACTTTAACTGAAACTTTTAACGAGCACAGCATTGAGCACACGGCCATTAAACACTTAAATATTCGCAAATTATTGAAATGGAAAACGGCAATATTTCTACTAAAAAAACATTTCACTTAATTTTATTGAACGTTAGACTGCGTTTATAATATTTTTAAGCCCAAAAAGATTTTGTACGTAATAATTAAAATGATGAAGATACCTATCCAGTTACTTGTAAATGGGTTTTATGTACCATTAAAATAATATGCGAACGTAAAAATAGAGAGGACAAAAGGTCAGGAGCACACCGGCGCGCGGCGATATATTAGGATCAAATATGAAACGTTGCCCCTGAAAATGAAAGGTCGAATATGAAGAGGACTAACGTTAACTGTAAAAGTATATAATTAAGGTAAAATAATTTGTTGACCTTTGGCATAATTAGTGATGATATTAATTATTCAGTTTGGTAGATAATTCGAGAACTAACACATTTTCTTCGGGTCTAATTAGGGTCCTGGTGATTTATTATTTATTTATTTATTCTTATTATCAACTTACAAACCCAAAAATATCTGTAATAACCATGTATATCTTTACCAGATCACGCCGTTCCACACATAATTTACCGAACCAATACATAATTAAGTATAGAGAGTAAGTCATAATACATAACTAATTATCTCACATCATTATTCCCAACAGATATCACAACACAATCGCATTACAGACATAATATATATGTAGATATACAATATACACTAAGCGCTAATATGTTGACGGCCTAATCTGCATGACTATTGAATGGGACGCTCGCTATAATTGGTTGGATATTGTGAGTATATACCGTGGAGTATGACGCTCTAATGTAATCCAGTCAGCAGCTAATCTGATATCGAGGCGAGCCAGGCACGGAGTCGTCCCTGCTTTAATTGGGTCGAGTTTAATCCGCGCAATGCAACTTTAGACTCATTTCCGCTGTCCAATAAAGCGTGAGCAGCTTTATACCATCCTTAAAGCTTTGCAAACAACTACCACTGTTTATTAGTTGAGTGTGTTACCTGGTTTAGTGGGATTTCATTAATAAAAATATTTTCGAGTTGAAATGTCTGGCTTCATAAGATTTGTTATCAGCTATGTACACCAACCTTTTTCCGACCTTTGATACCTAGCCTTGGCATCTTCAATAAATGAGATCAGTAGTACTTTTTAGTTTCAATATTTTTGTAACCCATTATTACTTACCCCATAATAACTTAAACCCAATAATCTTATATACCTGACAATAGTTAATATTCTTGACGAATTGCAACATGGAACAGAGGAACGGCATTTCAGCCACTACAAAATAAGACAAGGCACGAACGGCATGCTTGGTGGAGTGGCTGAGCGGTAGTCTGCCGCGCTGCGTGTTGCGGACGCGATTCCCGCACGAAACAAATACTTGTATGGCCTACAGGTTACAGTTATTCCGGATCTATTTTTTTGTGTGGGTATGTGAGTCATAGAAGAAAAACAAAGGACAGTGCAGGGATTAAAAAAAACACAGCTTTACCTGGAAATCGAACACGGGATCTCACGATTGGCAGCAATGCTTTTACAAATAGGCATAGCGTCACTCTGATAAGAAATCGGTTCACCTTTTACATTCCTAACTAGTATGTTTAGTTATGTAAGTACTACTACAACAGTTTATTCAAATCAACTTCAGCCAATAACACCTATTTAGCAAGATGCCTCGCGTAGACAAAAGCAAAGCTGTTAATCTCACAATATATAAAACAGGTGGAAGCCGCACGCCTTTACTACAGAATGTAAGAGAATCCGAAAACTCGCTTACGATACTGTGTTATTTACGTACGCCAATCTTCCGAACACAGGGGAATGTTTAAAAAAACACGACGAAGAATAATTGAATGTTTTTCGTTTTCAGTATTTAGCAATTTCACGCTCAGTAAATGCAATAATCTACGCCACAGTAGATAATTCAATTCCAGCGTAAATACATGGCCCGTTACCGAATTTCCTTTGAGAGACGAAGCGTGCGGCAGCCGCTGCGAGCCGGCACGTTTCTCTGAACTTCGGAATTCCAATTTTGAAAAGTTTTCCAACAAGGGCCCGATATTGACAGCCAGTGTCAGAGGGCCACTCGCTGAGGGCAGCAACAGCCTTAAAAACAACTTCACACTACACAATACGTAGCCTATCTAGCGGCACATGTGACACACACATACAGCCTACACGTAGGGGAGTCTAAACACGATTTTCCCTAAAAATCCAGTGCGAAATGTTTTACTCGAATCCGTATTTTTAGAAGTCTTTGCGCTATTTGTACTCCGCGGTGTGTAATTGAAGCTGAATGGAAACTAAAAACCGATAAACTTAAAACTAACTTTACTTTTTGTTTCAATTACTTAACTTTTTTTGTAACAATTACCAGGTAGGTATCGCCTACTTACCTACTGAAAGTTTATTGTTGACTTATTTATTTCTTTAAAACCAATGTAAGCTAAGTTTTATTATCTATTAACACCAGTAAATAAACTGAAGCTAAAGTGACACTAACTTCATTTTAAAAAAACCCAAGAAAGTACAATATAATGAAGAAGATGGCTTTCGGTTTTGTGATTGCGTGCCAAGTACGGGATAACTGAGACCATGCTTCATTATTCGCTAGAAAGAAGGGAACCGGAAAGATTAACTTCTTTTATAATTAAGTTTGTCCCCAGACACTAATTTATAAACGGTGTGCGTTTCGCTCAGAATAAAAGGGTATCTTCTGAAACCAAGGCTAAAATAAAAAGATGTGAACTTAAGATTTATTTGAAAATTTGCAGTAGGACATAAATCTTACGTTTCAGAATTTAACTTTATTTTACAACAATATTCTGAGTCACAACATACCTAAATCTGTGGGGCACATCATCTGCCCCAGAAAATATCATCAAACTTTACTCGTCAATCTCAGTTTGCGGTGCACGCTGACACGAACGAATAGGCTGTATCACCCAGCAGATGGCGTCATAATCAACCAACTTGATGCTCCATCTATAGGTACTGGCTGCATAAGGGTACGCAATGTTGTGTTGCAAAAACACAGATAATTTCGAGGTTATTAAACTTAATAAAAGTCATATTAACTACAAAACATTGCAGGATTTTTTAAAATTGTAAACAAATATAAATAAGTTAGAAAACAACAACAATCAGCAGGTTTCTGTTCAGGGTGTTCATTTTGTTAGCAGCGCCATCTGTTAGCGATACTGCGAACTTCTCCGTACAAGGAGCATTTACTAGCGCCATCTATTGCATCTCCCTTGTACTGCGATGCCCTCTATGAAACTTATGCTGAACTACGTTGCTTTGGGCTCTTCGTTTCAGACAAATGGAAAACTCGTTTTCACCAAATTCACAAACGCGGCGCGACTACTTTTATCTATATTGCTTCACTTTTGCCGTGCATACGTCGGATTTGAGCCTACTATATTGAGACATGTAAATTCAAGCTTTAGGTTTGACAACGCATATTGTAATATTTTTTTTATACCTGCACAGTATTAAATCTCCGCCGCGGTTTCTAGAATTGACCGATCAGTGAATCTGTTTTCAAATCGGCCGTTAGCTGCTGTGACTGAACGAGTACCTATTAGTAAAATGTATATTAGTATTAGGTTAATTTGACATAAATCATTTTATAACTCAATCTCCCTCTTATCAGATACCTAGAGGTATCTACGCATCTATTTTATTCAAGGAAAACACAATGTTTTCCACTTTTTTCCGAGGCTTACGCTAACTGGAACAGAAAGACAAAACATTTGCAATATATTCTAATTCTGCCTACAGACGATGTTATATTTTTTTCCTTTTTACTCTTATCACTATAACTTGAAGATTGTGCGACGAGACATGGCCACATTCGCCATTGATCATAGGGAATGGGCGAAGCTCGCAGAGGATCGAGACAAATGGGGCAGACGTGTGGTGAGCCGTTCGTATGAAACACGACCAGCTTTGGTTTGGGCTACTGAAATAGGTAGAATAAGAGACATCAAAGTGACATTACGACATTGGACTCATCTGTCTTTTGTTTCAGATATGGTATACAAACATAGTAGAAACTACTACAGAAGTGTGTACATTATAATGTTGTAATGTAAGTATTATTGGAAGAGAACCACAAAGTTAGGCAGCAAACAGGTTTTAACTTAATATTAGGCTAATGATAATTATACCTACTCCAAGTAGCAGTAGATAGTACTTAATAGTCTAGTGTCTACCTATATTTTTAAATGATGATAATTTTTTTCTTAATGTTTTTTTTATCTCTAACACCACAGCATTTAGATAAAGTTAGACATACCAAAACTAAAATGTGTAACTTACAAACATGTTCCTACCTACATCAATTTAAACTTTACTTAAACAAGGACAGAAAATCTCTCAGGCATAAAGAAAATCTTATCTACATACATACATAGGTATGAAGGTACCTGTTTTAGAAGTCACCTCTACAGCTCTTTTTACTTTCAGCAATATTTTAAATTCATGCATGTAGGTCTCGCGTGTGATGGTGTATAAGTCACAGTTGACTAGTCAAAAATAAAACACGACATAGGCACCTATAGATAGAAATGATAGACAACAACCTACCATTGTTCACAATATGAACAAAAATACGTTCCAATGTGGGCTTACTCGAACAGATGTTTCAAATTGACTGATTCCCAAAAGCTGTTAAACCAAGCGTGAAGGTTGTAATAAAGACCGCAGGCCGGCTCGAGATTAATTAAGATAGAGGCTCGTCGAGCTTCAAGAACATTTCCACTGACCACGCCTTTTACTTCGTTTGCCCACATATTTAGGGTTTCGAGAACACGTATAAGTAAAAACAAGTACTTAGATCATAATCACCTACTCATTTAAGTAGTGGGGACTTCCTTAACACAGAGACAAACAAAAAGCTATATTAATATACGTTCGTGTTGGCTCCATATTGTAACTTGACATGACAACTCGACTTATGTATGTAAGTTGTCGTAACACAAAGACAGCGGTGTTGTGGTGGAGTTCTACAAGTTTTAATAAAACATTTATGGTAACAAATTCTCAAATATTACGTAATTTTAGCTTTACATACAAAAATCTTTGAGGAGGTGCTCGTGACTAAGTAGTAACAGTCACACGGGTCGATCCATTAGGTTGAGCTACGCTTGCCGGGGTTGTTCATTGGATGGGTGACCATCTATACACACCGAGACTTCTCCGTGCCTCTGAAAGCACGTTAAGCTGTTGGTCCCGGCTGTCATACGGGGATCTTTGACAGTAGTTACACGTCGTCAGAAGCCCCAAAACTCTGACATACAGTCTTACCAAGGGGTACTGTATAACCCACAGTTGTGGAGTTCTGATAGGCATAGCTCCATGTAAAATATTGGTATTCAGCTGTATCCAGTTAAAATGGAAGCTGACCCCAACATACTCGGAAAAAGGCTAGGCAGATTGGTTGATATAAAAATCTTTTAGTATAAAATTAAATTGTACATTGGCACTCTTCGAGGCACTTAAATGGGCCTTGACGATTGGTAATTAGTTTGTCAAGAAACCTGTGATAAGTTTAAAATACACATTACATTACATCACATTACATCACGTTACATTGTTATATTTTTGACGCGCAAGTGTGCATGTTACAAATGTTATCTACTTACAAAAACGTTAACATAAGTAACTTTCTTTATGTTTTTTACTGCGCCACCTTTTACAAGACATAAAATACTTTATTTTTTAATACCGTACCAAATCCGGTAGTATCTTTGTAATGTTTTGGCCAATAATCACAAAAAAGTACATTATTTACTACTGAACAGGTATCCATAAAAAAACTTGTCACATTACTTACAAATTGCGTAAAAACAATATTGATAGCTTCGACATTGTTAGGCCCAAGTCCCGTTACGAGTCCCCAGATGGATGGCCTACGTATGATAACATGTCTAAACAGCCCCATAATAATCCTGTCCACTATAGATAAAGGAGTCCCCGGAGGCACGCGGGAACACTCCGTCTTTCACACTATCCGTCACAGTGTCGGAGACGATCCTACTTGCGAATACAAATAACTCTACATTCGTAAATCTAGTTCGACCGTAATTGACTTATCGAAAACTTGTTTCAGTACGCGAGGCAGCTGAAAAACACGGATTTTTGAGCTTTTTCCCAATAGAGATAGCAGCACGTTATGAAGCTTTTAATGGTTATGTTATTTTTTTACGAGCAGGCAGGTAGTACACATTCGTATTAGTGTTATGCAACTGCGGAACTTTTAGCAGAAAAACAAAATCCCACAGAATAAAAGAAAAGGAAACACTTCACTTCTTCCATTTTCTTCATAATAAAATCTTACGTAACATTTTTAAACCCTCCGCGTATGGTTCGCATGATCTCTTATTTTCATACAAAGTGCTCAGTGGCATCATTGTCAGCCTTGTGAGACCGAGTGGAACAAGGCATTGTTCCGGAAATACTACGTCATAATATTCGGAAACAGTAAGTAATCAATATCAACATTAATCGATATTCGGTAACGCTTTGGCTTTTGCCACTTAAAATTCCTATTCGACAATAAAATTCTCGTTTACGCTTCTTTCCTGTGGAATAAAATAAATGTCATGTATGCGTTCACAGGTTCACACGAACATTAGGACGCGCTAAAAGTGTGCTAAAGAGCTTCATCTCTCTGTCTCGCAAAAGATTTAGGTGAAAGAAGCTTATTTTTGGTAGGGCTGACAGTGCGATAGTGTAAGGCCCATTACAGGCAAATTATGGCGGCCATTATTGTCCGCGTGTCCCGTGCTCACCGCCCTGAGTTACGTCCGCACTGGGTCAATGGGTTTTATATAAGAAATCTTTTCCAACGCGTCCCGTTTCACTACAGATAAATGTAAGTAAGTATCTCTGTGAACGAAATCTGCTGTAAAACGTTTGCATGAAAACGTGATGGGGCACGGCGACTTGTGATAAAGGTTAACTATAAGGAAAAGTCAGGTTGTCACTCCGGTAATAGGGTAGATTGCATTATTTCCGGGAATAAATCTTATCTAAATGTCCATCTCTATAATTAAATTGATGGGTCTGAATCAGCTATGCGTGTATGCGACGTAACACGTAATGTAAATAAATGATATCAAAACACCGGTGGCGGACTAACGGGGAGTCCCAGTGCGCGTCGGGCGTCGGGCCTAAGTTTGACGAAGTTAACCCATTAACAAGGTCACTAAATCATTCGCGTCACTACTAAGTTCGCTTGCTTGTCTCGCCAAATTATTTTAATTACCGTTACAAGTTTATCGCGGAACTAAACGGAATTAAGCGCAACTAAGCTATGAATATTTCCTTGTGGAGCTTCCTGCATTACGTAAGCGTTTATGGCGCTTTCAGCGGATTTTAACGTTCGATCTGAAATAAAATACTCGCAGGACCGGAAAGTTTATTGCAGGCTCTCTATTAAGCTAACGACGTAACAGCGGCAATTATCCTCGTTGATTCAGATAGTTGTCCACTGATGCGCAAAATAGAGCCAGCTTAAAATCGGACTTGGTTCCCAAGGCGACTACAAAGCGGCATGCGGCCGATTACGGTCAAATTATTGCTATCATTATAGTCCGTACTTCTGTGCGATACTGGGTAATCACGGGCGGCGGTGCGCGGTGTCGCACTGCAATACTGCATCTTATTTACCGTTACATAGGACCTATCTACTAACTAACGTCGCCGCTCGACATGTTTAATGATACCATTGGTCCTGCGCAACCCGCCACTATATTTTCACCTTGCATTTTAACTTTGTTCAGGCCACTTGGGCCAAAATTGTCGGTACATTAAAGCTCTAGGTAATTGCCATAATAATAATTATGAAATAGTATATTTATTATTCAGGCTTTATCTTGCTAAAGGACAAATTCCTTGTATTCATTCGTAGATTTAGGTACTAATTTCACGATTCTGTTTGGGTCAGCGGACAGAGAAACGTTATTCTAGTAAAAGGAGTGCCAAAATTATTTAGCTCGTGTTCCATGAATATACCTAGTGCTGAAAAGTGTACATCTAACGGTATTAAGTTATCAATTATTACAGAATTAATTTGGTATGTACGACACAATAGCGTTTCTGCGGAATAATTCATGAGAGTCGAGTATATGAACTAACTGAAAATAATGGCCACATTTGAACTTACACAATCGTTGTTACATTGGTTCGTGTCGCCGGGTTCAAATAAGCCATTTACTTGAGACCCTAACACAAAAGCTATGACGTTGACGTAACGGAACGCATATTCAATAATTAGTGGATTTCTAAAATTAGATGTAGGTAGCAAACTTTTAGTTTATTTAGTAAACAAAGCAGGCTCCTTGGAAATCTCTTCATTAACGTAAATATCCTCTTTGTATACAAGAGAGACCTGAAGACCCGCAATAAGAATTTTTACATAAAAATTGATTCCAGTTTCCTATCTTTAATTAATTAGAGAAAACTATTTTCTTTTTTTCATCTAGGTATTATATTCTTTAATGTTTTGATGCTGGTATGAAAATCAATACTTAACATAGAAAACTACGCACAAGTGAATGTCAGGGGTCCAAAGTACCTACAAATAGAATAAAAGGCGATGACATTGCAAGTGTTTGCTATCAAAACTTTAACCTTTTAACGTAACCTTATGCATTCAGTGGGTGAACACACGAACACGAAAGTAACTGCCGATAGCCACGCACTACTTAAGCACTCGCGGCTGTTCCAAGTGTAACCTACCCTCCGTACACTCGGCAAACATACGGACAATACTTATATCTATAAGTGGTGGAAGTCTTCTTTTTACACGACTGCCCAAAAAAAGGAGTGTTATGTGTTTAGGGTTAATGTATGTATGTATGTGTGTATGTATGTATGTATGTGAGTTTCTTTATTCCACCATAACTTTTAAACGCCTGAACCGATTTAGATGTATGGGGTATCGTTACAATCCTTGCATCGTTCCGAGTAACATAGGCTAGTTAAAAATAAAAAGAAACCGGTGTGGTCACATTAAAACGTAAATTAATACCAGCCTCAATTTATTTTTTTAATGAATCTGGTCGTGTCTATGTTTATCGTCTAGAATATGACTAGTAGATTTAAAAAATATATAACACTGTTAATAAAAAACGTCGTAAAAAAAAACTGACGAGTAAACAAAGTAAGTACAAATATGTGCAATTTTTGCAGTCGTGTTTTTTAATTTTTTAATTATAGTAGCTTGTTATAGATCTTAGTACTTTTCTTTCCAAGAATAGCTCACACGCTGCAGTAAAAAGACTAGACAGTCAGAACAGCGGTAATAGCGGACCTGACTAGCATAATGTTAGTGTTGTACATACCTATAATATAGTAAGAAGTATTTTTAAGTTTCATTATAAAAGACCCTTGTTGAGCTTGGATTGTTACTCATCCACAGATTTCAAATGATAGCAATAGGTTAGTAAAGCACATACACTGAATAATTTTCTGGCAGGAAAGATCAAACAGGTCCATTTTTCTCAACAGGAAAACGGAAGCCCTAACTTGTAGCATACAAAGTTGAGCCCACTCCACTAATGACAAATGAGATAATAAGCAGGTACCATTTCTGGCTTAAAGGAAAATATTTTGGACAGATTAAGAAAAGATCCAACTAGGTGACCGCCTAGTTGGTCTAGTGGTGGCAAAGCGCGACTGCTGGGGAGGTCTTGGGTTCGATTCCCAAGTCGGGCAAAGTGTTATTGGGTATTTCCATCAGGAATTTCTCAGGTTGATCAGCTCGCCTCCTATCAAATGGGACTATATAATATATAACTGGCGAAATGTTTGTGTAATAATGGGTACACCTCTGCCTAACCCTTCGAGGATTGCAGGCGTGATGATAAATGTGTTCCAACTAGGTTATTAATATCGTCACTTAAATACATCATAACGACATTATAGGAACGAAGGCAAATGTGTTGAGAGGCATATAGGTATGTTACGCAATTACGACGAAATAGCTCATCCAACTTTACTGAAACTTGACACAGATATGAATCATAACTTGGAGAATTATACCAACAACATATATGACACTTTTTATACTTGTTATAAATCTGTTTAGCAACAAATAATATATGAAAGAGAAACCTGACTCAAAGCTTTCACAAGCTCATTGAATGAAATTTTTATTACAAAAAAAACATAAAGAAATTCTGTTGAAATGTAAGAATAAGGAAATACAAAACGACCGTATAAAAGTTGCTAATCAATAATAAATAATGAGTTAGATCAAAGTCCAGTTTGAAATCGCGCTGAGCGCTCGGTCAGCGAAAGAAAATCACTGGTCGTTTAGGTAACGAGCCGTCTTGATTGACGCCCAGCTGCCGGCTTGATTAAACTGATCAGTTTTTGCCTCTTATGAAAAGAACTCGATCAATGTAACTAGCTGCCGAAGATGAACAGCCCTAAAGATATACGAAACTAGTGATCGATGGAGCATATTACCGACTTCTAAATACTTTCACGAGAAAGGATATTCTATAGTCTCTACTCAGCCTTGTTAGTTTAGGATGGAGTTTCATCGCATCGCATCATTACTCTGCTAAGAGTTAAGATTAAACGAGGATTTTCATTGTGTAATCATATCAACCTTTTTATAAATGTATACGTTTAAAATTAAATTACTCAATGTTCGTTGAGCAATCTTCTGAAAGCTTTAATTGCTTTCTTATCCTTTGTAGATAGATATCAAGTGGAATATCAATAGTACTTTATGTCCGTTAGGTTCTTTAATTGCTTACTCATCATGAATGACTGAATTTGTCGTTACGAAAGTCTTGCCTTATTGACTATAGTTTATGTTCTTGTTATACTAACAAACAGTCTCACATTACACTTACTAGGTAAGTAAGTATACCTGAATAGCTAAGAATCGCATAGTATATAGGTACAGGGATAGCCAACCAGTCGATCGCGGCTATTAGTCGAATCGTAATACAATTACAAAAAATAATCTTTAATTTCGTTGTATTGTTGTTGTGTGTGTTGTGTTGTATTTCCTTTCTTAATAAAAAAATACTACTCGTAAGTAAACAGTCTGGTCAGTAAACAGTAAATCCTTGGTCTTTTTTTAAGTTGGCTACCCCTGATATTATAGTGGATTTATTAGTAAACACAAACCTGGTACGGAAATATCTGTACCTACTTACAATTTTTTTACTGTTTATAACTCAAAAACGTATAGTTCCGACACAAGTATCCAAACCTGTACTAAAGGAAAGTACTCCACCAAAACTAGATATCGTGAATCACTAGAGTGATTCTTAAATAAAACCACAGACTAATCCATACTTAATATTATAAATGCGAAAGTGAGTTTGTTTATTTGTTCACGCTTTCACGGCTAAACCTCTAAACCAATTTTGATAAAATTGGGTACAGATCAAGCTTGAACCCCAAGAAAGGACATTGGCTAGTGTTTTAATCTGCGACTTCGTCTGCCCCCGTCATAACCAACACGCGGACGAAGTTGGGCAAAAGTCAGTCTAACACAAACATACCTAGTATCTTATAAATTAACAAACATTTACATTCACTTTGAGGACCAATTCTTAATAAAGTTAACCGGTTTAAAACAACAATCATCCAAAAATCCATACATACATTACAATAATTATAATACATCCATAAGCATTACAAAATAACTCTTTCAATATTACACACACCCAAAGCCATCGTAAATACTTCAAAGACAAAACCCTTTAGTCAAAGGAAAATAAATTTTATTTTACTAAAAGCGTACTTAATACGGTTAATACACGTGGGTAATCGTAATACAATCGTGGGCTGAAAACAATACGTTTGTTGAAGTAACAAAGTGTGCCGCCTAATGGAATGGGGTTCGATCCCTTTAATGTAATTGGATCTGTCAGCAGCAAACAGGCAAGCAGGTAATTACTAACTGCTACTAACGAAAATAACAGCTTTCTAAGACACTCGATGCCCCCGGGCGTCGAACGACTAAGGCCCGGAACACATTATGCGACCAGCAACTAAGACGACGAATGCACAATCCCGTTCGCAGTTAGGTATCCCTGTAAATCTTAAAAAGCCGTTGCAGTGTAGTCGCGCAGTGCGTACCATGCCTTAAACTTGTAAGCCGTAATGAGTTCACTGCATTTTATCTACTCGCTGTAGCATCGTTTGTACAGTCACTGCATTTGGTTCATTTTATGAACCTTTCTTCTTTATGTCAGACTTTATACGCCTATGTCTTTTCATGTCTTTGAACCCCACACATTATTGTAGAGTTGTTTAAATGTTATAGTGTTGACTTTACTACGCTCTAGGATAAAAATGAGTCGTAATTGTGGTCCATAAAGTATGTAATGGTTTAAAGTTAATAGTATCAGAAAGTAAGCGCATTTACAAGCTTTATCAAGCTATCGGATTAACAAGCTGCCACGCCAATAATTCTTCCGCCAGCTTAATTCTTATACTCCTCTACTTTAATAGCTTGTAAATCCAATGTTCAAATGTACTGAAGTTCGAGATAAGTCGGAAAACGATATATGTATTAACTAGTTACGATATTTTATTATGTTTCGGTATTGCTAATCGATTACTAGCAAATAAGACACTTAATCAATGTGCGAGTGAATATTGCAGAAGTTTGGAACTACTAATAACTACGATATTTTACTGCAACTGCAGTCCTTATACTGCGGTCCTGTGGACGTTTATATTAGCTGTAAATATTTTATTCTAGTAATTTAGAGAAACAAATAATAATTATTATTATTTTATGAATTTAATTGGCACTAAAATATGTTATGCATTCAATAAAACTAAGTATAAGTAGTTAATATAATTAAGGACTAAGCAAATCCTATAGAACGTGTTTTTATTTCATCGTTATTAATAACGTTCAAAGGAGCCTACTTTATCTGCCGAAGGTACTTTAAAAATAATTGAAACTTGGGTACCTACTTCAACATTAATTTGTATCCCAGTTATGACTTATTTACATCGATTACCATCTCTAACGTTATCAGACCCTTGAGAATAATAAAGCTCGCAGTTTTGTTTTATAATAACCTCTTCAAAATAATCCTTTATAAACTTTACTACCAAAGTGTTATTTAAATAATAAAGTCTTTGATAAATCAAAAATTTTAATGATTCATTTTAAATAAATGTCGCGTCTGATAGTAAAATAAAAATGATATAAAGTGTGTTCAGCAAAACTCATTTCAAACGCATTTTAAATAAACGTAAAATGAATACTTAGGGACATACTATTACGGTACGGAGCAATATACGATACGATTACGCGCGTCAAAAATGCCACATACCAACGTGTTATAACATTACAGCGATGTCGTTACACATCATTTATAATAAACGTTGTGAATGGTGGAAGATAAAGCTATAATTCAGAGTTTTGTTATTCAGATCGGTTAGCTTCGACAGCATCTCACATCGGGCCTAAGCCGAACACGACATAAATCACATAACAAACACAAAGAGCAAAGTGTTTACCATAAAATCGCATACGCGTCCCTAAATCATAACACAATAAAATTTATAGCGAACGGAAGGTCCGGCCTCAAGTGCTGATAAATCAAACACATTTTCTTCGTGTGACTGAAACGGAAAATCTTTCCGGCAAATATACCAGGCGACGCCGTTATTTACCTTCTTTTATAATACGAGTACATACCGCCCCACGACACATTGTTTTCCATCTATATATTAACGTCGCTATGGTAATAAAACCTCGACTTAGGGACGTTTTAATTCGATCAAAAGGGGAACCATTCGAGGCTTATTTTTAAAAATCTACATTGTTTAAAAAAAGTGCTTGTTAATCATCATCAATCGATGCTCGTGTTTCTTTTGTTTCATAATAGCCGGCGGTTTAACTCCCTATTTAATTTGTAGATTCCCGTAGAGGCCATTATGTTACAAATTTGCACAGATCCAGTGTCGCAAAATGACGCAATCACTCTTTTGTGAACACAATGACGCAATTAATGAATTTAATTAAATTGTTAATTCAGTTCTTTTCATTTAAACGACACTTTGTTTTCTAATTGAATAAGTTTAAAATATAATACACTTACGTAAATTGTAGGTACAATTTTTCGTCTTTATGTGAGACAAACATTAAATTTCTAAGTGCGTCATAGCTCAGTAGATTACACGCACTCTCACAGACACGGCCTATGGGCAAACATTCCACATTTTGTATTTTGATTGGCTAGATACCCTGGTTAGGTAAACCGAACGCAAAAAACCTTCCCGCAGAGTTTCGAACAATCATAGTAAACACAAAGTAGTTTCTCTAGAACATACCTTTATTGTATCCGTAGCAATGACGCATTGGATTTATACGATATAATCGTGTAGGTATAAGTAGTGACTGAAAGCTTCAACATTGAGCACCATAAGTAGGCCATTTCCGTACTTGACTTAACAACTAGCGGAGGAAAACAAACGACTGATAAACTTTTATTCTTTTGTTTCCTCATATCCAGGATGTTGTTGATACAAATATTCGAACCATCATGATCGTAGACGTTATATCTCATAAAAATGATACATAATAATATGTATATTTCGGCAATGATGTCATTTCTTCCGCTACACAAAAGAATTTCGTAACAAATAATAGCTGGACGTAAAAAGTAAATTGCTATAAGATCTTTCCGCTCATTCTCTAAAAGTTAGTAAGTATAATAAATTCCGGCCATTAATCGGCCGCCCCGTAAAAACTTATTCGAAAATAATAAATAAAATTAACAAAAATGTAGCAGTAACAACGTCGCGCGGCGCAAAATAAATAATTTATTAAGGACAAGTTAACAAGGGTCTCATAAAGAAGGCAAAAGGTCGGCTATTTGTTTTCAGCGAAGGATGGTTCACCCCACTTTGTTATTTAGAGTTTGTGAGAGTTGCAGAGACGACGGGGCGGTGGTGGCCGCAAAACAAGCTAAATACTAGACAGCTGGAGCCGTGTATCAAGTTGTTCTTCTGTAGCAGTGCGACCGCCTGCTGCTGTCGGTGACTTGTTACGAGTTATAACTGTTGGTACTAGTAATCACATTGTGTGTCTCACACCTGGCTTCCAACTAACTCTATTTGTTAACTTTTCTACCACTGACGGGACTTTAGAAAAACAAACAGTGCAAACGAATTCATTTCCCAACTTCATATCCTGGTAACGAATCTTGTTAACAGTTCCCCTGTCCTCGAAGCAGAACAATAGCTTAACAATGGCCATTAATCATATTATGTGATTCACGAGATAGGGAAAGTGTTAAAACATAATCTGAATGTAAACATGAATAAATCACTTCGTTTATCGTATAACGCGTAGGTAATTAAACAAAGTAAACATTTACTACATTTATTATTACCATAATATCATCATGTATCTCCTAAAGTTACATTATAAACATACTTATTATTTCTCGTCCAGATCCATACTGAGGGAAAAGATAATGAAATTCCTGAGAAAAAGGGTCTATCGGCCGAAGTAATTAAAGGATTTTATGATATTCTAAACAAGGATCATGATTTACAGCATTATAATCTCGAGCAAATATTTTTTCTTCGGCATTCTCCGGTCCAAATTAATTTGGTCATACCTAGACCAAATTAATTTCATGGATTATACGATGGCTGTCAGTGGCAGATTGTTCATTGAAAAATACGCTTTAAAAATAAAAACCACAATGAGGTAATCGTAAATCTACAACATACCCAATATCTTATTGACTTTAACTTTAATTAAATTTAGTGTAAGTGGACACTTTATCTTCTGCTGTCATAGACAACAAAGTATCAAGATAATTTTCAACTAGGCTATAACAAAATAGAATTATCATAGGGTAACATTTTACCTACACATCATCCACGCAGCAAAATGTTTAGTTATTCTATCTTGCGGCAGTACTCAACTGTCAAGCGAACACGAACGTAGAATGTGGCACGGGCGTCATTGTGCCCGCAACAGCTAAATTATTGCGGGGACGCGACGACTTCCCTACAAACCTCTGACGCACAACTGCCTCTCCCAAACCGTTTCGGAAACCTTTTACTATACGTAGAGACAACTGTTTCCGTATTTTATACCTATATCTACGTACCTTTATCTTTATTCCTGTTTTCTCACAGGATAAGACGGACAAACTGCCCTAATTTAAAGATAAAATCTGTAGGCTGTATAATTAGTTGTCAATGTCTAATGGAGTTATGACTTCGTGACTGCGGGATTATGATTTTGCTGATTATACGTCGCCTTATTAACGGGAAAAGTATAATTATCAAAATCCCATTACTTGACCTATACGAATATTTAAATGAGTAGAGTAGTCGTCATACGCTAGACCACAAAATAACGTATGAGGCTACTCGGTCGTAAGTAATTGCCTAATGGGCTTCCTCACATCGATCGGTTCAGAACCGAGTCAATTAGTCTCGAACGTTCAAAATTTCGAAGTGCCCGAAAGATACGGCGTGATTCGAGCCGCCGCGCCGGTCGCCAGTAAATGCCTCTGCTTGTTCGATACCAAATTTCTCAAATTGTTATTTGCGAAATTGATGTCAGATTTCATGGAATAACCGCAATTAGCGTTTGGGTAATTCAAACTTGCAAATACGAAAGTCTGTCCGAAACTGAGTCGGAATTGACCATGGCATTTGAAATTCAGTAACGGGTAAATTGAATTTTGATGTTTTGAACTTTGCGAATTGGTCAAGAATTGTTTTTGTAGTATATCACAACTTTGGAAATAAAATAAGCAGGATTACAAAAATAATTGGTTTTCGAACAAATGTGATCTGTTTCATTTCAGACACCAGTTGTAAAGGTCCCTTGTGGATTACCTACCGTAATCTTAGTATGAGTTTGGAATACCAATCTATCGCAACGTGTCTACTTGACCTTCTCCTGCTTCACGTATTATTGACTATTCTTGCCTACAATCCTGTAAGCAGAATCGGAAAAATACGACATCTCCTTTGTGATATATCGCAAACATAAAATTGCCACTCGGTTACAAAGCCAAGCATAAAGTATCACATTTCTAAAATACAGGCTAAAAAAACTGTGTTTGGTTTTTGTTTATGTTTAACCGTTAGATCATCTATAGCTAAGTTTGTTAATTTGCCTATTAAAAAGTACAAAAAGGTTTTAAATATTCCATAACATTTGCTTTAAACGTCAACAAAATAAATTCAAAAGGATAGTCAAAACAATTTGCAGGGAACAGTTTTACTTACAAAATATCAGTGTGTTTTCGCATCTCATTATATCGTCGGAGCAACGTGCACCGTCTACAGTAAATTCTTGAGCTCTCGTTTGCGTAATACCGCCATTGTAACAGCACACCTTTGAAGATAAAAGCCTCGCATGTTAGCTAGTCCGTTGCCTTTTCGCGGTCTGGTAATCTTGAGCTTAGCAAAAAGTTAAGGTTCTATAATAGGAAACTATTTTTAATTTCAAAGTTAAAATTAATTTCAGTTAGATTGTTACGAACTACTTAGATTGAAATTTTAATGCCGCGAGCGAGATGCGGTTACGGTAAACATTTAGTTGTGTTTTCAGTGAGATAGATCATTAAATATAACTCCTGCTTTGAGCTCCTTAAATAACAAGGTTTATATCACGGAACCAAATCAAAACAAGGTTTATACTCTGTGGTCTTAATGCGAATAAGGCCATCTCATTAATTTTCGTGGGTGTCGTAAAAGACGATTATAAGATTACACTTTGAGGATAGCTGGTGACGTAAACCTGTGTGCTATACTACGATCACCAATTTGTTCCGCAAACATTGTACGTTTATTTAACAAGATTGTTGTATCTATTTGATGGTGTTATTTCTTTCTAAATATGTTGATTTTTGAAATGTATGAACGTGGACGAGGCGAAAGGAGTAGGTATGTAAGGATCGTAGCAGGTGGCGTTCCGTGGTTTCTGCTTACCCCGACGGGAACAAGGCGTGAGTTTGTTGATGTTCATTTACGTTACACTTCGTCTACATATACTAATATTGTATTGTATTGTAGTTTACAATCGTTTATATCTTTAATATGTATTAGTTTATAGTTGTTGCATTTATTTATGTATTGTTTTTTATGGGCCTAAGTAGCCTGAAATAATGTAATTATTATTATTGTAAAGAGGTACATTTTGGTCGCTTTTTTGTTTATAAGAAATTATCTCTCCGAGTACAAAAAAGCTTTTAATGATAGAAAGCTACACTATTGCTGAACGTCATAAGATAATGTTTCATGATTTATTTGACTTCCACGCGGACAAAGACGCGGGCAGAAGCTAGTGATGCTTAAACACATTCGAGTTTTATCGTGCATTAGAGTCATCGATTACTAATTAATTGATCATTTATTTAAATATAGTTATTTATTTAATGATGGTTTTAACTACAACAACTTATGAACTTTAATTACAAAATATTGTATATTGTTATAGTTGGAAACGGAAAACTAAGTAACCTCTTAATAGTTTCAGTTTAACAACTCCTACATGAGGGAAGCTGTTGTATAAAGTTCGATATCGAGTACTAACAAGGCTTTATCGGCAATGAAGGAAGTGGGTTCATACAATACCAGTAGTTGATATGGTAAGTCAATTAAACCAAGAAAATATATATACATATATATACAGCATGTAACAAAAACCCTGTCCGATCCTTAAGGGTATTATTCGGCATCGTACTGCGTACACATATACGTAACCATTTAATGGATTTGAGATTATTATTTTTCCCCAGTGAAAAAAAAAAAGAAGAAAGAAGAAGTAACTAAATTAAAATAAAACATAAAAACTGATCAACGGCAACACTGATCTGACAGGGTTTTTGTTACATAGTGTATATATAAAGAAGGATGCATGCATATATGAAATCGAGTGTCTTTTGTTTTTTCTTTTTTTTTTTTGACACTTCTTATTTCTCCTGTATCATTACAGACATATAAACTCACATACACAAACAGCCAGACCCGCAACCACTATCTGTACGTCATACAAATATTTGTTTCGTGCGAGAATCAAACCCGGACACGCAGCGCAGCAGCCTGTCGCTCAACCACTGCGCCAACCGTGCCGTTGTGCCGTGCCGTGTGAAGATATTCTATTTAGCTGTGTTACAATATTAGTGTACAACAAAGCATATCATATTCTATCAATAGTAAGGTAATACCATTACAGTTGAGAAATTGTATACTAAAGATATCATATAATAAGCTTAAACATAGAAGGTACTTGATCCCAGAAGCTCTGTATAATCTATCTGCAATAGGTACGGGATTTAACTATTGTATGCAGATGAATAGTAATAGTTCGCCCGTCTATCCATTGAGTATTCATCAATTCCTTAGTAAACGTTTTCCACAGTTCTCCTTGATAAACAATTCGTTCACGAAAAAACTAGCAGCTGCAGTATTAGTATTCCTTGTATTGGAAAAATCGTTGCCAACAATCTTTGTAAAAAACCATAAAAAAACAGTACACTTCTTGTTTGTTACATACATTGTTTACTTCAAAAACGAACATCCAAAATTAGCCGAGTACATACAAAGGCGCGGAGAACGTCCAACGAGTTTCTATGCTACGAGTTCTACGAGCGTAGCGGTCGTAGCCGCGTAGCTCGCAAAGCACACATTCGTAGCGCAGTATAACGGATGATGTGCCAATAAGCCTCGGGGCCCTGTCTCTAATTTTAGTGAACAAATATCTTTCGTTACCCTATTTCATGTATGAGTATGATTGCCGCATCATAATGATTTACGTGTGACGCAATCAGTGAACTGGGAACAGTTCCAGTGTACTCAGAACGTATTAATTAGAACTATGTAGTTGCTGTCAGCGTACGTTTTCAACTGTTTATTGTATGAATACTACTTCAAATTTTGTTGTGATTCACTAAGACGTTTTTCAAGTAATAAATTCAGAATAACAAAACAATAAATCGATATAAGTCCATGACATTTAGTTATTAAATAGACCGTTCTATAAATAAAATATTACACTATATGATTATTTCTTATCCATTCCTATCGGCGTGGGTGTCGATAAAGTTAATTTGAAGTCCAATTGACACTGTCAAACTACACGTATTTAGCGTCTACTTATAAGTAATTACCGAAATTGTGGAAATGTCCAATGGTTAACGAGGCTAAATATAGGTCAGAATAAAGGACAAACCGTAAACAAGGTGGACGTGGGACAGTGAAATTGAAAAGAAGAAAAAAGGAAATCTACGCCCATGCGTGTAGCGTCAAAATCAATAATTTATTCATTAATTATTATCATGCTTCACGCGTAATTTATTATGTTATTAGAAAACGTCGGCCATGCCTTATTTATAATTCAGTGATATGAACATAAATGTCATTGGAATGAAAGATGTTTCCATACATCGACGAGGGAAGGGAAAATTAGAAGTGACGGGCTAATTATTGTGTCTGGGGAACGACACGGCTTTTGGTCCAAATTTTTCACATTTTCAATATTTTTGTTTATTTTTCAGCTTTAAACTAGATATGTTTCGATATGTTTACTGTTTAATGTACCTGGTTCTAACGAGGTAAGTATATGACGAGGTGTATTGATTGTCCCTTTTACCTATAAAGTGTTTAAGCACTTATATTTTATGAATTTCGAGCTTCGAGAATTTCGGGATACTAATATAATAAAGTAGAAGAGATTTTTCGTTTGTTTGTTTAAACTCTGGAACTATTAGTTGAAATGGAATAATTATTTTTGCATATAATAGCCAGATAAATGAAGAATAGGCTATATAAAATCACGCTACGAATCACGGGAGCGTTGACGTAATTTAAGGGCGTGCCAAAAGCCAGCAAAATTTTAAGTGTAGTCCTCTCGTCTCAATAGAGCGGCAGCGCCTGACGTGTGAAACAAAAATATGCTTGAGGCTCTGTCAAAGTGCGACGACAGATGACTTGTTTCGCGGAATTAAAACGTAGTATGTGCTTAAAGTGTTTTATCGTAATAACTCCAAAACTAAAAGGAAATACCTAAAATGCCTAGACAAAACCCTCACTCATATATAAATATAGCTAATTATAAAATTTTCGTGATAATAGTCCTTATAATATCGTGTATAAATCGAAAAAACCAAAAAAAATTGAGGCTACATCGAATGTTTTTCTATCGAGAAAATGTTATTATTTTATGTTTCTGATCAATGAGAACCCACATCAAAAATATCGTGTAGTTTTCATACATTCAAAGTCAAAGTCAAAGTCAAAGTCATTTTTATTTTAAGCCTAGAAATGTAGAATTGTTCATGTAAAATAAAAAAAAGATTGGTAATTTTGCTCACTACCCACTCTTAACGCGAGTAATAAAAACACGCGGAGGAAGTCGTGGGCATAGCAAGGCAAGTTATTGATAAATGGATGTTTAGATGAATTAAATTAAAACGCTGAAAATTGATAAAAGTCCTACACTCGTTCATACAATTTACACGGTCTCACACCCAAAACATTCCACACGACACCTACTAAATTATTTGTCAAATAACAGTGTGATTACCAAACCAGCAATGTGTTACTGATAATAATTGGTAAGACGCGTGATAAACGTCATGCGCGGAGGTCGGTGGCGCGCGGCTGCTAAATAATTCACCCATCCACCGACAAGCGCCCACCGCCACTTTGAAAAGGGTAAGAACGACCCTACCATCTAATGACTGGAACGTTGTACGCCAAAACACGATTCCTGTTTATCCAACTAAAAGTAGTGCCATCTATCTGTATGTCTACAAATTATCGCCGTCCGACCTCCAAGGCCAATAAAATCGCACCACGTTCCACGTCGAGAACGAAATATTCCTTTTGACGATGTTTGAGGACAACCTTGAATATTTGTACGTTTCCACGGCTACCAAACTTTATATAAACTTCAAAGATACTACTAATTTCCGAAGTTTGAAATTTATTTAATAGGTTTCATTTAATTCGTAACCTAGCAACGAGCGAATTTGTGGTTTAAGTACACAGTTAAAATAAATTTTAAACTAAAAGTGGATTACATTTCAATTTATTTCATAGTCGATTAACTTTGTTAGGAAAAATGGAACCAACGTAGCACCACAGACATTCCGATTGTACAATGTTTATTTTAAATAAAACAGCCTGGATATCTACAAGCCGATGACTATTTAACCTAGATCCCTGATAATACGTTATCAGTAGATAAGACTAGCTCAGTTCAAGAAAAGAGATGCATTAGAGAGGGTCTTTATTGTAGATAGGTAGATACCCAATTGTGGGTAGATACCGCAACGATATTCGGGCAACAATACCGACGGAATATGCGTCGCAATGTACGACCCAGTATTTCCCAGCATTATTGTAGATACTGTAACGAAATTATTAGGTAGCTATAGCTACCCTTAATGGATGGTAACAGTAGTTGTCAGACAGCGAATCTTAAGTCCTTTTTAAATTAGATTGAAATCTAACCACCTTTTTATTAACGCGGTAACATACTAGTACGTTTAAATTATTTACTATTTCATTCCATTAAATCAAGTCGAGAACGTTTACTTAGTAATGGCGTTAACCACCAGAGCTCAATAAAGATGTAAACTCACAACCTCTCGAACGCCGCTTAACGTTGAATTATTATCCCTTCCAAATACACTTACATATCTATGTATATTATAATATTATCACCTATAAAACACCGCTCATACATCATATCGTATTTATAATTCAGTCGTAGGAACATAAATATCGTTGTGAGCTAAGTATTTCACTCTGCTCTGTAATATATTAGATAGAAACGTACCATTGGTGACGTGTACCTTGCATGATGTATTTATTGCTCCCTCACCATAAGGACGCGGCCACACCATTCTTTAAGACGCCCTTAATTCATTTACAATTAAATTAGCGGCACCCGATCCTCTTGACATTAAATAAATTAGGACAACGCCATTAAACCGGAGGGAATTCGTTTAGTAATCTATTAGTTTAGCGGGTAGCTACATACCCTTAATATATTCGGTTTTTATACGGAACTCGAGTTCATTATCTCCCAAATATACTGTAGTATGTACATATATACTTACGTATGTAAATAAAAACCAAATTTTAAAGGAGAGCATCAACTTTCTACTTTATTAAGGCAAAAAGAATTTCAGACAGAAGTTTTGCTGCAATAATTCTCGACGGAATGGTAAGATATGTATTTTTACCAGCTAACTGGAGTCAATGCACAGATTTGAGAACAACGATCCCTAACAAAATATATTTCTACATATCTATCTATTGTCTTGAATGAAGCGTTTGAATAAAATTAATAACTTGTCTAGACGAATCGATAATGGTAGTTTCTGATATTCCCAGCACATTTAGATAATTTGAAGGCACGGTGGGCGCAGTGGCTGAGTAATTGAATGCTATACTGAGTGTCGCGGGTTCGATTCCCACATAGAACCAATATTTGTATGGCCTACAGATAGTTGTTCCGGGTCGTTTGTGTGAGTTCATATGTTTATTGAACGCACCCATGATGCAGTATAAATTAGGGCATAGGGCAACATTAGGTTTCATTGAATATTAGGTTTCAACTGACCTGTCCATGTATAACAGTTATAAAAATGACAATAGATTTTACTGTTTTATATTCGTAACTAATGAGACAGTGCTGTCAAGCAAATGCAACTAATTTGTAATATGCACAGAAAATGCTGGACACAAAAAATGCTAAGATTGGTCGGCGTACTGGAGTAGCCACTAATAATTCACGGCACGTAGCCGAAAACAGAATTATCCGCTGTAGTAGTTCGGGAACTCTGCCAACTCTCATCATATTAAGGCGAGATGATAATGAACGCGATGTTTCTGTTGCTATTTTTCACGGCAACTTCTGCTCAGTACAGAAAATTTTAACACACAACAACTTTGTAAAATTGTTCACAACAAAATATTTGTTTCACAACCAGTCGCTATATCACGAAAAATAAAATAAATAAAACACAAAGAAAATTGCCATCGTTGACGTTTATTCGAAAAATCGTTATCGTTCTCAGTCATTCGAGTTGTCCCGACGAAAACATGACACACAAGACTATAGACGTTTTTCGATACCCGCAATCCTTACAAACCTCGGAGTGAACGATGCTTTGAAAGCCCAGAAAGCTCTAAAGCTTTCACAATTGTCACTAAACAAAGTGAAAAACGAAAACCTTGAATGTAAGATGTAGCAAAAATAAGCCAGTTCGACGCAATGTAATATAAATATTTAGTGATGTGTTACATAGATGTTCAAATAATAAAAAGGACAGAAGGATGACAATATAGATTCGAGAAAAAACGGCAAGCATAATCAATAATTCAAAGGATGAAATTGCAGACAGAGCAACATTAACTATTTTATAACTACTTACAAAGGCACAACATATAAAAGTTTTATGTGACGATTTGATGTAAGTACATACACGTTGGACGTCATATAAAAATAAGGATCAAACTAAGACGCTTGATGTTTTTGAAGTTCAGTGAAATAGCTCTTTTCCGAACTAAGCCGTACATATTTGACGATCTAAATGACGCAGTCGGTGAGCCTACCTTTTGTACTTAGGTACAGGTCAGGTGGGCTCTTGGATCTAGACAAATATTTGTTTGATCTACAGAGATAGATTTCCAATAAAGATGTTTGTATAGAGACATGTAATACAGTATCCTTATGCTCATTAAAACAAATATTACCTTCGTTTATAATGTAAAGGTAGCTTTAACACACACATACAGCGTTATACACAACATTAATAAACCTATTATAACGCGCAACAGCGGCAATCTGAGCCGTTACACAACCATTAAATACCTAGAAGTCCCACCTAATTGCTTCCGAAGTCGACAAGCTCTATTATTAAAAATGTTCTGAATTGAACAAATTGTCACTCGTTTTAAAAGTTAAATTAGTTGGGTTAGTCGTTTCCCCGTCCATAGTGAATAAAACATAAGACTTAGCTGTCCTAATGAGGTGGGGTTCTTTGTTTTTCTTGGTGACTGCATAAGTTGTGAATGAACGTAGGATCAGCGGGTGTCGGATCAAATCGCACTTCATTTGTCCGCGTCAACCCGCGTGATGGATGACAGCGGCCGTTGCGTTGCCTGCTTTTAATTGATACCGTCATTTTTGTAGGTGCCGGCCGCCGCGCGATCGTCACTACTCCTTCCATTACATAATACCACGGAATTCTTCCAATCGTTTATCTTTTATATCGATCATGAGGAGCGCACTCTATTCTGAGCTTGAGCGTGTCTATTATCATTGATAGAAGTAATTTGTTTGATATTTCATTTCACATGCGACCCACATCATGAATTGAATGTAGGTAGGTGGGCGGTATCGTTGTGTCGATAATTTTGTTTTGTGTGGGAGTGTGGAAGTCGATAATAAAGTAAACATAATGGAAGAGGTACCAAGTACATTTGCTACTTCCTTTGCTGTCAATTATCAAGACAAAATGGATCTTAGATGACTTTATTATTTGTAAAATATTATTCTTTAACAAACTAATAGAAGTTAACAAGCTAATAAAATATATTTTGCGATTTTTGTAGAAACTTTATAAACTAATTATGTATTTATTTATAACGAAATATGATCACAAACTTAGGTTCATAATATCGACTGAATATAAATGGATACTTAGATGAACAAGACTGCTCACAACTGACAAATTCTAACCAACCAAAGAAATGCCACAAACAGCAGTTCAACAATATTTTTGAAGCGTCTCAGAGTTTAGAAAAAGTTTGAATTGGGCGATTTAAAATCTGCAATGCGCGCTGGCTCTAAGTATTGTCAGTTTCCGAATAATGCTTGTTGACCCACTTTTGTCTGCTGGAATTTACGCCTTCCGGGTAGAAATTAAGCTTATTACACTATTATTCTCCTATTTCTACACCACCAAAGAAAGTAATTTAAAACATTAAATGTTTGAAAGAGCAAATGAAAATTTATTTTGCTTATAGTCAGAGATATACTATAACAAAAAAAAAACTTTTACTTGTATTTTAAGTCAGTTTGGTATAATTATGTCAGGCGTACATCATAACCTTAATAATTGACTCTTGATATATGGTTCAAATTCGATTTAGTAGGATAAATATTTTGACCTGTATCATTTTATGGTATCTTGTCATAGCTTTGTATCTGTTACCTATTTTTTATACACATGTAGAAAAAAAACAAATGAACAATTATTCAGAACGGCAGGCACTCTACTACGATAGCTACGAGCTACGCCGTAGCAGCCGTAGCACGTAGCAGGAAATGGAGTTACTCTCCTGGCGGGCGCAGGACTTCTGCCAAACTCGGTAAATGGTAATGAGAATGCAATTTATTTCAGTTTTTAGCTTACTGTAACGTTTTTTAAAATACTGTAATGTTGGGCCGGTTGAGCGGGTTGGGCCAAATTACACTGCTATTATCTCTAAATTGACCATTGCCATGTGGAATTGTGGTAAATTATTTCTGATAACCTATCATCATCATAAAACTGAAATACACGATACGTGTATTCACAAGGGATTCGATTTGTATTTTATTGAACTGGTAGTTTCCATGCACCGTATTTTAGTGTACACACCGCAGTGTGATTTTATTTTCCGTTATTTTTATTATACTATCAAAACCCATTAAGAAGCTAGTCACAGCCGGATACAGTATTTGCAAAATCCATTTGCCAATACCGATAGAATGTATCGCTTCACAAGGCAAACGAAAAATAATGTAACCTTTATTTGAGAATAAACAAAAAGATCTTGTGTTCTCACATTATCACTTTTATTTCTTCTCCTTCTATTTGATTCAGGAACAGAGGAGTTTGATTGTTACTGATAAATGTAGCGATGGAGATTTAGTTGTCGAGCTGGGTAAGAGACATTTGTTGGGATCACGACCCTATCCCGAACCAACCATGAATTCTCGAGCTCTCATTTGCGTAATGTGATTACAAAAGCACATCTTTCGAGATAAAAGCGTAGGCTTTCTACGTAAGTAATGAATTTCGCAGTCTTCACTGAGGAAACTGAAAGCCTCATAATTGTAACAGAACGCAAGCACAGACCCATGATCATGTAAACAGTACTCGAATCACTGCTCACAGAAATTGTCAATGATTTAATTTCACAGGAATTTGTAAATAAACTTTGTCACAAAACAACACGAAGGCTAAAGCGTAATAAACAAATGTAGCTCAAAAAACAAAGACATTGTCCAGCAAAAAGAACAAAGAAAATCAGTACACAAGTTACCTCACAAAAATAAAACGGTTGAATAACAAACATCAAAGAGAACGCTTTGTAGCTATTACTTAGAAGTCTTAGAAAATCGAAGTGTACAATGTAATCCGATCAGATAAGATGGGTACAGCTGTCGGGAGAGCCGGCGGTGCCTAGGTTGTCTACAAATTTATTCACACTCCATTAATACACGTCGACCGACAGCCAGCGTGATAGATTAGCGTGCACATTTATATGGCGCACACCAACCTGGAAAAAATACCTGCCGCACTCGGCCCGAGGAAAATCTAATAGTAACATTAATCTGACCCCGCCACTCAGACTCAATTTAAAAAGACGTCTCATTTATATTAGAATATTATCTTATTACATTCATTTTCGTACACATAATTCCCATCCCGTGAGTAGACAAAAAAACTCTGAAAATGTCTCGTGAACATAAGGAAGTTAATAAATCAACGACAGAATGTCGGTTCCTGTATTATGAAAGACAATACACAATGGCAATGAAAGGGAAAATTGGATATAATCACCAGTGTATCATAGATTGTCTGACAGATAATCATTCGGTACGATAGGTATGTCCTATCGATGTTTCCATCCAAATATCAACTAACATTGTAGGGGACTATTAACAGTCGTAAACTGTGTAACGTTTTTTACTGCGGCCTCCGGCAAATTGCGAAGGGAAGCAGCTGCGAGTTGTAAAAAGTTCGCACAATAAACGTCTTCCCACCACCTCTCTGTCTGTACACAATTAAAACATTCATCTACGCGTATACGCCGCGACGATAATAACACAACATTTAAAGCTGAAACAGACAAATTACTCATGGAAATCTCGAGCGAAAGTTGAATAAATGAAAGCGGTTATCACAAATTATTTAACTGCAACATTCGGCACGCGGCCAGCGTGGTGTTCGGTGAATTTCACTAAACTATTCAGGTCGAGGAAACCGCAGTCGCTCAGTTGTTCACAGCTCTAACTTAAACTTTCGCTACGAGAAAAAAGTTTTAACGTCCCTCTGATCCTCTTTCCATTTAAAAGTAAATATTTAACTCAATAACTCTGAATAACTTTGGATTAATATTCGCACGCGAGTTCAAATGGCGCAAATGAAATATTTTAAACTTCTGGAATGGAATTACTGTTTGTGTGCCCGCTGGCGCTTGATTCTTTTACTGCATGCTCCGTGGGGAGCGATACACATGTAGGTACGTATACAGATGTACATGATAAAAACACAAGTTAAAAGAGCCGACGGGGCATTATTGAAACAAGGTAAACTCGGACATGGCGATCCTGAGCATAGAATATGTGCAAAATAGAGCACAATATTCTTTATTACAAAAAAAATCTGATTCACAACAACATGTTACTACGGACTGAACGATTTAGGCTGCTGTAGGCCGAACCTTTTACCGGACTCTTAATCTAGGCCAATTGTTAGGATTGATCAAAGGTTAAGAAAAAATATCAGAGGCTGTTGTGTGTGGGCGGTGGGTACGGGCGCGGAACTCATAGGTAAATAACATAGTGAATTCCTAGATCAAAAGGATAATCTAAATGCTCCATGTGTTCAAAGCTATCGTTCAAGAAGAAATCATTCCTTGATGTAAAGATTACCTATATTTAGATTTCTAGTGAATAACAATAGTAGGAGGGCTTAGCGCTCCAGGATCCTACCAATTAGGTATTATTAATAAATTAAATTAAATGTAGGTGTCTGTCTCGCAAAAGAAAATATTTACACAAAACAGCTACGCGGCTAAGCTAGTTAGGAATTATTCTACTTAGAGTGTATCTTGTTATTTATGTTACGTGCGCTGACATTGCACCAGGCTTGTCACATATATCATGTCTTCAAATAAATGTATTGAGTTAGTAACACTGTAACGATAATAAGGCAAATTAAATAATTATTTACTGGATAGTAAAATGACTTTTAACTATCGAAAAGAGGTCGTGATGAAACACTGGAAATCGAAGGTCAAGGTTAATTTTTATGTTAAGACTTTTCTTATAAGTTTTTTTTCTTTTCTTATAAGATCGAATTAAAATGGAAACGACAAACAAAAATGGTTTTAATATATTTCTTCTCCGTACAATGTTGATACTATAATCTTCGTAAACATCGATACTTAAGTAATTTTGCTAAATAAAGTACTACAACAATACGAGGCTTTTAACATTGAAGCAAGCCAATTCAGCCTACGCCTACGCCTTTTACTTTTGTTCATGCGGGTTTCAATACTTAAGTATAACTTTCGTCAAGCCTCGACGACCGCCGCTACTTCGCGGTTTTCCTTGGCAACCGCAGGAAACTACTTGGTAAGCCAGGTACTGGGGATAAAGCAATGAAAATGGGGTCACTGGCTTAACGTGATTTCAACTTTAATTTTAACATTTTGGTGTAGCAGAAGGGATAAAAATAACGGAGATTATTTTGTTACATTTTTTGCAAATACACACATCAAAAGTGTCTAGGGATCAACATCCCTAACATTTGTTAGGGATGTTGATCCCTAGACACTTTTGATGTGTATATTTACTTAAACCGTATCTATTTCTCGTCGTTCATGGGTTTTACACGGAACATAATTTATTTTTAATCTCATTGCTCACGTTTCAGCTCACGTAAAGCTGCCGACATAAAAGTTCGCCGCGTCCAAATTGGAAACAGCTCTTGTCGCCCCACCTTAATCTATTTCTTGTTGCCTATTAAAAACTGTTTAGATGATCATTTTGCTAACGTGAACTTGTGAACTCGCGCCGAGAATATGAAATGAGCAATATTTTCGTGTCACACGCGCCCTGCGTATAGGTAATCCGAATCTAGTTTTTCAGTCGTCTCCCCAGACAAATCGTGACTTTCAAACGACACACAAAGTAGGTATTCGATTGTATAATATTCTGAATCGAGATTTATTTCGATGAATTGTATTTCAGGTATCAAAAATATTCTACGCGTATCGACACAATGACTACCTACACTCTTTTTACGTATCAATTTCACGGTACTAATAATGGTAAAAGCGCTTACAATATTATTTTCATACAATGAAAGCTTTGTATACATTTTTGAGTAATTCAAAAACTCGACTTAAGATATATTCGAATTTATTTAGTTGCACCGGATTTCCTCGCAATGGTCAATAAGTTAATGAACGAAATTATGTTTTACTTTTATTTGTTAGCTATATATATTCTAGGTGTATGTAATACAATTCAGTACCGACTAACTCAAATATGCGGTGTACTTAATTTACAGTATAACCACTCCCCTCAGTCCTATCCTATTGTTGCTACGTTACAACAATATAAAAGAAAGGAAAAAATATAAAATATTTTCTCCAGAGTTTTTACTTAAAAACAAAAAGTTAAGATATAAAAAAAATCTTACCAAAAGTGAGTTTGTAATGTCATCATAGAGGATATTTTTACGTATTAAATGAATTGTTTTTGTTTACAGGTAACTCGGCAAATGGAGGTTTCGACTTGTAGCCTGTTTGCTCTGCGGAGAACTTCTCTACGAGTTGGCAAACTTTGGAAAACTTGGCATTGAGTTATAGATTCCCAACTGCCTCCCAAATACTTATTTGTTTTGTTCACTTTGACCGTAAACAAAGATATCCATTTTGATGTATCAGCGTATCTATATGATGCATTGAAACATATATTATAAGTAATGTGTTTACGTAGTTTTCAAAGGTAATATCTATAATGTTGTATGATTTTAAAACTCGAACAAACAAAGGGTTGGAATTTATACTCTGGACATACTCATATTCTCGCTACCTGATTGCTAAATTTTCCGTCCTATATCAGCCTCCACCCGGCACCCCACTTGTCACGGTAGCACATGCATATGACTTATGCGGTCATCGTCGGACGTTCTACTGGGTTATAATCACAGAGGTACATGGGAAGTAACCAAGTATAACGATTTGAATCAAAATGCATAACCCTTTAATGTTTCCATAACGTAGGTACTTCAATATCTTACAAAGCTCATTGGCGAGCACATAACTCTTTGATCTCATACATTCAGTTCACATAAAACCACTTGACCTGAATAAAACACCGAAGTCACATTTCTCAATTGGTAGTTGCATTTTATGTCACTAAAATAGGTCAAGTTTTTGTGTAGGAGCCGCTCATGCGTGCGTGATCCACTATCTAGGGTCTCGAATAGATGAGCGGCTCGATAGCGTCCCACCATAAAAAAGGCGGGATGTAGGACGCGGGCACAGTGTATGCCCACAGTACCCACGTCCCGTCACCTTACGTCCCACTTTATAGACTCGTGTCTCCCAAACCGCAATTTATTCCCACCCCGACTAAATTACCACTTTCATTAATTACCCCTACATATTTATTGTAATAGTTTAGCGTTGTGAAACAATGTGATATTAACATCGCCTCGCCACTTCAGGTATATTGGCGGGTTACGGAAATAAACATAGCGGTAATTTATTGGTCCTAAGATTAAAATGGCCCATTAGAGATTGAAGGTTACCACGCTTACGTAATTGATTATTTCAAAATGATTACCTAACTGTGACTGTAAACATAGTTAGTAAAGTAATTTGCAACTTTCTGAAATGGACGCTAATACAAACGAGAAACTCCTAGGTACGTCTTTGGAAATGTATTTCTTTCTAAGATGATATGCAATACGAAGGAGAAAACTTCAGCTGTCGAGTTAATCAAACATCCTGTCTGAATCATATTTGTATTTAATGATGTACGATGTCAAAGAGAGTTACCTCCGGGCTACAAATCATATTAAAAACAGTTTCGCTAAGAACATTGTTACCCTAATCTGAGATTTCATAGCATTTACGGTGTTTTGGTCCCTGGTGTAAATTTATAATTGTTAATTCATGTCTGGAGTAAATATTTTATGCAAAAAGGTGGTAAGGGAGCAGGTAGTTCTCCCTAGTCGCTCGATACGACGTAATTGGTTACCGACGCTTGGCTAGATAGCCACTTTTAATGTAATTATGTAAGTGTATTTACTTTAATACGGTCTCTTTGCACTATCTTTTATCGTAATTACTTTGATCGTATTTTCTGTGGAAAGTGTTAGTTGGGTGCAAGGCAAGGAAGGGTTTTTATCTGATTTTTAAATAAGCTCGTGAGAAAACTCTTTTGTACGTAATCTTATTCTTAATTAATTTTTTAACATCGCACAAATATTTTGTAACTTTACGAAACCGCTGGGATTATATTTAAGAATACTTGAAAATAAACCTTAGGACAGAACTGTTCTTAACAAGTACCTTATTTTTTATATAACCTAGACATAGAAACATCTATTAAAATCAGATAATTACGGATATATTAAGGTACATTAACCCGAATATTCAATGGGAAATATACGCGGTAAATAACAAATTACGCTTAAAAAAAAACGAAAACTATGTCGTTTAATTAAAACGTGACTAAGTCTAGTTAAGCAACGAAAACAATAGATGCTTACGAACACGGAACGAATTATCGTGAGTAGTAGGTAACGTACAACTAATTCGGTTTTCTTGCTTTGAGGTTTAGGAGGCACTCCAGGTCAACTGGTCCCGACAGCGAGGGACGCAGCACGTAGCCTATACGAAATTATCTGCCCCAAGAGAGGGCGCCCCGGGCGACTCCAGGAAAATATAAAACGAAAATAACTTGCGCCTACCTAAGCCTTGTGCCAGAGTTTTTTACATTAACACGGAAAGGCAGCAAATAAAATGTTTATTTTAAATAAACGTTTGCTCTGGCACGCCCTACGTGAAGTTGTTTCGCTGTCTGTTTGCACAAACGCGACATGAAGGTAATTTACTTAGTGGCTTTGTTTTTTATACAAGTTTTAATTATCACTGAAGACACCAATATACATCGCACTGGCAACTCTGATATTGTAACCGCAACAGAGAATATCTGCTTATTGTAAACCATAGTCGTAATACTGAATGCGATATCACGCTATCTCGTTTGAAATAACCGTTACGAGCAGGATACCGGCCGACTTACACAACTAACCATAGGAACTGAGTAGTTTCCATGCGAGAGCAAAGGCAGAAATCAAGCAGTTAGCATATTAACTTGTGTAAGTTTCGTTTGTTCTGTACACAGCCATATTCCAATGTAGCAGTTCAGAGGACACACATTTGTAGTAAAAGCGTGTTCCCGCCATAACTCGGACGACCTCAGACCGCACGATATTAAAACTATAAAGTGCCGCGCGCGACCGATTCGCCCACCCCTTACGACTCGCCGGCGACCCCAGCTAACTTTTTGTTTTTCACCTTACGTTTAATCTACATTTTATTTAGCACTTTGATTTTTATTACGCTTGTAAACCTTTATTAAAAAAATGCTAAGCGGGCTTTATGTTTTCAGTTAATGAAACATAAATGTAGGTCAAAATGAATTTACTTATATGAGACGGCATAAGAAAAACATATTCAAATGGAAGATGGAAAAGGATATGCGTGTTTATGACGCTCCACGGGGACTCACACGTTGAACTTCTCGACGTAAGTACAGCGGAGTAAGAAGGGGTGAGCATAAAATGACTAAGTTATCGCTCTCAGAAGACGTATATAGTCGTAAAAGTCTGAAACGGAGCTACTCATATGAAAATAATCAAGAGTAAATCGATGTTTGGAGGGTTTTACTTTTGGTGACGTAACAATGTCGGTTGCTCCACTCATTTGTTTTCAGTAAGAGGTCTGTTACAGTAATTGGAGCACAACAAGTGTCGTTAGGGTGTTTATTGCTCAGCTGATGGACACGGGGTTGTACTCACAGCGTAATAGCCCAAATTTTAGTGCCATAAGTGTCGGGGCTGACTCCTGTTCAGTACATCAAAACGTTATAAAATTTTAAAGCCTTACCAGGACCCATAATTCCTCTTTAAGCGTGTCCCACACTGGCGCGGCCTGCGGTGGCGGCCAACCGCGGGCCGCGGCCCCGCCCCCTGCGACAACACACTGCCGCGGTGGCGGTGGCGGCCTGATGCGTCATTATTAAATTAGTAGGGGAGCCCAAAATGCTAAATGTGGATTTACTCCAGCGTCGTGGGGACCTTTTAGATTGTAAAGATTAGATGCTAAAAAGAAAAAATGGTTAAAGATGGAACCCTTTCACTGGTGGAGGGAGAGCATATTAAGTACAGATTTTCAAAAATGAAAATAAAATAATGAGTAAATACTCGAGCGTGTCAGATATTAATAGTGTATGCGCCCCACGTGTTTCTGATAACAGAGAATATTAATCTGCCGGTTTGCATGGTGGGGGTGGCCGCACGAAGGGGTTGAAAATGGAAGAAAAAATTATGACATTGAAATACTCAAGCGCGTCAGATTAATATACAGACAGTTCAACTTGATATCCTTTGTCGTGCTGATCCTTAATCTGACAATTATGTGCAGGGACTTCTTCAATATGAAGGTTTGAAAAATAAAATCCGCTGCCCTAGACGTGCGGCCCTATATACAGGGCTTAGGTATACAGGGTGGAATTTTGTAATGCCACCTGGAGGGAAAGTACTCTTAATACTGCATATAGAAAATTTTACTCAAAGCATTCCTTTATTTTTTAATAGAAAGCAAACTGCATTCAAAGATTTTCGAAAATTCTCTTCTCCCACACCCCGGGGATCAAACTGGCTAAAATCTGAAAAAATTATACCCTGTACTTTATTGCATCGATCGTTAGGGTCAATTATAAGGATGAAATCTTTCTAACAAACATGATAAATTAAATGAAAGGAAAACCAGGAAATCTTAAATTAATTTTATTATTTACAAAAATTTAGATTTCCTGGTTTTCCTCAGAAAGAGATTTCATCCTTATAATTGACCCTAACGATCGATGCAATAAAAGTACAGGATATAATTTTTTCAGATTTAAGCCGGTTCGATTCCCGGGTGTGGGAGAAGAGAATTTTCGAAAATCTTTGAATGCAGTTTGCTTACTATTCAAAAATAAAGGAATGTTTCCTTTGAGTAAAATTTTCTATCTACAGTATTAAGAGTACTTTCCCTCCAGGTGGCATTACAAAATTCCACCCTGTATATGGTGGAGGTACTTCACAGGGTGCAAGGTATCCCCCCTTATATTAATCTGCCACGCTCGAGTAAATCCAAAAATCCCTTCCTGGGCTCCCCTACTATATAGTTTGACCGAAACTGCTGTACGGCGCCTTAGGTATGTGCGCGGTGAGACGCGGGGGAGTACCGGCCGCTCCGTGCCGTCAGTCTGCCGCCGACGCTCACGGCGGTAGCTAGCATTTGTTTGTACCGGACCGTCTATGACAGACGCACATGAGATAAATATACAAAGATGGGTCGTGCGTTATCTCGTGATGTCAAGACCGTCATTTTTAAAATGGTCGGATATTTTAAGAAAAGTAGACCAAAAGCTTTGAATAGAATAGTGATGCGAATATTGCCAAAATCGTAGAGTGGAGGCAATTTTCAATTTAAATGAAAAAAACTTTCTAAAGTTTATCTTGGATGTTACTCACATCGGTGAAGGAAAACATCGTGAAGAAACCTGGAATTCTAATTAATATAAGTCTGGAATGGCATCTGGCTTTACATAAAATATTGTAAACCGATATCGTAAGATCAGTCCGACAATATTGATCTCATGTGAACTCATGGTCTTTTTTCCTGGGACCCCACCTCCCCGCGCTTTCCTAAGGGGCGGTACAACACTTTCGGTCAAACTATAACTAAACATTATTTTGATGTGTGAGATTCCTATATTATCTATTATTGGCATCTCATAATATTACTTTTATGAACAGAAAGTGCGAAATTATTATTTAAATTTACTATTTCTGTTACAATATTCGTATTTGGCGTCATTTTTCAACGTGGTACACGCGGCCTGTTGCAAAAATTTCCAACTGACCGCGTGGTGCCGCGTGACAGAAGCACAGAGTATATTCTACTCATGTGGCAGAAGGGGCGTGGCATGGGTAATGTGACCATACGTCCCGTTTTGAACGGGACTGTCCCTTTATTCGTGACTTCGTCCGGGTGTTCCCGAACGATGCTTTGGGACGCAGAATTTTTTCATTTTTTTTCAATAAACATAAAAACTATGCATCCTTTAACAGTTCTCTGTAATTTTCCTAAAGATAAAATATTTTTAAAGTGCATAAAAACATTACAAAACCTCAACCAAATAGCCTTATACTTTTATCGTTTAGCTAATTATTCAATATCTACTTAATTTTCTTAAAGAAATGATCTCAACAGATTTATTTTATTATTGCGACTTTACTGACGTCGTACTTTTGAAAATGTCCCGTTTTAAGTCAAAATAAAATGGTCACATTAGCATGGGGGCGGGGCTTGCGCCGCGGTCAGCCGCTCGCGGGCCGCGTCTTGGCCGCGCGTGTCTGAAGGCTCACCTACATTTCTAACGAATACAACTGACCGCCACCGCGGCCGCACCGCAGGCCGCGCCAGTGTGGGACACGCTTTAACCGATCAAGCCCCGGCTGACTTATCGGTATGACAGAACAATATAGACAATCAATTGTGTCTCATTTTTTTTTTTTTTTGAGTTGGTAAAAATCATCAAATGAGTCCTTCCGTCCTGGGCGGGGCGGAAGGGACTGTCAGACTTTTACTGACTAAAAAACCACCCTGTTCCTTCTGTTGCCCTTTACGTTCCGGGGCCACGGTATCCTGTTAAGACGTCCCGCAACCCCGGAATTGTGTCTCATTACGTGGGACTTGAGTAATTAAATAAATAACACGTGAACTTAACTTAAGTATTATTGAAAATACACCGAGTTAATTAACTATTATACAGAAAACGTAAACAAGTTGATTTTCATTCCATTGTTTCAAAACCAACAAAACTTCGCTAAATAAATGCTTTAAATATCTAACAACAATGAAATTATTCATTGAATTCAATGCAAGAGTAAACCTTTTCAACAATGAGCAGCATGAAAACTTTAGTGAAATTCAGTGCAGAAATAAATAATACTGTTTATGTTCTGATAGCCGTGAAGTAGCAATTTGGATTGTACTTGAAAGTTATTACTCGCCCCCTTTCAAAGAAGAGTGGGAGTACAATGATAGTTGTAGTAATACCTAGTATGTGCCAACGACTGAATGTCAAGAGCTATCTAACAAGCAATCTAGCAAACTTTGTGGACCAGAACTGGAGTTCATAGGTATGTTAAGTGGAAGCTAAACTGATAATGTTAAGAAAATGCTTCACCGTCCTGACATTTAGGTTTTCGGTCCATGATCTTAGCATCGTTTAAAAGATTTGATGCGCACGGGCAAGCTTTATGTTAAAAGTTTTGAAGCAACTTGCACACGAAGCAACTGCCGTATAAGTTCAAAAGTTTTTATTCCACATTAACAATTTACAAGCGTTTTATGAAAGTCTAAACTCTAGTTGCTGGCATCTAACTTCTTGCGCCTAGCTTCCATAACAATGCAACTATGTTTTCATAGAATTTTTATTGATTTATATTCTACTATATCAATACCGCTATAGTAATCGCAATGCCTTAAATTGTAACCCTTTTGAATCAAGTCGCAAAGTCCTTGCCGACATCGGCCCTTTGACATCGGAGTAAAATAAAGCTATTTCAATATACCCTTAAGTAATGAATACCTGAAATGTGTGTCCAAAAGTACGCGTGGTTGGTCTGAACCTCGTTTCAGTAGAACGGTACGAATCAATCACTATTGTCAGCTCTCGATATAAATCAAGCTAACTTTATATTTGCGGTTCAGTCCGCTCTTCCGCGTCTCTCCATTCGGTCATATTGTCCGCGCGTTCAATTCAATAAGTCTTGTTTATCGGGACCTTCTCGATACTATGAGATTTATCTAATCGAGAATTCCAATCGAATGATTCCTATTGTAGCGCCGCCTAAGCAAACGCTTCCGAGGTATTCTGTTTACTTTTTAAAATAAAAATGGAACTGAAAATTCTTCTCTATTTCCAGTGGTGCACGAAATTCGCATGAAACTAAGGGATTAAAAACAGTTGTATGAAATTAATTTTAATTTCTCTTGAAAATCATATAAAAATACACGGCTGCTTAAAAGATTGCAGTCATACCATACAATTTGCATCGCCACCTGTTTGCCTGAATTTAATTGCATATATTTTGATAAAATAAATGCAGCTTTGTGAAATGAGAAATGGTGGTCCGTTAATAATGGTTTATTATTTCAATATCAGATATAATTTGAATGCGTATTTCTGCCTGCGTATCATCACCTTCAATATTTCCCTACAAGCAGCTATTTTTACTTTACAGTTTATTAATTGAATTGGATCATACGTTGAGCGCCAAACTGTACAAACCTGCTTTCATAAACCGATTTCGACATGCCCATTTTTTTCTTAGAGGAATGTACTCTATAGGTAGCAATATAAGTACGAAAATACAAATTTTTCAATTTCCAAAAGCATAACATTTGGTTTCATTTGAAATATTTTAAACGTAGTGTTTGCTATATCAATATGACGATATATTATATCAGAGTCGCGAGTTAGCTTCCGTAGTCATTTCTTAGCTGCAAGATAGAAATATCCCGGATAAAATATTGCCGAGCGATACAGCTATATTCAATTCCTTTTCATGTCAAATAGCAATGGCGTTGAATTGTATGTCGTTGACCGGGCTACGCAAACTGCGAGTGATACTCCCGGCCCTACCACTGCGCGAATACACACACGTATTGTACAAAAACCTTCGTATTCCACTACCTGGGCTGAACTGAAACTTGGTAATAAACCGTGACTTCTGAATGCTAACGCGAGACGCTCCGTTGAACTTCGCTTCTGATAAAACTTTAACAAGCGCCTCCGCGAAAAATTATCGTCAGTCTAACCGTAGCACTTTGCTTCAATATACTTCGGTTACGTAAATAATTGTTTACTCACTTCACATATATTATATTTACTCTTCGTCTACTGTTACGCATGAATAAATGTAAACATATTTGGGAAATAATCTTGACGTTGACTCAACACGAGATTACCTTTCGAAATTGATATGTATGTATCCGAGGATCTATTTACAAATAAATTGAGAGAAATGAATGTCATAGATGACATGGCATTTCAATTTATATTATGATAGGATGTTATTTTGTATTTGTTTCTCATTTTAATAAATAATGTCTTACATACAAAACAAGAACAAGGTATAAATAAACAGAAGCAAGTATAAATCATATTAATTAAAGCCGCTTCCTGAACCCCCCCCCCCCCACCTGTACCCCTACAGTTTACTTTCAGGCATTTCGTGCATTCTCTTTCATTATTTTCGCATCTTTCTTGGTTAGGCTGATTAAAACTGAACAGTTGACCAGCACAATTAAAAAAGCATACCTAAGAACTACCTACTATAAAATCGCACACTTAACAATATATTTTCAATAAATATAATTGTTTTTTATGGATCAAACAAACATTTACTTAGCGATTTTAATTTTTTTCACGACAATACCTACTATAACGACTTAAATTCGGAAAAAATATGGCTGTCGTAAAAGTAGAGGGCTATTATACGAGCGCTACCGGCTTGTCGCAGGTAAGTAATAAATTAATACATAAATTACGAAGGATTGAATGTTTATAAACGTCACGTAACCTCCTGGAATCCCTCCATTAGACGTTGTTTACTTAGTCGGTGCGCAAATCTTGAGAGGTCGACTCACGAAAATGCCCCATGAATATGCGATGACACAAACCGTACACAGTTTTTCCATTTAGAAACCATAATGAAATCTCACGCACGCGCTATATTTGTTTTTCAATCAGGCGAATATTCAAAGGAATTAGGTATATAAATCTTAAAATAAACGTTCTCTTTCAAGAAATACCTTTACCGGTAACAATTTTATCACATAATGGCAAAAATAATAATTTCGTTTTATGGGTTCGAGTTTTCGCGGTATACAATTGAAACTTCTCCGAAAACAACTTCATTGTCAATTCAACACTTCATTTCGTGAAAATAACACGATTTGTTCTTATAAATAAATTATGTCTTGTATACCTGAGCATCAAATGAGGTTCTAAATTGTGCAAAAAGGAAATCAGAATTTAAAAATTAATCAAAGCATTTTTAGGATCGGGAGCGTAGAGGCGGCTTACAAAATGAAAGGTTGGAAATCGAATAAACAAAAATGTCAATGTAAATAAAGTGTTCATGCAGGTATGTGTTAGTATGAGTGGTTAACGAGTGTGTACTCGTAGTGTTGTCAGTGACAACAACAAAACACGCTAACATATAATGTAGTGCTTGTTAGAGGCGCGGGCGCGGGTACGGCTACGCGGCGCGCGGCAGCGTGGCGGCGACGACAGCGCAAAGGAAGCGCGATTTGTATTTGCCGTCGTCAGTTTTTCCGCCAGCCGGATGCACTGCGCGCTCAACACTGCCGTCGAACTAACGAACCATTTGCTGCTGAATCATCCAACCGAGATATTTATCCCAATCATTTGAGTTACTTTGCTCTATTTTGCTTTAATTTGCATCTATCGTCTGTAATCTCTAGACTGTGAATAGTGTGTGAACGTAAACTAGTGACTAGTACTTTTGAATTTAGTTTTCAGTTAATAAACCATCTTTCAAAAATAAAAAAGTTAATTAAATGACTATAACTCGGCCTAATAAAATATCGACTTCTGAAAATTACATTAAACTTTTTTTTGAACAGGAAGTAAAAGTGCAAGCTAAATATTATTCTTAAATGACCTCCAACATCATGGAAAAACGTTATCAAAGTTTTAGGAACGTCCTTTGACACGAAATAAATTTCTCTTTCCGAAACAGGCCAATTTTAATACGGACCATTTATAAGTTTTTCGGCGTTCAGTAAAATATTCGTTAAACATTAATAACAGTCATTTTTCCCCGTCTAAATATCGCTGAAAAAAAAAACAGTTAAGGAACACAATCACGTTTCACCAACTTATTACATTTTCAGTTATTTAGACAGAAGATGACTGAAACTAATGAAGTTGACACCCAATGAAGGTGTACATTTGTTTATATAGGTATAGACTTACTAATTCATTTGTTTTTATTTAAAGCGTCGTATTCGAATCCGAACGTGCCAACTTGTGTCGGCAAAAAAGCAGGTATTTTAAACCGCTTCGCATCCACACGAGCCATTGTAGGTGGCTGAATGCCAAATGAGTTTTGTGATGGAGTCCCCTTGTGAAAAGGCAGATTGTGAACGTGTCTCCTTGGCTAAATAACGTCTCGGTAAAGCACACAGGGACAAAGCTCTCAGGGTATGTTTGCGTTTTGTCACTTGTCAAATTGAGCCCCAATTCCTCAAACTAATTATTTGTCTATCCGAGAATTGTAGGCAAAATGTACGAGAGGGATAATATGGCTGTTTAATAACAAGACATTTCAATACAAGCAAGTTTGAGGCGGTGGCTAAAATACCTTTGTATTTATGAGCTCTTGAATCATCATAGATAAGTACGTTCCTAAAACGGAAAACTTCTGTCCTACGTTTTGTTGGTAAAATCGTAGGACAGAAGTCCTACGTTTTGTTTATTTCATTACAAACAATTTGTAATACCAATCAAGAGTTTAAATAAGCATCATGACTTTTAATATAAAATTCAAACAATAATTCTGTACTTTCGGACAAAAAAATACGTCGCTTTGTGTTTTTACAAACTTAAGAGTAGGTAGGTTACGTAACCTGACCCACCGTATCTTAATACCAGGTAACTGCGTACAGTAAGTATCTCTGCCTATTACAACCGCAACACTTCGCATGTCACGTCCGCCTAGGAGAGGTCACGCATTTTAAGTGGCAATGCGCTCGTCACACAGAAATTAAGTTTAAAAGTATCTTTCATATATAGGTGTATGCCGTCAGAAATTTTAAGACTTAAGTACGCCTTTGTATGACTTCTGCTTGTGTGTAAAGTTTTGCTAGATAGTATTTTACACGAAACACGAAAATATTGCTTGATCGCAATAAAAATATTTTTAAAGCATCTCTATAAACATTAGAAAATATTTCTTGTAGAACCCTTAAAAATGTAGGATGTGTTCATGTGAAATTCATTTTAGCTTGTCATTAGCTTTTTTTGGCCTATAGGTCCTATATATTACTATAGGCTTATACCGAATGATAAAAGACAACCAATGAAGTCTAAAATTTCATGGTCTTCCCATGATTGTGATATTTTCTTGTTCTGGCCCGTTACTTGCAATTTATTTTACGTTTTTACACTAATACAAGTTTTAATGTTATAACTAAACTTAAAATATCCCCACAAGTCTGTACTTTTGCATGTACCCACACATAAGCACAATATTTTGCGTACGTTTCATTGCGCGTTCACATAAACTGTGATTTTTAATACCAAAAAAATACAAGCCGTTTCCGAGCAATATTGTTTGCTCAATATTACTTATGTGCAGTATATGTAGTTAACGGCTGTGTAATGTGTCTTTTTACACCCCGTATGTATCATCCATCTCACCAAACTACTGCCTATAAATGAAACGTGTACCAATAACCGACTTCCGTAAAAACAGCACAATCGCTATCAATATGCATTGAATTCTACGTTCAAAAATACCCCAATATTCTCGCGGAATCATTTCAGCGATTTTATAGATGTTAAAAACCGAACTGGTTTAATATTAATATAAGAAAACTTGGAACCTCACAACGTAATTATACTAAAACAATAGATATCTAATTACTTAATAATTAAAAATGCTATCTGTACTGAACAAAAATTTAACAATTAATAAGTAATTACCTTGAGGTCTTTTATAATATAAAAAAACATAAGTGAAGATAATTTGTAGTAGTTTTTATAGCACTAATTAAAATGAAATGTAATACAAAGATAATTATTTGGAGCATAATTTATTAAGAGCTGTGAAAATACAAAGATAAATTATTATCAGTTTTCAATTAAGGGAAAAATTGTAGTGCAAAATGAGGCGATGAGGCGCGGATGGCGCATAACTTTTTTCTCGTTTATGTCATAAAACGTAGCGTAGAGGTAATTTCAAGCGGGTGCAATTTATATTTTGCAAGCAACGGTTCCGCATGTCGGTCTGAATAGAGCCTTCGCCACTTCATTGCGGCTGTTTACTATCATATTCTTGAATGGTTCAAAACATGAAACACAAGTTTTGATATGATCATTAATGTTATGAGCCTTTTCTCAACATACAACTACAGAAGTTATCTAGGTACTTATGTACACAATCAACATCTGCCTAGCCTTTTCCCAACTATGTTGGGGTCGGCTTCCAGTCTTACCGGATGCAGCTGAGTACCAGTATTTTACATGGAGCGACTGCCTATCTGACCTCCACAACCCAGTGACTGGGTAATACGATACCCTGGGTACTTATGTACACAATCAACGAATTCTATATTTTCCTCGATGATAAACTATGACAATGCGTAAACAGTAAAGATCTTAGCGCCTAGCTCCCCCTCGGACTGCACGGAATGTTCAAGAGGAAGATTCAAATTAGTTTCCTGTTTTACTCAATTTGTAATACTTTAGAATTAAATGGTTCTTAAAAGAATGGAATTAAAAGTTAGGCGTTTAAAAACTTAGGAACTGAAGTAAGTAAATTAGTATTTCTCCGTAGTTGTGTATTCCTGAGCCGGGAAGTTTACGTTGATTAAGACGAATTCGTTGGATAAAGCTGACTGCGGGAAAAAATAAGCAAGATTTACACGGAAATATAAATTGAGGTGGTAATACCAAGCGAGCGCAGATTTTATATTATGCATTAGTTACCCACTGAACTATAGAGGCACTGTATGTATGTATGTATGTACATTGTGAATGTTGATTTTTAAAGCGCTGCATCGTGAACACCCCGAACGCTTACCAAACTTGGCGAAGTTTGTTTACTCTACTGCAAAGCATTCAAAAAGATTTATAATTTATAACGATGAATAACGTTCCCCATGTATCTTCGGGACATAACTTTCTGAATAAGCCGCGAAAATTTCAGTTGAAATAAACTGAAATTCATTCCAATACTTTTATAAATTAGTTCGGTATTCCTGTATTTCACTCAACTAAAATATACAACTTTGCTAACAGTTTATTTCACTGGCTTGTAAAGGATCGCAACAATTATAATTTATACTGTTCTGTGGAGTTTCGTACAAAAATCAATATCAACATGATAAGTTACGGCTTAACTTTTTAACAATTTGTGTTTCTAATCTAAAATTCCAGTAACTGACAGAACTCACCTCGTAATAAATTGCCGCAGTGTGATCCTTATTGACTATTAGATACACAACACACTTGCACAGTAAGAGTGGCACACCTACTCTTTATTAGCTAGACGATTAGATACTAATGGAGACAACAAACAACACATGTAAAAGCATTTTTTATAGCGCTATCCTAAAGAAGAGACACTCAAGACTTATTTTATTATTCGTGCTTGACTACGACCAGTTACTGTGTTTTAGCTATTATGATGATTGTTGCGCACTGTCACGCAAATGTCACGTGCCTTGTTATTCACTTGATCGTAGCGTGAACACCGATTTCCTGAAACAAAATGAATGATATATTACTTTTACGAAAAGAAAATATGTCTTCTACGCACACATACTATTTTACACTATAATTGGCCGACTCAACTTTTTTCCAAAAGACAAAAACACATACAGTATACCTATATACTTAGCAAAGCAAACGAGGACAAATCGTATCCTGCGCTTTGGTTCCATACCAACTACCACAATCCGACTTAAATTATGATCGTCTGTGCCGCTGTTCTCAAGACAGTAATTAAATATGAGAAACTGGCGGCAAATTACGGGTTTTACTTTAGCTTTTACTGAACATTTAATGAAAAATATAATATACTAAAAATGTTGTAACAGAAATGTAAACAAGAGCCTTAAAAGTAATGTTTTGCTAAACGTAGGAATCTTAGGGAATGTCATGCTACTCCATTCATAGGAAATTGTTGGGCCGACAAGATAATTCGATTTTGGTGATACCTATGTCATTTGATTTTGGTTTGGTGCTATCAATTCTATTCACATGACGCTTCGATTGAACGACACTGATAAAACAATACCTATATCTTTAAAAACTACACCACTTTACCTCAGTTTACATGATATTCTTCAGGCAACAAGTCAAACTTGGGTGGACATCAACAATTATTCTAGCATTGACTATATCGGAAGATAAGGTAAACCAGCATGGTTAGTCCTTCGAGACAACCAGAAACTCATTGAAAAGCCGTGGTATAAAATTATGCAGCACCATTAAAGAGTAACACGGCTCGGCTTATATACAGGTATGTAGAGCGTTGTTTAATACGTGCTATCAGTGCAGCAATAACAAAGTTTGTTCTTCGTATTCTGTTAGAGCATAACGAGCAAGACAAACTTAGTGCACAATAATCTGGTGGCGTGAACACAACGCTAGGCGACTGAGTCCCCAACATTTCCATTATTTACCGTAGCGGTTTGCGCTCGCTTCCACACAAATGAATTGGACAATAACCCGGCAAACATCCGTCAACTTTTCCTTAATGAAACTTTTTGATAATAAAGTAAAATAGCACTGGAAAGGTATTGTCTTTGATCACTTGCCCTTCTTACAAAATTTTAAGCTTGTAACATGAAGGTACAGTTACAATAACAATCAGCATTGGGCTAACTTTAATTTAAAAGGTCAATCGAATTAGGATTTGGCTTCTTTTTCTCAGCAATAACATAATAAACGGTGGATTTAAGATGAATCATAGTGATGCTATAATAATTGATATAATTTGATAATAACATGACCGAAATTAGTATAAATTCCTAACTCACTTTGGAAATACTAGAATTTTGATTGTGTATTCTGCTATTTCTTTATTATTAGTCAACTTGTAATTTATTTAATGTACACTAATTTAGGGATGCTAATTTAAAATGGAATTTAATGCAAATTCCATTTAATGTATTCTGCGACACTAATCTTCATGTAGGTCTAATGTATATGACTACGATGGGGCTTTGCTTGCACGATTTTTTAATTGTACTTTTTTAGTTGAACTTTATAATATAAGTATACGGATACACACTAACTATGGATGCAACACAGTGTTATTTGTATACTTACATCCATCTATCACGTGTCATCGAGAAGGGGGGGGAGTTATACCAGACCTCTTCTCAATCAACACTACACAAGCACTCAAGTGCTTCTTAACATGGGAGCCAAAACAAGCTACATTATTAAAACTGCACCAACACTACAGTTTAATTTATTTTAAATCCGACTCGGTCTGATACCTACAGCTTCTAAGAACTTAATTTTCTTAGTGAAGATTTGTGTCCCAGGTCATGTGAGTAACATAATGCTCCCCAGATGCACATTTTGTTTATGCATCAGTGACTTACATTCACGTGAAACGTGCAGAATTTCAGGTTTAACATTTGTGTATGCTTCACTTTACTAATGTATACATACATACATAGGATAAAACCGTTTCTAGTCCCGGCTTAGTGATGATACATTAAATTCGTATTATCATTTAAGCCTTCAAGCTAGGGATGTAAGTAAGCTTCACTTTCGGTTCCAAAAGCTCGGACTTCCGATTACCTGTTTTCCGGTGTTTTCCGGAAATTTCCGGGTTTTCCAGCGATATTCAAACGGAGGTTCCGTTTGAATATCGCTGGAAAACCCGGAAATTTCTAGTTGTACAATATTCAAAGTATTCGTCAACAACATGCAAGCGCATTATAACGTTCGATTATCAAAAATATTGGTTTAATTGATCTATATTGATGACAGATTTTAAAACCGATTGTAAGAAAACTTCGCCAGTTGTTTCCTGTAACAACTAATAATTTGCAAAAATCTGGGATAATATTTTATTGTAATAGATAAAAAATAATAATTATTCCTTTATTTTTATTGTTTTTTGGTATCGGCTGTTTACACAATGAAAACGAGTGCGGGAGTGGCAATGCGACTGTTATTCGTTGGATGAATCGCAAAAATACTTTTATTGCACGATTAAATGTGTTTATCACCCAAGTTTGACAATTACGACCAGTTTTATTTTTGTGTTCCATCCAGTTGAAAGGTTCCGTAACAGGTAAGCTTCTATCGTACAGATAACGCATTTTTGTTTCTTGAGCAGTAACATTTATCAGGTTAATATTTAACAGTTAAATACTGCTCTACATCAATCTATCTATCTATAAATCGATAGGATAAATTAAACCTACAGACTGCCTATACGTTATGAATGCATTTGAGTTAATCCATAGCTGTAAAATGCTTCACATATTCCTACTTTATATTCCAAGCCATTTCCTTCTAAAATAAACGAGCTAATCAATATAACATAAAATCGAGTCACATAAGAGTAATAAAACCGTCATAAAATTCTAAAGCTATAGGCAACTCACGTAAGCGCCACAGAGATAACAGTCATCAACACGCAAATGAACAAAATATCACTTGCGTACCAAATATACTAATCGTTTTAGTGATCCATTTGTTTAGATATCACAGTATTTCGTGTAAATTATCACAAAAATCCACCACAATACCAGACGAAATTAAGTAGCCAAGGGGCTTGAACATGGAAAAAGTATGTACCTACTAGTCTCAAACAAGTCAAGAAATAATTGAATGTTTCGAAGTGCCTAAGTATGTTATTTCAATTTTTTCGAAAATCCTGCGATTTTTTTCCAATTTACAATTTCACAGGAAACATATATGTCTGTCACAATCCGCGGTCGGTCCGAATCCGAACGCACTTTTGAGAGACGAGATTGTCGACCATCGAAATTGTGTGACACATACGTAATACTTGTATACCTATATGTATAAAGCTACATACAATTGTAATACTGTACTACTTGTATAGCAGTTGTGGGTCGCTTGTTAAAATAATTTATTTATGCTCTTGGCAGGAAGGCCTCGGTTACAAATAGGACGATCCTTTAGCTCCCATGGGTATAGTAAGAAGCGACCGACACCACGATCGAAATACTCTATAAGAATGAACATACTCTACTCATAACTACTGCCTTTCAAGCACAATAATCATGACAAACATACCTAAACCCGTCTCTTAACAAAAGTAAATCATCGAACCGAAAGAGGACGTTATCCATCTAACATAAATTATCTCCGCAAACCACGCTTAGTATTCCGAAAAACACGCCATAAAAACAATGTCAAAAGTAATATTTTTAGCCCCGTTTCCCTTTCACAAGGTGACGTGGGAGAATTGACTTTGCGTAGTCACACTATATACGAACGTGTGTCAACATGATATAAATATTTACAGATTGGAAGCCATGTCAAGAGGGCATATGTCGGGAAATAGGTGAGCGTGATTCAAAGGATGTTTTATATGTGTGAGGGAGCATGGTTCTCGCACGTGACCGCGTGGGCTGCACCTCAGCGACTCACCCACTCAGCGGCTAACCCGTCACCCTCACCCCTGTCAATCAAATGCTTGCAAACTATGTTCCAGTTACATCACTCAAAACAGTACATCGCTCAGTGAAATTCCTTGTAAATTCCACTTATACAGAGCCTGCATATTAAACCAACATTTGAACGTATTGCATTCCAAATCTCATTTTGCCGAATGTGAAAACAAAATGTTTGTTAACCATGCAATTAATTAAACATTTTCGTGATACTGATGAACCAAAATAAACATTATTTCTTGGTATTTTATGTACTTACACAAATAAACTTTGGAATGACTTAAATCTTTTGTTAAGTCTCAACGTCTACACATAGCATTTGTAACATACTTATAACGAGTGAGAAATGCAAGTAACAAGAAGAAAACAACTGTTCTCTTTTGTGCTTCGTACGAAAGCAAACAATAAGATAATTCCGTTAAACATGTCCCGAAACAAGTTACAGCCACTACGTTATGCTGCTGTTGGCAAAAGTTTGGACATTTTTACTGTCTACGGAAATCTTTACTTGAGAAAACACGAAATGGGTAACAGTGTTTCGCGGCTTTATCACGTGGATCTTGACAGACTGCCGACTAGACAATGATAGATGTTCAATGTACGTTATCATAATCAACAATAGATGATGAGGTTTGAAACAGGTAGGCTTTTCAAGAAAATAAAATAATTTTTAATCAGCGAAATGGGCAGGCTAAGATATCATATTCTTTGAGAACTCAATACTGGTTTCACTTTCAAATTTTGTTTATTGGTGTCAGTTACCTGGCTTATTTGTTTGTTCGATGTGGTTGCCTGGGGCCGATTCACGGTGCTAGGAAAGATATCAATGAATTTGAATTTTCATTTTGTAAAAGTGATTACTACCTATAACATATACTTTATTATTGCATTATTATTTTGTCAAGAAAATGGCAGGTAGGTACACACGGACACAATCTCTATTAAAAAAAGTTTTCAGTGCTAATAAGAATCCTTATACTACAGTGTCACAATGGTTCTAAGAATCTGCACCGTTTTGCAAACACCTTTTACTGGAGTTCACAAAGAAATAAGCTTAATATCAAGCGAGGGTTTAGCTGTTTACGCTTCATAGTAAAAAATATAACAGGTATTTGAAGCAAAAGCGCTTCGTCCGCAAGATTATAATTAAACTAAGAGCACTTCTCTTGAAAGAGACATCCTCGTGTATACAGCTAAAAGATCACTCCTGTTAGGGATTATACGAAAAAAATAAGTCTAAGATAGATTAATGTCATGGACGCGGCCTACAAAAATAGAAAATAGAGGTAGGTGCGTATGTATAGTGGAGCCATACATAACTTTTTTTTTTTACCACGATGCAGCAATTACGCATGTTAGTATTTGAAACGTTTCTGCTCTGTCTCTGGAGAGATAATCTATCAAAGAGCCGCTGGTATTGCAGAATTGCAGATATTCATGAATTTAAGTGACTGCTAGGAGGGCCACCAACTTGTTTCACTCAATAACATAATAATAACAATTTTCTGTAGAAAACGACTACCTACGCCTGTTGCGTCACGGAATGGAAGATAGAAATACTACCCAAATATGAGGTAGGTACCTAAATATTAAATAATCTAATTAACAGAAACACGATACGATACCAGTAGGTCCTATAACCATTTGCCCTTTAATGTAAATTAATTACATTTTGAAGATGGCAATATGGCAAAACGGATTAATTTAACTAATGACAAGAAAATATAAATTATTACTGAAAGGGAGAATTATATTTCAACTTTCGGCATGTCACTGAGTTTTAATGAAACAAGAAACACACTGAACATGCAACTTGTTCACAGGTCGCATTGAAAATTGAATGTTATGGTGGCACTGCTTCAAAGTTAGTGGCAAAACACGATAATGAAATATGTTATGCAACTATGTCATTAACATATTCATAGCATTGGTTGTTCAACCATAGTTTCTACAAAAAAGTTATCAAAGTGCCTAACGCTGTTAAAGGTTGTCGCCGCAAAACATTTAAAAAAATCCCGATTTCAAATTATATCCAAAACTAGTCAAGTACCTTTACCCGAAATATGCGCAGGAGTAAAACTGCAAACACTAACTTCACTCAGCATTTTAAAACTATATTTCTTACTACCCACTATAATAAAATTTTGATTTTGGATTTTATCTGTTGTCATAAATATGGTATGGACAACTTTAAAAAAAAAAATCCTTCTGTCATATTTTATGTTTCATATCATTTTATGTGAAGATATTGAAATAAATTATTTCGATGTCAATCATATTTTTTACTTTATTTCGATATCAATATAAAAAGACTACAGATTGACTAAGAAAGAGAAAAAAATGTTTAAACTCTAATTTACAAAAATATGAATAAAGAATCAAATGACACATTAAAAATTATGCTTAAAAATACGCAACTAGTAAACCTCGGCTTAATTTCTTTCACTGCCAATTTTATGATAGTCCATTATTGTTCATAATTATAATGAAATGGTAGTTTATTCAAGATAGTCAAATGACTATCTAATTGATACTAATGTTAATTGAATTAAATGCGTAGGTACTCTGAGACTATGCAACACTTTTCGGAATGTGTGTGATATATTTTATCTATTTTTTTTATTTATTTAGACGGTAGATGCAGAATGTACTTATTAACTTTACATATTGTACATACGTTATGTTTACACACAAACGTAAATTATGTACAAGCGATAGGTTCATATCATATTTTGGTGTCATGCATATCTAGGGTAATTATGTTCAAAGTTACGACCCTAGAACCGGCGACGCAAGCGATCTCGTGTGCATTATGAATGCAAGTAGACCGAACTTAAAATCAAGTTGAATCTGGTATGAAATTGAGCTCTGAATATCAAGTAGCAAGCGATATGATGCATACTTATAACGACTAACTACATGCGGAGTAGTCATGTTTTATACGTACCAGGTGAAGGGTCTTTCAATTTATAAAATAACTAGCTTCTGCCCGCGACTTCGTCCACGTCGAAGTTTGCCCCTCTTTTTCTCCCCCTAAGAGAAAGAATTTCGGAAAATCCTTTCTTATCAGATGCCTACGTCATACAAACAACTTACACGTTTCAGGTCTCTACAATCAGCGGTTTCGGCTGTGCAGATTGATGCATCAGTCAGTCATTCAGAACAAAGCATTTTATATTATAGATTTAGAATATTATTTTTCTTTCAATTAATATCGGGCTGTGGCTTCTGCAATCACAGGTATAATGTTATCCTAATATGCCTTATTTTCGTAATGTCAACTACATACCTTATTCTCCACAATCAATTTATAAAGATTATCATGGCGGGAAAGGTTGAAGTAAAAAGTGGGTAAGTATACCGAGGCCTAGGACTAAGCTTTGTAGCCTTCATTTTTTTTCTACCTTGTAATGTATGACACAGATCAAGAAGGTTGTAGATGTTCAAACTGGCTCTCAAAATAAAGACGGAGATATGGAAGGTTTTGCGCTGATAAGAACGTACCTAACTTTAAATGTTGACTCACAAAATAAAAGGTTTAATAGTGAAAAGCTCAACCTGTGTTTTTATTTTTCAGAATGAAAATTATTGTACTGAAACATGTGCAAATATTACTTATGCAATAATGAGGTTGCTGAATTTTGAATTCTTTCAGTTGTTTTAAACAGGCTGACTTTTATGCACATTATTCAGTGGGTAAAAGTATTCGTGAATACGATATTCTGGGACCAACCTTTAGTATGAAAAGAAATATCAGCTGCCATACATTTGAATCCTGTTGTAGTTCACTTTTTTAGGAACTAGCGGGTTTTTTTTGTATTTCAAAGCTAACTCGGTGACTGCCTCGTTTGCCTAGTGGTCGCCAAGCGCGACTGCTGAGCATGAGGTCTTGGGTTCAATTCCCCAGGTTCAAAGTGTTATTGGGTTTTTCCATTAGGAATTTCTCAGTAGCAGCCTCGGTGTCTGGATTTGTGCCCGGTTATTGGCAATAGGCTCGCCCGCTATTAGATGGGACTTAAACATATTTGGAGAAATGTGGGTGTACTAATGGGTACACCTCTGCCTAACATTTCTGGGATAACAGGCGTGATGTTATGTTTCAGCGCTAGTCCGATAGATTTGTTCGTGCTTGTCAAATGACTCCTTGAAAGTTGTGTAGTAAATTAAAAGTCATTCTGTACTGAAAATTGCGCGAATAATACCTAATTTCAAAGTTCCTGTTAGGCGATTAACCCACGGCACCGCACGCCGCTCCGGCATGCGGTGATGCGGTTCTCACGTCGCACTAGCCTCTATGAAATCCGCTTGAACCTCGCACACGAGCACCGCACGACCGCGCGGTCGAGCGGTGTTCTCGTCACAACCGCATCACCGTGCGGACGTCCGCGCGGTCGTGCGGTGCTTCACACACGGGGCGCCGCATCACCGTGCGGATCATCGTGCAGGGTTCCCAATTTAGGGGTTTTCTCCCCAAATTTAGGGGGTAAATATATGTAATGGAATTTTTTTAAGGGCGTTATATGTTATTTGTTTATGACGATGTTCACAACATTCATACAAATTTTCAGCTTGTTGCGAATTTTTTACTCTTGAATATCTATTTTGACCGGAATAACAAGAAAAGAGTTGGTATCCAAGCGTGTATTCACAGTTGCTACGTAATGCGAGAAATGGAACGCACCCATAGCAGTTTGTTCTCTATTCCGCCACCTTCCGGGATGTCAATATTTGCGCACTGCATTAAAAAAATTCATTCACAAATCATTTTTCCCCAAACTTACGCCAAGAAATAATGTGTTCCCCAGAATTTACCCCGCAGTTTTAATTTCAAAAAAATTTCCCCAAAATTTTTCCCCAAATTGGGGAAAAAAAAAACCCCAACCTGGACACCCTGAAAACTGGTCAAAACCGGTAAAAAATAACTGGTTAAAACCAAAACTGGTCAAAATCGATCCGTGCGGTCATGCGGTCGAACCGCATCGCCGTGCGGACAACCGCATTGAAATCCGCTTCACCGCCACCGCATGCCGGAGCGGCGTACGGTGCCGTGGGTTAATCGCCTTAGTACGGTACACAGAAAAATAAAACTCCAATCTTTTTTAAGCAGTATAGGTATCTAATAAAGATAAATCATAGAGCTTCAAGTCAGATCTTATTAACACTGACAATACTATCATAAATTGTACCGCTTTCTGCAGCATGTGGCAGAAACGCGTTCGGGTCGCTGTCTTTTCTCAACTTGTGAAGATACTGTGACAAAATTGTGATTTCTCAGTGGTCCCATGATTTATTGGAATCGCTTTCAATATTTTAAAGGACAGAAGCAGTGGAGTCTTAAATGATGCCATTAATTTGAAAGTAAGCGCGTCTGTCTATAAGTATTTCATCTTTAGATTTATTGTGTAATTGAATTTATTTTAATTATTACTAAAAACTTTCATTCATAAAAAAGGCATGGCTAGAATAAAAGACATAACGAAAAGTATCAAATAGAGTTCACAATTAGTCACACATTGATTATACCGACTGCAATGCAAAAATTGTGCTATTAACAAATTAGAGTTTGTAATATCTCTATCTTATAGCTTAACGAATTACCCTCAAATCCAGTGTCTTTACCATTGTATTTTCATTAAAATAATGATATTATTAATTGCTTTTGTAATAGGATAATTAAACATTATTAAAGAACGTTTTTATTTAACGTTCAGCTGGTGTTTATTTCACGCACAGTAATCGTTGACATGTGGGATTAGTAGCAATATGAAAACTAACAGACGACAACCTGTCGTGACAAACGCTGTTTACGCTGTTTTAAAAAAAATATAAAAATAAATGCAAATAGCATTTCAATTATTTTAATACTAAAATACGCATTGTAATATAAAAAAATACAATACAACCACAACAATGTCAGAATTTTCATACAGCGGTAAAGAAATTTCCTACATAATAATAAATTGAGCTGTTGCAAATGGTGGCCTTACAATACGAGTTCAATACAATGGGCTGAATGAACTAGAGAAAATGGAATAATGCATCGAACATAAAATCTTTATTAATTCGTTACTATTGTAGTCGCTTTTTTGCTTTATCTCGTCTATAAAGCGTCCTTGAAAAGACATAATATCGAAGAATGGCACAGAAGCAGCATTAGGAGAAGAACACCAATACAGATATTATGATAATTTCTGTATGACTCCTATGCGGTAAGCCTGACAAATGCCTACTATTCAAGAAGGAAGATGTTTTGATCAAGAATGTCTAAGACTGCAACAAAGTAGGCTGACATAGTTAGGTTTAAAAAACTTTAATTTGTCATAAGAACACAGTTCATCTAAAATGAGATTTACTAAAATATCTTATTAAATTCAAATATAGCTTTAGCTTAGAGCGACAAGTTTCATAATATTACAACTAAATAATTGTCTTATTTGTCTCTAAATAATGTTGGTCTTTACTATATTAATAAGAGCTATATTAAAAGGTAGGTTCACCCCAAATTAGAAGATGCAAAGTGAAGATTTAGTTGTATAAATTAAATTATTAAGTATTTAGATCTGCCATTAAAATTGAAAATAATATTTCGGAGATCTACCTAAAGAATACTCAGAACATCAAAAAAAAAATACGACAGATACGTAGAAGTTTTTCGCACTCAGCTCATTCTACCTCGTTACGATATAAAGACAATAATTGGTTAGTTTTACTACTCTACTCGCCACAACTTTGTGTTCGTTAATTGAGTATTGAAACTTTTTCATGAAGTAGTCTTTTTTCTGTGGGATATCTACCCTCCGTCTAAGAAAACGAGGAGAAAATAGCGTTATGTCGAAATCCTGCCAACCAGAACCCGACAGTTCTTACCACCACACTTAAGTACTACATGTTTGGTGTCTAGATAATAGAAATCATAATGCCACACAAGTAAACAAAAGGCAGCGAGCAATGTGGAATCCAAATGTATGGACGACCAAAAAATGAAGGCACTTAGGATCATAGAATATAGCCCTCGTAAACACAAAAAAAGCAATGTCTAACACACAAACGAACAAATAAACTGAACGAGACCAATTCTGATTTCCACTGGCAAAATGTTAGCAATATTCTGGTAGCACATCTATTGAAAACGCACCGGAAACGACAATACACTCGGAAATGACGACCGTCTCTCTTCCACTTCTTCGGTTTCAGTACACGGAAGTGAAAATGTCGCCGTTTCCGAATGGGACGTTTTCCCAATCACCTAATCGACTCCACAGATGTTTTAATCTTTTATTTCTTTTTCAGCGGAAGATAACGTATTAAAATATTTCCGCTGTGAACACACCTTAAGTTTGCATTCTTATTTTTTAGTTTAAGGTTCCCTTCTCCCAAATGCCGAAGCGAAGACAGAGTGATATAGAAACAGCTCGTCAACTTCGTTAAAGCGTTTCAGAACGGAGACGACCTTCAGTAATGAAGAACGCGACCAAGAAGAACCCCCAAAGGGTGCCTATATCTGTTTGTTACGGGGCTGAGCATTTTACCTGTTATATTGATATTTTTACAGAATACGTGTTATTATAAGTAGTACCTACTTAAAAAGCAAATGAAAAACTTTAGGAGGTGCTTGATAACGGAACCCTGAGCGCTCAAGTCCAACTAGTACTTCGACGAAGCTTCTCAAAATAAAAGAAGTAGGTATTCTTAAATTAAATTCTAACAATAACTAGATCAAAAATCCTAAGTTGTGTAAGTAATAACACGTTGTTAGCAGCGCATGAGCGTGCCGACCACCTAACTTCCTCTCCTGACTTACAACGCGCTCTGTATAACAAACAGCTGCCACGCCATTCTGCTTTCATTCCCACATTAGTGAACGTCAACAAACCATTTTCTTTAAATACAGTTTTGACACGCATGATAAGCAAGAGTTACGAGTTTATCTTGTACAGCTGCCCTACCATGAACTCTTATTGCGATCCAAAAAACTGAATTGTTCTTCAAATAAGTCAATATAACGCATCAATTTATGTCATTTATTGACGTATTTTCTCTTATCGCGATCCAAAAACTGAACTGTTCTTCAAATACGTCAATATAACGCATAAATTGATGCGTTATATTGACTTATTTGAAGAACAATTCAGTTTTTTGGATCGCAATAACAGTTCATGGTAGGGCAGCTGATAGTGAATGAACAGCATTAGGAAATATGGACAAAATATGGTGTAAAATTACCCGAAATGAGCAATTGTGATGATCTATGCTTTTTCGTTATTACCAAAATCTTTTGCCTAGTATAGAGAAAATAAAAGCAATACAGCTTAAAAGTGCATGCTTATGATATCTAACAGTTTAAACGCAGTGATTACACCCACATTTGGCAGACATGGCGAGTTTAAAGTTGATAACATCACGCCATGCAGTGACAGCTTGCCAGCCCATTGCCTATCTAGCTGTGCAGCAATAATTTCCCCCATTCGGGTTTTACGATAAACGCGGGGCGATAAGCACCTAATATATTCTTTGTTTTGGTCGTATGGTTTCCGCAAACGAATAGACCACCCCCAATTTTTTTCCGGGTGTCGTAAAAGGCGAAAGGGATTATGTAATCCTCCTGTGCCCTCATAACAACCTATCACGGTCACTAATACGTATGCCGAGCCTAGTGATTAGGACAATATTCTCATGATACTACGTGAATGTTTGTCTGACTGCCTGCTATCAAATACTAACGACAATTATCATCAAAAGGTCACCCAAATGTGGTAATCATAGCGATTCTCCCTTTGATTGACTCATAAAAATACCATGTTAAGCACTAAACCTATTTTATAACCCACCGGCTAACATTCCATATTTTACTTTTACATCAAGTTTAGCAAAAAAAGAAGTTTTGGCGTCTTAAAGTTTAAGTATCATCCCATCCGACACTAAGGCTTTAAAAATCGGAACTTCTTATTGGATCTTACGTCAAAGTAAAACTTTCATCTATTCTAATACTAAGAATAGCAATTTAAAACGAGTCCTTGAATATAAATGTGATCGAGTTTTAGAAGTCGTCAAACCCGGAATAGTTGGCAAGGACGTGAGTGTCTCACTCCTTGGAACAGGGTTGACAGGGACAAAAGACGAGGTATCAATGTATTATAAAGTTTCTAGAATTCAGCTTATTTATTTGTTAAACTTTATTCGCAAGTAAAAATAACTACAAAGGTGGACTTAATACTAACCTGAAATGAAAGATACAACATAAACAATGTTATGATAAACGTTGTTGCCGTCACGTAATTTAAAATGTCTAGGTGCATTTTTATCATTAGTAGCGAAGTTTTTTAATAACAGTTATTTTATTTTATATAAAGGCATGTTAAAGAATTCAGACGAAAGACTTAGACAAACTTCTGTTTTATTAAACGTAAGGTTGCTACTTCTCATCCCAGTTTAACAACAACAGTTAAAAAACAAAGCGAGTATTCTGGCTCTCGAGATGGCAAGCTACTGTCATTGCTTAAGCATTATTGTGGTTTTACCTCGACATTTCTTGCAAAATCTAGCTTCAACTATAAGCCAAATAGTAGTTATGCAGACAAAATTTTAGTTACAGCAAAGGGTTTGGCAAATCCTAGTGAATCTTTGAAAGGCTTTCAAATAACATTACGCTTAGGGCACATAACGTATTAAGCGCGTTAGCCAATCTGATGGCTGAACTCCGATTGCGTTAGCCAATCCGACGCGCCAATGGTGCATCGGATTAGTGCCTGCAGCGTAGCCGATTAAAGCTTTATAGCTAAGCAATAAGGCTGCTACAAAAATATGGAAGCAAGCTTATTGATATTGCCCAAATTAATACCTCAACTATGATCCTGCTAGGGTTTTGCATAAATATGATCCTGAAGGTTTCACTAATTATTCATAAATATCAAGGCTTTTTTGTAAGTAGTTATAGCACGTACACTCTTAAATGACAGGTAATATGAACACTAATAATGACAAGTGAAGAAGTGTAAAAAGTGTATGAAAATATTAGTTCACATAATGTCATTGTTTAGATAGTGAACATGGAAAATAGCGTTTCTGATTCTAATAACGCATGGAAACTTTAGCAAGCGAGTTCATCTAATACTCTTGCTCGATGTCTACTTTGGTAAACATCAGCTTACCTATCCCCGATTGTGTTTGCCTGTCCTTAACATAAAATTATAACCCTCCGTATGGTATACCATATACAAGTAAAAAACACAATATAAAGTAACTTCACATTCCAACGAAAATAAAAAGTACTATCTACGAGACCTGTCCGAGCACTCTCTGAATCATAAAAGCAAACAAATGTTCACTTATTATGACACGAATTAAAATTAAAAACAAAAGAAAGTGTAGCAAAATTGCATCCCTTGCCCCGCCATTGTCGCATCGCTTGCGAGGCCATTGTATATAAGTGAAAAGCAAAAATGTTTCACAAAAGGCTGGCTACGTTAATTTTTAGCTGACATGACTTTCAAAGAGACAAGGATTATTTCGCAAAGTTGCACATTTGACAACCCTAGTAGAGGACTTACATTCAATAGCCTCGAAAGCCCACCCAGTAGAAATTGTACTAACAAAAGGAAACGCTTGAATACTTAGATCTGAGATTACTGTGAGGCACATCCTTGAATGTTGGTTTATCGCATTCAGTGGACAAGTCGTCTTTAAAATGGCAGGTCAATAAAAGTTGGTCGTATATTTTATTCAAATTCGAAAAATAACAAACGCCCACTTAAAAAATAAACAGTCTTTATCTACAGCGGGACATAAGTCTACACGTAACTGCTATAGTTTTAATGCCATGTTTCTTTATATATACCGACAGGAGAAGCTTCATAGTCTTTTCTTGTTTATTGCTATTAACATCCATACGATTATTTCTTCTAATAGCGGGGCGTCGATAAGTTGAGCGGGACTATCTTAGCGTCAATGCCTGCTTGCATTCTTGACAGATTTGTTTACTGAGTAGCTCTTCAATTTGTGTTTTTCAGCTTTAAACTCTTTCTATTAAAATAACAGATTGTCTCGTTCCTCGACTGGTTTTTATGAGTTGCTTTATTCTTCCTCTTTCATTTTATTATTTTTTTTGTAAAATATTCATAATAGAAAATCTATACCCGTTGCATGTCGACCGTGAACTTGTTAATAACATCAACTCAATTATAATTTTTTGACAACACATTATTTCTTTTGATAATAACATTATTATTCTCTAAATGACCCGAAAACGGAAATGCGCACAATGTACTTACAATCCAATATATTAAATTAGTAAAAGGCATAACAAATTACCATTTTTCGGTTAAGTTTAGAGCTAATAAAAGTCAAAATTCTTTACGAGAAAAAGGGCAGTTATGATAACCTAATAACCTGAAAAGGTTCAGAGAGCGCCTTTCATGACAAGACGCAATTTCCACATGGAAAGTCAAATGGAAAAGCGTAACCAATCTTAATGTCTTCGCTGCATGCACATACAACGGTCGATTGCAAAAATTTTCACACGTGATAATAAATAGAGGATCTGATATCACGAACAGACCTGCAATCATGACGTTACTGACTGAGAGCCCAGACACGCTAGACCTACGTCATTTGAGCATGTCTGAAATGTTTTGAGACGTATATGGAGTAAAGAAACCAGACGCTTTAAAGTTCCTTCCAACCTTCAAAGCGATATCAAATTACCTGGCAATATCAAATTATGATTTTAAATAACATCCTGTAAAACATACCTATATAAAAAACCAGCCGTCTTACATGCACGTAAGTGAATAAGTTACCTTTTAAACCTGAAACATGAATAAGGGCCCGGCATTGAAGCTAGTAGGTACACATACCTTCTTAACATATTCCTCTATCTCTCCTAAAAACAGCCATGCTAAAATGACGAAAATCAGGAGACTTCGGGATCATGGACATATGAAACAAAGACTGTAGATACTGACGCAAATTAAATCCTGGTTTCTGGAATTGAAGTGTCCCAAATACAGATGCCATGTATACGCATTTGGATGTCTGTATATAACAAATCGATTGCTGTCTTAATTAACCTTTGTACCAGTGGTAACAGGTACAGCTTCGGACCGCTCAACTGAGATACTGAGTTCAAACTTTAGATAGCCAATAATTTTATCAAAATTGTTTAGTAAAAAAAGTTCGCTTTCGATACCTAATATATGAATCATAAATAGTATGGTCCAAAAAAATTGAGAAAATATTATTAAATTCAGGGAAAAATTGGGTACTTTATCAGATATTTTCACTCAAAGCTCCATGAACGTATAGAATTATTTTCAGTTATGGACAGTGTAATATAAAACGATAATAAGCTCTTTAAACAACATAATAATTTACTCATTTTTCAAACATTCTTAACACTTCTTAGAACTACGAAAGCTAAGTACGAGGAAAACGGCCCCAAGCAATGTAGGAAGTGTTTTCATAACTTAAAGTGTTTTATATCGTCGTTAGGTAGCACGTCCTGAAACTATGGATGAACTGTAGATAAACTATGGATATCCATTGTCCCCAACAAAGTAACATGGAAATTACGACCGAAACTGAATGGGTTTTGGGTCGCCTTACTTTATTAACATATTTACGAGTACTACGCAAGTTCGGCGCCGAAGGTCGTTGACTCTATGATGTTCGAAAAATTAATAAGGTTCCGTTTTTACCTACGCGTGAGCCGTACTAATCTTATTGAGTGGGAATGTTTATTTATTTGTCGTGATATACCAGTGGTTGAGGCGCCCGCCTCTTGCGCATGAGGTTGTGGAATCACAACCGAACACGGGCCAGTACCAACGTCACTTTTTCAACTCATATGTACCTATTTTCTACCTTTGTCTTGGATAGTACTGACATCGGTGAAGGAAAACATCGTGAGAAACCTGAACTTATAATTAATATGAATCTGAAATCGCCAATACGCCTTGAGCAAGTGTGGTGATCACTGACCGTGCCTTCTGTCTATGTAACGAGGCCTTTGCCCTACAGTAGGTCAATAATAGGCTGGTATTATTATTTATATTTTAATTTTATAATAGGATTTTGTATTGAATCTGTTTATCGGAGACCCTACTGTAGTCTATTACAAGAAAAATTGCTTCCCAATGTGAGGCGGTAGTCAGTGGGTAAGCAACCACATAGCAGTCAATTGTCTTAGGTGACACTTCCAGTCAACCATCTGAAATATTTAAGCTGGCAATTTATATAAACTCGTATTGGATGCAAGCTCGGCGAATACCACTTGCAAGTAGGTTGACGTTTAGGGAAGCTCCCTTTCCCGCGCTTTTCTCTTAGGTACACCCTATAGGCTCATGCGTTTGAGCTTGTAGGTAACTTGTAGTGTAACCGGTGTCACTATACTTTAGAAGAGTCCGTCGAAGCATCCGTTGTAAGTAGTCTCATGTTAAGTGGACAAAGAAACTTCGTAGGTACATAACGACAGATTGTTATTTACCATGTTTAATTAACAATCCTCACACCCTTTGTATATACGCATACCACATATTTGTACTAGTCCAATACCCAAACACAAAGCCAGCTCAATTTGTTATTCGTAGGTATGCAACTATGTCAGTATACCACCTGTCATATTCATGAATTTATCGTAGTAATGGCCTGTCAATGGCAAACTGCAGGACCAACACCACTCCCATGAAAGTTTTTAGTATAATTGGATGAAAGATTCATAAATAATACAGATAAATTGTCGGCGTCGCCGTTGCTCTGTCAAAAAGGAAAGCTTAACAGCGATAAACATCTTAATCTTTTCTAAATGCAAGTATAGTATTTAAAAAGTGTGCAAAAATAAGCATAAATGTATTTTAGACTTTTACCGTAGCATAAGATGCTGACTTTTTATTCAAACAGCTGACTCTCTAAACAAATTACGAAAATATCTACTAAACAAAACCAAACGCAAAGAATTTGGTAAACTTTCAGAACAGTACTTAATAAGCTCTTAGAAATTAGAGAATACTTAAAAAGCAACGATTTTTATGTACAATTAAGTCTTTAGGCAAACAAAAATCCCCGAAAAGTTCATATTTAATGAAAAAACTTTCATAAAATTAGGCTGTTCTTACGTCAAAATAATTGCATACCAGTTTCAGTGTCGCGCAACTGACTCAGCTTGCGTCATTTCGGATTTCACGAAACTTATATGGCAACATCCACGTGAGCTCTCAGTTTATGCGACACTTAATTAAATAAACGAGCGTGCAGGGCACGAGTTGTCGGTGGCGTCGGCTCTCGGCGGCGACCGCGGCAGCAGCGGCGCGACGTTCGCTCGCGGCGGAGTAGCGACCAGCACTGGCGCGCCGCCCCGCGCCCCGCACCGATCATCCCTTAAGTTCCACGCCACAGGGTCCTTCGCGCCCGCTCTTTAAGGTGCAGCTTGCCCTCACAGTCAAACTGCTGACTGCTCCGCTGCTGAACATCTTATTAGCATACCCGACGCAAATGAAGCTGCACCGTGCACTAAGCCTACATAAGGCGGGTAACTTTTCCGGAAAAACTCTTGGTACGACTATGCAAACGAAATGCATTTTATCTCGGTACTATTCTCCTTATCTTTACGCGTACCTCCGCGAATCTCATAAGAAATGTGTATTTGTAAAATGGATATTTTGTTTCTGCCTCTTAACCGAAAGCTTGTAACAGATAGCATCTCATATCTTTACAGAACATTTTCCGTCGTTTTATTAAAAGTAAGTCGTTTTATTGAAAGTAGGTAGCTAGTATAAGCTCATAAGTAGATACACACATATGTAGGTACCTATATACTAATAACTTACTGTAATTTAGGTTACTATAATTTTATAAACCAAATACGCTCTTATTATTATGAACATAATACACAATTTATGTTCAAAAGTAAAAAAAATATATTCCTTATACCTACAGGTACAACTACTTTTATGTACTTTCACGTAATCAAAAGTGAACAAAGAACTTTCCTAGAAGCATGCACTGTGTTAAGAAAGACCGCCCATCGCGCGGTCGCTCCGCCCGCCCAGCTTTGAAACCTTATATTTTACTCAGCATGTTATGTTAAACATTTTTCTTGGAGATCTATGCATTCTACACGATAAACTGAACAAAACTGAGAGCTTTTCAAAAACCGACACGATAATAAAAGATATTGTCTGGAAAATTTTCACAAAACTCGAAATACTATTTGATTTTTGTGCCAACAGTTTAAATATTTATTGCAGGTATAACATATTTTCATGCATGTAGTTGCTTCGATGGTAGACCAAATAAGCGAACGCAATCGTAATTAATTATATTTAATTATACAAATGTTACACGGTGTATATTGAGTTCTGTCGGCCGTTGACCTACATTGACGCACAGACAAAATAAAATTGAATCGAAGAGTAGGCGAAGTGCACGACCGATCTGGCGCGTACATCGTACACGATCGCAGACAATCATAGACGAGTTCGCAGACATGCCGCCTCCTATCTTCGTGTCAATTAACACACAATACCTAATTCCAATCATAATCTGCGAGTACATGAAGACATTACCGGTGTTAATGTACTTACGTACTATACACACTTACTGTACTTACTACTTATGGTACTATTATCGTAAAGAGGATTTGGTTGGAATGCTGACTGGACAAGGACATAAATTACGTAATTGACATGCTATCTTCATTCAATCGGAAAGGTAATTGATTTATAGTGTGACCGGATATTTAAGAAGATATTTAATAAAATATTATAGACAGAAAATCTCCAATAGTTACGAAATTGTATTTACAAAATAGAATTATTCATAAGGTTCTTTTCCTACGACTAAAGATTAGAAGACATAGTTAAAAGCTTTACATTCAGGTCGTTTGTAAGCTTCCACGAGCTGATTATTGTGGCTCAACTAAATCCAAACAAATGAACATTACACAATGACATCAATTAAGGCTTTCAGGTATCGTAATGATAGATTGATTCATTTCTTAAACATAGTCATGACTCACAGCTAATAAGAATATCACACCTGTACAATTATTCACAGCACTATGGCAAGACATCGGAAGAGAGTTAACTAGGCCGACACGTAGCGCGCTACACACGAGCGCATGCTTCGCTCTTCACGTACAGAAATATATTAAATGCAATAGATTTCACGAGCAAAGATACAGATAGAGACCTATTTGGCTTCTTCGACAATTCAAACAATTGGGTAAGTACAATTAAATATTACATAATTCTATTTCTAATGCTTTCACTTGAATCGTAAAAACTGTTCCACTTTTACAATTTAGACGTATTTTATTCGATGCTAACCTGAAGTAATATTCGAGCTCACAAAATTCCAAGTGTACATTTTATTGAGTAGCTTTATAAATTTTTACGACGATTTTTATAGCATTTCGCACAATGAAACATTACCCCGGGAGCGGCACCCAGAGCCGCTGTAACAGTTTTATGTGAGGTCTATTGCCTGTTTGTTTAGTTCCACTTGTACCGTATGACCGATATGTTGCAAAACGTTGATGCAGTATCACAACTGTGGAGCCGTGTGTCACTCGTGGCGCCCGCCAATCGGTGCTATAATGAAAACAAAACGTCTACTGAGAGCTGGCGCGTTACTAAGAAATATGATCAACTTGCTACAACTAAACTTGCTCTATAGTTAGTGAAGCAATACAATGTGAGCATCAAATTCAATTGCTGCACAGATATACCAAATCTGTTTTATATTATTATTGATTAGAAATAAAGCGCCTAGTGACTACTGAAAAGTTCTCGATCCGTCTACTCTTTACATAAGTAAAAAAACATCAGCCCAATATGTTTTGACATCTTCATAAAACATTATTGACACAACCAATATCGAGAATCAAACGCAACCGACAACATTTAAATTCAAGAACACACAAGTATCCACACGTGGAGATACTTCACATTCAAATTCTATCTATAATTCATTTTTTCCTGATTCATAAAAAGGTCTTTTTACACTTGACCCTACACATACTTAAAATACGGTTGTTCAATAAGTAAGGAAACGTTTTGTCAGGTACTTGGGGCCCTTCTTCGCTGCCCCAAAAGGTCGGAAGCTACGATTAGCCTGCGTTTGAAGTCTTTATAGCCAGTCATTTACAGAGTAATGTGCCGCTCAAATTCAAATTTCAAAAGAGCGGTTTTACCAAATATGTCGTAACTGTATATAGGCAGGCCTCGCTCACCGGTAAGAAACTCACCTTCGGGCATTTTTCAATGAGTTTTAGATTGCCTATAATTTTTTCGGGTCGGTATTATTACGCTTAATTTGAACAGCGCAGAATTGTATATCCCAAAGTTCGAATTAAGTAGTATTTTAATGTTGTAATCCTGTCGTTAAATATTATTTAATCACTGGAGGGACGAGCCAATGACCAACATTTTTAAATATTAGATTTTCCTAAAGTGTGAAGCGATACAGAGGTTCACATCTATTTAATGTAATAATTTTATTCATAGAGGAAAAGGTCGTGTATATGGATGAATTTTAATAGACGATGATGAGGCTCGGAGCGTGGAAGAGTAATTACGACGGTCATCCGACACAGGCGATACCCGGCCCCTGCCTGCCCTATACGTAATGTTATTTACATTTTTTAATTCAAAGCGCTTCACCAATTAGGTTTTTATTGTGCTTATGTGTACATAAAACAAACGCCAGGAGCACGTTCCTAAAACACTTTTTATGTTACCGCGTTACAGTCAGAATTTTCATATTTTGTAGCTACTGTTTATTTAATATTTAAGGTAACATTATTTAGTGGACGGCTTTGTGACTTAAATTACTTGTCAATAAAGTATCAACATAAATTGACTTGCGTCGATGTGAAACCGCTCAAAATATGTTACGTGTATCAACCCAATAGCGTATTCGGCCGTGCACCTGGGACGGGCATTTGATACAATATCACACAATATTTTAATATTCGCCGGTGACAGCACGCACACAGTCGTCCGTTCGACGGCCCATGGCGGCTGGAGAGCCTCTGTACTTGATATTTTTATAGCCCTTCCCTCCCCCTCATATTATCATGAGTTACTGCCAAGTAATTTAAATATGAATGTTGGTTTGACAGTTCCATGTGTCCTGCAAGATGAACAGTAACGACGCGAAAAATTACGTTGCATTTTGAGATGAGAAGGAAAAGAAATGCTATAAGTTACACATTGTTATCGCTGTTATTATTGTTAGTAATAATAAAAAACGACGTAAACAAGCCAAATTACTTTAACTGTATACAAATACAATATATGCTAATACATCATATAAACAAATAAAAATACTTACTTTTCTAATACATTGATATAACACATTCAATAATATTTTTTATTCGAATCTATTAGCGTACCCATAGATAAAAATGAAAACAATTTTTGACAATATCTTCTCGAGTAGCGGCGGGTGTTATTTGAATAATGAAATTATAAATAAACAATGATTGCCGAATCGATTGTACGTGATATACATTGTGTCGTGATTCGGAAAGTTACGTTGCACGAAACCAAAAGCGGGTAATTTGAAAAGACACCCGTTGCTCTTCAGTTTTCTGGCGAAGTTGTAACCACGTGACGTATAAACATAAGTCCAGGTAATTAAAAAAACCATGTGAAAAATCCAGGTAATTAAAAAAATATTATGCGCGCATAGCCACAAGTTTTAATCATAATTCAAATTCGCAAAAGTTTTAAAATTATGTCACATTGTATGTAGGTATTTTTCAAAATACGGTTTACAAAGTTTACGTGAATGAATATTTAAAATAATTTAATCCGTTTTTGCACCTCAAACATACTTTAGCACATTGCGATAAAGGCCGCAGGGAACAATTCTATAACTTTTAACTTTATTGCTTACAACAGTACTAATTACCTAGCTGGAATAACAGACCTTACTTTCAATGTAAGGCGACGGTTAAGCATCATTAATTCAACATGAATAATTACTGTATTTGAACTAATAACTTTTTCTTACATGAAAATTTTTGTGACGTCATAAAAACTTTCATTCGGAAGTCATGACATGACACTATTAACAAGAGCTGTTAACGTGGAGAGTTATTAAAGTATGTGAAATTCCCATTTTCGTATGTGGCCTTAATTTTGAACATCAAACGAGCTCACAACTTGCGTCGTTTAGGGGAACTTCCCCAAAAATTCCACCACTCTAATTTTGTGCCGTAAAATATTTGACACCGCTTGTCGGCCTTGTGGATTCCGAAAAAACACTCGATAAGATTACAGTGCTGAAAGAATTCTTGCTTTTTTTTGTCGTGCGATTCGTAATGGATTTATCAAGCTATCAACGTTTGGTGTCTGCTACAAAATGTCTAATGATTTGGAAGACTAAGTGGCCCTAAAGAATTGCCACTTTTTATTGCTTTTTTTTCCTGATACATGTCAGCCATTAGTAATGTAGGATGCTTGTCCCTCGACCAATAAACTAGAGCAATGAAGACACGATAGTACTAGAGCACATTGAAATAGCCCATGAACTGAAATGAGTAACAGTAAACGAGTACACTAAGGTACCTTTTATTCGACCCGAGTCAATATAATTTAAGCCGATTCGTATAATTACATTGGTGAGGTGAAATTTAATTAAATAATAAAGGAGATATAAAATGCTACAATTTTATTATTACCACAGGCTTTGGCTTTGTACGAACACTGAATAATTTGTGGTTATTATTAGTCTTAACGAAAGTATTTTATTTTGGAAGTTTAAGATAATTAGTTATAGCGTAGTCCAAGATTATTCAACGATACCAGTTTTCAATCAATAAATCAATCATAAGTTAGTCGTGTTCCGTCTCTTAGGTGAATAGAATCGATAATACCGCCTAGTGCTAGCCTAGTAATCTTCGTCAGCAGCCGCGTTCAGACTATAAACGAGGCTTTTCAAGTAGCAGATCTTTTGCAATGTTGAAAGGAGATTGTTTCTTTTTATGCCAGCTTTCCTGATCCCAATCATATCTACATGTTTTTATGCTGTATACATAAAGTTTGACGAGTATTGTAGTGAAAGCTAGATACAACTATCAGATAAGTAAGTTTGCCCTCGCCTATAAAAAGAATACACATATTCGTTTTGTGTCTTATGGTCACAGACTCGGTTACGACAGCTACGAGTTTGCTACGAGCTTGCTACGAGTTCGCTACGCCGCGTAGAGTCGTCACTCTTTGTGCGCGACGTAAAAGACTGCTGAGTGAATTCTACTTCACATGACCGGTTCGTATATTTTACCGACCGTTATAGGTTTAAATAACTACAGTAAATGTTTATGTAGCGATCTCCATAGGGTATCGTAATAGACCCAAGCAGTTAAAATTCAATTACATTTTATGGGATTATGTCGTTTTCGCAATACGAAACGATTTCATTTCGACAAAGGAATAATGATAAAGTACATGCTATTGGCGATCTACTAACTAAACTTGGGTACAAATTAAGAAATTAAAAAAAAACGCAACAAACGACGAAGGAATGGAGGCAAAGGTCCATTGTCTGTAGTCTTTAGATATAATCTTTAATGAGAGGGCACACTATATAGTCCTAAATCTTTAGACAAGTAAAATATTTTCAAAATAAACAATTAGTACCTAACATGTATACAAAATAATAGATACATTCTAAATCTGTTAGATATTATCTTGCGGTTCAGATTATCTCTCACATTTTAAATTGTACATTATCGTGTTGACATTTAGCAAGCACACAGCTCGGTAACGACTAGTCGGTCCCGAGTTGTTAAGCCGAAAGGGTTCGTATATTATGATTGTTATAGGCAAAAGGCCCACTTTATTGTACTAATGTTGTGCCTTTTACGTGATCATCATTTAACGCCCGATGGGTGGGCAACCCTACGACCCTAACGATGTTATAGTTTAGAATACATGATTAAATCATACATTCACTCGGCTTTGTACAAAGTTTTGACTGTCATAATTATTTGGAGATATTATATTATAAAATTAGTTGTTTGTTTCAGAGTTTTGTTTAGTCGTGCAACGAATAATGACGAAGAGAATATTTAATTATCATATCAAACGAATTCTGTCCGTCAAAGCTGGTTGAAATATTCAAATGTTCGACCTAAAAAGGACAGTTACAAATAATCCCCTGCGACTCCAATTCTCAATACTTTCATTAGTTTATACAAAACAAACATCAGAATTGTACACGCTAGTCCATTCTGTTGACTCGTATCGATTGGAAAGTTGAAGCCCAATCACTCAACGAGCCCCCACGTACAACGTAATCAACACGGATATATTACTATAATGTTTACTCAGGGCACCTAACAAACACTGTGTGTGTAATTTCTATATTCTCTAACTGCAGGTATGTTACAATTCCAAAAAATTACCTTGACTTTGATGAACGGTGTTTTACATTAATAAGTAGGTAACACCTTTTAGGAATCATCAATGTGTCATCAATCAGCTGGGTTTCGTAATAATAAGCGAATTACTTTTGAAGATACCTCTCAAAAACATTGAAATAAAGAACTCATAAAACAGCTGCTCAAGTCGTTATCATTAATCATCCTAACTGGAACATTCACATTATAGCCTTTCAAGATTTAAACGAATATCGGGTTATTTATGTCACGCGATGTCCCGTCATTGAAATGAACAACGATTTTTACAACAGGACCGAACGTAACATTATCTGATGACGCCTCCCGGGGGACAGTAAATATTCCTGGACGCCGCGATTAGCCCGCGCCCGCGGCCGTTCAAACATGCAACACATTTAACGCAATACCTACTTCTCTACATCCACTAACACAGGTACACTGAACGTTAATCGACAACAATGAACTCGATACATTACACATGACTAATTCCTGCGAGAACCGAATAAAAATCCAAATCCAACTTCTATTAAAGTTTCGCTATCGGCAATAGGAACAATGCTTTTTTCCATGTCCTTTGGGGCAACAAGTTGATGAAATATTTGCTCAATCGGTTGTGTAACATAGTTTCATTTATTTCACTTCACCCCAGTCACTCAACTGAAATAACAACACAGTAGGTACGGTGGACGTGAATCAGCAATAAATTTTAATGGCGATAATACTCGTTGGTAGGTATACCCCATAACTGCCGCATTCATATATCGTTAATACGTAACAATACTAACCTTTCTTTCTGCCGCTCAATTTGACGTAACATCGTCTCATCAGTTTTACTCGAGGTACGTTTGCTTAAAATATATATTCGTTTCGGAATAAACGAAATCATTGTAGATATACATACAGTTGTACATATTTTAGTAAAATTGAACAAATTATACAGAAGTAATAACGTGTAGTGTATTCGGAACAGGTCCAAATCACATGTTACAAAATGAAGCGCTAATCACGAACCGCGCCTAGCAAATTACCGAAATTAACTAAATGGTTTATGTTAAAACAGAAAACAGTAGCTGTCGGAATATAATTATGTTGATATGTGTTTCTATTTATATAATAGTTGCTATGCACCGATAAAATCATTCTAATAACTTAAGCATTAAATGAACACTATGTATCTTTAAACTTAATTAACCGTCTGTTTACAAAATATTGTAAAACAATTATTTAAAAAAAGTAAGTATGGATTTTCTTGCTCATTCTACTTCTGAATACGAAACTACCTTTAAAAAGGGGAAACTGAAGTCAATTCCTTTTTCTTGTATATGACGTTTAAAATTACTTTTGAATGGTCTAATTGAAGTAAATTATTCGACTTTGACTATATATTCAGGTAGAAAATTCACGAAAGAATAATATTGTAGTTACTTATAAAACAAAACAATCTTAAAAATTGTAAGTAAAACCCGTTTGGTAGTCGCCTACAAAAGAATCACCCTTAGTACTCTTGGGAGACGTAAAAACCGGGAATAGGGTCTTTTATTAATACTTACCATATTTTGTCGACTAATCCGACTGCTAAATGTGGTTCTGATGAAAATAACTAACTCTAACCAGTATTTTGTTTTAAAACAGATACGCATAAAGTTAAATGAAAAAATCCAACATTACCTACCTGAGTGCTCTAAAATTATTTTTTATATTTATATTATTTCATAGACGTAAGCTGAACCGCATTCTTTTCAGATAAAAGAAAGATTTCATGATTTGTTACATAGTTAAAATAAAAGCTCTTAGTTACAGCTGCGCAGCAGAGCAAATTACCGAGTAAAGCAATATTAACAATTATGTGCTTATGTAATTAAACAGTTGTCAGAGCACAAACAGTGTAATAGGAAACTAAAGTGTCACCCGTCCGGTACATCGGCGAAATTAGCATCGAGTGAGTCGCCTTCATTCAACAACAGGAACGAGCCATTAATCTTATACAATGTGATTGCGGTCCGAATTTCTCTTCATTATTCAATCATCCAATGACAAGTAATCTGAAGGTTCTTATAATCATGTTTTCGAATTAGGGAAACATTCCATTTAGCCAGCTGCCCTTGAAACGTCTGAAAAGGCTGAAAACAACTTGTTTGCTAATGGTCCCAATAAAATTATCGACAAACTTGGGATTCAGATTATGTTTTCCCTTCACTTCCACTGCCTACAACTGTACAAGTCATAAAAGTCAATAAAGGATGTTGATATAGGCCAAGGCCTGGGAACTTTTACTACTTGTAATACTACTCACAATATAATTTACTTTTGCGACCCGACTCATCTCTTAGCTCAACTTCTAATTTTATCTGCATGTAAGCGTGACTCTCTCGTAGTAACATCAATTCAAATGATATACAGTCCTATACGTTACACGAAATTTCTTGAAGAATTTGTTCAAAAGCTGTATGCAAAACTCGCCGCGAAGTATCAGCCTCCTGGTGATACATAATGCATAAACATCGCACCTCGGCGTGCAGAAGGCTGGGGGCAAGAGCTCTTCATATCTTGAGCATGCCTCCACTTAGCTCGCTGCATACGGCCCGTCCGTGTTACACTCACTCGCCACCACTCACCAATCTAATGTATTACAATCAAATGGGTATGCCCAACAACCACCTATCGGAATAGGTTAAACGGCACATGTGCGTACCTACACAAATCACGTGCAGTTTGTGATTGTTGTGCATTTGTGCGGATAAACGGATTAGTGTCTGTCATACTAATGGATTACAAATAAACTGTGAAATGAAACAGCGTAGAACATAGGAACATAACGTAGAACAAAATTAAATTGTAAGTGTGTAGTTCAGTATAGAGAAGTGTACCTGTTTATTAATTGGCTTTGTGTGTTATTAAACCTTGTATGGCTGTCGTCTAAATTCTTATGTTACGAGGCTTTAATAGTAGTATAGATTAATTAATAACAAGAAGGTACTGATTGACTTAACATGCGGAAAACTGAGGACGAAAATACTTTATCGAAACCTTACTTTATTTGTTACACAATGGGTAACTTTTGCTAGGTAAAAACTAGGTAATACAAAAAAAAACCGTTTTCTATTTAAGAAAATAAAGCATAATATCTTAACAAAAACGTATTCAATATTCAAATTCGAACAAGCAATGTCTGCGGCTAAATGTAAGTTTCTGAACCGAACTAGAGCATAAACAGTGCGTACTTGAAAAGTGCATGAGCGCGAAGCAGCTGAAGCGTGGAGTGCCCTCGAGTGTTGTAGGGTCGTTAGAAGCCGCACTGCACGCTGCACCTCCTACCAGGATTATTTAGTTAAGCATCTTTTCACTAAACCTTAATGAGACTTCTTCCCGCTTCTACAAATTTTTGAATTTTATCCGGGTAGAGGCCTGATATTAGTTTTGAATAAAGTCACGGAAGTTTTTATTAAGGTCAGTTTTCGAGAGTCTCTCATCCTACAATATTCATGAGTTTAAGACAACGTTATCACAAAAGTTACAAAGTATATCAGGTTGTTACAAAATTGACGAAAACGAGATCCACACTCGAAGTATTAGTATTAAGTACACGTACCTGCTTTACAGCCAATCACTTCAATTTGCTAGTACTGCTAGTAATAGGTCCTTCCCAGTGACATCATATTATCATAAATAACTTTCAATAGTAATCTTAAGTCTTGCGTCACTAATCCATCTCTCTCATTCACAATATTCGATAACAACGTAATCGAGAAAAATAGAAAACAACATGAAAATACCCATTTCTCATTTTCTAGCGCTGTAAAAGTCAACTGAATGATTGATTCGAAACTCGTTGCCTGGCTTACCAAGTAATCTCTGTAGCCACTTTTGAATTATGCTCTTTTTTTAACGTGAACCGTCTTTTGCTTCACCTATGAAGGATTTTATATAAAGAAATACACGAAAAGATAGAAAATATTTGTTCAAAGAACATCATTTTTGCCGTTTTAATGGCAGTTGATTTACGCTACTGGCGCAGAAATCTCCTGGATGCGAGTCATAGAATTCTTTGAACGAGGTTTTCACTGCATCTTCGGTGTCTTTTTTGCCCTGTAAAGAGCTCTCTGAACTAAAATAAAATGACCTGGTATGTTGATGTCGCTTTGAGTTGAGCTCTATACTTGCTCACTAAGTGTAAAGTGTAAACATTATCTGAAAAATTTGAAAACATAGTTTTGTGACTTTGAAATTGTTAACGAATGGGTGCTTTTGACAAATTAGTGTATGATGAATAAGTTGGAAATAAAATATATTATAAAGCGGCATTTATTTTAATCCTCAAAGTTTTGTAACGACCAATACTTTAAGGCATAAAGTGTTTAAAAAGACACTAAACAAAGCTGAGGGTTACATGTTCTTTCCATCATTGTGGTATTTTTTTTGTTCTGGACTATACTTAATATACAGTTACGGATATATTAACGGTGAATGATCAAACTTTTTATAAGTTTAAATTGTTGTTATTATACTTTAAATACCGTCACGGTCTTGTACATGTGCTTGTTGCATGGATTTTTTAAAATCGGATTAACGTTAAAAGTTGAAAATAGTTAAAATTACATATAGCAGTGTATTGTTAGTGAAAAAGGTTTGTAACCTTGTTAATAAATAATCACATAATTTCTTCATGCAAAAGGATATTTTTCTTGCCTACGGCACAGACTTGGGGAATATATGAGAAATATAAAACCCACCATGAGTTTGTAAACACGATATTATGCCTAAAAGCCTCTTTATGAGATAAAATATATGCAAACGGCGTCTGATGTGCTCCTCAGTAAAAAAAAATGAAAAGTCAAAAAATAAACCGGTGACGTCTTTCATTCTTTGGTGATTTATAAAATAACGAGACAAGACAGATATGTTATTTACATCTATAGTCATGTGTCATATGACTTCAGATATATGTATACACATATTTATTTAGTCAGGTACATAATTCACAGCAGACTGTGAATTAAAGGACAGATCCTTCTAAGTATAGAGAGATATAGAGATATAGAGTTATATAGACAGGTAATATTAAAAAAAAAGGATGATTATTGCTTAGAAGCGAAAATGAAAAAAAAGTATCTATGAACACACGAATGGACCATGATATTGTTTCAAGATTAACCAAGATTGACACTATAAGCTCTTGCTACTATTAAACAAACGAAACGATTCGACGAACAAACGATTCTATAAACAATCGAAAAAACTTTAGCTTCACATAACCTAAATAAATCATAATTAGATATATCAAATCATATCATATGTCAATCTAAGTAAGTAAGTAGTAAGTAGTAGTAGTAAGTAAACAAATAAAAAACTCACACCATCCTACTAAACGTGCCCTCTGAATAAATTAATTGGAATTCGCGGCATTAACTAGGAATCCGGAAAATCCGAATCGCTGACCGTCTTCGAGCCAATCCCTTTTCGTCACTGTTTAATTTACTCAAAACTACTCCGACCACATTGTTTTTTTTCTCTTCCTTTAAAAGGTTTTTGTTTTGTTTACATACGATACGGCTCTTTGACGAGCCATCGATTGAAAAAGCCAGTGACGGTCTTGTAACCTTGTAAACGGAAACAAGTATTATGTGTGGGTAAAGTATGCTGCAGCAATAAATATCAATTGTGCCCGCGTGCAATTAAATTACATGGCCCCCACTAATGTTCCACAATTATTTTAGCATTCATTGGTTGCGGAACGGAATAAAATGTACAAAATAATTGGTTAATTCCATGTATTTATAAGTTTTATGCTTTGGTTAATTACGGATTTAGATTTAAGTTGAAAAATAAACATATAGCAGGAACATTTAATATTTAAATGTTACTTAATACCATTATTTTTATAAAATTATACCTATTAATTGGAAGATTTATAACTAAAATAATAACGCTTGTCATCAAGCATATTCAGCTCGAGTACCTATTTTTTTTTTCTTATTCCATGACTCAAATACTTAATGGCTTATTATAATAATTTCAATAAGGTAATTGATTTAGCAAATCTAGTCATAATTTCTTATTATGACTCTCGTAAGCTAATTCTACAGATAACTATCACGTGCTTCAATAAAACATACAGTAGTCGGTATTATCACATGATATACTTTAATATTAATTAATTAATATCACAATCTGTGTTATCTAAATCATTAGTCATCAAGCAAGAAACATTTTCGATACCAAACATGACAAAGATAATTTTTCTGAATCATCTATGGTTGCTGTCTTACAACGTACTTATCTTCATTTCGTATGGAATCACAAAATACTTTTCCATAAAGTTAACGTAGTCTTGTTAAGGATCTTATCGAATAACATTCACTTTATTTGGCACTAATTCACATTATTTTTCCACAGTCACATCAACAACTTCATAAACTATCAGATTTCTTGTCATTGGAATCATCACTGTTGGCAGCGTTATCTTCCAGCTCTGAAGAAGAATCATCGGTATCTGGGTTGACCACAAACACTCGTGAGAATCTGCCGCCGCCGCCACCTCCTGAATCATCGGAATCCTCGTCTGATGTCACAGGTTCCTCAGGTACGCCATTTGTAAGGCCGTAACTTCTTCGACTTATGTCCTGCTCTGAGTCACTTGATTCAGCTACTCCATTCGACAAAGGTATTGCTTTCTCCGGTTCCAAGTGATCGGGCATAGCATTTGCTGGATCGGATAACAACGGTAAAGAGTCTTCCTTGGCTATCACCTAGATTCCAACTGACGTTTTATTGTCAACTGGCCGTTGGATATCGTTATCGTCATTATCGTTATCGCGGGGCTCCAACGCTTGTGACGTCTCTGACTGTTTTGTTTATCAGTCTTTTCGACAGCGGTCATCACAAGATACACTTTTTATGCTACAATAGCGTTGGCGATAGCTGGGGCCGTGGTGAGGTCGCATCTAGAGAGGCTGGGCCGGGATATGTGTGATTGGCCGTCAGTACCTACATAGGTAGTGAGTTTACACTGAGTTCGTCAATATCTAAACTGCTAGACAAACTATCGATGGAAAATGACGATTGCAATATGAAAATACACGTTTAAAATTGATAAAAACAAGGATGACAATAATAAAAAGGAAAATTACAGCTTATCATTTGTAAACCTTTCATATCTGTTCAACAGAGCGACGTACGTATCGAATTTCAACTGAATCTTGCAGCGAAGAAAAAAAAACGCACAGTAGACGTTTTGTGATCGGATCACAAACATTCAATTGGGTTATCGTCAGAACATTGGAGTGCAGATATCCGTGACAAAGGCGCAACTAGATACAGCCGGCGCGGCGAGCCGTATCGCGCGGTGTCGCCGCCTCGCGCTCTGCCTGCCCGCCCGAGAGCTTCATATATAGAGATCGGGAGTTCGCGTGAATGTACCCTCTGTAGTATAACCCCACAGTATTCGCTGTATCGGGTGTATCGAGAACAATATTCGGTCGTGTATCGGCAGTAATTGGCTGGGAGTGGGCGGATCGATCGCTCGATGTGACACAAATACCTCGTTCCGCGACGCAATCACCCTCAGTAATCCACCGACCTAATTGTTTCTTCTAATGACAATTGAGAATCACTTACTACCTACAACAATCCGATCTGTTACATTACTCGATTAGCAATGTCTTATTGAATCGACGTCACGTAGAATCGATAAGGGAAATAATGTTAAAGTCATTATAATACGTGAGTTTGAAACATGTACGGTCGTTAGGCTTTCCAAATGGTTTTCGTTATTCAGCGCGTAGCCTGCAGCCATCTCCGAGGATTGCACTTGACCTGCAATGCAAAACGCGCAACAAAAGACGACTACCAGCGAGCGCTCACAAAACACACAGATCTTTCTGATCTAAAGAACCAAGGTTCACTCTCACATACATACATATGTATATTGTAAGTTTCATAACATATGCATGTATGTAAGTGTTCTAAGGAAACGCCGCCGGATGAAAATGCAACAAGCATCTGGGTCATTGCACACTTCTATTTTGGTTCGATATGCTCTTACCATATTTTGCACTTATGAAAATAAAACACTTTATAATTTAAATACACCGTACTGTAGGTATATGAGAAGACTTTATAGGCTTTATTTTGCTCATGATGATTAATTTGGCTAAGATCATGTTTTCTAATATCTAACTCGTGCCACTCTATTTAAGTAATATCTAACGCATTTCACTCTTTATAAATTATAATTTTGCCGTAAATGAAGCTCATAAAGCTTAGGAACGTAAAATTAATCCAAGAAATGCTGATTATAAATAAAAGTAACAGCACGACCCCGCACTAACTTTCTGGCGAATCATGCAGTTTTGTACGTGGTAGCTATTTCAGATTCTTTCAGGAAAATGAATAAAAGTGTGTTATTCGACTAAGTACTTACATGCCGGAAGTTTGAAGAAAAACACAGAAGCTTTTTCAGGGGTAAAAACTTTCTTTTGACATTTCTTCGGTTTTCCCTGTAATAACAACGTGCTTGAGTTAGTCTATGTTATACAGTTTTCAGTTACCTAATTGCAAAAGCGTGTGAAAGTACTATCAGGTTTTTGTTTCAATAAAAATATATAATTCAAATATCCTGTATTAAATCACCTCATGTTGAGAAAACTTGTGAGTGTATTAACTGTGCAGAACCCAATTTATTTCAATTTTGCAAGATCACAAGACTTCCTTAATCTTTGTAGTCGCTCGAAAGCAAAAATGGTAGGAATCAATCGAATAAAAAATGAATGTGTGCAGAAAAGGATTATACGTTAAGCTTTAGCCTAAGGGGCTGAAATTGCATTTATTTCTTTCGATTGGTTTGTGCTACACACATATGTGTATCCGTACAATTTGATCAATACCTTCGGATTGGATTGTTCTGCAGAGTGTAGAGGAGCGGACTGCGCCGCGGCGGCGCTCGGGCCGTAAACATCGCACGCCGCTCCATTGAAATGTTGTCTCAGAGGGCTATGTTTTATTGAAAAACTTTTCGCGTTCTCTTCAATACTCAGAGCGCTCTACCCGACACGCCGTCGCCAGTCTACCAAGGTACTACTGCAGCGACTATCTAGTATGCCAATAAAACTCTACAGGATATATTCAATTTGAAGATGACGGAAATATTCATCTTTTTCTAACAGGTAGATAAACAAGAATTAATTCCACCATCGTTATCTGCCCAATTCGGCGTGCTTCAATGTAAACAGCGGAGCGGGCGCAAGGTGGTCTGAGTAAATCGCTCCATTAGGCAGTTAAAAGCTCGTCGCTATCGTCGGGACATAACTCAGGCACCCGTCTCCGCGCGGCCCTATAAATTACGCCTTTGTGCGAACGGGGCGTGCCCGCTTAAAATATGTACGACATTGTCTTCCCGGCGCAACTCCCCTTCTCATATCTCCCACTGAAATCCGCTGAAGGTCACCTAACAGTAAATTATCTATTCGTACGTTTTGCCAGCCGGCTGAGCTGCGTTGTACTTAATCCAAAACTTTTATGTAGGTCGCGTCCATGTCAGAATATGTTAGTTATACTTGTAACAGGAAAAGGAAATGAGTTACGGATCCGCCATCATCCTGCATTTGTTGACAGTTTATTCATATAAGGGAGCAAAAATATCACGAAATATGATAAAGCATTACATCAATAAATGTTGTCTTTTATTCAACTGGTTACTTTCCACCTTTCCACAGGTATCTATAACATTAAAACTTTTTAAGATTTGAGATTTTATAAAACTACTACTTTAAAAAGGAAAACAATCTCTAATAAACAGTGCAAAGGAGTTCTGAAGGCCATTCTGCTAATTAAATCATGTCAAATATATTCTAAATATATAAACATGAAAAATTAGAATGACATTAGATTGCGATCATTTCTAAAATTTTGTAGAATTACCCCCCGATGTTCATATATGAATGACCTATTCTACCTACCCCTTATACAACATAGATACAGAAGATTAATGTTTGGCGCAATATGGCACCCCGATGCAGGATAAGCGCATTAACAGCAATAGACAACTACCAAAATACCCCCACTGCATTACGTCATAACAACGACAGATGAAATTAACAAGTTAGGTAACCAAACGTTCATACTAAGCCCCTCAAAAAATCTAATTTACAGTTCTAAACAGACAATACGTAGAGAAGAAAAATCCAATAAAAATACCTTGAAGCATGTGAGTAAAGTATGTGAAACAAAAAAAACACGAAATAGTCCATAATTTAGGCGGAGGTACGCCTCCGTTCGCGCGCACACGGGACATTTATTAGATCTATGGCGAGGTAGATGATATCTGTGTTTGATTGCTGGCACGACGTACAAATACTTAGGTACCAACTTTTTAACTGTATAAAACGTAAAATATTTGAACACTATTTTAAGTCTTGTAATAAAATCGAATAGTTTTTGTCGTCATTATAACTGATAATAAACTATACCTATTATACCCATTTTTAGTTCGAAAATTGTAACAAATGGCGTAGGCGGTGGATGGTTTAGTTATAAAAAAGTAGTACTGTAAAATTCCGCCACAAAGCCCACAAATGACATCTCAACTCACTTCATCCTTTTCGAAAACCTATGACGTAAAAAAAAGGGGCTGACTTTTATAAAAAGTCATAAACGATTATTATCATTTAAACTATGTTTAAAATGGCAACGACCGCCTACATTGTTGACAAATAATACTCGTATTAAGTTAGCCCCTTGAACTATCTCCATAACATAAAGCGTTCACTCGATTATCACCTGAATCATTTCGAGAGCTATCTTAACGTTGAAAGGTATAAATAAGTGGAGATTTCGGTTGTGCTCGTGTCATTAGGCCTTAACAAGGCTTTGGAAGTCGTCGAAGCAGTGATCGAAGCTCGGTCAAGCGTGAGAGATAATACCTCCTGCTGCCCTTCCTAGTAATAACCATTCAGCGATTGGGTGAAGCCTCAACGGAGCATTATTATATTTACTTTTTTGTTCCGTAACAAACTGTAATACAAGCCTGAGGAGCTTTACACTATCTAAGATGATTCGGTCGATCAGATTTTCTCATAAAATGTTTAGTAGTAGGGAGGTAGTATTGATGTGTAATTTTCAGATTTTTAATTTGTGATTGATCCTCATATATTCCTTTATTTTATGCAACTGACTCATGAACACCATGCACGAGGTAAATTATGTAAATACTTACCTTACCGACTGCACAAACATTAAATGAAAAGTCACAAGTATCATCAAGTTGTAAAAATGAACGAAGGAAAAAAAAATATCCTGGCGTTGTTTGTGCACTGTATTGTTTCCAACTGTAAATCATTACAGCTGTATGGCTTTGTGAGGGGGGGTGATGCACGAAGGGTTGATGCCATTTGAAATATAACTCAATGTTCTACTTAAAACGTCTACCAAGATACATGAATCTTCACTTAGTCTCTCATATTCACCTGAAAGCTGAGCAACAAATCTATGTGCCAAAGTAACACACCTCATTGAATATACTTAGGTTGATTTAAAATTATAAAATATTTAAACATATTCAAAAATACACATAATTCCGTTAGTTTCTACTAGTACCTACCACGTTCCTCTAGAATTAATTACTTGTCAAACTGCGAACTGTGGCGAAGTGGTGGCAAGTTGGATCGTACCAAAGTCGATAGTAGTAACTCTTCGCACGTGGTTTGAGTCACAAAACCCTGTTAACTAAGATGTCACGATTTGACAATGGCACGAGATAACTTCTGTGTCGTTAATATGAAATGTTTCACCTACGTCCTTTGAGGTCACGTTTGTAGTAAACAACGCTGTGACGGCAAATATTTTGGTTGTATGTAGCATATATCATGTAACAGTGACTGACTACATCATAGCTTTCTTTGTTTTCACTTATTCAGTATATTGCTTGGGGATCAAGACTTTTAAGTAATGTGAACTGAACTGAAGCAAAAACCAATAGGTTTATTTCTAGAATTTTGAATATTTGACACGGTTGTTTGTTCCTTTCATTACTAAATTTTTGTTGGTGTACCTCTATGCGTATATTACCTATGTTTCTAAACGAACACACGATACAGTAGAAACGCTTTTTTTTTTTTAGGGCAAAGATGAAAAAACAACAGCTGAACAAACAACCAATTAGGAATTAGAAAAAATCAATTAACGTACTTTTTATGACCTGTCAAACGCAATTCCCCCATAATTTTTTTAAGGATAAAAACCCCTAATCAAAATAAAGATTAAAAAAAAATATATGGTTAAGTATACATCGGGTTTTATAATAAAGTGCCTCTATAGAGAAGTTATGTCTCGGAATGATTGGTTAAGGTGTACCCAATTAGATTTGATTAAACAATATATAAAGTTATAAACCGACGATAAACTTTTATTTAGTTAATATTCATTTTTAACTTCACACAGAATTATGTCAAGTCAACCGACTCAACGACGGTGTTTTAATGAGAGAAGTTCAATTGAATAATTCGGTACTTTTCGCAGTTTATAGTAATTTTCTCTAATTACACAAGCTTCAACATCGACGCGGTTATTATCCAATAATTATTGCTATCGGCAGCGTGGCCACCTACGTCATACCGACCATAGCCTACCGCTTTTTTGAACGTAGGTATTGCGTATCCATAAAATATTAACGCCCTCTGTAAAGTGAAATTAAGAATTCATTTTTAATCAACAACGCTTTTATAGGCGGCGTAGATAGTTCGGTGTACCTGTACTCAAGATCGTCTAAAGGGAATGCCAACGATTCAAAGTAAACAAACGTTAGAGAAACCTTCGTGCTTAATATTTATCGTGATCTAAATCCCTGCAGTACCTATCTCGATCTTTATTGGAGAATCACTTGCTATTGCTACTACTCAATCGATGCTGTGATTTTCAATATTACCGGAGACTGGACCTGGCAAGTATATAGCAGCTATAACACGATTTGCTAGTGATCTGAAATCTAGTGTAAAGCTTCAGCTGTAGGTATAACAATACCGTACATAGGCAAGAATTAGAAGGTATTTTGAGATATTTGCAAGGATTTGTATCTTGTAATGTGAAGCTAGGTTTTTCTGCTCACCAATTGCTACACTACCCACAGCTAACTATGCACGCTGAAGGTTTTTGATATTTCAAGAAAAAAGTAGGTAGGTATACGGGGTCTATGCCCCGCACAATTACTTATTCTATTAAGGTTTCTTAAATATAAGTAGGTATTTCACGTCAGGTTGGTAGGTTGATTATTACAAATAATACCTACCAGCCCGACCTGAAATTTACGTTTATCGCGTATGTTTGATTGTACCACAATTTATTCAACATTGTTATTACTATGGAACACGAACAATAAAGATCCATTCACAGCAAAATGTTGACACGTCCAATGCACGTTGCAATACATTGTCGAGTTATGTGTTCACTATTATTCAGTTGATCTTTTACGGCACACTATGTATGTTGGCCAAAATAGGACTTAATTTCGAAGGACTTTTCGTGATATAGGACGCCATAGATACGTCTTCATTTGAATAGTTACAACTATCTAAGAAATCAGCTTCATAAACTGCCTTGTAAGCTATGCAGGTCATGTGAAAAAAAAAGAAACAAGTTTCCAAGGCGGTATTCACACGTCATACTTCATAAAGATAACCAAAATAAAAATGTGCATTTCATACATGTGCAAGTTACCCAACTTGTGCAAGTAAGTAGACACATATCCAGCTAATACTTTAACTTTATCAGGCGTCGGCGCACGGATGTAAATAAAGTTGGTGACACAAACGGGAGAAAGTCACGCTATTCCTTACTTTAGACTCTAGAATAGAATACTACAATTTATGTTTACAGCTGCTGATTTTCAGTGGGTAAAGATAATTTTGTACGTTTTAGTGTTTCGGTTGAAAGTTAGATCAAAAAGCTTAAGGAAAGTTTGTGATTGAACGCCCACAGTGCTGAACTTTGGATTTGAGCTTAGCATCCCTTCTTTATATACAAGACACATAGATACCGGTTGCTCCGGTTAATACCTATCTACTTACCTACGTATACGTACCTACGTCATGCCAACATACACAGCTATAGTAGTCTTTGATACACAGCAAACAATTCAATCGACACTGGCAGCAAAACATGTTTAGTTAATGGTACAATCGGTGTCAAAAGCGCACTTTTTTATTTTAAATCTAAAATTTTAAATAGACACGATATAAATAGCTCTGCTATTCGGCTTTTTGGGTAATAGCTAAGACTTTATTTTATCTTGATTTTATATTTTGGTTGATATTGTGCTTAATAATAAGAATTTAAAATCCTGTGTTGAACGACTATGTCGTTGACCGCATAGATCTACTTACCGATTTCCTGGTAATCCCCAATAATAATAGTTACAAAGCTTTTGGAATATTGTAGTACCAATATGTGCGGCAGCATCTAAATTTACTCATGAAAGTAGAAACTGATTTCACAAAAAGGGTAGAATCATTATTTGCGAAATGGCTTTTTGTTGATTAGTAGGTAGAACTTTGAAATCTGCAAGTTAATTAATCAGGTGTATTTATATTAAAACCTGTAACTAAGTTGCGTCCGATAGAAAGCAATGACCAGCGTACTGAAATGGAATTCAGCTAACAGAATGTTGATGAAACCGCAGTACTTGTCGAGATCATTGATTTGAGAGTACCTACCTACCTACCTGCCTATTCTCTTCCAGGTAGTCGCTATTATATTATTAGATATCATTTCGCGGACACGGCCAATTTACATTCCAATTCCAGATTCTACGAATATTTGTCTAAAGTAGGTAGGTATCTTAATTTAGAGATGAGGAGGTAGGTCTTTGTAACCCTGAATATATTACAATTCAATTATTACGACCTGACTAGGGGTAAAAGAGTACCTACGTTTATTTTTCAGAATTTGCCGGCAGGCTTCTGACAATCTCATGGATAAAGGTTACAAACAGCAGAAAAACCCTGTAACTCAAAACATAATAAGGTCTAAAATTCTAAATGTACTCCTGTACCTACATGACGTGGTGATTGACCGCAAGTATTTTATTTGTGATCTATCAAATTCACTCGTTTTATTAAAGTTTACGTGATCAAATTAATTCAAGCTTTTATTTACTTACCTCTTCTGACGTGGTCTAACAAAGACCAAGCCCAAGCTGAAGGATCAGCGCGATGCCTCCGGATATACCTAGCCACCGAAATTTTATTTTGTTTTAATAAGTAGGTCAAACGGGTGTCATTTACACATTCTAACGCCCCCTCCACACTGGTGGCCGGGTGAAGCGAGCCGAACGAAGGTACATATATTTTTCTAAATATCAAAACATCAATCTTCTTTCAAAACTACCTTTTGCGGTCCTACCTATTATACAATAGTGTCATAGGACACAGGGGCCTAACTTGGGATTCTTTATATCGTGACCAATCAAATAGTTCTCATGGGAAGAACCAACAAAAACTTTTCCACTTACAAACTGAGAATAGATTGCGGTCCAAACAAACTGTCCCACTTTCCACAGTTTTAAAAGTAGTGTTTATTTAATTTATTGTCAAAAATAGAAATATTACCTATTGCTTATTTTGTTACCTACACTACTTTGATTATAAGTAGGCTATATGGTTTGGTAAACAATTTATATTTAGAGACTTTAGGTAATAATCAGGCAGACTGAATAGCATTGAAAATAGCAACTTGGTGTAAGGACCACATACAGCTTTCCAGGAAAGTTAAATGACACAGTGTTACCGTTAACGAAAGTGAACTCCGTCCCAGTCGAGAGGAGACTAGAGCATAACTAGAGCAGGACCCTACAAAAATGCGTCGGCATCCTTTTCCCACCGTAGCCGTCGCGGCGCTGACCGTAGCAGAAGTGCTATGGGTACTACGGGTATTCGTAGCGGTTTCGTAGACCCTCCAAAGTAGACTCCTCTTCTGTGCGACAGATTATCCCACACATTTTGGTTTAAATATTATTATTATGACAAAATTACCTACCTACTTTATTGTGATGAAGGATCTTTCTAACATTTACATACAAATAATGCACTGAGATCTGTGTCTTTCGAGTTAACTTAGTAGGTAGGAAGTTAGTAACATATTTTTATTTCAGATAATTATCTACTACTGAATAGGTATTCTTACTTTATATATACCTATGTATTTAATTCAGCAATAATGTCAATAATCAGCCGTATTCGTTCTAATTTTAAGACACTGAAAATAAATAAAAAACTGAAATTTCTTTCGATTTAGATTTAGGTATTTAAACTTTTTAATTTATGTTAATGTAGGTATTATAATACCAGTATTAACAGTTATCATTGTTTTCACGAACAATACAGAAAAGAGATACCTGTAGAAAAAGACCCCCAGTCTCTCTTGAAGAATACGTCTACAATTTTTATTTTGTTTTGTTTATTCTATTAATTATAAAATTTTATTTCATTTATTTATTTATGTTAAGTATTGGGGAGCTACAGGCTTGGTGATGATGATGGCTGATGGCTCAAATGCTACATCACGTGGAAATGGGTAGTGTAAGCATTCCGCTAGAGAACAATATTCTTACATTACGTGATTGGTGGAGATCCCGTAGCTCTACGCCTATGACTTGAAGGTGTAATATCTCACACAGGTAGATATGACACGTACAAGACGAACACTTAATACAGATAGTGAGGGCGAGATGTATCTGTAATGGATTTAGCCGAACTAATGGAAGTGAACCGCAGGCTTAGCGTTGCGGCCGGCGTGCACACCTCCGCCCGGTGCCACATCCTGCAGAATAGTGACATGCGTTAAGTAACAATGTACCTGTGTACACAATAGAGCGGTTACATTATTAAGTGGGAGGCAAGCAGAGCAACACTAACAATGATGGGAATACTCTTTGATGTGTCGGTCTCCGAGATTTGTGTAGATTATTTATGACTGCTACTAAATTATCAAGGACAGGACGTAAGGTCAGGAGCGTAACTAGCGTTTTATGTCAGGGCTCTTCACGACCTATTAATTTGACGACTTTTCTGAACGTACGCGGCAGTGAAATAATTATGAAGATAGTAAGTATGGTGTAAGTAATTACCTATTAAATGATAACAATTGGCTAGCTCCGGAAACATGAAAACCATTGAGTTTGAAGTTTTCAATACGCGAGCCTACAGCATGTTAATAATATCTACACCTGATTGTTATTATAAACAGGTTACCTAATTCTTAGAAGAAAATACAAATTTCCTACATCACTAAAAAAAACAAAGATTTAGGTAGGTATAGCTGTGTGTAGTCGGGGTACTTTTACTTAAAAAAGGAAATTGTATTTTGAGACTGATTGAATAACAAGTTACCTACATAAAGCGGCAGAAAACTGATGGGTAAGGCGCTTATCACACTGCACCGCGCTCCATCGCGTACCGCGGCCGCAGGGCCGCAGATTTATAACATTGTTGCCGACGCGTTATCAGTGTGTTGTCCTAGGCGTGTTTTCTATACAAATTGAGATACTTGCTTACAATGTCTTAGAAATGTATAAAAAGACTTAGAAAATTATATGGGTAGGCAGCGCTCGCGAAACGCAGGAGTGCATGGGGTACAGAGCGCGTGCGCGGGCTACGAGCGATTGTGACCAACTGCAACTGCCACTATGTATTGGCGGGATGTCGGTCAGAGGCATGCCTACTAAAGTTAGTCGTGTAACCAGGGTGGCAAACAACGCAGCCTAGAGAGTTGTGTGGGATTGGTACTATCCTATTTAATAGGGGGCGAGCCTGTTGCCATCAACCGGGCACCAATCCAGACTCCGAGGCTGCTACTGAGAAATTCCTGATGGAAAAACCCAATAACACTGCCCGACCTGGGAATCGAACCCAAGGCCTCAGGCCCAAGGCTCAGCAGTCGCGCTTTGCGACCACTAGACCGACGATGCAGTTCATGGTTTTTTCCGTCAATAAATAAGAAATGAATAAACGGCAATTAGGTTCTAAGCTCGGAGTAATGAGTTCAATTCCAAAATAAGAAAAATTCAAAATTGCATAGACCTTGTACTGTAACATAGTCTTGTCTCTTGGTAGTCTAAGCAGGCGCGGATCCAGCCCTCAAAGAATGATGTGGTGACAGTGACTTGAATTTGGCCAAGTGCAAGTTGTACTCAATCACGCGTATCACTAATCTGATACGCGTGATTGATAATTGTAAACTACTGAACCGATTTCATTAAAAGCATACCGTAAAACGAGGTGAATCGAGACGGAACTTTAAAAGGGATTTTAACTTTAATATAATATAGTTTGTTGGCAAAAAAGACTGCTGTTATTACTGAATTATAATTTACAAATTGTAAATTATAATTCACTCCTTGTTGGCGACAAACTTTATTTGTTTAACGTTAAAATCTCTTTTTTTTAAGTTGTCTCGATTCACCTCTGCCTCTCTATTCGCCTCGTTTTACCCGGTACATTATAAATTGAATAATTTAATTTAGGTACTTGCTTAAAATAACAAATTCAAACTTAAGTTTTTTTTTCGCGAATTTTGGTTGCGGGCATGCCCACCGTTCCCACAACGGTGGATCTGCTCTTGAATCTACGGCAACAGACAATAAGTAGTTCTCGATCTAGATGTCCGCATTGCAGATTTTTATATACAAGCACCAATCCATGTTATATAGTAACAGCACAAATTGAGGAATGAGCCTTTATTCAAAAGCAACAGTCAATTCATACTTTATAGCAAGATCAAATTATACCCTATTCACAAAACCTTAGCTATCATAAAATTAAAGTTGTTTATCCTTTTGAGTCACAAAGTACCTACCTACCTAATTTTTAATAATTATTCATTTGGGTAACAAACAGCGCCACCCAGTTATAAATCAATCATGGCATTTTTTCTGTTCTGTGTTGGCAAAAGCCTCCCTCAACTCAACTCCCTCAACAACAGTTAAAATCTTTCTTGATCTTCATGAACAACTATCTATCCAGGATTTGAAAAGAAACTGCAGTTATAGCTTAAACTTAGTGTTTATTCTTGGCTAGCGTCAACATTCTCTGTCTGCAAGCCCTTGATGGAGGCTACTGGTACGTAGGTCACGAGCGTGAAGAGTTTGTGTGCAGAGTCTTCATCATCATTACGTCTGCGGGACAGCCTCACACGGACGCGGAAGGGAACATTTCTGAAAAAGATATTATAATGTTTAAGACTCATGGAACTGAACTAGTTGTTAATGCAACCTTTTGCCTGTCCCATCATGTAGGTAATGATGAAGGTATGTGGTAATATTGTAGACAGTAAGTACATAAAAGTGTTAACACAACAAGCTTCAAGTAAATAAACATTTTGAACTTTACCTTAGGTACTGCACTCAATATTTACTTATTTTTGTAGAAAATTGTATGACAAGTAAACACGTAGAACACGTAAAACAGTAGTTATGGCAGAGTAGACTAATACATTGTGTATAGTATAGTGGTATTCGAAATCATCACAACTTTTTAGGTTATATTATAGTATTTACTTTAATTTTGTTGAAGTCCAAAACCGAAACTGGGTTTCTATATCTAATTCTAAAACATAACCAAGAATACAATGCATTACCTGACTCCCTTGGACCAAAGGAATTTGTTTAGACGAGTGTCCACACGAACATCTGGAGTTCCCATTTGTTTCTCTGCAAATTTACGGATTTCCTTGATGGCACGCGGGGCGCGTTTCTTGAATCCTACTCCATGTAGCCGTTTGTGTAAGTTAACTGTATATTCACGAGTTACAACTTCATTGATGGCAGATTTGCCTTTCCTCTCTCCCTTAGGTTTTGCCATTGTGATCTGAAATAATATCACAAAATAAGACTCACAGGACCTAAATCGGCCATCTAGAACACTTTATACAACTAAATCCAGTTATTCCGGCATTGAAATTACACGATTAAATCAGATTTTTTCATAAATACACACACCTTGGAGCTTCGTGCACCAAACCAAATCAAAAAAGAAACGTCAAAGTCAAGCTTCACATGTCAAGCAAAGAAGCGAATTTGACATTTGTAATGGTTCATTTTCGAAATTAGTTTTCGGCAACGGATACTTTTGTTTTATATCATAAAAATTTTATGGGACCAAATGGCAAGTATACTGCATCGAACAAAAAAAGAATCACACTAATCGGACTAGAAACCTCGGAGTAATCGGTGTACATACATACTTTTTTTGAAGTCGGTTAAAAAAGATAACTCGAATTAGCTAAATTCGTTATTTAGAGTTACAGTTACAGTTTTAGAACAACTAAACATTTTAGACAAGCAAAATAATGCAGTTTTTGATAAAAAATACTATAGCACAACATAATTTAATCAATATTTACTTCGTAAACATGCCTTTTAATAGAGTTGATCGATAGATTCGCGTGAGTGAATCTCCGGTGAATAACCGGAGGTCACCGGAGAATAAAGAAATTTTGTTTCTGTTTTTTTTTATATTTTATATAAAAAAAGAAACGTTTTATATAGATAAAAAATGCTGATTTTGATTTATGAAACACATGTCAACAGCGTCATAGCGTATGTATGTTTCTTCTAATCTTTTAACATTTAGTATTTCTCCTGTCGCCGAAAATACTCCCTCTGACCTTACAGTCTTACAGAAGTAGCAGGCACAGCTAGGTATTTAAAGGCTATTTCGTCTAAAGGCTGAAAAAATTAATCTAATCCAAAAAAAATAAGATGCGGCGATCACCGGAGATCAATCGATTAATTACCGATTATTTCAATCGAGTACTTTTACCTGTAAATCACCAGTTATTCTCCGGTATACCATAGAGTAAAGGAATAAATCGGGTCCTTTCCTTAATATACCTATACTCACTGCACTGCTCCCTCCGGTGCAAACCTCTTGTTGTCCATAATGTCAATCAACTAGACAATACTGTCAGTGTCAACTCAATGTCTCAATAGTCAGTTCTATCAGTTCTAAAATCTTGCTTTATTAAAAGAACGAAAGGTTTTCTATTTAGTTTGAACAAATATAGTGAAGGATAATTAGATTATTTTGTACCTATTTATAAGAAGAAAATGACTGATGTATACAAGTTAGTTTTTCTTTACTGTCATGTTTATTTATTTGTATCGGGAGCATGCAAACCACATCTTTTTTTTAATGTTACAGACTTATTCATCCGGCCAAGTATTTTAACGACTATTTATCGAGAAATACGCGGCCAGATGGAAGAGCATTCCATGAACATCGAAACATTAAGTTAAATGTTAATTCTATAAAAGCAGCGGATGGTTCAGCTGTAATCAAATGTGGGAACACAACTGTCGTTTGTGGGATCAAGCTGGTAATCTTAATTCCCTCTAATTAGTTTAATTCGAGTTTAGAGTACAAACTTCAATTAAATAATATTCTTACTGTGCAGGAACTAGCAACACCAAAAGCAGAAGAACCAGATGTGGGTTTCCTAATTACAAATGTGGAGTTACCTCCATTGTGTTCATCAAAATGTAAATCAGGGCCTCCTTCAGACAGTGCACAGGTTACCAGTACCCTAGTCTCTGATATCATCATAAATTCTAAATGTATTGATCTAAAAGACCTGAGCATAGTACATGACAAGTTAGCATGGGTGTTGTATTGCGATATGGTCTGCATTGACAATGACGGCAGCTTGGTTGATGCTTGTATCATGACATTAATGGCTAGTTTGAAAATGTGTAAGTTGAAGTTAAATTATTTATAATAATACTACAACATTTTACAATTCCAAAAAGAAGACAAGATACAAAATTTTGATTTAAATTTCTGCCATTTTTCAGTAACCCTCCCAACGGTGACATATGATCCTGAAACTGAAGAAATCTCTGTAGATGAAAGTTTAAGGACAAAACTAAATATTCATGGATTACCAGTGGCAACAAGCTTTGCTTTGTACAAACAAGACCAAAGGTAGATACATACTTACTACAGTACTACTGCTAATCAGTAAATTACATACAAATTGTAAATTTTTTCATTATTATGTTTTGATATTAAATTCATTATGATATTAAATTTAATACTTCTTTTTTTTGCAGCTATTTTGTTTTAGCAGACCCCTCATCGTATGAAGAAGAAATGTGTGGAGGCATTGGTGCTAATTTAATAACATGCTACAACAAAGGTGTTTTTTGTGGCTCTCAAAAATTTGGTGGCTGTAACCTTCCTATTGAATGTGAAGTACAGGCTCTTAAGGTGGCGAAAGAAAGAGCACAAGTGATTGAAGAAGTTATTGAAGTCTGCATTAAAAATTATGAATCTGAAAATAATAAATGAGGATTTAATATTAGTATTATTTTCATTAGCCTTATCTCCATTTTCTATGAAAACTATAGTTGTTAAAGTTAACTTCCACTCTTACAGTATATAATTACAGTAGTACTTCTGTAATTATATACTCTAAGCTTAAAAAAAAAAGCTTCCACTGGTGCTGCAGTACCTTGCAGGCTACAGTGAAATTTAATATGTACACAATAGAATATCTTTAAAACAATGTGTTATTCCTTATGTTTTTATTTTTTCTACCAGCCTGCCTCAATCAATCGACTAAAACTGAAACAGTCCACTGCCGTCGGACAAAGGCTACGTGCGTCCAGTTTGTTCCGGACCCCTTTAGGATCGCCGGTCTCTAGCCAGAGGGAGTTTTATTATAATTTAGAATCCTTGCTGATACGAGATCTCGACTTCACCGTGCTCACCGACTATTGGTCCTTCGAAAAATTGTGGCGAGCCTACTGCTATTTTAGGTTGCGAACTCTGCAAGCTATATCTGTGAATCCGTTTCTTTTCGCATTTCATTACTCTAAACGGAACTTACATTGAATTAATATAATTTACGCTTATATAAGCGATGCAGCAGCAGTAAACTGTCATTCCGTCAACTTCACACCCCATGACCCTTGAAAAATACGGAATAATTTCATACAAATCTTGGCGAATAACAATAAAAAATAATATACACATCAAAAGTGTCTAGGGATCAACATCTCTAACATTGATTAGGGATGTTGATCCCTAGACACTTTTGATGTGTGTATAATAAAAATATGTTATCTGTAACATACGTTCATTTCGGCTCTGTGCCTATGGCCTGACCTCTGAGATTACCTCTTCTATTTACGTTCACGAGTGGGTGTGTGCAGCCATTATCTATCCCGTTCCTCCCTAATAACCTACCTATCGCTGTCTCTTTCTCATGCTGTGCTTGACGGCTAGCTAGAGTCGGACCGTACAACAGTCCGTTTCTTCAGTACGCTTTTGTTTACGTAAGCGAGTGGTGTGTTGTACGCGTAAAACTTAAAAGTTCAAAAAACGTTGAGTAACGTTCGGTTTAAATTAAAAGAAATAATTATGTGAGTCAGGTGAGTAAACTAATATAAATATTTATTTTTCTCAGGAAACTGCTCTCTTGCACGTGAATACTTGTGTTGTACCGCTTCCGACTCAGATTTTGGTTATTAAACCTAAATTCGTTTTAGACTCCGTTCTCGGGTTCAGGCCCAGACGGTTATAGTCTCAAATCACGTATGTACGTAAATGGCCCGTCGGGGCAAGGAAGCGGGGCCCTCCGATCTCGGGTTCATGCCTAGTCGGTTATAGTCAAAAAGACAGGGCCGCTCCGATCTCGGGTTGAGGCCCAGACGGTTATAATCAAGAAAACGGGGACACTCCGATCTCGGGTTGAGGCCCAGACGGTTATAGTCTCAAATCACGTATGTACGTGAGTGGCCCGACCGGGCAAGAAAGCGGGCCCGACCGTGGTCGGCCCCGACAATTGATCCGACCGTGGTCGGCCCCGACAATTGATCCGACCGTGTCCTAAGGTTGATCCGACCGGGCCCTAAGGTCGATCCGACCCGGCCCTAAAGTTAAACCAACTGGATCCTAAGGTTGATCCGACCGTGTCCTAAGGTTGATCCGACCGTGTCCTAAGATTGATCCGACCGTGTCGTAAGATTGATCCGACCGGGTCCTAAGGTTGATCCGACCCGGCCCTAAAGTCGATCCGACCGTATCCTAAGGTTGATCCGACCGTGTCCTAAGGTTGATTCGACCGGGTCCCAAGGTTGATCCGACCCGGCCCTAAAATTGATCCGACCGGATCCTAAGGTTGATCCGACCGTGTCCTAAGGTTGATCCGACCGTGTCCTAAGATTGATCCGACCGGGTCCTAAGGTTGATCCGACCCGGCCCTAAAGTTAATCAGACCGGATCCTAAGTTTAATCCGACCGTGTCCTAAGGTTGATCAGACCGTGTCCTAAGGTTGATCCGACCGGGTCCTAAGGTTGATCCGACCCGGCCCTAAAATTGATCCAACCGGATCCTAAGGTTGATGCGACCATGTCCTAAGGTTGATCCGACCGGGTCCTAAGGTTGATCCGACCCGGCCTTATAGTTGATCCGAGAAGATCCTAAGGTTGATCCGACCATATCCGAAGATTGATTGGACCGGGTCCTAAGGTTGATCCGACCTGGCCCTAAAGTTGATCCGACTGGATCCTAAGGTTGATCCGACCATGTCCTGAAGTTGATTCGACCGTGTCCTAATCCGACCCGGCTAAAGTTGATGCGATCAGGTCCTAAGATTTATCCGACCGGGCCCTGAGATTAACCCGACCAACCAATTGATGCCATGGGCAGGACATAGATACGTCGAAATATTTAATAATGGTCGATAACCATTTACGAGAACTAGTCGCACTAGGTGAACTGTTGTTTCGAAAATGGGTCAGTGGGTCGTCTTAGAAGCGGATTTGACGGAGAAATATTGGGTAAAATTAAATCCATAATAGAAAAGAGTCTTCCCATTAGTTGGAGAGACAGGAAGGTCATTGGTCTATGGTCCTGAATGAAATCAGATTCGCTATCCCGTCAGTAGAGCTGGATCAGGCTTTCTCTCTAGAAGCTAAAGCAATCCGCGCAAAATCACTCAAAAATATGAAACCCAAGCTTTGAGGCTGGGACTATATTATATTATATTATATTGATATTTTGAACCTACCTCATGTAGCAGCAAAACTGCGAGGACGGCAAAGACAACTAGAAGGTCTGTGTATTTCAAAGAACAGATTTCAGGCGCCTTGACAACGGACGAATCGGTTTCGGTCGCGACCCAGACTATCATCTCTTCAAAAGATAACTTAATTCACGGGATCACTTTATCTCAACATCACTAACGGTAAGCTTACCCAAACGCGGTCGCTACCTGTCATCTATTTTGTAATATAACGCCTGTAATTGCTAAAGGGTTCGGCAGAGGTGTACCTATTAGTACACCCTTATTTCGCCAGTGATGTTTATGTCCCTTGTAATATGGGGCGAGCCTATGGATCACTCCTCCTGATGTCTCCTTCTTGTTCATCAAAAATTAATACCACAAATGTTATACTAGCCCGGATGGAAGGCATGATACAAATCATATAAGAGACAATAATCACAAACAAAGAAAACGAAAACAGGCTCGATAGTTCGAGTTGGTAATTTAAGGTCCTAGCCCTACCTACCTGGCGAAGACCCTAATAAGGACACCAATAATGATTGGGTTTTCTCGTTTTCTACAAAAGACAATGAACCTGCCATACCAAAACCGAACCCATATTCTGGCACAACAAGGTTTGAAATGTCAAAGATTTGGAGAGCCAACATGGAATAATCCGCAACGCTAACTCTCAGGAAAACCCTTCAGAGTTTACCAGTTTTCCATTGTCTTTAAATTAATGCAACAATGTTACAATTAATGAAAAATGTAATTAACACTCCAAGTCTCCGACTGGGGAAATGTGACTCGGCGTTTGTTACCATAACTCATGGACTTTAGGTACAGCGGCTAAAACTTCAGGAAACCGTTGAATGTAGTGGTAGAGACCACGGTAACCTTAAAAAAAAATAATAATAATAAGATGCTCGCATCGGACAGCGACTTTTGTTCAATATCCGACGACTTGCTTAAATACTATTGTACCAATCGTGCCGCAGTAATTGAGTCCCGATCGGTCCTCAATGACATTCCGCCATCGGGAACTCACATAGTGTTTCCAAAATTGCTCGAATATTATTGAACCATATCTAAACATAAAAGGAAGACAAATCAAAGCAGTCCCGAGTACTTAACTCTTTCAGAAGATATAAAGTTACCTTTCAGAAGACAAATTAGAAAGCTGGAGTTCAAACAGCGAACCCAAACATTACAGTCAGCAAAGGATCATAAATTCCAAAATCTTAAGGATAGGAGCGGAGGGGACCGACGGCGTTATGTTTGACAACCAAAGCCTTTAGGCGGGACAACTAGCCGATCATGCTAGGCATCTAGGCCTAGTTGATCCATGCCATGTCATGCCAGCCACGATCTAGGCCTATAAATCATGTGGTGCATCAGCGTGAAAAAATCTTGATGCACAAATCCCATCATAAGTATTATAAAAGACTAAGCCATACCGTGCCCAAAAAAAAAAAAAAAAAAAAAAGCCAGTAATAATCACATCCGTATCACCATTATTACTGGAAAGATGTCGAACACCAAAATCAGGCGGGCAATGGAGAAAGACTGAACGAATGTGTCAAGTTATAAAAGCTTCGACTAGTAAATCATCGCAAACTAAAATACTTCCTACAAAGAGGAGACTACATGACAAAATAGACATTACCAATTCATATATCAATAACAAATAGACACTGACGGTAGCACTCAATTACCGCAATTCAACCCACGCACTAACAGCACCTTTTTGGCCTGAGTTCCACGCCTCAATTATTCTCAAAAATTATAAATTGGGCTGCCAAGCTACTCAGAAATCAGAACTTACGATTAGTCGTTTTTATATAACGATTTTATAAAAGTGAATCACCTATCGAGATGAGGTTTTAATAGTTAGAAAAATTGAGCTTCATAATAATCTGGCTCAGTTGGTGCCAAGTCCAACAAAGGAAATAACATTCTCCGAAATAATCTGGAATACAGAATCGAATTTGAAAAGACTATCTGTAAAAAAAAAAAAAAAAAAAAGAACAATCATTATAGAAAAAATAAAAATTAAGCAGGCAACAAGCAGGGCAAAATGGGCAAAATGGAATTCGCTTCATTCGTGATACCGCTAGTTTGACTATACTGTCGGAAGATTCAACGAGCCGTAATCCAATTACTAGAATCTATGCCCAACCTTACACTTCAAAATAAAACCCGAAATTATTCAAGAATTGCAATCGTGGTCAGAAAACCTAAGTACCTAAGACAAAGGTGAAAAAATAATCACGATAGAGCCGCAGCTTTAGGTACCTAGTGACATACTGTATAATCTATGCTAGTGACTGACGCCTCAAACAAGGGTTGGGGAGCAGAAGACGAACTGGATCTCGAGACTATGGACGACCTCCTAAAACAAAAACAAAAAAATAAATAAATAAAAAGTAATTTGTTTACAAAATATTGAATTGACAAACTACCAAAGCATACTACAGAACAGACGCATTTTTATACAATGCGACAACAAAACAGGTAGTATTGAAGAACCAGTAACCGTACTAAAGAACCAGCGGGGGGGGGGACACTTTTCGCCCTGTCCGTCAGGAACTCCGGGTCGTGTATCCTCTGCGCCCCGCTCAGGATCTCTTCACCACGCATGAACATATTGTATGAGTTCTACACTTTCTGCAAAAAAGGTAGCTGGCGACATCTGGACTACGGTAATACGCAAGAATATAGAATGGCAAATAGAACATATTATTCTAGGTCACTACAATGTAATATCAGATCATCTACCAAAGGGCAAAAGCTAACCAGCGAGGAACCTGCCGAATGGGATATTAAAAATGATTTTCAGAATATGGGGCACTCCACCTATTTGCAACACAGAAATCGCGGTTCCCATACAGGCGGGCAGAATTTGTGAAATCTTTTACAATGGCCTGGGACTACAAACCACGATGGATATTCTTTTCACCATCGTTCATATCCAGAATCCTAAAACATTTCAAGCTATGTCCAGACGATTCCCAATACGGGGCTTAGGCCACCAATTGGATAAATCTTCAAACCAATCCCTCCTCCCAAAATACTAAAATGGTACCTGGAAGCATAGAAAGTACGAAGTGGGCCGATTTGTTGAAGAATTGGTCAAACAAATAACAGAGACTTCATAGCGCAAAACATCTCTTGGAACTTATTCATCAGCATGGAAAAACGGGTGCTTGTGGGCTAAAAATCAAATAACCCAGATCCCACAGAAGTAGCACAATATACTATTTATAAGAAATAGGTTGTATAAAACTAACAATCTACGTAAAACAACAAATCCTCTAAATTCTAGCAAAATCTTTAACATCTCAAAAGGGAAAAACAAACAAACCACAACAAAAGGGATATCACCTCACGACCAAAAATATGGGATACCAGACTTTCAGAACGTTTATAAGTTTCCAGACAATAACTTAATGCTTTTGTCATCTAGAAAGGGAGTACATGGTTTGTCCCTTCCAAGATTGTAAGACAATTTCCTAGTACAGTCAGAAAATGAGGTGATTTCCTGGCCACATTACGAGCCGAAGACTGATAAGGTCAAAAATATACAATCAACAGGGAAATTAGTAAAAAACGATCAGGAACTAGGATATTGAAGATTGGGCTAAAAAGTATATAATTAACACGAAAAAAAAAAAAAAAAAAAAAAAGACGCCAATAATCAGAATGTTTCATATTTATTTGCCAAGACTCGTGGAAATGACAGGACCGGCCTCTCGTTCGGTAATAGCTTATTGTCAGCTGGTGTCTGCCGATACACAAAGAATTGAAGAGAGGAAATTGGCAAGACCAAACCATGTTTTGTTTTTTTTACACACATTGAGATTGATAACTTGGTCTGCAACCCGTGAGGCTAAATAATAACAAGGTCACTAAATCTTTTGTACCATTGTAATATCTGAGATGTGATTCACTTTACATTTTTTAAAGTGCGTTTATAACTTATATTATTAACTTGATTTGTCTGGACTCAAAATATAGGTCTAGACTACACTGACAACGACAATGATTGTACTATTTGTACTAGTATCTATCCCCAGTGACTATTATTTAGTTATTAGTTACTTGGAAGTTTATTGGTCTGTTACTTTTATAACAAGGCGTTGTTTTGTTTTATCTCATTACCTATTGCTACGAAGAAGATTGATTTAAGAAGTGAAACTAAAACTAATAAGAAACTTCAATGTTTAGAATGAACTATTGTTATCTCCTATAAACTCTTTCTTGGCAAGTCTTCAAATTTTAAAATCTTTCCAGTAATTAAATATACCTATCATTCCTTAGGTATCTTATCACAGTACGCTGCTGTGCTGATAACTAACATGCCGGCAGATTTAAGACATATCTCAGAGGTCAGGCCATAGGCACAGAGCCGAAATAGACCAATTTTCCCCCCAAGGGGAAGAAAATTGATATTTCGGGTCTTGCCGTAGGCCTGACCTAGGCAATTTCTTGCCGGCTGATCGATAGTAGGTACTGAAGAAACGGACTGTTGTACGGTCCGACTCTAGCTAGCCGTCAAGCACAGCATGAGAAAGAGACAGCGATAGGTAGGTTATTAGGGAGGAACGGGATAGATAATGGCTGCACACACCCACTCGTGAACGTAAATAGAAGAGGTAATCTCAGAGGTCAGGCCTACGGCAAGACCCGAAATATCAATTTTCTTCCCCTTGGGGGGAAAATTGGTCTATTTTCGAAGTTGGCAACTATGTTTTGTTGACATGACGATTTATTTGCTGGTAACATTCATTTAAAATGTCACCACGTCTCAAAATATCAAATTATGTTATTGAGGTAAACTATTTTATTTTGTAAAAACAACGCTTTGTAGAGTATTACATTTTGACTAATCAAGTAAATAAAGTATCTGTCTTTCTTTAAATCTATATTTTGTCCGTAGAAATCTTTAAAAGTATTGTTTAACCATATACGTCATCAACACAAGTCACCACTTTGGATTGATATTTTTCAATATTTTGTTTATCGAATGTATGCTACTGACTCTGTTAATTGTTGTTTCAGAGGCTGTCTAATATAGACACGAATGAAACTACAGGATGTCTGTACGGCCTCATGTACGATGGCACATTGCTCGTGGTTGGCCTGAGCTTAGAATTATTTGAAAATGAGAAGAACACTTATCGGCAGTTGTTGCTTAACCTTCCCGCCGAGATAGAACTATGCGGCGTCGTAAAGTTTGGCGAATCTTTGACTACTGGAACGACAATGAAAGAAATATTACAGGTAAATAATATCAGTGATTTGTCAACTCGAACTTATCGAACTGGTCTAGGACAACCAAGTCCTGTCTTTGTACTCTTAATTTTATTCTCCAAATAGTCCTCACATAATTATCTCTAAACAAATTTCATACATGTACATTACTATGTATTATAGCCTAGTCTTCTTCAACATTTCAAAGGGAACCCAACAAAGTTGGGTGGATGAACAATAAAGTAGCGATGTGCTAAGTACGGCTTGACTCGATTCCTACTTTGAACTGTTCGATTGTTATTCGAATACCAATTTATTTTGACTCAAGAACGCCGGACTCGATTCTGGAACTCGAGTACAATGGTTATCCACATTGTACAATTTAATTCTTTGAAATCCAGAAATTCCTATATTTATTCGTTTTTTTGTTGTGCTCTTAAAACATAATGGAAAATATTTTGTAGCAACCAGCTTGTCCTAGAACCAAATATTTAAAATCATGTACCGTCCACCAACCAACTCTGAACCTGCCTGCATGTGGGAACATTATGGGCTGATTGTCATTGTTCATTATTCAATTTATAAACTTGCTATATGAATGACGGGAACCTTGTAACTTTTTCAGGATGTTGATATAACAGATAATCCTCTAGTGATGATAGTCAATGAAAAGAAAGAAATGAAAACTCATTTTTTGGTCCATGACAAGTTTGAAGAGACAAAATATGAAGTGTTGACCTCAGATGACATGTGGAAACAGTTTCTTCATGTGCGCTTAAATACAATATTACCTCTAACTTGTGAGGCAACAATATCTGGTGTCAAAAATATCCTGCAGAATAAGAGGAAAAAGGTAATTTCCATCGAGACAACTTATCAATTATCAAGTATAATTTTAATTTTATCAATTTATGGTGTCTTAAATTAGACAATAAAAATTATTGTATGCAATTTAAACAAATTAATATGCTGTGCAAAACCAAAGATATTGGTATCTTGACTGTTAAATATATTTTTATTCACATTGTTTTGCTACAGATTGCCTCTGGTCAAGTGTCATTCCATGTTGATGGGACATCAGTTTACTTGTTCGGTGTTGCATCAGATGTAGGTCTAACTGGAACCAGCACAGAGGCAACCATAGGAGAGCTTGTTGACTCCATGAGTCCAGAACAGCCTAAGAAAAAGAAGAATAACACAAATACTATAGTAAGTAAATATGACAATTAAAAATCACCACTTATCTATATATCATAATGTAAATCATACTAAAATAAATAACAATGTATTGTATTTGTACATGAAACAAACGAAAAATTCGAAAAATGAAATTATACATAGATTTTATAATTCTAACTTATTATTTTTATCTTCAGGAAATAGTGCCTATAAATCTTGTGTTGAAGACAACAAAAGATATATTGTCAGATAAACTTGTGAAGACTGCCGTTAAAATGATGACAACTCAAAGAAAACGTAAGTAATACTAAAAAAGGCGATAATATAACCTGGATGTATTGCCATTCCATCAAATGTTAACATCATCTTCCTGCCCTTGTCCCATGTTACTTGGGGTCGACGCAACATGTTTTCTTCTTCCATTCCATCCTGTCAACCGTATATGCTATCGCTGACTCCCTTTTCTTTCATATCATTCTTTACACAATCCATCCATCTTTTCTTTGGCCTTTCTCTTCCTCTCTATCTATCCACATTTATATTTATACCTCTTGGTCAAATGTGTTTCATCAAGAGAGTTATGAATAAATATTAACAACCAATAATAGTTATAAGACAGTTGGCTACAAATAAATTGAAAAACTAAATATTTTTACCATATTACAGCTGCATTTTGCATCAGTATGCCTTTGAGAATAGATACATTGGCAATAATTCATCGTAACACAAAGTTATTGGAACTTTATACAGTTCTTGTGGAGGCTGCCTGCAGGTCACTCAGATTACTAGAAAGCATCCTAATAGAACAACTAGGTTTGTATATTTTAATTAAATCAAAGTAATACTGTATGTTTTTATTAATTATGTTCTTAGTTATTAACATAAATATCTGCTTCAGGACAAGAAGGTATTGGAGACGGTGCTGGGCTACGTTTACCTGAAACTTTCCATTTCCTGCCACAAGAATTAGGACATTTTGTCACTAGAGTTGTACCTAAAGCCATACCAGATGAAAGTATGGGTAAGTTTTAATATTTTGATTAGCAACTAGTCCACAACTCACCTTTTATTACAAAACACATCATTTAAAAATCTCTTTAAATACTTACAGAAAAAGAACGGCGTTTGTTGCACGAACAGTTGGGTTTGGCGTTGACTAGGCCTTTATTCCGTAGAGGAAATGCATACTCTAACAATACCAGCGGACGATTAGTAAATCCTCATGAAGCAATTTCGCAGCAGCCATTGAAGCCTGACGTCACTGTGGCACTAGTCCGAGGGAGGTACACGTATCATCATTACATGCAAGACAACTTTAATGATGATGGTTGGGGTTGCGCCTACCGCTCCATGCAAACTATTTTTTCATGGTTTAGGTAAGTTTATTATTTCAAGGCAATTCAAGGATACTAAACTTTTACTTATTTTTCATTTCTAAAATATTTCTTAATGATTGTTATACTTTTAGGTTCCAAGGATATACAACCATTGATATACCAACTCACAGAGATATTCAACAGTGCCTTGTAAACATTGGTGATAAGCAACCCTCGTTCTTAGGCTCAAAACAATGGATAGGTTCCACAGAAGTGATGTTTTGTTTGGAAACACTTCTGAGTGTTCAGTCGAGGATTATATTCGCTAATACTGGAGCTGAATTACAGAGTTATGCTCATGATTTAGTTCATCACTTCCAGACACATGGAAGTCCTATTATGATTGGTAAGTGTGTGATCTCTATCCATTTATCAGTTCTAGAATGATACATCTATTCAATAGGAGAGGGATGACTGTGAAGAGGAAGTCAAGACAATCATTGACAAAAATACTAGCTTGAAGCGGGAGCTAGTGCACCTTCATCAACAATTCCTGGATGTTGTCGATGAACGGGACAAACTGCGGGTGGTCACCGACGGGTTCAATAACTGTAGCGATTTGTATGAGGAGGCATTGTGTAAGGTTAGGGACTTGGAAGAGGAACTAATTCATGCAAATGCACGGATTACAAAGTTGCAAAAGGAAAAAGTATGTACTCAGGCTAGAGAAACAGATCACTTATATAATGAATTAATTAAAAGTAATTGTAACCCAGATTCCTTAATAACAATAGACCTCACTGAAGACTCTTTAGTAAAGTATAATAATAGTAGCTACACAGTGAGCCAAAATAAAATTAAAAAATATGCTAAATTCAACAAAATTATTAAAAAATGCAATAATTATAGGAAGCAACAAAAACACTATTCCAATAATATTAAATTAAGGAAAGAACGTGTTTTTCTAATTAATAAATTAAATAATTTTCAAATTAAATTAGAGGACAGTAAAAACATTTATGAGGTGGACACTCAACGCCTTCAGTCAGAAATTGAGGTGCTTGAACGGTCACTACATTCTCTTCATATGAAATATGTGACATCTGAAAAACAAATAAAAGAGCACATCCTTGCCACAAATGAATTAGTGGAGATGTGTAACTCAAACGCAGACAGAGTGGACCCGCTATCTGTGAGCTCCACTCAAGGTACCATCCAGAAGGAATCTTATCTTGAGGCTGTCCAGCCTGAGAAAGACAGTAGTTCTCTACCTTATGATAAAGTTTGTTACTGTCCCATTATGTTTTCTGACAGTTTAGGGAGAGGGTTAGGAAAATTAGTAAACAACAACCTGATGCATTCTTCTGTAAATTATTGCATGCCAGATACAGCCTATGATGAAATTATGTCTACCGTAATAAGGAAAGAATATGATCCTAATTCGATTATTTCTATATTAGTAGGAAATAGTACTAATAGACTACAGGCCCACGACCAAAAATAGTGGGTCATATGAACCACCAGGTGACGTATATAGGACGATATAAGAGCATAAAATAATAAGATTCAGCACTATGCCGTCACTTGTAAGCTGTCCAACTGAGTGCTGGTGAGAATTGAAAAGTGCAGGTAGAGTGAGTACATTTTGGTCATATATTTTTGTACGGCATTTTTACCATTGATAGATCCATGAAAAATAATGAGAAAGCGCGCAGTGCCGTACAAAAATGGTGGGCCACAAAGTCGGTATTTTTTTTGATTTTCTGACAATTTCCAGGGTAAATTTGGTCATTTGATTCTGTACGGCATCAGTTTCATACTGTTTCAATACAGCTTCTAATCCATTATTCCACAACGCCGTACAAAAATCATGTGACAAGGGGAAAAAATCGAGGGTTGCAACCCCCTCTCTTTCCGTGGTCCGGGGGGTGATTTGAAAAAGTACGGCTTCGGTTCCAAAACATTATCTAGCACTCAAAAGTACTATTAAAAATAATGCCGTCAAAAAATTATTGTTCATTTCAATGTAAATTAATTAATTATCTTAATTTCATGGTACACTTGATTTATAAAGCTGTAAAATCATTTGACTCTGTACGGCAACTTTTTTTTTAACATGATATTGTAAAATATAATTGTTATATAGTATTGCCGTTCAAAAGAAACTGTTCTAAAAAAAATTATAGAGAAATACAAAAACTGAATTATTGCAAAAGTTTAAATATTCATAGATTAATAATCTATAGCAATTTTCTACATTTTTCCCTTGTTTTAAATAGTATTAAGATAAATAAATTAGGAAAAAATGATGCCGTACATTTTAATGCAGACCATATCTTTTCATATCATTTTGTTCTATGGATTTTTCCTTGAGTTGTTTTTCCCCTACAAACCTTTGGACCAACGAAAATGTACGGCATGTAAAAAAATATTATCTATGCATAAAATACTTTCAAAATAAATTAATTTTATGTTGTTTCAAATCACCCCCCGGACCACGGAAAGAGAGGGGGTTGCAACCCTCGATTTTTTCCCCTTGTCGCATGATTTTTGTACGGCGTTGCGGAATAATGGATTAGAAGCTGTATTGAAACAGTATGAAACTGATGCCGTACAGAATCAAATGACCAAATTTACCCTGGAAATTGTCAGAAAATCAAAAAAAATACCGACTTTGTGGCCCAACATTTTTGTACGGCACTGCGCGCTTTCTTATTATTTTTCATGGATCTATCGATGGTAAAAATGCCGTACAAAAATATATGACCAAAATGTACTCACTATACCTGCACTTTTCAATTCTCATCAGCACTCAGTTGGACAGCTTATAAGTGACGGCATAGTGCTGAATCTTATTATTTTATGCTCTTATATCGTCCTATATACGTCACCTGGTGGTTCATATGACCCACCATTTTTGGACGTGGGCCTGTAGTCTATAATGTTACTAAAGAAAATATAACTGATAGGATCACTGAAATTTTGAAAATTGAGTGTCGGAAAATAATACTGTGTGCTTTTCCGTACTTTGAAAACCTCTCAAAGAGGCAAAATTATAACATACATTTGTTAAATAACCACATGCAATTTTTGGTTAATCACCATAGTGACAAACTTTTATTTTTAGACACCAACAGTTTTGTTGAAAAATTGAAATCGACTAGGGATACAGCGTATCTGCCCATTAGTTTTAGACGTCAGATAGCTCGGCTATTAGCTTTTAATATTAACTCAGACATAAGTAGTATGTCGAAGTCTTCCACTATTTGCACCACAATATTTAGTAATAATACTAATGTAAACGTGGTAAGCACAAATATTTTAAACTAGAAAGTAAGACAACAGAAGATACTAATAAAAATATAGTTAAATTTATTAACAACAAGGTATCTTCTAGCAATCACTTATTAAATTGTAAAAAAGGGGTTAAGCATCATTCTTTAAAGCTGTTTCATCAGAATATTCAAGGTTTTTCTTCCAAACAATTAGAAATTGAACTTTTTTTAGAAAAAACAATGTTCGACATTATTTGTTTAACTGAACATTGGTTAAAAGATTATGAAATGTTAATTAACTTTGAGAACTATAGTATTGGAAGTTGTTTTAACCGCAAATCCATGCTGCGTGGTGGTTCACTAATCTTAACTAAAAATAGTATAAAATCAAAGCCACGTAAAGACATAGTTGAACTATCAATTGAACATATTATTGAATTGTCCAGTGTTGAGCTAGATAAGCATGTTATAGTGTGCGTTTACAGACCCCCAAATTATCAGAATTATTCTATGTTTGAGACTATAATGGAAGATGTGTTGACTAAACTTGCTACTGGTAATAAATCAGTAATAATCTGTGGTGATTTTAATATTAATATTTTAGAAAATAATTCAAATAGCAGTAGATTATTAAGTCTCTTTAAATCATTCAATTTGTCAAATGTGTTTCTAGAACCAACACGAATCAGTTTAACTACTGCTACATGTATTGATAATGTTTTTTGTTGCTGCAACTACTTAGATAAAGGTATAGTAAATTATCTTCCTTCGGATCACAGCGGACTAACCGTCACTTTTGAGTGCAGCACACCATTACAAAAAGTGCAGATACAATCGAGACCTATAACATCTGGTAATTTAAATAAATTTAATAGCACTTTAATTAGTAAGTTATGTGTCCAGGGTCTTAATATGAATAATGGTAATATTTTGTATGAAGAATTATTTTCAATGGTGCATACAGAATTTAATAATATTTTTAAGAAAAAATCTAAAACTATTTGCCCTAAGTTTTTATTTAGTGACTGGGCGACTAAAGGTATCAGGAGAAGCAGGGAAAGACTTTTTGAGCTGTATGGCCTTAAGCCTTATATAAATACTGAATCTTTTAATAAGCATGTTGCTACTTACTCAAAAATTTTTAAAAATGCGTGTAAAGCAGCTAAATCCTTGTACATTAGCAACAAAGTTAAATCAGCTGAAAATAAAATAAAAACTGTTTGGAAAATCATCAATAATGAAACAAATAGGAACAAGAGACACAATACTGACTACACTCTGGAGACTTCCCAAGGTGTCATAAGCAGTAATATCGATGTTGCTCAAGAATTTGCAGAGTTCTTTACAAATATTCCAATTAAAACTACTGAAATCTTAAATTCCTCACCCTCACTTGCTATTGACTTACTAAGAGTAAATGTTTCCGCCTTCCCTAAGGAATTTAAATTTAAACATATTAACCCTATGGTCGTTATAAAAGCTTTTAAACAACTTAAGATAAAGGCTTCCGAAGATCTGTGGGGCATGTCTACTAATGTTTGTAAATCTATTATTGAGACAGTAGCACCCTATTTAGCTTTAATATTTAATTTGTGCGTAGACCAAGGGATATTCCCGGATTTAATGAAGTACAGCAAAGTTATACCGCTCTTCAAATCCGGAGATAGCAAGGACACTAATAATTATAGACCTGTTTCGGTTTTGCCGGTTTTCAGCAAAGTGTTTGAAAAAGTGATGCTCAACCAAATGCTAATTCATTTTAACTGTAACAACATCCTACACGATCAACAGTATGGTTTCACCAGAGGGCGTTGTACTACTGACGCCGGTGTTACTTTAATTAAGCATATATTTAATGCATGGGAGGACTCACAGGATGCTGTTGGCATCTTTTGCGACCTCTCTAAAGCGTTCGATTGCGTGAATCACGAAACACTGCTCCTAAAGCTTGAGCATTACGGTCTCGGTGATCTAGCACTTAGCTTAGTAAAATCGTATTTGAATGATAGACTACAGCAAGTTCAAATAAACGGTGTAAATTCATCAGGCTTAAAAGTAAAGATGGGAGTTCCGCAGGGTTCAATACTAGGTCCGTTCCTCTTTTTAGTTTATATAAATGATCTACCTCATTTACTAGAAAACCAACCACAAATGGTGTTATTTGCTGATGATACTTCACTCATTTTTAGAGTAAATAGACAAGCACAGCACCTTGACGACGTAAATAACGCCATGCTTAAGGTTCACAATTGGTTTACTGTTAATAATTTAGTGTTAAATGAGAAAAAAACAAAATGCATAAGATTCGCTTTACCCAATGTTAGAAGTAATAAATGTAACGTTATATTGAATAAGGAGATGCTAGAATTCGTCGAGAAGACAGTTTTCCTAGGAATTACGCTCGACTCAAAGATGCAGTGGGGTCCCCACTTAACATCTCTGGCAGGGCGGTTAAGTTCAGCCGCCTATGCTGTCAGAAAAATTCGACAATTAACAGACGTGGATACCGCGAGACTGGTCTATTTTAGTTATTTTCACAGCATTATGTCTTACGGTATTTTGCTTTGGGGACGGGCTGCAGATATAAATTCTATCTTTGTTCTGCAAAAGAGGGCCGTCAGAGCCATCCATAATCTTGGCAGTCGAGATACTCTAAGGGATTTGTTTAAAAAAACTAACATCATGACGGTACCTTGTCAATATATATATGAAAACATTATGCATGTTCGGAAAAACCTTCATCTTTTTAAGAAAATTAGTGATAGACATAATTTTAATACTAGAAATAGGAACAAATTAGATCAACCAAGTTTCAGATTGTCAAAAGTAAAAACTTCTTTTATGGGGTACTGTGTAAAATGCTATAATAAAATACCACTTGAAATTCTCCAACTAAATGAGAGAAAATTTAAAACATGCATTAAACGCACACTATGTAGTCAAGCATATTATAAGTTAGATGATTATATCACGGACAAAAATGCTTGGCTAAATGCTAGTCCTGCTCCACAGCCACTCGGGCTCACTATTTAGTATTAATTTTAAGAGAAAGATGTTTCTTACCCCTTTTTTATTGACCTGAATAACGTGTTTCGTTATCAGTACCTACTAATACTTTTTTCTTTTTTACATACCACAGTTCATCTTACGAATCACTGAAGTGTTAGTATTGTATAATTTAATATCATTTATTTCAATTTTGTAAATGTGAGTACCATGGAGCGTTTTATTTATTGAGTTATACTATGTGTTTTGACTTAATGAGCATGGCAGTTGAGAGCTTGTCATGCTCACTCAAATGTCTCGCTGATGGTGGCGCATGTGTTGGATCATTTGGCTCCCTCCATGATGGTTGAGCTAGGTGGTGCTGATCCATGCGTCATGCTCGTGAACGGGTGCTGTCAGTTGGGATTGGTCATCTCTTAACTGCTATGGCTTAGGTACATCTTTATTTTTATTATTTTTAACTACTGTTCTATATTCATCTTCATTGTGATCACATGTAGAATCAACAAGAATAATGTAACCAGGATTTTGTAAAAACCTAATTTAAAAGAGTGCCGTGGAGTTTCTTGCTCGTTCTTCTCCATAGAGGCCTACCTCCGTTTTGGAACGAGCAACTAGCTTCATTTTTCGGACTAACTGACCGACTCCCTGACAATTCAAAAGTGCCTGTAAATGGTCTAATTGAAATAAATGTTTTGACTTTGACTTTGATAGATGCTTTTTTATACGTAAGATTCACTGTAAAGGTTTTGTACATGTTTCTGAAATAAACTTTTTATTTATTTATTTTTTATGAATTCAATCGCAACTGTCATAGTATGAGCTTTTTATTTATAGGTGGCGGAGTGCTGGCACATACAATTCTTGGAGTAGAATACAACTCGGCGACTAATGAAATACGCTATCTTATTCTTGATCCACACTACACGGGCCCAGAAGATTTGTCCACTGTCATCAGTAAGGGCTGGTGTGGCTGGAAGAATTCAGACTTCTGGAATAAAACTGCTCACTACAATCTTTGTTTGCCTCAGACAAAACCTGCTATTTAAGGGCTCAATCGTATTATAAACATTTCATGTCTTTAAACATAATTTTTTATTATTCTGTTTCTAGCTGCCAATGTTTGAAAAGCTGTGATAATCGGCTTCTAATAAGCCCTTAGATTCCACACATGCATTTTTTTACAGGTACTACATTCCAGGTGTCACCTGGTTTAAATAAGTTAAATTACTACAATGTTGGTTCGAAAAGTAGTACATTACAAACTTGTAAGTCCATATTGAAATAGTTTTAATATTTATCTAAGGATCTCTCTTGTCAGTTTTAATTTTAATTCAAAATCATTGTCAAATTATCTACTCCTTTTATTTTATGAACTACTTTCAGCACTTGAAAGCCCAGCAAATTTAAAAAGTGGACTAATATAATATATGGTCATCCCATGTTTTAAAATTGTGACTATTTGATCAAAGTTTATATCTAGCATTATCTTACAATAAGTATGTTTTTATAGGTACTATTTTAAATGTTTCGGATGTTTCCTTAGTTTCCGTTTTATTTTAAAGTTGTTGCCAATAATACCAATGTATCAATTTTGTGTATGTACCTTGTTTGAATGATTGTTTTATAGTCCATAAATAATACGCGAGTCTTTTAATTTGCATAACTTCATTTTATTATCGTGGTTAAATAATATCAAGCATGTAAGTTAAATGGAATTGTTAAATATATTTTATACTAAATAAAATATAAATTTAATATATTTTTTTATTATTAAATATAAATTTTATCACCACCTAGCACAAAATATACACCCTGATTATTGATTAATTTAATAGTTGAACGGTCTGTTTGTAATTCGTATTTTATAATAAACTCAAACATTCAATAAATATTATAACAGTTTATTTACACAAAGATAGAACATACGGGGCTTACAACTTACTTTTATACCTATGCAGTACTTATTTCACTATAAACTACATACATAAAATACATTCCTAGATCACAGAGAAATACAACAATTAAATCAGGAAACTAAATTTGAGACTAATGAAAATCAAGGCACACAGATAAAAGTGGAGAAACACTATGCCTAAGAGTTACTAGGAGCGATTGATTCTGGAATGTCTTCCAATCTAAGTAAAGTTAGCAAATGAAACTAATAATAAATCATGTCGACAATGTCTCTAACATTTACAAAAAAAAATGTAATATCGTTCAATTAGCAGACAATTTTTTATTTTGTCACTTTTCATAGTGCTGCTTCAGCAATACATATGTTACAGTATGACATTTACATAATAGATTTATTTGTTAGGGTTTTAATGGACTGGGTACTAAGACAATCAATAACCCGATTGATTTAATCCGGACTTTTACATAACTAGCTTTCTGAAGGCAAATACATTGAAAACAAGACAAGAGCGCCAACATGAAGCGAAAAGATGAAAATGCTAAACCATACCAGGTCTGAGCAAGCTAAGTAAGGAGCTAATTTATCAGATACAAAACCCCTTTAGTCTTATAAAAAACATCAAATGCTGCCATTTGCCAAGCTGTAAACAAGGAGCAAAGCTGTTATTTCTAACTCCAACAATTATGAAAAAGTTACTGGATGTTTATTATTTCTTGAAACATGGTATTTTATTCAATAGTTTTAAATTATATCCATATTCGTGCCCTTTCATCTTCATATTATAATCCTCTTTTTCAATCCACCTTGCGTCTTAGTTGAAACATCAGTTTTTATTAGCCGTATCGGCATACAGCAACGCAACCCAATCAGTTTTCGACGAAATGGTTTACCGAATGCTCTATGGCGTTACACGCAAAGCACACGAGTGTGGACATATCGTCTTTCCCATGAGACATGAGATCGTGCGCACACGCCAGTTAAAATTTTCTTAGTGGTATTTGATCAATCTGATTGAAGTCGCTTGTACGACTTACGCCGCTTATTTGCGGGAACTGTTACTGTTTGACTAGTTTGCAGCTATCATAGATACCTACGCAGTAACATGAATATGACTAAATCTTAAAGTAATTCTAAATCACAGTGGCGAACTTGCGGAAACTTTTTCTGAAAAAATAAAAAATAAACCAGTGTGAGATGACAATTGATAATTATTAGGGTTCTGAAAAGTCCTGCAACAGTTTTTCTTACCCGTAGTTTTAATTCTATTCTGTCAATCTCTCCGCCCAGCATATCTACAATATTTTCACCATGTTTCAGTATGAATGCTTCTACATCATCAATGTTTTGCACTTTTTTCATATCCTGAAACAAATGCGTGGTAGAAATATTAAATATTATTAACTAGAATGATTTTCTGCTTTATTTTTAGATCAAGTCTCAATTAAGAATTGTCAAAGATTAAAGGAGCGTAGCGTATTGAGTATTAAACTCAGTGACCGATTACGCAATACCACGATACGCTCCAAAAGAGGAATCGCCGATGTATAAAAAATGCGTAATGACAAAAGAACCAGAGTCGTCACGCAGCGATTGCCGGAAGACGGGCGTCACCGTCGAGGGAGGCTTAGCAAACGCTGGCGTGACGACTTATGGGAGATCGTCGAAGGCAACACTTAGAGATAAGTGGAAGGCTATGCGGAAACATTTGCCCAGCAGTGGGACAATAAGGGTTGAATAAAAACAAAATAATTAGATAATAATAATAATAAATAAATATAATAAATATCTTGGGACAACTCACACACCGCCATCTGATCCCAAGCTAAGCAGAGCTTGTGTTATGGTAACCAGACAACTGATATACATACTTATATAATTTATAAATACATACATATTATAGATAAATTACACCCAGACACAGAACCAACAATTATGCTCATCACACAAAGTTTGTCCTGGGTGGGAATCAAACCCACTACCTCCGGCTTTGCAGTCAGGGTCACTAACCACTAGACCAACGAGGCAGTCAGATGGTGCAAATATAAAAATGCATGCGGTTACCGGCAAGTAGATTCCGATAAACATTATGCAAATATAAAACAAATTATTCATGAGGTAGTTATGCCTCATTCTCCATGCAAGCTTAAAAATAGCATTTATCAAGATCAGACCCTCACCTCTGTTAATGCATTCAAGTCGTGTTTCTCTAAGTATGACCTCGTTAGTGCTCTGCCGTCGAAATCAACCTCCGCCTGGAATGCAAAGAATCAAAGATCCATACAATAAAAATGATTACTTGACTTTAGTAAAGAAAAGTCCTATTTACCTTATATCTTATTAGGTTACTGCCTATATCAATGCCCTTGACGTCGTGAATAGCTCTTATCATAAAATCTCGCTCCAAAACACTGTTTATTTGGTCCAATTGCTCCTGCGGTATTGATCTGTATGAAATAAAAAAATAAATAGGAAATTCCGTATAGCACGAAATAATTAATGGTCGACCGCACGTCAGTGGTAACAAAGCCAATAGGTATAAGCTGGTCTTTTGTTCTATTGAAACTCCGTACTATGCTAGGCCAGGTCAAGGTCAGAATGTTCTCACCGACGTGCTAATGTCGTCGTACAGTCGTCGTGTACCGCGTCATATCAAATATTACCTGCCAACCAGAGCCCCTACGTTCGTTAGAATGATAAAGGACGCCACTCCACCAAGTAAGGATCCTACTAATAAGCAACCAATAGCATCATACAATGGGTTGCCGGTGTACTGTGATAAGGCCATACAGCCCGCGGCCAACGTCACGCCAGCTACAGCTGCAGTATCTTCCAATAATACCACATTTACCGACGGATCTGAGCTACGCATTACTGAAATATAAAATAAAAATAAAAAATAAGTAGTTTAGAATAATTGTATGAAGTAAGGGTAATGGTGGGTTAATAAATGTATGGCTGCCTCTACAATCTCTCCTTCCTTGAGTATTTGTGTCGCTAGTGAATTTTGAATAAACAAAAAGAATATTGCTATGTGGGTGATCAAAATCCAGAGCTTAAAATTAAAAAATACCTAATTGATTATAACATGAAACTAAAATAACTTTCCACCAGCTGCATCCGATTGCTAGACAAGTCATCATCTCATAACTTTTTGGTTGTTATTTAGGAGCTGGGAGTTTTCATTTATTTTGAACTTGATTACACTACATGCTGATTATAATATTAAATATAACATCTTCCATAAAGCTGAAGCTATTCATAATACAAATGCTTACTGTATTCGTATAATGTAGTGTTGGCTTCCTTAGCGCCTTTCCGAATAGCATTTAAAGCTACCATCAAAGTAGCGCCTTCCGACACGACAGCTCCACCAAGAACAAAATAAGCCTGGAATAAAATCATATTATTTTCAGGAAAAAAGAAGGCAAAAACTATAATTTAAACATGAGTTAAGTTCCTTCGCTAGCCTGAAAATCTCTTTAGGCGCTCCGGTAAGCAGGGCTCCATCAACAGAAACTACAAAAATTAAGGTTCTTCGTAATTAATCGATAATTTTTATAACACCTTTAAAATTAAAATAATATTTTTTTTTATTGAAAAATTTTTTTTTTAAGTGATAGTTTTTTGAAGTGAAAAGGCTACAGTTCTTATAGCGACCTAATGCCGGCTGTGGAGGCATTGCTTAACTATTATCCCACTAAAAACATTAGAACATGTAAAAAGAATACAAAACACTCTAGTTGAGTTGGCCTACAATATATTACTCACCCAAAAAAAGTCATGGAGTGGTTGGGGATCCAATATACCAGTAACTCCATGGTAGAAAGATAAGCCACATCCTACACAGAATATCCCAACACCGGATATGAGGGAAGAGACATATCTCATGTTTGTATAGCCATATGGATGAGCAGGATCTGCCATCTGAAAAAATATTTATATATTATTATATTTATATAAATATTTATCTAAATAATCAACTATACAGTAACGCAAGTTAAAATTAATAGTTTTATTTATTATGATGATGAATAGTTGTGAATGAGTCAGTAAAATACAACATACTTGGCCAGATTTATGTATTCCATATGCAAGGATCAGCTGATTCACAGTATCCGCAAGTGAATGGATGCACTCAGAGAATAAACTGTGTGACCCTGTATAAAGCCATGCACAGAGTTTGAAGACAAAATTACAGCCATTTCTGAAAATTAAAACAAATATGGTCAAAGTTTGAGATATTCGTTGAAAAATATGTGTGAGGCTTTTAGTTCGTAACTTACATTCCGACTGCTGTAAGTACAACTCTCCCAGATCTAGTTCGTAATCCTAATTCTTCCACTCCGTGTTTAAGACGTTTGTGGCTCATTTCCCTCCTATAATTTCGTAGCCGCCGTTTCACAGTAAACACATCTGTAAAATAAACGTTTTACTATTTTGCTGTAGGTATTTAAACATAGTTTCAGTTTAGCAATATTTTTATCAAATCATATTTCTTAAATTGTATGTCAACATTAGAAGAAAAAAAAAACAAGCGATGTATTGATTGGGGTAACAGAAACAGTAGTCTAATTTGTGTAACATACAATAACAATCCCTTTTCAACAACAATTTATTGCATAATTCACATTGTTGAGTAGACATTTTTTTTTTTTTATTTATGCAGCAATGGATTATAAATCCAAAAGGAGATTGTGTTTATAGTGAGTTGCGCAATGTCGATGCTCTGTGGGTCAAAGGAGGAAATCTCCTGTTGAATCCAATACTGCTTCTATCTTTGTAGCCAAGCCAATTGGTTCACTGACTAAATGGGAGGTGGGTTAAATAATACCAGAGGTATGTAGCGAAAAAGAGCTTAAAAATTACCTTGTTCATATCTTCTTCTGTCTAATTCTCTTCTTAGTAGTTCTTTCTCAAGTGCTTCTTTTGATCCCCAAATCTAATCAGGAATTTAGTGGGGTTGTGAGTTATTTTAATTTTATAGGTAGGTGAACATTACCTTATTAACTTTAGAAAAAACTTTTATTGGTGGTATCTATGAAAAAATTTAAAACTCAAATTGCAAAGCACTTAACTCTAACTAAAATGAGAAAAAAAAAAGATATTGAATATCAATATATTTTAATATCTTTATTTGAGCCAAGGAGTCTCTTTCCAGGGCCAGGCAAATAAAGACAAACAAATATTGTATTTAAAAGCTATTTGTCCAAGAAAGTGAAAGAACTATTTATGGTGAATTGCCCATGGTACTGCAATGCAAACTAATGAACATGGTGTATTTTCTCCATAAACTACAGTGCACAGACTTGGTCCTTATAACATCCAGAAGTCCAAATCAAAGTTTAATTGAGCACAGTATTGTAGTTATTTAATTTTGAACAAAATTATTTAATCAGCAGGATAATAGTATACATGGTATTTAGTTATTCCATTAAAATAAAATTCGAATCAGTGAGATAATATTGTTCTTTTAACTAAATTGTTAAAGACATACCTCAAAAGCTTTAGCTTCCACATCCTTGCGATAATACACAGTTATTGGTGGTTCCAGTTCATATGGTGACCTTCTAAGTACCTTTGGTAATGACTCCAAATCAGTCTGCTTTAGTAAATATTCTGTCATAGCTCTCATTGGTGTTATAAAGTTACGCTCCGTGTAAGAGGCAGAAAAGTCAATAAGGAGCCTTTTTCTAACTGAAAAGTAGGATAATAAAGTTAATAACGCAATGTATTGGCACTTAATAAAAATAAAATTGTAGAGTTTCGGCTTTTAAGACTTATTAAAGTTATGTAGAATAAACACAAAAACTACATTTGAAGAGCAACTCGCACAAGTGCAATCTAACTATGGGACAACATGTCAAAATGTTGAGATTTCTATGTTGTTTAAATGAAATTTTAATACATTATTTATACACATAAACCTTTCTAAACTATCAAAACAATACACATTTCAACATAGTCAAGTAAATAGATTATGTAATCTATTCTCTCTTTTATTACTTTAGAAGTCTTCAAAAAATGGACAGGAATAAACACCCTAAGGCAACCATTTGACATAAACCATTCGGTCTAACTCATTTTCAAAATTTGTTTTGAAGTTATTTTATCAATGTTGGAATGGGAACCTCAATCATGAATGGGTTACGTTACATAAAACTGAGTACACAGTCAATATTGGCAACAACTGGAACAATAAAACAAGCGAATTACCTGGTTTTGGAGTAGGTACTGATTCTGGTGCTGATTCTGGTTTTTTCTCTATTGTAACCTTAGTTACAAGTTTGTTGGCATCAGTTTCAGTCTTAACTATGATGTCACCAGTTATACCTTGTTTTATAATTTTATTGGCATTTTCGCTGTCAGGTGATGCTTTTTCCGACTGGAGCGCATTTTTGGATGTAGGTTTATCCAAAAGATACGCTGAAGTGTGCACACATCTCCATAGTTCCTTGCCCTGGTGGAAAATATCTTGTCGAAATATCCTAGGTGCAGCAAAGCATGACGAATGCAAATATTTAATTTCAATAGAATGTCTACTTAGATTCCTGTAGAAACATTTAGCGGCCACCGAAGGCAACATGATAGTTTGATACGAAAAGTCCAACCTTGAGCGTAATGTCACATGAATTTGAGGAAAACTAGAGCCCTTGTATTTTGATGTCTATATAAACATTATACTTAAAGGGTACGTTGGATTATCGCCTAGCTGCTAAAACTAAAGATAACATAATTATTCTAATCTATTCTATTTTATTTCGGACTCTTGAGTCGTGGTAACAAATCGAATTATCGAAATAACGATACAATACAAGCAAGCAATTTTCGATGATTTCATGACGTTTGACACTTTTGAAGTTTTGAGTCGATTTTTTGACAGATCAGATGACAGAACGTTAAGATTACCTAAATAAAAATTCCTTTTGCCCGCGAAATTCAAATTTTCGTACGCCTTTTTTATATTTATATTTTATTACTGTCCTGTTGTGCATTTTAATCAAAATTCGTAAGCGGATACGAATTACGATGATCATGACGTATTTTAATGACGAAAAATGCATGTTCCTCCCATCGTCGCAAATTTTTTTTTGTTTATTACCATATCAGAAAGAGAGAGAGATTGAAAGTCGGAGTACCAACTTTTTTATTTCTTTTTTTATAAGAAAACAAGTTTTTCATTACAAACCCCTAAGTCCTCTGTACTGTTGCATGTACCCAACATGCAATTTAATTTATTTTGCTTGCATCGTCTTAGTTTAATTGTACGCCTGTCTTACTTTAATCACACACAAATTTTAAATCACACAGTACATTTGCTATTTCTAAAAATATAGGCGCTGAGTGTTTTCTTAAATCTTTAATAACTTCTTAATGCTGTTGGTTATAAGTAATAAGGCTGATTTATACAGCAAGAACAAAAGGTCAACTTACCCTTTAGGAGATGGTGCGGAAATGATGTAATTAACATAATAAAAAATAAAAACGAAAATTCGATTTTTTGCTAATATCTTCGTAATTACTTACATTTCATAGCTGTTGTAAAGCTTAAATAACATATAATTTTATGTGTTAAAACGAGGTTATTAAATATTACTTTTAGTTTTGACTTTTCAAGAAAAAAAATCATTTTTACTATTTGACACATACTCTGAACTATACTTTCGCCGATGTAAGAGGTCGGATTTGACGTTTCTCCTACGTAATAATTTGAAAAATCAAATTCATAATCCTGAATAATTACTATGTTACCCATACATTATAACAACGAGTATCACTTGTAAACATCAAGTTTAACTTAATTTTGAAAAAATACACTCACAAACACGAATTAATTGCCGATTTATATTTTGACAAGACGTTTTGACAACACTACACAAAGGATTTTAATAGCTGTCAAATCCGGCTTGTTAGGATGTCCAGAATATTGCAACTTTAGCATTTTTTTTCTCGAAAACTAAGAATAATAAAAATGACATTTCTGGTTTCTTTTCCAGTTTTTGTTATTTAGGTCTTACTGCATCGATTTATGCTATTAGTTAAAACATGTCCGCTCCCAAGCAATCCTGAAACACTGTGCGTGCGCGAGGGCCCTAACATCTGTACTATACAGCTAAACTGCTAACGTTCTAAGAGGCCGGATTTGACGTTTCTTTTACGTAATAATTTGAAAAATCCAATTCACAATCCTGAATAATTACTATGTTACCCATACACTATAACAACGAGTATCACTTGTAAACATTAAGTTTAACTTAATTTTGAAAAAATACACTCACAAACACGAATTAATTGCCGATTTATATTTTGACAAGACGTTTTGACAACACTACACAAAGGATTTTGATAGCTGTCAAATCCGGCTTGTTACAATGTTAGCTGTTTAACATTGTAACAAGCCGGATTTGACAGCTGTCAAAATCCTTTGTGTAGTGTTGTCAAAACGTCTTGTCAAAATATAAATCGGCAATTAATTCGTGTTTGTGAGTGTATTTTTTCAAAATTAAGTTAAACTTAATGTTTACAAGTGATACTCGTTGTTATAGTGTATGGGTAACATAGTAATTATTCAGGATTGTGAATTGGATTTTTCAAATTATTACGTAGGAGAAACGTCAAATCCGGCCTCTTAGAACGTTAGCAGTTTAGTCTCACTAACGCCATTCCCATACGTTCCAAATAGTTCCTAATGTTCAGCAATTTATCGGTTCTGCCAGTGATGGTAACAATACCGATGGTCCATTCCACCGCCGCCGTTTCCAGTAATTTAATCAGACATTGAAACATCGCGTGTACAAAAGAAAAATAAATATTTTGAGTGCAATCAATGCTTGATTCATGCAATCATGCAATGCACCATGGTCCTTTTTGCCTTTAATTTATTAATTTTTATTTTCTATCATCTAAATCTTTACTTTATGGTATATGATTTGACATTTTGCTAATTCATTCATTCACTCACTATCAGTGTTGCCACCTTAGCCCTTTTGGGGCTAGATCTAGCCCTTTTTAAGACTGAATTGCTCCAAATTTCACTATTTAGCCCTAAAAGGGCAATCTAGCCCTTTTTAAAAATACTTACACTGAAATCTGTCAACGTGCTTTTTTGGTATGTTTTTTAATTTTCAGTAGGTTTTTAGTTTTTACTGTGGTAACCCTACTGCAAACGTGTATACCACGTGCGTCAGTATTTAACTAGTAATTTAAAATAATGTAATGATTGTTCACAACAGTTCAAATTGAGAGATTTTTAGCACAATCTCATTCATAACAATTTTTTAGGATTGTAGGTATGTTTATTAAATCTCATTTTTATTTCATCATTGTACTATGTTCTAGAATGTAACTGTTTTTTATCCCCAATAAATAAAATAAAATAACGTTTTTACTGCTCTAATTTTGTTTAGTGCGGTAACTGCCGAAACTAATTAAGTGTGTCGTTTATTCTATGTATTATTTCTTGTGCAAAAATGGACCTACCGATATTAAAAAAGACACACAAACCACATTATAAAAAAGAATTTGAAGCAGTATTTAATTGTCAGTCTGTTAATTTAGATTTGTCTATGAAAGCAGAAATCCAGAAATACCAGTTATTGTTTTATTAACAAATGATCAAAATTTTATTTCAACAAATGTTTTTTAGCCCTTTCTAGCCCCACTTTTTACGACTGAATTTTTAAAATCTAGCCCTTTTTCGGTGCCCGCTAGCCCCCTTTCAAAAATCAAGGTGGCAACACTGCTCACTATACGTTCAAAATATTCGTTCAGATACGATCCCTTGTTAAGTTGCTACACCTACACAAAACTTGAAAAAGTCAAACTCTTGCAAAATCATTGACCTGCTATCTTTAAGTGAAAGAGATAGTTCGGTTTATGTAGTTTACTGTGCTGTAACTTTACGCTGAAACTTTCATCCATTACTCTCTCCCTACATCGCAAACTAACAAGGCTTGAAAATGCCGGCGAGCAACATTGGATCATACCTGCAGGACGCCAGAAATAATTTTGACGCCGTGCGACCCGCCCCAATTTGTACAGATGCCAATCACCAATCAATAGGCCAATGTCAGAATGTGCATATTTCCACAAATTGCTACTATGGGTATCACGACCTGAAAAAGCCAGAAAACAACCACGTTGACACAGATTGCGAAATGGTCGAATTAGAATTCCCTGACGGAACCCTTTCCAAAACAACCTCAAGGAAGCGGAGCGCTGATGAAGAAGAATTTCCTCAAAGGAAGCGTCTTCGAGAAGGTACGTTTAGTTACAGCAATCGAACCCAATTCACAGCATTTTCGAGGTGTTCCTCTAATCAGTGGGGTTTCATAACCTAACATGCTAAAATATGCTTATCACAATTTATTGCATAAAGTTAATTATGTAGAGCAACAAGATTGTTCTGTAGTTTTTTTGCTTTGTAGGAAGTCTCCCATTGCCTTAATATGTGCAGATGGTACCTACCACCTATATACTTAACTAGTTCTTTATTTAGTTTTGTTGCAGTTTCACAAATGCTTTATTGTTATTATTATTGTGTAGATTGTGTTAAAGTTGCACTTTCATTCTTTGACTGGTAACTTGTAAAATGATTAGGCATTTATGAAGATTTTTGCTGTTGTTTTTATAACATCTTACCTCTAGTCCTAAAGGGGGTAGGCTAATGAACTGATTTACCTACATGTCACTAGCCAGCGCCAATCTTCACCAAATGCCAAAGATTTGACAGTAAATATAAGTTTTATTTGCCTGTTAAAACAAATCAATGTTTACCATAAAAAAATTACAATTTTATTTTAATTAAGATTAGTAAAAATATTGTGAAACAATAACTAATTTCTAATTAGTTATTGTTTTATTATTAGATGGTTTACTTTACCCAGGGTGAATTTAGTCTCAGTGCAATCAACAGGGTAGTGTTTTAGGTTATAAGGTTATAGGTGTATAAGGTTTTTCAAAGTTTTCACTACAAAATTTGTTCCTTTTACCAATTTTGGGTTTTGTAGCCAAATGGCGAAAACAGAATCCTTATTTTGTCCTGGCGACCATTAGGACATGGATAAGGATATCCTTAACTTAAGTCAGAAAGAGATTAATAACATTTAAATAAATAAAAGCTTGTAAAAAGACTGTATACTTATGAGAATTATAAGTTGATACCACTCAAGGCTGTCATACCGGTATGACAGAACAATAGATAATCAATTGTCTCATTAGGGGGACTTGAAATATTAAATTTCAATTTACTGTTTGAAATGTCCATGTCCAAAAAAGGGCTAAAGTAATAATGTGCCTGCAAAGCTGATAATCATCATCATCTATTAACTAATTGTCATAATAATCTGAGTGTATGTTTTTCTACTTGATTATACTGTACCCATACCCTAGCTCAGCACAAGCCAAATGTTAAGGTGCTGATAAACTTGAGCATTCACTTGTAATGAGCATTCGTGCGAATGTTACATCACAGAAAAATACGAGAGCATTCTATCGAGCGTTCTGGCGAGCATTGCTTCGAGCTTTTTGCCGAGCGACCGTCAAGTCTGACATCTTCATGAAGAATATTTTTTGACGAGCATCAACTAGAGCGTTCACTAGAATGCTCAAGAAAATGTTCGTAGCAATGTTAGGCTCTATGCTTGGCTCGGCTCGTTGTTCAGTTCGACAAATATAAAAACGGCGAATGCTCGATGTTCTGTTACAAGTGAATGCTCAAGCCTATCAGCGCCTTTAGGGGCTCAATAACTTTAAAAAAAATGTATTTAATTGGTAGAAGTGTTCTAATCCATAGCAGTTTGACTGCACTGCGCTCTGGTATTTTGTATGAAGTGCAAACCATGCAAATGAAATAAGGCAAAAAGAGATCCAATCTCTTCTTTGAATTAATTGGCGAAACTAACAGTTATAATGGAACTAACCTTATCAAAAATCAATAAAACCTAAAAGAAAATACAAATATCATAATACCTATGAAGATATTAAGAAAATCGTTCTGAACATGCTATTGGCATAACATACTGATACACTTCTTTCTGTAAAGTTTTGCCAAAGTATGTACTTTATGAGTTTCTTTATGAATTGTATGAAAAAAAATCTGTGTAAAATGATTTTTGTATCTAGTTACGGATTAGCAATATGAGTCAATCATTCACGAATAATTGACCTAACAACCTAACATTTATATTAAGTTAGGATAACACCAACCTAAATACGCAAGAATGTATTCAGCAACAAAATCAGTGATGGGCGTAACTAGTTACTTAAGTAATCTAATTAATAATTGAATTACATAATAATTTGATTAAAATGTAATCTAATTATATTATAACAGATCACCTAAGTAATCTGATAAAAGTAATTAGGTACACATTTCTGAGAAATACGAAAATGAAACACAATTTAAAAAAAAAAAATTCTGACAATCATTATATAGTTTTAAATCTTTTATTAGTTACTCATTACTCAAGTACTCATTGCAATTAGTTACTTAAGTAATCTGTTACAAAGTATTTAAATTACTAATTACAATGTAACTGTAATTTGTAATAATTAATGTAACTACTTTTTGCCCATCACTGAATTAAATTATTAATGCTCCTAAGTAAGTAATGTTTAGAAATGACAGTTCTATAGACTAAGCTCATAGAAATTAATTTGATTTTAATGACATAGGTAGGTAACATTAGAGGGAGACTAGATTATTATCACAACACAATAATATTTTTGCCTGTATACCAAATAGCTTATTTGAGTGTGCATTTTGTCTAGGTTTAATAATAGGTATATACTTTTTATTTAATAATTAATAAGTTAAGCATACTAGTTTATCAAGCATGAATGATTTCGAGTGATGCTCTATCACTCATGCTTTATAAACTCGCAAGTTTAAGACTAATAAAATATTTTTTTTACTTACAAAAGATAGGATAAAAGTAGCTCTCTTGATGTGTTCCTCTAATTTTGCCTGTATCAGTATTATGAGAATTATGTGCTGACCGCACATTGGGACACCATGGCACAATTGTTGTCTGAGATACCAACCTATTGATTGAGCTACAAAATGTTTCTCGCCATTTTGCTATCCTTTAGATAGAATTAAAGGAATCAAAGGTGCATAACTACGACAGCCTCGTTCGTGTTGCTGGACAAAGCTACGATTTGAAGTGAGTCTCATTTCACATCGAAATGGTAGCGGCTTGCAGTGAAGCGGCAAGCAGTTGGTTTCAACATTTCTTTCAGCATTTTAAACTTTATTTTGATTACTTTATTACATAATAACGCTTCCGGAGCTCTAAAGGGTTGTGCGGCGCTGCAAGTCTTGTCATCACTGTTTGCAGAGCTAGGCGCTGCCATCTCGGTGTAAATTGAGCCTTAAAGTACCTTTTTTTTTTGAGGTAGATCACACAGCTGTGCTGACGGCGGTAAGATGCAAAGCATGTTTTGTTGATTTAATAAAATGCTTATTTATTCTGCAAAAAGAATATTTATATTTCCGTGAAAGCTTTTTAGTGAGTTTGATTTGTGTCCAGGCCTGTGATGTCGCCAAATAGTGCCGCGGGTTACGACTAACAGTTTCGACGCGGTCAAAACACAAATGAAATCATTTCTTCTGGACATGAAATTGATTATTTTGCATGCCTGTTTTTCTTAGTACAGCGCGTCAGCAACATGCAACTACGCTATTGAGTAAAATGAGCGGTCAGCCTAAATTTAAAATCTCCACAACGAGATCGTATTTTAAATGTGTTTATTCTTGGGACAAAAAGATGTTTATGTAATCATTTTACAAAATCATTATACACAGAAAGTTGAAACAGCAACAAAACTTGGCTTGGAGGCTTCCTGTGAGAAACTTGAGGCCCAGTGTGATGAGGTTCGAATTTATTTCAGAGGGTATGGTGCCATCGACTTCCAACTACAATCCATGTTTACTACGTCCAACACACAACAACCCAGACATATCTCGTTGTCTCATGGTCCATATGATCTAATCTCTACTGCAATGTCTTCAAAGACAAAAAAATAACTTAAGAAAATTATCATTTTATCTGCAGAAGTACAAAGAGAGAAAAGCATTGAACCTGAGACAAATGAGACAGTGAAATTGGACACGAGTACAGAAGATATCATGGAATCTTTATATTGGAACATTCACGGAGGAAATATTTTTCATTTGATACAGTGTCTGTGACTTTTGATGTGTGATGTTTTTAAGATTTAAGTGATTGGGACATTAAGAAATATGCAACAGTTGTGTACACTAAAAAAAATATGTGCATAAGTTTCTAATTAGTGTAAGACTTTTCTAATAAAAATAAAATAGGCAAAGGGAGGGTGTTTTTTTAAACATAAACATATTTGTTTAAGATAATTTATTAATATATTATATATATTACACAAAGTATTTATGTAAAGGATAAGAGAAATTGAATAATAATAATGGGATACAATAATAACATTTAATAATACTAAAGTCGTCAGGGGGAAACTTCTCAGTTCAATCTGGAAAAAAGAAAACACTAATTATTTCAATTTACTTTGTTTTTCTGTTCCAGATGCAGTTAAAGAAGCTTTAATTGATGTATTTCTCTTTCAGTATTCGCTCAAACGATATAAAAGCCAGAAATGGTTTAGTTTGGGTTTTTGCCCTACTTTTATAGCGTAATAACCTCACCTTTCTGTTTTTCAGATGATTCTTCCATGTGCAGCCTTGTTGGCACACGGTCAAGTCCAAGCCACTCAGCTTCCGCCTTTAATGCAAACATACCAACAATTTACAGTTTGTCTATAACATACAGATTTGTATTCAGTGTGCAGGTGTTATATAACTAAAACTATAGGTTAGAACCAAAAACCCATTGTCTGTGATATAATTGTCTTTGTACCTGATATTGTATTAAATTCTTTTAGTTATATTTGTTTTTATTTAATCTTGGTTGTTCCTCAGAAGTGAAAATGCATTTATGAATATTTCAGTTTATTATAAGAGTCCCATATTACAAATTATAAAAATAAATTATAATAGACATGTGACAAGTATGAATTCACAATAATTGAATAGAATACAGAATTAAAAATGTGAAGCTTAGGCCACTAAGGACGAGGTTTACAGATCGCACCTTTACTTAGCCTACCCATAAGACTATGAATACTTATATGTATAGATGTAATGTTCATATTCGTATGAAACACTTGTTCACATTCGGTAATACAAATATGCACATATCCATAACAATAAGCTTCATAGTGTCAGCACGAGCTTATTTTGAAGGCTTTATTCAATTTACTTCAACTAGGTCTTAAACGATATACCGGGTGTAAAAAGACTTAAAACTATGCATACTGCAGACCATCAAAGTAACTAACTTTGAGCATTAATTTTATTATTGCTGGGAAATTATTTACTTTTGTTGTAAAAAATCACTTTTTGGTAGTGCTCAATATAACGCCCGCTAAACATTTATTATTTAAAATTTAGTTAACCTTAGAATAAAAAAAATATCGATAAGTGTCTTTACTTTACACCCGTTATATTTTATGTATGAAACATTAATTTAGCAAAATCAAAGTGCAATCTGTGAATCTTGCCCTAAGATATTGAAAAATGTAAAATTGTGCTGCTAAGGTTAAATTTGAATGAAATATTTTACATATAAATTACCAATATAAGAATAGCAACAGTCACCCTTTACTAGGCACAATTAATTATTGACAAAGAAAAATATAGATGTAAATCGTATGTGGCCGACGCGATATAGTGTTATGGTTAAATATGTAAAAATGTACATTATGGACCAAGTTCTTAATGCGACATTAGTCCAGAACTCGAAATCAGGACGTTGCAAAGTTAAATAATCACAACCAGGTAATGTCTAATATATTTCATATCCGTCGACGGAATTTAGAATTAGTTGATTTTATATTTTGTTGATATGAAGATCCCATCAAAAACTCAGTACATAACATACTATATGTTAGATAAAATGTATAAAAGTAGTCGCTTATTCATTGCGATTAGCACAATTTATTAATGGCAGGCATCTACAATACAGTACATGTTGCATTACCTCAGTCGGGGTGACCTCTTCAGTGTCTACCACGTCCGGTAGAGCTTCTGCATTAGCTGCAGCTTCGTCATGTCCATTAGCACCACCATCTTCCACGTCAGTGTGACAGGTTTGGTCAGCTTCGGCCAAATCTCCGTTGTGCATTTCAGAACAATTTATGAGATCTACTTTTCCTTCTTGACTAGAACGTGGACTGTTGTCGTTCATGTCCGAAGTCTCAATGTCCATATGGACGTGTCCCGGCCACAAATCGTACGGACAAGCATTTAGCTGATGCAACTGGCTGTCGCTTGAGCTAAATAAATTTAAAGAACCAGCTACGTCTTGCAAAATGGAAGATTCGGATAGCTCGTTCGTGAGTTGAGTCGGTTCAGTTTCGTTACTAGCGGGTATGAATACTGGCAGATTCTCAATAATGTCTCCTGAAACATCACAAACTCGCATACCCTCATACTTAGAAAGTAATTCTAATAGCCTTCTCTTGGCTTGTTGGGTATACCTTCCATCAGCAGCATTGCTCAAAATAAGAGACACTAATGTCTCTAAAAATTCTGTAGTACATGTCTCATCGCTTTTTAACAACAAAAAGCGAACTATTTTATTATCAAGTTGCAGAGTGTTTCCACACATATTTTGGGTTGGCAATGAATTACAGTCATTATATGCGCTAGGTTCACCGGATGCTATTGAAGCCGATTCTTGTCTATTTTCTTCATGGGCACTTTCATTGCTTTGACTCTCAATTATAGAACTATACTGAGACAGTACGTTACGTATCGATTGTAATACTTTTTGCCGTAAAGCATCAGAACTAATTAATTGCAGCTCTCTGAATAACTGTATCAAAAAATCAGGGTGAGATTCATTCACATCAATCAGAGCTGTCACTTCAGAATACACATTTTCTCTGAGAAGATCAAATAACTTTGAGGTAGCCTTATCTTGAACTTCGCGGCTCGTTGACGCTAAATTAGGATTAGGCATTTCGGATGTACTAGCAATGTTAATATTGCTCATTTGTGAATAATCCAGTGAGTAATTTCTTCGATTAGTTGAATTCTTAGCTGGTAATTTTGAAGAGGATTTCTTTTTACTATTAGCTGAAGTATTTAAGTTATTGGCATGGGCTTGTATAATCTCGGGAATTGGATTTGTAATATTTAAATTTCTAAAAGAGTTTGATGGAGCTTCTTGGCGATTTATATTTATGTTACATGCGTTAGTGACATTGTTTTCGTCAATATTTCTCGAGTGACAAGCAGACGTCGCATCAGTGTCGGGGTTCTGATTGACGTTCAGTACGTCTGGCGCTGATGAGAAAGAAAGGGATCTTTCGTAGGCAACGTTACGTCGCGTGTGTCTGTTGGGTATGTCATCGTTATTGGGCTGAGCTGATGGAGCGGCGTTGTGTGATGAGCTGGAAGCGTTGGTGTTTCTCTTGGGCGTGATGCAGGGAGGGGTGGCCGAAGGGGTACGATGAAGTGTGTTATGAGATCGTTCGACTAAAGGGTGAGGATTATGAGCGGGCCCGACTCCTAAATGTCCGTCGGCGTTTGCCTTGTTATTGGCGGAGAGAAGATTTTGACGGGAATAACTGAAAAAGAAACATGTACACGCTTTTACTTTTTATTCTTTAACATTAGTGTTAAGATAAAAACAAACCAGCAAAATTCAATACCACTAATGTTAGTACAAACACGTCATTTAAGAATATTTTAATATCACACAAGCATGTATGATTAGTCTTATTACAAAGCATGAAATATAATCGATTGCAAATGGAAGATTGCAGGGCAAAAACTTCTCACCCTTACATATTTTTGGACTGAAGTATATGATAAAATACATAAATATACGGAGTATTTAGATAATATAATAAAATTAAAATAAAAAAAGCCAAAACATAATGTGTGTTTCCTAATATCTGAAAAGAGAAAAGCATGGTAAATAAATACTCTCACTACATTGCTACAAAGTACATAATAACGATTAATTTTACCTGCGGAAGTTATCCCAATAGTTATTGGCTCTGTTTCCCGGGGGTACTTGATTATTTAGCGTATGCGACGCTGTTTCAGCACGCCAGCGCTCTTCCATCTAGAACACAAGAGTTCGTCAGTTCAATAAAATGTGTCAATTTCTACAAAAAATAAAAAAGTCTAATACAATTAAGAGAAATATAAAATAGTGAATACATAATATTGGATTGTCCCAGTGCAAAAGCTGTAGTTGTGCAGAAATACCGTTCTTATAGCTGCGACATAAAAACGCAGCTATGAATTTCACATTGGGTAATAAATGCTCTGCAATTAAAAAATAAATCTCACATGATTGAGTTGGTCTCTCAGCTGGTGTATCTCTCGTTGCTGCATGACGAGCTGTTGCCAGCACCACGCACCCCAGAACCCGCAGCCACAACTGCAACCACCTACCATACCTGGGGGTTACCATAAACTCTTATGGCTGACAGACAGAAGTGAAGCCGAACGATTCGTACCATGCAAGGACCATAGTACTTAATGACTTATTGCACTACCCCTGGATAAATTCAGGCTAGCCAGACAGATAAGGGGAGGCGGAATTGAGGGCGAATTGTGTCTATGTCTCCCGAAGTGACTAAAACCTATATTAAAGGGGAAAATATTTGCCTATAATGGTTTTGTCAGCATACATTATAATTTTATTATAATAATAACCTTATCAGACAAAATTTATATATGTGAATATTAAGCAATTCCTACGAATATACATATGGGATAACATCCTCTTTTTGAAGTCTGTTGAAAAATAAAAAGTAAGTCTTTGGAAAAACATGTCTGTGACTTAGATATCATTATAATAGTATTATTTTTGTCTGAAACGGTAAAATAGCAAGATTGGGCCCTAACTAAAATATCTAGCACATAAACACAACAAACTTGGTATCATTATTTTGAATTAATTTGTTGGATAGTCCCTACTTATGAGAATGATAAATTGCTTACTGTAAGGCATCATCATGTTGAACGGCATTGATGGCGGGTAAGACAGTTGTGGCGTCCCCATCAGACGTTCCATGGTTTGAGAGTGACTGTTTTGAGTGAATTGGTTACGCATATCCTGAAAAAGCAACAAATTTAAAGTAAAAACTTGTATTTCAACTTGGACACACCTAATAAATCTCTACAAAAATTAGGTGTTCAGTTACGTGTCATATTTAAACAATTAATTATAAGGTTTATCATAAATTTGGAAAAAGAATATTGATCAAGGGGAGTTATGATCCCACTTATGAAATAATAAAAGAGCCAATCAACTAAACTTATCAAGTTCTCTTTACCTGGTTGGTCTTATTGTTAGTGTTCCAGCCAGGGGGTGGCAAATGCGGATACGGCATGTTCCCAGGATTTTCGCCAGCTAAAAAGAAAACAACAAATTGAATAATTTACATCGAGAATATTTAGAAGTAACAGAAACTTTTAAAATTGTATTAGAATATAATAGAATAGAATAGTTCTTTATTTGCACAGAAAGTAGGTACAAGTTACAGATGTTTAGTTAAAAGATGATCCATCCATATACTAACTACCTTAATTAAGGCATGAATAAATTAATAATACAGACTCATTTACTTATAACATAACACATTCAATCAAATTAATGTCAACTTATTTAGTTATTAGTTTGAAGTAGGCAATACAAAAACAAGTTAAGTTATTAATGTAAGTGTTTCTTATTCAATCATTCTTGTCAACAGTTGAATAGAATTGGGACATATATTGCAAAGACGACCTAAGTTTGACCTGAGTTAACATAACTATAGGATCCTTTTGTTTTTGAGCGAGGTATCCTATCCACGAGGATGAAATTGCAGAAAAAATTGGATAGGAAGGTTATAAAATAACTTACTGTTTTGGGAAATTGGTGGAACCATATTGACATTTGAAGATTCCACTCTAGGCTCGTGACGGATATTTTGATTTGTATTGTTCGACTGGTTTAACTGAAACAAGTAAGAACAAATAACTAACGTATCTTACACAAAATTATGTTGGATAATATAATCAAACAAAACTAACTTACACTGCTTTCATCCGGTTGTCTCTCTTGGGGTTGTCTCCGTCGAACCCGATTTCTTTGATTCGACTTATTTCTGGATGCACTGTGGAACAATAAAAAATAAAGCAAAATCTATCTTAGGATACATCAATGGCGGTGCCGTAAGGGAAGTCAGTAACGCTCGAATACAATGCAATATTCACTGGTTTAACCTTTAAACATGTATAAGTGCATTGATAATAGTTACCTGTCCGTGTCGCTTCCGTAAGCGCTACTCATGTGAGGCGGGAGCGCCGCGGCAGATCTCCCCAAGGCGCTGTCCCCACCACCCTAAACGAAAAACACATGAATGAAACATTTCATGACAAAAACTATACTATATCACGGGCTAATTTTTACTATATACTTATTCTTATCTAATATTGGGTGTTATTCCATCCGCTAACACACCCAAAAGTGCCCAATAACTCCTTGGTAGTCCGTCAACGCGAGTGAGGCCATGAATAGTAAGTAGCAGAAATACACAGTACCTATACCATAAACTGTTAAACTTACTCTGAAGTTCTCAGTTTCTCTGGAGTCTTGAGAATCTAAAAGTATTTGCTCAGATCTAGATTCGGGCTCGCTGATGCGATCTTGTTCACTGAAACAGTAAAAAAAAATATTTAGTTGAACTTTGGAATAAAAGTATCAGAACAAGGATCTAGAATTGATGTTTAACAAGTATAAACAATATAAAAACGTACCTATTGTATGATTGATTGACAACTGATGCGCTGCGTGATTCTGATTTCATGTTTTGGGGTTCGGGATTGGAGCATAGTACTTTCTGTAACATAACTCATTATCAAATATTTGGCAACAACTTACTACTAATGTCTGAATAAAATATCAGTCGAAAGATTGTTACAAATAAATATTATATTAGATGTCTTGCGCGCAAAATAAAACGCGTGCTATTCTAAAAAATATTTTGAGTTAATCGAGGTGGACCACTAAACTTATGGTCAAAAATCTCAACAGAAGTCGAGTATGTTTTCATTTTCAATATTAACCAACCTCCTTATTGAGGAGCGCTTCCAGTTCGCGCTGCTTATCTGCAAGAAGCGCGCGCAGTTGCATCTGGCGGCGCTCGGCCGGGCCGGGCTGACCGCTCGGGCCCGCCCGCACTTCTTCATTCACTTTCTTCTGTTTACGGCTCACCTCTGCGAAAAGTCCAGGCAATTTAGCAGTTAGAGTATTCTTCGTGTGTACAGAAATACAGTATTACCGCATCGTCAAAAATATAGGTAGAAACATATCATTAAGTAAAAGTTGGAAAAATCTTCAAGGTGGAGTTGTGATCAACATTCAGCATAGGTTTTATATAGGACGGCCGAAAATAGAAAAATCGTAATTATCAATCTGACATATGAATTTCAGAATCTCAGCCAAAGAATATGACAAATCTAAAAAAAGGTGTTTCCGTAAATAGATTGATATTTTTAGGAGCAAAAAGCTTACCCTTATTAGAGATTATATCCTTAATGCGTGCGCGCTCTCCCATAATCTTCTCGGTTTCCATCCGGAGCTCTTGAGCTAGCTCTTGTAATGTAGCTATGTTGTCCTCGTGACCTGAGTTGAGATCAATGAAAAATATTTACCATATCATATTTTCGCGTTTATGATGAATAGCTTTTATCCTGTAGCTAAATATTATCAAAACACATAAATTGCTGGTAATTACCAAGTGCAGACGGGCCTACCTCGCGAGGCAAGTGGTCGGTCATGCGATTTACATGTCGTTTCCCATAATTGTGCGTCTGAGAGCTTGGCTCGAGAGACCGGTTGGGACCAGGCTACTAACTGTCACTTACTTTGTTGCGCATGATGCTGCGGTTGCGCAAGGTGTTGTTGCGCATGATGTTGATGCGCATGATGTTGATGTGCATGTTGCTGCTGTTGCGCATGTTGCTGATGCGCATGCTGCTGTTGCTGTTGCGCATGCTGCTGTTGTGCATGTTGTTGCTGCACATGCTGTTGTTGCGCATGTTGTTGTTGAGCATGAATTTGCTGTGAATGTTGCTGGGAATGTTGTTCGTTGGTGAACTTGTGACGCTGCGGCAATGAGTTCCGCACACGACACATACTGCCATCGTTAGACCAGCCACCCATGCTTCCACCGCCTTCAGATTTACTGTCAAATTATAATAACACATTTTATATTATTCCACAGATATTATCTTTCAATTTATTCAAATTAAATGTTATGATCTTTTTACTTGTCATGAATGTTTGAATGAGTTGATAACTCTCTGAAGGAATCATCGTGGCCCGTTGAAAGATGTTCGGCCTCGTAGTTTTCAACCGATCTCATCAAGTCTAAAAAAAAAAACGGGATTTCATCTTAGTAGGTGTTATACGTTTCAATGTTTGTTTACCATAAATAAATGATGGAATACATATAATATAATTTTACCTTTTGTTTTTTGAAGAGCAGTCTTGATTGCCTTTATTTCCATTAGTTTGAAAGGATCTTCGTTCTTGTTGTTGCTTCCGGGTTTGTTACCTGATAGAAAATAGCATAGTTATAGTAGAACCTACAAAATTATCATCACGAAAATATATTGAAGGAAACCTACATTTCCTTGGCAATTCTTCTTCACCACTGTCTTCGCCAGAACTAGAATACGTATTATGACCGGATTCGAGATGCGTAGCCATTTGCAGCTTTTGAAATTCTTGGACCTACAAATAAAAAATAAAATTAACGTTTACAGTCGATATAGGATATAATAATAATAATAATAATAATAACAAAGAAGATAGAATAAATATTATTTGTAATTTATTTTTAAAATTTGTGTATAACAAAGAATACGGGAAATAAGAAGATAAAAGAACGTATAAATGTGTGCACACCAAACTTTCCATGTGTTGCTTTTTCATCTGTAACTCTCTGAGTTTGATTTGAAGGATACGGCTTCGCTCATTGAGAACTACTTCGTCTTCATCTACTTCGCTATCTCGTCCGGCACCTACCGCCTCCTATTGCAAAAGTTTTGTTCATTTCATCGACATCAATTATAAAATTGTTACTAATATACCTATTCTAACAATATACAGTCAAACATGAACCAGACAATGTAACCAGACTGCCGCCGATTAGCGACAGCGGCATTTACATTATTTACAAGCTAATGCCCCTCTCACGTACCTCACTTCCGGTGATATTTGTGTCACGATGCGAGAACCTGTCATCTTGGCTATGTGTTGAATGAGCTGAGTGTCCATGGTCAGTGTCCACACTGGCCGACATGTTCTGGGGTACATGAAGTACCTCTGACGAATGCGGCAGCGTTGTTGCTACGCCTATTTGTTGATTGGCAGCGAACATTCTATTCGCATGATGGTAATTACCGCTTAGGGATTGATTCTGTAATTAATAATGAAAGATGTATTGCTGAAAACAGGGATAGAAATAAAATAATGCGTTTAGTGACATTATTACTTGAGCTGCACCAAAACTGTCATGTGAAGTAGATGGCTGTACTTCCTGCGCTTGTCTCTCCCTCTCTCTATCTCTATTCATTTCTTCTAATTGATGCTTGGCTTCTTCCTGTAAGACGTTTACAATTTAATCATGCAAACTTCAGAACCAAATAAAAATTGCGTATTCATACAATTTATTTAAGGACCTACCTGATATTTTAACAGCCTTCTTTGTTGTTGTTTCAATGCTGCCAAACGTATTTGCGACATTTCCATTTTATTTTTAATTTCATTTTGCCAAAGTTCATTGTCACTGTATGTCGAGCCATTGCTTTGCGCAGACACCGGTCGCGTTACGACATCCTGCCGGTAACAATAATGGATTAAAGTAACTACTGAACCAGAAAAAAAGTAATAACACTCAAACAGATCTATTGGAAGGGTAACACAAAAACAAACAGATGTATAGTATTTTTATAGTCTCCAAGACTCATCAAACTTTGTATTTTTATGCTTGAAAATACGTCGTTGATATACCCTATGTCTGAAGTAGTACTAAAGATAGTTTATCAGAAATTACTCATGGTGTGTGGCCATTTCTGCAACTGCAGATTATTTGTCACTGATAAGTATGAGACTTAACAAAAGTGTTCTAAGTTTCATTGTGTAAAGGCCAAGTTTTGTTTATCATTCATTGATTCCTCGATTGGACTAGTTATGTCGGATCATTGGTCTCTAACATGCACACACTGAACAGTGATTGTTATAAAGTTACAATATATTCACATAAAACAGCAGTAAAACTATGAGTAAAAATCAAAGCTAAATGTCTAAGTTAAAGCTAGAAAGCTTTGACACAATAGTAAGTATCAAATGACATTTGGCGAGAATGGTAATAGGTATTAGAGATGGTTATTGTCTGCTCCAAGATTGCATCCATTTCATGCTATGGATCTTTCGGCTCACAACATAGGGACACACTCCATAGTTCACAGTAACAAACAAAAACCTGATTGCTGGTATTGGAATCTTTCTTTTTAGTTTTCATCTCTTCAATCTGGGTTATTTTTTCCACACAAGAGAGTATGTTCTTTCGCAACATATTTTTCAGTTCTTGGTCATCTTTTCTTATTTCGCTCTGATCAGCCGCCTGTATAGTTTTCTCTTCATTAGCCTCTTCAGTTCCCACTAAATTGTTAGGCGACTCTGATAAATGCTGTGTATTTTCAATAACGTCATGTGAAGATTTATTCACTTCTTCTTGAGGATTGTTTTCTTCCTCATTTCTAATATTATGCATAGATTTGTTTAGCTGTTCATTTTCAATATTAGTAACTTTTTTTGTCAAGTTATTGTTTATGACGTCAGGCGTATTTTTAATATTGGACGTTTTATCTGCGCTTAAATTGGTTTCTAAGGGAGGTTCAGTTTTGCTCTCTACATTAGCATCAGTTGCTGGTATCTCTACAATAACAACTCCATCTGTTTCCTCAGCTGGAACTTCAATATTTTCTGGTGGATCCTCTAACATACTTTCCAGTTTAGTTTCGCTTTCCTTCAACTTCATTACCATCTCTACCAGTTCATCATATTCTTCTTTAGTGTGTTCGATAAAAGCCTAAATTAGAAATAATATCAACCATTTTTAACATAAGCTTATGACTATCTGTAAATGATTGCAATGATGCACATACCTCTTCTTCGGAGTTACGCATAGTATCAACGAGAGATGAAGTAACTCGGATGTACTCTCGTATCTGTCCAAGTCGACGTTCTACAGCTGCTGCATCAGGACAAGCAGCGGCGATGGCCTCTCCTAAGGCGCGGGCCGACTCTCTATGAACCTAAAGAAAAACGCCATGAATGAAGTGTTGCGTTATCAAGTTAAACTCATTGTGCATCAAGAGATCCTTTTCGATTCTTGCATTCATCTTAAGTATGTATCTGTGGCTACTACTTACATGATTAGTCTCATTGAGGTTATTGAAACTTCCTTGTCCTTGTTCATACATGTTGTTGATTAGATTTACAGTCTTTGTCCCAGTTCTAGAGTTAGATATAGGAGGTGTAGTGTTATTGTTGCTAGCGTGGCTTCCTTCGAAATTGTTTCGAGAAGGATTCAAGTTTCTTGTTAGATTATTTCTGTTTTGACTAGGTGCCTAAAAATGCATTAAAATAATAAATTATAGCCAAAAATATAGCTTTTCAAATTATCATATTATTACAAAAATTGTACTTACATTAAATGGTTGTGATACATTTCCAGTAACAGCATTGGGTGTAGTTGGATTTACTATCATAACAGCAGCAGATGCATGGTTGGAGTGAGGAATTAGGCCTAAAAAATATTGTCAAAACAATTTTAACTTTAAAATAAATAAAAATTAAATTAATTGTTATTTTATTTTAAGAGAATATTATTTATCAATGTGACTACAGCAAGTTACATTGTCAAATTTCAGTGATCAACACAATACGTCATTGATGAAATAACAGTAAAATTGTTACCATTCTGCATCTGATGCACATAGGGGTGCAAAGTGTGTCCTGAGATTGATGAGCTAGTACCATCATCATGTTGTTCAGCCGATATATTTTCACGATTCTGCACGTTGAGAGGTAATGCACGTGGCTGTGGTCTTACAGGAACAAATCTTCCAAATCCACTCTCAAATGACACAGAATTGTCTAAAAAAACACACATTTATATTCCAGGATCCGACATCCCAATTTGGTTATCTGAATAATATGATAAAATTAGCTTACCCAAATCTGTTAGTTCCTGATCTGAAGTATTATTTGTTGGTTTTCTTGATTGACTGTAGTTAGTGCGACTGTTGTATTCAGAGACAGGCACCCAATCAAGAGATGTCTAAAAAATAATTGTTTTTAAAGATCACATGTCCCACATTTTCTTAATGTATGTTGCACATACGATAACCAAGTGCAGAACACACACCTTAGGTGCACTAAATTTAGAAAAACAACCTCCCATAAGGTATTCCAATAAATGCTAATTAAAATCACTATTGAGGATACTTTACAGTTACACTATATCTTTAACATAAATCTATTTAGAATAAAAGGCACAAGACAGTTTTCTGTTCAGTATTATCTGTGTCACAAACCATAGCAGCTTGGCACCAATTCAAATGTATGAATCTTTCAGGTTTCCAAAAATAAACCCACACGAACTTCACATGTGTTCAAGCTTTACTCAGAAACACATCAGCTGTTATTGTTTTTTCTTTACATTATGATAATAATTTGGTATTTAATATCAAGGGTATACATTGACAGAGTAGTAAATAATATTAATTTATTATTTGTTTCCTGGGTAAATAAATATTAATATTTTTACTTCTGGAATTTTGTCATGCTTAATTTATTGTTCATGAACAATAAGACAAACCTACGATAAAATAAAAAATGCTGTTCTAAAATACAGATATTCTATTGAGAAAGAAATTATAAATATATAAATAAATAATTTATTGTTTAAAATGAGGATCTATAGTGAAAGTGAATTGTTTGTGATTGTTGTTGTTTTTAAGTTGTGGGTTATAAATAGTCTGCATCACAGTGATTAATGATAATTTAGTGCATTGTTAGTTTGATGGCAATATCTGCTGTGTTTCAATATCTTTTAGTTGAGCCAGAGGCGGATTACCCTTAAGGCAAACTAGGCATGTGCCTAGGGGCGCGAGGGTAAAAAGGGGCGCGCGGGTGGAATTGCAAAAAAAATATATATTATAATAGCATAAAATTAAATTGCACCAGTAAGTTAGTTATTTTCAATATAGGGGCGCGAGTTATTATTAATATAGGGGCGCCGATGAGAAACTTGCCTATGGCGCTCTCAACGTTTAATCCGCCTCTGAGTTGAGCTCTTATATAAAAAAATTAAAATGTAAAGACTTTGAGTAGTCTGGATTTAGCTTGTATAGTAGTCATGGAAGAGCAACTTGATGGTATTGATGGATAACATTAATCATTCAGCTTGCAATTCGAAATGTTTTGTTCTATAGCATTTGATACAGATACAGTGTCATAGGGGAAGATAGTAAATACAGAATCATTGGTCCTCAAAGCCCAAGATAAAATAGAGTATGAAACAATCAGACTGAGTCAGGTATTTCTGTTCTTACCGTAGTTTCTAATCTTAAATACAGTCCACTTGTTATATTTTATTCTAATACCATCAAGAACAAACCAAACATTATTTAGACACTGTTGCTAATACTAGTATGCCATTATGGCCACTGTTATGTAGGCAAGAAGTCAATTACCACTCAATTACTTAGATAAATTATTATTCTATTGTTGCAAAAACATGTAGAAGTCAGTAAAAGAATCATATGCAATTCAATATGTTGCAAATGATTCTCGTATATGTCTGCCTGAAGACAATAAAATGATGTTAGTATGTAAAGGTACCTAAAACTGTTGTGTAAAATTTAATGAAAGTATTATAATTATGTAGGTAGGAGGTATTTCTCACCGTTACAAGATTGGTCGTCATGTCTCTCCTTGTTGGTGTGACTGCTTCTTGTGGAACATTACAATTATTTCTTACTTTTGTCTTGGGTATAGTTCCCGTATGACCTGGATGTCGCTCGTTGTTACCAGGAGCCATAACATTCAGTTTTTATTTGCTGCATTCAGTTAGAAGATTCATAGCAATATGTAAGTAACTGTTTCAGAATAAAATGTCGATGAAAGAAGCAATTTTCAATTTTTTTCTAAGCGGAGGTAATATTCAAGTTTTACAATCACTAAGCTTCTACAAAACCTACAATCACTTATGCCAATAAATTGTATTACATGTTTTCTAGAATTGAATACTATTATTTTTCGTAAATTACCTACTGCAGCAAAACGTTTTGCAAGTTTTTTTTTTACTACTATACTATTTAGTATTTAGTACAAGTTTTTATGCTAGAGTCTATAGTTTTATTGGCTGGCCTGACCGGGTTGCCAGCTTTAAAACGAAGTTTACCATTTTTATCATTCAAACAAATTAATAGTAATATCATACAAGTAAACAGATATTACCTCAAAATGCGGTCAGTAGTAATTTGTAGCTATTTTATTTTAGATTCTTTTTTTATGGGGTTTGTATGTTCGTCATTCATCCGTTATGACTTCAGTATTGTTCATAACTTCAGCAATAGTATACACAAACATAAACACAACAATTTTTACAGAGCCGCAAAGCAAACAATTTGATGGTACAATAGGTAGGTTAGCATCAGAATCGCGTCAAAATCGATACAGAACCATTTACCATTACAAAAAGTAGCGATGTGAGGATGGGAAGGAATATAGTCCAAAATCACAATCGAACTAACTAACCCTAAAAATTCATTTTTTGAAGTGAAAACTTCTTTAGCGGCGTTGAGCACTTTTTCTGTAATGGGTATAAAATCTTAAACTCGCGTCAGGACACGTGCGCGTCAGGACACGTGACCTGATCGAAAAAGCGTAAGACGGATGGAGAGTAGACAGCTATCCCCTCTCTACGGCGCGGCGAAAATGTATGCCTGGGCCTACTGTTTCGTTTAGACAGCGCAGGGCGCTTGCGCGAATGTTCGTGTATGTTAAACGTAAACGTAAACGTAAACGTTAATAATCAAGTTTTTTTACAATAACTTCTTCAAACAAACTTTTAGTTTCATCTTTATAACAGAACTTTTAAATTCAGACATTTTACCCTCAGCACTTAAATTTTATTATTATGCTTACTTAGTTACAAGAATTTAGGGGAAAAATCATAGTGTAGAAACCCTGCCGCTGCCATGGCATTAATATATATTTTTTCAAATGCACAATGTGACTACGAGGCTTTTCGTCTAGGGCCAAACCAAAAACAGAAAACTGCAATGCACTATGCACTATGCAACAAATAGAGGAAAGTAATCTAAGAATCTTCAGAGTAGGTACTTAAAACCTATTTTCAACATTGGGTATGAAAACTATATTTATTTGCAACATGTTGTGAACCATAAACTTCTGATACGATATGTCAAGTACTTACGACACGAAGCAGTGACGTAAACTCAAAAATGTTGACAGAAAATTCGCATTATTTGAAAGAAACAGTTATCCATTTTGTGTTTCTAAGCTTTGTTTTAGTGTGCGTGACTACATATCAATCAAGCCATCAAGCTGCAATATTTTTATTTTGACAGGCAATGACATTAGCGCTCAGCACACGCACAGTTCGGACCGCGGGAAACAGCACGCGCCGTTCCAATCCCTCGCTCCGAACTGTATAAAATGTATGACCCGCACATCTACACGTACAGTTCGGAGCGAGGCGCGTGCTGTTTCCCGCCGCGGTCCGAACTGTGCGTGTGCTGAGCGCTAATGAGTTGGTCTCGTACAAATCGCTTGTAAAGTCTGTCTCACGAAAGAAGTCCCGCGGCAATAATTGGAACTAATTTAATAAATTTTTATTTTTTTTAATTTTTTAGGTTTCCTCACGATGTTTTCCTTCACCGATGTCAGTGATATCCAAGATAAGCTTAGAAAGTACATTATGAATTGAAAAAGGCACATTGGTTCTTGCCCATAGAGTTTGGCAACATTCCGTGACATGACTCTAGCGCCGCATCTGCGAGACTTCTTTCGTGAGACGGACTTTACACATTGCGACGTTGCGCGTTGGCAGACTAAGGCGCTCCACCCACTGCCCCGCGCCCCGTCGCGTAGCGCGGGATGGCAGATTTTACCGTTGTATGCAAGTATCTCAATTTATATAGAAATCACGCCTAGCACAACACACTGCCGACGCGGAAACGAGCGGGAAGGCGCACCGCGCGCAGATTCTGCCAATCTGCGCGGGAGCGCGGGGCGTGCCGCGGGGTATGACACACCGGCTCCGCAGCCCCGGGCGTGATTTTATACTGCAAAGACGTTTGCACGATGGATTTCGACGTAGACAAATTTATTCAGCGCGTGGCCGTCGTAATCTGCTTCACCGCGCGGGGGAGCAGATTTCACCGCTAAGTAAGGCAGATCTGCGCCTCCGTCGCCGCGCGCGTTATCTGTCGCTCTGCTCACCGCGGCGGGACGCATCTTCAGTGGGTGGAGCGCCTAAGAGCGCGAGCACACGGTGCGTTGCGGCGCCGCTGCGGCGCCGCACCGTAAAGATTTCACCGTGTCGAGCGCGGGCACACGATGCGTTGCGGCGCCGCACCGCAAAGATTTCAGTGAAATCTTTTTGCGGTGCGGCGCCGCAACGCACCGTGTGCCCGCGCCCTTACATGAACTATCTCAGCTCTGTGAAATAGACAGAAATAACAATACCATGTTTTACACACAATTCAAGAGCTAGTTTCACTATGTCCGTTTGTCAACGTGTTCGGCTTGGACTTGCTGATAGTTATTCTACTCATGTGCTGATAGACTTGTTCGTGGTTATTTATTTTTTAAACTACCCAGACAGAAGTAGGAGCCCCGCGCAGCGGGGCTCCGTCGAGCCCTTCTGGCGGGGGAAAGGCTGAAGGGTGACTCCACCCCTCTTCATGTTGCATGCCTGCTTGTAAATTGCATGACTGTTTGCATACTGCACGCCTGCTTGCGTGCTGCATGCCTGTTTGCATGCTGCATGCCTGCTTGATAATTAATGTTCGGAAACATAATCGAACAAATTTTATTTCGGCTAAGTGTAATTTCGGTAAAAAGTTTTTCGACCAAATGAAACGTCGGAGTAACGAAAACAAAAGGAATGGATAATAGGTCAACTGATAAAGTGGCAGACGTGACTTCGATGAAGTAAAAAAAAACGAAACGAAAATAGTTGAAAAGTTTTAGGTAAAGTGAAATTCGGTCAAATATTTTTCGAACTTATGATAGGTAACCGATTCCAACATAGTTGACAAAAGGTTAAGCAAGCATATGTGATATAAAAAGCTTTTTTACAAAAAAAGATAACCGCCTTCAAAAACTACAAAATAAAAGCCCTTTCAAACAATACCTCACACGATATATTTAATTTTGGAAACTGGTAGGAGGGGGGTTGACGTACCCCCCCCCCCTTTCCTTTAGTCAGTCATCGACTACACGTATAAACAAAGCAATTTCACTTGTTACGATATTGCTGATGTGATTCTGTGAGGAGTTCCATTCCATATCTCCGAAGTTCATCATCAGATATTGAAATGGTGACAATGGGACCACACGGGAAGCACCAGCTTTCAAATAAAAAAAGAATCATGAAAATCGGTTCACCCAGTCGCAAGTTAGGAGCTAACAAACATAAAAAAAAAATACAGTCGAATTGATAACCTCCTCCTTTTTTTGAAGTCGGTTAAAAAGAATGAAAGAGAAACAGATTGAATTGAAAAATACAATTAGTATGTAGTGTATGTGTACCAGATTCCCACTGTTTATTTGTGTGGTTCAGTTCAACGAGAAAAGAAAGCAAACTTCAATGACGACTTGCTGCTATGCAACTAGCTAGCAGGTTATTATTAGGTACCTACCTACCTACATTTAATTCATTTAATTTCCATTTTTGCAGCTAAAAGAAAGAATGACAACAGCCGGCGAATTGCATGTTTTACCTATATACCAACGATGTAGGGCGCCCAAGCGCGTCGCTAAAAAAATGTTGCCATTACTTGTTGGCGTAGTTTGGCGCTTGAATGAGTCCATTGCTTTATTTGAACTACTTTGATGTTTCGCTAGCATACAATCACAGCGATGGATGCATATATTTTAATTTATCGTTGGCCGGCCAGTGTGTAAAGGCAGCGTAGCTTTATATCCGATTTTCGTTTGGCTCATATTGGATTGGAGTCGTTCGTTGTTTGGTTTAGTGCGCGTTTGACCCGTCGACTGGCCGCGCTTCTTTGCTGTATGTGACCGTACGGTATGCGCGAAGAATACTTTAGCGAAGTTGGGCATTATAACTGGATTCTTCTAAACATTGGACGTTGAATTAGTGTGCTACATGTGTGTGATATGAACTTATAAATGTTGCAAATTTTATACATAAAAGTGTAGTTCAGTGAATGAAAGTTGTTATTTTATAGAAACACAATCATAACTAAGGTTTTTTTATTGAGGTAAATATTTAATACTACTTACTTAGTTTTTATAATGCGCGGACTAACTTTATTATAAGTTATAGGTACAATTTCGATTTTAGTTAGCCTGGACTTAGTCCTATATGACTGTTATTTTTTATAAATTTTGTAAGTACCTATCTAATTAATATTTGAGGTCTGTACAAAATTTTAAAATGACATATTATTACGTAGGTACTCTACTTACATAAATATTTGGGTAGAGAAGTAAGCATGTCTTTTTTTGCTTAGCTAAAAACATGTTAGGTGGGAACCTGTAGAATCACACACCGCTAAATATAATAATATACAGGGTGACCCAGATAGGGACGTCCAAACGAAAATTTTGGACTCCTCTCTTCTTGGGCTATCCAAACCCCCATGTATGTCTACGATTTTTTGCGGTTTAGGAGCTAGACGACATTTTAATATTTTTTGGGATATTCTTCTTCAAAAAGAGAAAATCTACAAAATCTGATGTAAGTACCTAAAGAAAAATATCCCAAAAAAAAAATTAAATGTCGTCTAGCTCCTTAACCGCAAAAAATTACGATTTTTTGCGGTACGTTTGAACATACATGGGGGTGGTTTGGATAGCCCAAGAGGAGAGGAGTCCAAAATTTTCGTTTGGACGTCCTTATCTGGGTCACCCTGTATAGTTAATACATATCTTAATGTAGTTGGGTAGGTAGATACCATTACGTACTTACTTATTTAAAAGTACTTAACAGCAAAATGTTCCAGTTGACCGTTAGTCAGCAGCTTTATGTTTGCGTCGATATAGGTAGGTACATTTATTGTTTTGAATAAGTCAGAACTAAACAAACAAAAAAAGGCATTTTACCTGATTATAAATATAATAATATTTTGACGAAGTTTACATAACGCCTAAAAATAACACCTACGTAATGAAATAGAATTGGCCTACCGAAATTTGTATTATTAAAACGATGTTTTGGCGCAAATGTGTAGGTAGGTATTCCTAACTCTACCATAAATCTGCAACACTGAAAGTACAATTTCCACAGATTGGCATGTATCTATCTAGATACATGCCAATCTGTGGAAATTCTACTTTTCATTGGTCAAAAGACGAAAACTAGAAAAGTTTGAACTTTTCTTGTTTTCGTCTTTTCTATATTTACTGGACGGATCATGTAGCAGCAGCAGTGATTTTTAAACTTTATAGTCTGCATCAAAGCCTTGTTAAAATTCGGTTAGCTATTAAAAAATAACTTACATGCTTCTTTTATTGAACATGAAGCATCATGTCCAACATATCCAATTTATATAGAACCAAATTATAAGGTAGGTACCTACCGTGGATGGGCTTTACATAATTTTATTTCTTTTGATAGGATTATAATTTTCTGAGCCCTCAGGCCAAATTCATATAATTAACGAATTCCTTGAGTACCTAATACATATCTCAGAATAATATTTAAAAATGCATTTACACATCACTCTGGAATTTGTACGAATTAACAAACACTTTCGACTGACAGTTTCTAAGACATTATTTTGATCCACATCATTGAACCTGTTGATTGACGCCATAAACTTACAAAGTTATATTATACGCATATAATTCAAAGGATTTCTTCATTGATTATTTAGCACAACAGTTTTATCCACCCTGTATAATAACATAGCATAACATACCTATTAATAATTTGTATCTTGCTCGCATTGTTTTTTCACGTCATGTGAACGAATTTGAAGAACAGTTCAGTTTAGGTCCTAAATTGGATCGCGGTAAGAGCTCGTGGTAGGACTACTGACAATAAGATGCCCAGAAGGCTGAGAATTTTACTGACTTCTGATTCGGCAAAGAAATGAAGCACCGAAAAATAATAATTTTATTTTCAACGCCAATATACAAGCGAGTAACTTCTATTATTAGATGTCTCGTAATATGCACCATAAAGTTAATAGACCTTCGTACTAGTAGGTACTTTATTAATTATAACAGTGCCTACCTTGGAATAATAATACCTTTACCATGATTATTATAGAGTCCCATAATGTTTTGACGATGGGGCGGGTGGCGGCAGCACTTCCATAGGGTTGGGTTGGGTCTGACCACCTCTGTGGGCTGTGGGTGCGCCGACCTAGATACCAGATTTTGTGTTAACTGTTGATGACAGTTTAATTAATAAAAACTAGGTGGTGGAAGACCACACCTTGTACCTTCGTGTATTACACTTCTACATTGAGTTACGTATTTTTACATGTGGTAATGTTGTCAGTGACTGCGGGTGTATCGCAGATTATTCACAGAGAACCATCATGAATGGCGATAAATATTTAAAGTGGTCGACTCGTCATGCAGTTAATTAAGCAAGAGGTTGCTAATCCTCACTTATCAAAAAATAAAACAATTGCTAACACAGTCACAGTAGACTTTCTTCTTTATTACCAGGTTTCTTGTCTTTACTTCCGAAAATAACAGCTTGTGATACCAGCTACCTTAGTAGATAGGTACGTTGCAGTTATAATAAGTCATGTTTCTATACAATTAACAACACAATTCATCAGAGAAAGCTGGTTTCCAGCAAAGTTAGTGACATATAATACTATAACCTTTCTAAAATTTCTTATATAGATATAAACCGCGTGGGAGTAAATTTAAAAAATATCCTTAGGTACTCCCAACAGGTTTAACTTTTATTGCTTATTCTTTATGGAATTGGCATATGGTGATGTCAAAAATGACGTCATATTCGTACCACGAACCAACCGGTTCCGCGACTGCGGCTGCCGACCTCCAATTATGCTAATGCCGATGCCGTTCCAGTCCACTCCTCAGGCATACACGTCGTAAACAGATACATTCTATCTAAATTGGGTCTGACGAGCCCGTGAGGTCATCTATGTCCATCTCAATTTGAGAAAATTCGTACATTGTCGCCTCTGCTCCGTTCCTAGTCCAGCATTATCCAATAAACAAATAACAGATAGAACCATTTTATTTTTTATAGATCACTATGTATTTAGTACCTTCCTATGGGGATCGATTAAGTACTATAGCTTTTCCAGCTGCTTCGACCACTTTAAGGTTGTATATTACAAAGTAATACCGGGATTAAAAGTATCCTATGTCCTAATCCAGGTCATGGTCTACCCTTGCCCACTTAAAACCATTCAGCCATCAATGATTAACAAATATCCAAGCACACTGACTTTCACATTTATGATATCTATACATTATACATTATTTAGGAAGACACGTGTTTAGTTTCACACGGCTCCCATATTTTCGTGGCGATTGATTAAAAAAATATATAGCACATTTTGTGTATTAATGGCATCACGCACGACTTCCGTTCAATGTGTGCTAATAAAAACTTTGGTGGTTGCCCTGCCTAACAACCATGCCATACCATGCCATGGTTCTATAATTTTACATAAATATCCATAGACATACACAATGTGGTTTATGTTTTGTAACATGATAGTAACACTGTTTGTTACACGTGGTTTACTGCGACGAAAATCGCTACGAAAAGTGGGAAATGACGCTTATAGCCACATTCAATTCTCACAAATCGACTTCTGTTCTTTAAATTGCTCTTACGGCAACATTGTGGTACCTATAAAAAGCTTGGTTGGTTGCATTTCGAATGAGCGCATTATTGTTGACTCATATGCCACATGATGTAGGTAAATATTTTGACCTTTAGCATTCTGAACTTGAAATAGAGATGTATGAGAATTATGAGATAGGTTTTAACACATAACATCACGTTTGTAATCCCCGAAGGGTTAGGCAGAGGGCTCCCTATTAGTACACACACATTTCACCAGACTGGACTGGATTGGACAAGATAGGACTGGACTGGTTTAGGCTGAATTGGATTGGACTGGATTGGATTGGACTGGATTGGGCTAAATTGGATTGGACTGAATTGAATTGGACTGGATTGGACCTATTGTACTGAACTGGATTGTAAACACATTTCCTATTCAGCGCTGGATTATAATAGAGCGGTGCTAGACTCAAACGCTGGGTTAAACTACTGGATCATCGTCAACCAGCTGCAGTAGTTTACCATGAAACAGTTAGATCATATAAACCTGCACAAATTAATGAATACTTAGTCGTAGAGGATATACTTAGGTATTTTTTATCCTACCATATCAGTCAATGCTCCGCTGTAAAAGCTGTTTGTGATGAAAGCAATAAATCAGGGTCTCTTACGAATCTTAGGTCAGACAGTCTTTACTCTGATACCCTGGCACTCAATACCAAATGAATCACTTATTACATTCATTACAATGTTAGTCGTTTTCTTTTTGTCCCCAATAAACGGACCATGTGTTACAAAAATAACAATGATGCTGTTGAGTAATACGTGATGTATCTTATGGACACCCACGATGAATACCTAATTGTAATTCAAAACGTTGTAAGAAGTTGCGATAACAGCTGAAGTAACACTACCCACCTATAGTAGATTATTAACCAAGGGGATAAAGCAGTGTCTTCTGTCGCGGGTGACGATTTAAATCGCGAGCGTAACGAAGGACTCGAGGTTTACTCCCGAGCGTAGCGAGGGTGTTAAAAACTTAAATCACGAGCGAAGCGAGGGATTTAAGGCGAGTCCTGAGTGTAGCGAGGGATTTAAGTTCACCCAAGACTAAGACAGCTTTATCACCGAGGAAAATACTCTACTTTTCGTACCATTTGCGAAAAAATTAACACAATAATACTTAATATGAGATATGCATTTTAGAACATTAAGCTATTTATAAAAATAAATTAAAATAAACTTAACGTTTAATGTATTTGAAGAAAACAAAAACGCTGCAAATTCATCGAAAAGCAAACGCATCAAGCTCATACGGCCTCGTCGGTTTTCGTAATTTTATTTAATAATCCTAACTGCATAATAAATGCGTATTCCTTTTTCAAAAAGATGTAAGTATAATGCTTTTCGTACCACTTGCTCAAAAAAGTGACATTCTATGCCACAATAATTTACTGTTAAAAAAGTTTTTTTAAAAGAACAAGCTTTTATTAAAAATTATTACAATTTTGAGTATTGGACATTGTATTGTCATCAGAACTAAAGGTGTCTGCAAAATTTCAGCTCAATCGGATAACAACAAATGGTCGAAAAATGGTTTGCAAATTTTGAAAGGACAACTTATTTACATACATACATACTTACTTACATACGAACAGTGCAAGCTAAATAAAAGCTTGTAAAAAGCGAACATAACAATAGTCATTATTAATCTGTCAAAAACAGGGAAAGAAAATTGTACTGGATTTCATTTATCCTCTAGGGAGAGAATGTGATTTAAATTTGGAATACTTACCGAAATTTATATTGCACTATATCTGTGTTTACACCATTGAGTTCGTATAGCTAAGTTCGTAAAGCATTATACATCTTTTTGAAAAAGGAATACGCATTTATTATGCAGTTATGATTATTAAATAAAATTACGAAAACCGACGAAGCCGAATGAGCTTGATGCGTTTGCTTTTCCGACAAAAAAATATTAGTCTAGGAATTTGCAGCGTTTTTGTTTTCTTCAAATACATTAAACGTTAAGTTTATTTTAATTTATTTTTATAAATAGCTTAATGTTCTAAAATGCATATCTCATATTAAGTATTATTGTGTTAATTTTTTCGCAAATGGTACGAAAAGTAGAGTATTTTCCTCGGTGATAAAGCTGTCTTAGTCTTGGGTGAACTTAAATCCCTCGCTACACTCAGGACTCGCCTTAAATCCCTCGCTTCGCTCGTGATTTAAGTTTTTAACACCCTCGCTACGCTCGGGAGTAAACCTCGAGTCCTTCGTTGCGCTCGCGATTTAAATCGTCACCCGCGACAGAAGACACTGCTTTATCCCCTTGGTTAATAATCTACTATTATATACGAACTCAATGGCGTAAACACAGATATAGTGCAATATAAATTTCGGTAAGTATTCCATATTTAAATCACATTCTCTCCCTAGAGGATAAATGAAATCCAGTACAATTTTCTTTCCCTGTTTTTGACAGATTAATAATGACTATTGTTATGTTCGCTTTTTGTGGCATAGAATGTCACTTTTTTGAGCAAGTGGTACGAAAAAAATATTACTTACTTAGTTAGAACAAACTCTTAATGAGTTTAGATTTTCAATGTTTTTTAAAGGTGGCTAGCAAATAGCTCTCTTGGAAAGATTTCTTTGCTAAGAATTACTTTTCAGTATTTCTTTGTATGTACCTAAGTAGTTGCAGGTGAAACAATGCGACGTATGGCCCAGATGTTCGCGGCGTGACGGCGAGTTCTTATCGGTGCAAAGACGCGCCCCACCTACACTCCCCCCTGGGTATTATAATACTTATAATGTACCGTCGCGTCTCGTCTCGACCGGACATGACAGTTCAACGAACTGCCAATTCATGAGCCAGAAGTATTAGCCATTAATTTATTCTAATTACTATCGTCTTCCGCTGGAGCGAATTTGGCTGACAGTCTGACACCATAGAATGTTTTGATTATTTTCTGTTATTTTTACCCAGTCACAACCAGCCTCTGCTAGGAAAGGGGACCGAAGAAAAGATTTTAAGAGAAATATTAGGTAGACCACTGACCAATATTTGCCGCTGACGCCGAAAATAGTTTTTGTATCGAATGAAATGGTGTCCTTTGATAAAAAGAGCATCGAGAGCATACGGAAGAGTGGCCTAGCAGGAATGTTGGTATGTCGCCAAATTGTAGGTATAGAGTCGCTAAAGTAGGACCGTCTGTACCGTACTATCTACCAGCTGTCTTAATCCTCTCAATACGACAGGTAACTAGTGCTGAGGTAGATTTTGGTTAATCTAGCTATTAGAGTTAAGAGAACCCATCGGTTTGACCCAGTTGTTAAAATTCTGACCTGTCGTGTTTTTGCATGTTGTGTTAAGAATGAAATAAATAAACCCAGAGAATATAGCTAAGTAATTAAGTACCTAAGTAGGTAGTTCAGAACAGTGTTCATAATGATGTGAGTATAAAAGGTTATCATTAACGGGTAGATACACATGACAATTTTATCAACTTTACTCGAATTATTATGTAAAAGGCGTTAAATTGTCGTTCTAGAGATATTGAAATTTTGTAGACTTTTTCAAAAAAAATTGAAAATGTAGGATATCAAAAATATTGTGGCGTTTGTAGTTTTTAAGAGAATACTGAAAAGGTAAATTATGTATTATCTAGATATCTAGATCCACTTAGTGTACCTACTTAGGAAGACGATGATGACAATGAGGAACGTGATATGAAATTAAATAGTCAATCAAACGCGTTATGTATCGTAATTAAGCTATTTAAATGCACGCTATACGATGAGCTGCAGCTCTTTACATTCGACTCGTTAGTTTGTTTATAATGAGAGTTTTAAAGTGTAGTACAAAATCGAAAGTGGAAGTTTCGCTTTCCTATACCTGGCCCTTCACAAGCAATTGAGAGCGCGTAGGTATTTATTATTTTAAGCTTTTTAATGGGTAGTTTTGTAGTTACTCCATAATACATTTTTTTTATTGTATCTTCCAGCCCTTGATTTTGATACCTCACACGAGATTCATATGCAAGAAGGTAGCAATAATTTTTTTAAGGCTTCTTTTGATGGAGTTTAAAATCCACCATTTTGCTTCAAAATCCTCAGAGTCAGTGTCAGTTACGAATCCAATGATAGTTCATTTTGTTAAAATCCGTTTACTTGTTAAGCCTGGGAGAACATATGTAGAGACAGACAAGAACATAGCTCACATGAACACATTACTTAGGTACATATCAGCCAAAAACATTCTACATCTTTTAGGCTTTGTAGCAATCGGGTAATAAATGATCGTGTATACATATCAGAGTCGTTTACATCATAGTAGATTGAATTATTGTGTGATGTGATGATATTTGTTGTGAAGCGGCGCGGCGCGGCGTCACCGTCGTGTTCGGGCACAAGGCAACAGACCTTCGCCGATTATAGCGGTGACGCCATCGGGCCAACAGGCACAGCTATAATAATATACAACACTGAACATAGCATGCCCTAAGCCTGTTGCCGTAAGCCTCTGCTCCTTAAACCTGTCCTTATTCAGCCGGTCAAGGCACGTTCAAGGTGCAGGTTGTACTTGATATTGTATTGTATTGTAAGTACTTAATACGTGGAACTGCGTTTCGTTACGATTGTTCCTTGTGTGATCCTGATATATTTTAATATTAATTTAAAATTTTATTCATTCAACGGATCCATTTACATAACACAATAATGTACATAAGTAACTATAGCCAATAACTAGCCATATGTAGTATTCGTTCAACTGAAAATTAAAATTAACAGCAAAAATCGCGTAAACTTGCTTTTATTATTTTTGAGCATGAATCCATAATTACAAACAAATGTTGCTTCGGCCGTTTCATTCGGCTCATGGAAGCTAAAAATAATGAATTAGGTACCGACTAAGAAGAATAAATTAGCACGGTTCGTTCCCCATTATATTTATTTTTTTCTTCTGAATATTACGCTCTTAAACATATTCAGTTTAATTTATAGCAGATGTTTTGGAAGATTATCTATTATAGGACCTTTACCAGGTTCTGTTGCAAAAGCACCTTTGCGTACATGCATACATCTGCTGCGGTAAAATGGCAGGCAAGGCAACTTCTATTTAACCAATAACCAGTAACGGACCGTGGGTTTTTCAATGTTAATAAGATTAAACATACCAAAAAGGTCTTGATTAGAACGAAACCAGTAAAACTTTCCCAATGATCAATCACATCGACTTCACGAGAGGAGGTTCTTAATTCCATTGCAATTTGTTGGTCTCTGTCATTTCCATCGAGATATAAGTACTAGTCATTTCTAAATCTTCCAGATTGGTCTTATTTAAAAACCCATTTCTGATGATACGATCCATGAGGAATTGACGGAACTCCTCAAATATTATTGGGATGTAACATATTATATAACGATTTTGAGATTTCTATCAACCAAATTTTCATTCATAATTATTACAGGTAGTTACCGGAACTTCTTAATAATAATTTATTTTTGAAATGTGTGTAAAAATAAAGAATGTGGTGAAAAATAAGTACCTACCTACCTATTTCATAAGCTGACTGCCATCGCCAAGCCAACTCCGTAATAAAACAATGTATCCTAGCGGTGCTTGGGCTTATTTGAATTTTTATGAGATGCACTCTGGCTATACAATGATTTTAATTAATGGTAATATTGCGCGGTGATCTTATGAAAAAAGACAATTGAACTCCTCAATAACGAACAGTACATGTATTGTAATTCGGTAACATCTATACTTACTAATATTATAAAGCTGCAGTGTTTGTTTGTTTGAACGCGCTGATCTTTGGAACTACTGGTCCGATTTGAAAAATTATTTCAGTGTTAGATAGATTAGTTATCGAGGAAGGCTATATAATACCATCACGGTACGACCTACGGGAGCGGAGCAGTAACCAAAGACGCGGGTGTAACCGCGGCGGACAGCTAGTATAAAATAAAATAAAGCATTCATGAACTTCGAAGATATTCCATGGAATTCCTGATCGACGAACAGGCAGTAAAAGGGGTATCGCGTATACTCATTTTCTGGTTAGGTTACTGTTACCGTACCTGATCTATGGATTTGGATGATAAAATTAGGTACCTACTTAAGTACCTACTAAAATAATAGAGTAAAATAAAAAATAAACTTTCGAAGGTCTACAGCTTTGATCCTGCTTGTTTTGTAATTCCCCCGACTTCCAAAATTAAAGTTATTTTTATTTTGTAAATTGACATAGAAGTCGGCCCGCTTCTTTATAGGATAACTTTGTGTTGATATGATTTAGTCATGCGATCAGACTTTTATTTATAACGTTCAATCAAGCGTTTCATTGAAAAGTAGGTATAAATTTTGTATGCATACAGTAAGCATAATCACAGTTTAGTCCTAACGAACTTCGGAACCAGTTCTAAAAATTATAATAAAGGATAATAATTTGAAAACTACACAAACTGACTAATTTTGTCCATAGCAATTTAATACCAAAAGATACGATAGTTTCGTTGTCTACTCAGGTGAGGAACTTGACCTGTACGCTATGATGGCCAATGCTTTCTTTAAGACCACGGATCAATTCGGTGGCTGTAAATGATCAATCACTATGTCTTTCGATATACTAACCTAGTACTTAAATCTGGTAATAAAAATACTAAAACCTCATCTCATCAATACCTCGAGGATCAAACGTATAAGGTACTTATTGTTCCTGGTAAGCAGAGTTTTCTTTCGACCATGGGTCAAATCGGGCAACTACCGAAAAAGTAAAGTTATAGTTGTCAGTTTGGTGATTAAAGAATTTTAAAAACAACTGGAAGAGCAAAAGTGAAATCATTTCCTTACTTAGGTATATACTTTGTACGAGTAGGTAATTACTTTGTAACAGCATACAGCGAAGCTAAACTATGGTGTTCCAGTTTCTATCGCTTACTTTATTGATTTTTCCTTCCACTTCGCATAATGGTGTGCCCGCTACGTACATAACAAAATGTCTGTAGACATAAGTAAGTTCAATTGGCGTTGTACAAACAAGTGGCTGGCCAGACTACAGTGAATTAAAATTGGTCCGACTACTGAGACATTTCCGCTCAATCAATTACATTGACCTAAGTATCTCTTCTTATATCACGCATTGAGTGTATGCACAGAGAAGGTTTATAGACGTCTGCCCTTCTGTGACCTGCAAAGGCTATAGGTGCAGCTTGTAAGTCGGTACTTCGGAACCGTTAGCACTGTATTAAAAGGCAAATATGTTTAGAAAAAAATAAGTGTTAGTAAATAAAAAAGGTTTTAACTTTTTAGAAAAAAAAAACCTATCAACAACAGCCGCGGCAGGCTATGTCGTGACAGTTGCAGGTTACGGTACTTTGCATTTTGTTTTTATGCGTTGCCAGTGGCAACTGCTGATGACAATGTATGAATAACGACATTGTAACGTTTTTTATTTCAAAATGTCACATTTTTAATTTAGCCAATTTCGCAGTGTCACTCAGTTTCGCCGAATTTCGGCAATCGACCGCTGCCGTGCCCGCCATGTACTTACTTATTAATTTATCAAACAGCCTTCTGACACGCAAACAAAAATATGGATTAATAAAACAATAAGCTTTAGGTATCTACTGGTATGATGGATAGGACTAGTTTCACTAGAATCAACTAGAATAAAATTGAACAGGATGCCATAAATATAATAATTATGCTATTTTACGTTTAGGTAGTTTCTTTTCATCCATAGGGTTAATTGACTCAGAGTATGCGTGACATCATGAGCTCAATGTCATGAAGGGGCAGTAGGTATGTCTAGTATTTTGACATAAGTACATATTACTTGACATACATTGACATGCATTTTGTTCCTAAAATATAAAAAATAATATCTTCAGTTAAAAATTCCTTTGCAAATTGGCGGTCTGCCACAGGCAAAACAGCTGTCGTGTAGAGTCGTGAAAGTATGAGACGGTCATGTTTATGTTTACACGATCGTAACCCAGTTACCCGCAACGATAAAATACGATACCCTTTAGAAGACGTTGAAATAATCATGAACCCAAAACAGTCGCCGGGTGACCCGCTCCTTGACTTTAACCACGTGTCGATTACGAAATGGTGAAAGAAAAATTTCCTCTAGGTAGAGGTGTTTGACTCTGATAATGATTTCCTAGGTATTTCACTTCTAGTTTCATTCAAGAGCTTTGTTCTTCGATTTGTCCTACGATTACGAATAACACCACTTAAGTGCTTATTATGTGTACGTGTTCACGCTCATTTATTTTAATTTGCTTAGCGTAAGTAGTTATGCATGGTGCCCTTGGGAACAGTGTATAAGACGGGGACGCGGGGTATGATGGGACACTCACACTTACGGCAAACTAAACGCAACACTAACGTAGTGCATGCGCCAACAGGATGCCATTTGCAAGCGGCCATTAGTGCGGTATCGTAAATGAGTGAGAGTGCACGCGTATCGGAGCTGCAGGTCGAAACGTGTTTTCGTGTTGTCGTCTTATAATATTTCAAGTTTGAAGTTACTGCCATAAAATTGTAAGTAATAGTGTCTGTTTATTGGTATTTTGTGTACACATTTAAGGTTCTACTGAGCATCGTGTGATTTATAGCATGGTCCTTGAATGTTGACGCATTTTTTTTTATTATTTTTTTTTTGCAAATTTGGTTCACGGGGCAAGACGGGGCAAAATGTTTGAGGCATGACGGGGTACTGCCCCGTCATGCCTCATGAAACTTTGTAAGGCTTATGCTTTTTAATGCTTGGTGTGTAATAGCATTTTTGTTTCTATATCTTTTCAGGTAACTGTAATGGCAATAATTACCTACTTCTACAGCATATAAATTTGAATTGGAAGACAGTAAAAGACCTGCCAAACCACAAACCAATAAAAACGCGGGAAAAAAATTGAATAAAAAGGGCAAGGGCAAAGGGAAGAAGACGCAAGAGGACACTATTGTATTGTATTGTCACGATCTGAACAACACTTATTTAAAGTCATCCGAAAATTGGGTGGGCTGTCAGCGGTGTGGCCAGTGGGCACACACTGCATGTGCTGGTGTGGATGATGATGACCCAGAAGATGTATTGCTTTGCTATGTCTGCGAGGAGGAGTAAATAGAAAAAGCAAATTAATACTCCCTCTGAGTCTAGGAAACAAGACGACGTTGATTCTTCTTCAACCCGTGTTGCCCCTATTTGACGTCCTTGTCTTGCCCCATATATGGGGTAAGACGGTGTATTTCCTATTTTTTCTTATTATATTTTTTTAAAATTTATATGATTCTCAAACATTCCAAAACTTGTGTCAAATAAAACTTACAACGATAATGTATGTTATACTAAATAATAATTAAATATGTTACTTTAAATTATCCGTATTTTTACTGTTTGACCTTAGCGTCCCCATCTTATACCCCCTTCCCATATAAGGAATATTTAATTTTTGTTCAAAGCACCACTTTAAATGAATAGTATGCCGCCATAGCGATATGAATACTTTCTCATGGCATTCCATGAGTTACAAGCCTGCATTTGAGTGCGTTATTGTTTTCAGACATAGGTTAAATAGTAATAGCGACAAATAAAGAAACTAATGTTTAACAATTACCTAGTTTTTTTATTAATTAGCCTATACTACTCCACATAAATGGCTGGCTATGATAGCCAGCCATTTATGGCTGGCTATCATAGCCATCATATCATAGCCATTCTTGTTGTATATATATATATATCCGGGCTGATGATGACGGCTTCGTGACGGTGCAAAAGAGGAGGCGCCGGCCGAATAGCTGTAAGAACCGCTGCGGCAAGGCTACTTTGGAGCCCAATGATAAACTACGTGCTGCGAAGCCGAATACCCCGGTGTATATTTCCCGTCTCCACTACACTACCGACGCGGAGGACATCGTAACGTACGTGCGCCAAAGGCTGAAGTACGCGCCGAGAGTGCAGCTGCTAGAGTCGCATCGCAACGTTAACTTTAAGGCGTTTGTGGTGCGCATACCAACATGCTACCTGCATCTGGTGATGGAAGAAAGCTTTTGGCCACAGGGTGTGGTATTCCGCCGCTTTCGCGGACAAGTGCCACCGGAACGCACTAAGACTTAGTGCAACCTAGTGTTTCTAACATAGTTTTAAGTTTTATTTACTAACACAATTGTTATTATATAGTATACTTAGGTTAAGGTATTTATCTATGGGTCTTTGTAACCTGAAAATAAATGAATTATTATTATTATTATATATACAACAAGAATTTTTCAAATCCGACTGGTACTTCCAGAGATTAGCACAAACAAAAAACTTCAGCTTTATTAAATTAAAGTATAGATATAGATAAATTCAGTTACAATTACCATCCAACGATCCCAATAGAACTAGGTAGACCTATAACGTAGATTTAACCATCATTTTTTACAAAATATATAAATAAATTATGTCGTGGCGTAGTCTTGGTCTCGTAGATCCAGACCGCCACGTAGTAGGCGATGAAGAAATCATGGTTCAATAAAAGTTTTCTTAATGATGAAAAATATTGTGAGGAATTAAAAATACAATTATGACTAGTTCTTTGATTACATCATGGCCCTAAAGGTAGCTGTTCAATGAGTGTCCGGCCGGCACGCAATGCTTAGTGAACTTTTTACGAGCCCGTTTGTCCAGTGATGTGTTCAGGATGACATCATTGCAACAGTCATCTCATGGCATCTATTTTAATGCTATAACAGTTGGCATTGGTTGTGTCACTACGAGACGCCGCCGGTGATGTAGGTAGCCGTTTAAATAAGTGGCCGTGGCCCCGATTCACTAAAGAGTTGCATTGATTGTTTATGTTTAAAAAAAACAATTCACACGTAGTTGAACTAAATCTCTAGTAAGTAGTACTTAGGCACATGGTAGGCACACACAATAACAAGATATAATTCACGATAACCTAGCTGATCTACCTTTTCCTTTGTCACGAGGTAGGTATAACGGAAAGAAAATTCTAGCATAATAAAAATGTTGTATCTTCCGATAGCACAGAAAAAACGTACCTAGCACTTAAAATGCCACGTGTAATGATTTTATCCAACAAACCTAATTACAACCATATTTGTTCCAGATGCAGAATGCCTGAATAGCTCAAAAACCTCGAAGTACGACAAAAACAGCAAAAATGAAGGAACTCGTCAATAAGAACCTTATTACGCTCAAATGCGTACTCTTCTGTTTTCTCTCGGGTAAGGATTCAAAGGAGAGGATGGCTGTCAAACATAAAGAGAGTCTGTGTATGATGATGAGGGTTTCAAAGATTCTTTGGAAAAGATGAGACAGGTGGCTAACTTTACATCACATTTTCAGCCTATCTATCTTTACAGAACATTTTCAGCCTATCTATAATTATGTTAAATAGTTGAAACCTTCAACATCGTTTAAACATTCTTTTACTCTGGCGTCCAGAGTTACAATGACAAAAAACAACAGGTTTTCTTACAGCGCTGAGATACAATCTTAACTTGTAATTGTAAATCACTTCGCAGAACTAATAAATAAACCCGCATGTTTGCTCCTTTCAACAAACTAAGACTTGAACAAGATGTCTCAGGTCCCATTTGGCTCGCCTATAAAAAGTGGTCCAAGTCATCGTGGACGGTTAGGTAGGTACATACGACCAATATTTCAAGTCGCTGTTACAAGTTGCCTTCTAAGGAGCGGCGACTGTAAGTACCTATCTAATGATTTAGGGACCGTTCACCTCGGTCTTGCCACTGCATTGCGGCCAGTATGACCCATATGCTCCCACTTATTTCGTTTAACTCTTTCATTGAGATGTTTGCGCGCACGCAATTTAATACTTAAAAGTTCTTTAGCACCATATTACTTATAACTGGTTATATATCTTAGGTACAGGACCTACTGTTATGATCTTTAATGAATTTGGATTAGATGTTCTTCTGTTGTCAAAACCTTTTTGTCCTTGCTTAGGTATTGGCTGTATTTTCCCGTTCCTGCCACTGCACATGCTATCAGTGGGTATAGACAAGGGAGAAGCTCGGCTCATATCAGCTGTCGCACCATGTATCGCGCTGCTCGGCCCGGCCGTATTAGGGCCTCTCATTGATAAGTAAGTATTGGTCTTATGGTCATCCATTGTTCCTCTATTAGGCATAGAGATCAAGGCCTGCCTTGTGACACATTGCTATCGGTTGCTTTTGATCTTTTCGCTTTAAATGTTATTTGGCTTTTCAGAAGTAAAAGCACAGTCTAACTATTTACACTGTGCTCAAATAGTTTGTTGCTAACAACATAATTATACCGTTGTTTACTTTACATACAATTCTAATTATAAATTGAAACACCAGTGCCCTCTTTTCGCTCACTTGTAATAATTATATACCTTCGTAGTACTTACTCTAAAGTTCGAAATTCGTATGCAGACTGTCAGTGGGGCGAGGGTCAACTGGTGGAGGTGGCAATCCGAGCGGTTCCGGTCGCCTGCTGCGCGTCATCACCGCTGCCTGCCTCATACTTAGCGCTATATTCTATACGCTCCTCCTCACCGTGCCATATACGGAGCGACATGAAGTAGGTATCGACAGGAAATCTGCAGACTTTACAATGTTTAATTTATAAAACTTTAAATGTGTATGATTTCCAAAAGTTGATTTGTATTTAGTTCTATGTTTTATTTTGATTTCTGCTTAGTGAACCTTAAGTTATCACCAATATGTAGTAAAACATTACAAGGCTTCATAAAAGTCGGTACCTAATGTGATTGTGAAGCTTTTTCACGCCTTACAGACATGGGTAGTAATGATGCTGTAAACATTATTGTGAGACGCACGGTTGAATCATATTCCTTATCTCACTCACAATTCGATGTCCAAAGCCCAACAACTCTAGACTCTAAAATGTAACTTTACCATATCTCACAGCCTCGAAGACCTCAAGTCCTGTTCATGTGTGATGAAGACAGCGCCTACGTCATGCAAGAAGTATGCAAGGAGGACATGCGCTGCAACCGATGGACTGGTGAGAAGGTAAGTTGTCATGAAAGGAAATTTTAAAAAATGCAGAAATTTCTGCAGTTGACTTGGGTGATACACAAAAACCCATTTCTGATTAGCACCTGTAAATAAGCACTGTTATGGATTATTCAGGTCTATACGAAATCCTTCTCTGTGCAAATATGCAAGTACATCGTGACTATAATAATAATAATAATTCCTTTAATTCAGGCAACTTGGCCCATAAATTACAATACATCAATAATTATGATAACTATAAACTAATACATATCAAAAATAAACAAAACATTATAACTACTGCACACGAAAAGACGGCGTCGTGTTGCGCTGCGAGGTGTCACGTAGTCTTCCACGAAACCGCCGAAACAAGACACCTTTCGGCCAAAACTCTTCTTTGAGGAAAGTACTATACTCAAACTCAGTACTCAGTACTGTACTAAAGGACTATATTCTCCGTTACCTTCTTGCAGTCAGGAGTGCTGGCGGTGACGTCATGCGAATACGGGTGTGCAGATGAGAATATGACGTGGGTGAAACAGCCGTTTATCACTACTTCTACTACCACCACACTCAGCCCGATGTACCTTAATGTTGCCAACGCCACGGTAAGTAACTAACGACATCGGCAGCATCGAGCTCCAATGTGACATTCTATGACTAGATGAAAATGTTTGACTACCATATCGTGGATTAGAAACATGTCGACTTTTCTTATACTTAAGCAAAACGTCACTTACTGGCTAAACATGGAATCCCAAAAATTACTTTTTTCTATACTTTTCAATTTCCTATGAAGCTGAAATTTGGCCGGTAGGTACCTAGTACAGGCAGAAGAGAGAGAAGAGAAGATAATTATAGGCAGAAGACGTCAGCTAAGAACGGATTTGACTTTGATGACCATGCGGATGAAGTCGCGGCGATTAAAATGATTTGTAATCATCATTATCATTATTAGCTTAGTCTGTTATCGTCTAGAAGTTTGGATTTACAGATTTATTGTATTTATGTATTTTAACTTTATTGGCTCTAATTAAGTAGGTAGGGATCTACCTACCTACTTAATTAGATCCAATAAAGTTCGAAGCGTCTTCACTGACAATATGATAACGATGCTAATTTATTGTGTTCTCACCACGTCATGAGCTGTGTTATGGGAATCCGAACAACATTTAGGTCCATCCAAATTTAGCGATAATGGTATGATGGTACCTATCCATTATCGCAAAATTTGGATAAAATGTATTGAATGGTTTTGGTTTTACCGTTTTCACTATCACTAGACGATACCTTAATGTAACGTCTAAATATTTATTTACCTAATACGTAAGTTTTAGATTTGATTACGGTTTGATTTTCAATTCTCGTCTAAGCGCCACGCGCTAAAGTAGCCCCCAGTAGACGTTCATAACATAAGTTTACCTATCTATGAGGAGTGACCTTGAACATTTAGTGCATTTTCAAACAGACTTCAGCGCCATTAGTGACGGAAGATGATGAGGCAATGCACGCGATGCCATTCGAAGTGAACCCGCCGCATTTCTGCTACAATGGCAAGTGCCTGGTCTACATGCAGCACCAGGCAAGGCTCCGTGTGCCTCTCTCTCTGTTAGCACCGGAATTGCCTGAAGACAACAGCACCGTCGACTCCGATTGGTGCACTTATACGACAGGTATTAAACTATTCACGCTATTTTTACCCGACTGCCAAGGAAGGGTTATGTTTTATTTAGGTACATAACATCACGCCTGTAATCCCCGAAGGGTTAGGCAGAGGTGTACCTACCCGTTAGTAAACCCACATTTCGCCAATTATGTTTTAGTCCCATAATAGGGGGCGCGCCTATATTGCCATCAACCGGGCACAAATTCAAAATCCGAGGCTGCTAATGAGAAATTCCTGATTGAAAAACCCAATAACACTTTGCTCGACCTGGGAATCGAACCCAAGACCTCATGCTATGTTTTATTTGTAATTGTTCAAATTGGCCAGATTGCGTCAGGTATCCAGCCTACTTCGACGTCAATAAAATGTACACGTAACGTGTGTACGTACACACGGCTACACATCAAGCTATACAAAACCAGTTTTAGCTGACCTCGCATTGTATATGCTTTTCGTACAATCAGAAGTCAGCTTATACTGGTTTTGTATAGCTTGATGTGTAGCCGTGTGTACTTAATTTGATTGCAAAGCTTTATATTTTAGCGGGGCCGTCCAAGTGCCAGGTTCCACCGAATCGTCTAGCAGAGGTATCGGAGGACGCGGCGTGTAGGCCGGCGGTGAGGTGTCAAGTCCTCGACCCGTACGACGAACCCGACGGTGTTTTAGCTGACGCCGAATGCCGACTTATCATTGGAGACCCCAGTTATACATTCTGGACTTATTTAATTATAAGGTCAGTTAATAAAAGTATTATCCTACGATTCATAGGTGGTAAAAGGCCAGTTTATTTGGGCCTTTTTTTGCATTTGAAACATTACTTCACCCCTCCCCCCACCAATTACCTAGGTGCCTTTTTACAATGTAGCGGTGCATTTCTTGTGCGTTTTCCTTGCTGTCAATTCACTAAAATGCGGCTTTCACTACTTAAATAGCTTGGTACTTTAGCCAGTGTTGTAGTTGGACTAATCACAATAACAATCAATGATAACAACTACCTATATTTTGTCAAGTTCTCTAGGTTATACCTTTATACCTGTAAGCTTTTAGTTAGGGAACTTGATATTCATTCAATAATTATTAGGTAGATATGATTATAGAATGGATATATTTCTATTTGTCTGACTTAAATGAATTGAACTCAGAAAAATAAAAAACTACGTAAATACAAATAGGTAAGTAGGTTCCTGGTTTATGTAGAACCCTATATTCAATTGACTGAATCATTTGTAAAGCTGTGGTTTAGCTATCAATGACTCAATAGTAGTACCTAAGTACTTAGGTACCTAAATACCTACTAATAAATCATTTATGATAAAATAAAATGAGTCTGTTATTTCCTTTGGGAATTAAATAAATACCTAAGTAAGTTATTGATTATTTAGTATCAATGTTATGTAAATACTATAATTATGTATACTGAATTACTGATAGACCATCGTTAACCTTGGCTTTACAAGTACCTACTTAAATTGCCGCTATACCAACAAATAATAAAAATAAACAAAAGTTAAAATATAAAGGTACCCCCCGTACAAGAGACCTGTTTTTTTTACGTTTTTTGCTAGATACTATACCTACCTAATGGCAATACTGTTATAATCTGCTACGATGGTACCGAAGTTTACCGAACCCTTCGCGTGTGAGCCCGACTCGCATTTGACCGTATTTTTTTTCTCATACTGATGGATTACATGCAAAAAAAGCATTATCCTCAAAAAATCATTTGTATGTTTATCTTGCAGAATTCTAGCTGACATCTGGCCTACAGCAGCGTTAGCTCTCCTCGGCGCGGCCTGTGTGATTGCAACTAGAGAAACGTCGCTAGGAAGAGGAGATGTCGGCAGACAGTTGGCCTTTGGCACCCTTGGCCTAGCTATCTTCCCTCCACTGGCTGGACTGGCTGCAGAAAAAATGCCTGATACTCTATACCGTATACCATTTATACTTCATGCGGTGTTCATGGTCATTGGGGCGCTTATTCTACTGTTCGATAGGTATGTAAATAAAACATTATAATATAAACTAGTTAAATTTAAATAGCAGTAATTACATACCTAGTTGTTTATTTACATTTGTATGTGCCTGCTTACAGTCATTGTAGGTACCTACTTTTATAAGTATGAATCACTGAATGGCTTCGATGTGTAGGTAGTGATGATTGCTTCATTGCATCTTTTGAATGATTCACACTATCCATACTACTTAATATTATAAATGCGAAAGTAACTCTGTCTGTCTGTAACGCTTTCACGACTAAACTACTGATCCGATTTTGATAAAATTTGGTAAGGGGTAAGTTTGAACCCCAAAGAACGACATGCTACTAAGTGTGGAGTTCTATCCCCGCGTCGTGCAATGCCATTGAATTTAGTTAGGACATTCTCAGAACCAACCTGAAGTTTCGATTTGTCTAGTGTCTAGTTTATTGCATATGGCTCGCCCCTGATACGGGTGTATCCTACACATCATGCGCCTCTGTCTACCCATTCGCAAAAACCTGCGTGATGTTATCTTAGATTTGATTGTACCTACTCTTAATCTATTACAGCAATATGCCCCTCTCAACACCGGAATGGTGGTGGCACACCGCGACAGGTGTGCTGGCGATGCCAATGAACACGGTGCGACGCTATGGCGCCGAGACTGCTGCCGTGTTCGCCGTGGTTGCGCTGCTCGGCACCCTATGGAGCGGCATCGATGCCTACCTGCCTTGGTAAAAAAAAAGGATAACAATTTTTGAAAGAGTGTCGCCTATTGGTCCAGCCTTGGTACGGTCAGTGTCAATTATATTGGCCACAATAATGCGAAATGGACGTAAAATAACGATAATACAAGCTCTTAGTTGTCACTTAAAATGCTGAAAAGCATTACATCATATTATTTTATGTCTATTCAAATGAAACAGTGTTTAATAAACTTTTGATATTGACCGTAGGTAGGTACTATGAATATTAACCATTACAAAGCCGAACTTCTCTAAAACTCAATAATGAGACAAATCAAACGTTACAGTCACAGATATAGATAGACATATCTGTGGTTACAGTACTGCTAAGTACTCCTACTTTTTTTCTGCTAGAAGAGACGAGCATGGATGGACAACATTCCCACATTATAATGTTAGTACGATAATCCAGCTAAACTACCGTATAGAATAGACGTAGTACGGAAAGCAGTATGTGATCTGTGCTCTCTATTACACCTAGGTCATTCCATGCTTATAAATTGGCTAAATTAAGTCCCTTTAGATGCCTGGCTAAAATTTAAAACGACGGGCAGCGCTTGTCTGTCACTAACTCACTTAGCTCAGTAATTCACTATAGTGAAGGTAATACCTTTATAAGCTGTAGTTCACGGTCGGCCTTCTTTGTTAAGTCATAAGTAGATTACGCAATGTAGTCAATGTAGGTACATAACTACCTACCTACAAACAAGGTAATCATTATATTTTATTTAATTCAATCAATAGGTAGGTAAATTCCCCTTGAATTGGTTTTTCGCTGCGTTAACATTATGTTGTAATAATTGTATCATACAAATCAATTCCAGGACGATACTGGAGCTGAATGGCACGGTGTCAGAAATGGGTCTGACGCTAACGGCAGGAGCCCTTCCTGCCTTGCCCGCTCTGTGGTGGGCAGAAGCGCTCATAGACTATATCGGACATTCCAACGTATTCATCATGGCCTTCACCTTCTACGGCATACGATATACTGGTATATTATACCTACCTACTCTATACATAAAATCAGATAGAATGTAGACAGTTATATCACCTAATACCTAGGTATATACTTATACATTTATGCGTATGCTTTGTGATGATTAGGTACTTATTAGGGTCTATCGGAAGATATTTTCTGCTCTACCGATTTTCAGAGGTTAATCATGAAAATCGCTAAAACTGTATAAATGCCAAATAAATGACGTTGCCTAACTAATACCGTGTTCGTCGTGAGTAGGTACTATACATTGTTAGTGATTTTCATTAGCCTTGCAAGTCAAAAGAGATTTTCTTCTTACATAACTACCTTCAACCTCCAGGTCTGGCGTACAGCACTGACTACACATGGGTGGTAGTGTGCGAGATATTGGAAGTGTTCACGCTAAGCTTAGTGTGGGTGACGGCAGTGTTGTACTTCCGTCACTTGGTGCCGCGAAAGTACACAGCTACGGGTCAAGCTCTACCTGTCATTGCCCACTTCTGTATCGGTAAGTCCTAGTTCAGTTATTATTTCCTGAGGGACCGAGCGGCGTCTATAGACTGGACTGCGAGATGGACACGACAGTGTTCCATGGGTTATCGAAATTGAACTTGTATAAAGGCTGGCGCCGCACAGTGGTCTGGAAATCGAGCTCCATACTCATAGAAACTTAAAGTAAAGAATTAAAAAAATAATAATTGTAATGGCTCTGGTATACCTCCCTTTACATAATATGAACGTATGGATGGTACAAGTCACAGTACGCGTGAGAAAAAAAAGATTTGTGTTTTTTTTGTATGGGAGAAAACACTAAAAGTACGTTTTTTCGAAACTTAATGGAACTGTTAGGCTGGTGCTCACACGAGCTATAGTCCCATACACGGCGATCAAGATGACATACAATTCATGTACCTTTAGGCACCGCTTCGCACGTAGCAAATTTTTGAAATTTTGATTTTTCGAAATGTGATTTTTCAAATCTTTGCCGTGGTTAAATGACGTTGCCGATCGTTTTACTTATATTATGATTAGATTTAGCCTACTAATGACCTTTAACATGACAATAATTATGATTATTACTTTATGATTTTGCCATCTATCATGGTCATAAGCATTGAGTGCTTTACAACATGGTTTCCCATAATAGAAGGCTGCAGTGCTTCAATCTCAGCCTCAATCAAAGCCTGTTCTTCCACGATGTTTAACTTGTTTTCGTTTGAAAACATTAATAGGTCTGCAAAACATGGTGGAAGATGGCTTTGGATTCTCCCATACCTTTTCATCGCCACAAACTAAGCGCAAAGGCACAAAAGAACACATAAAAATACTGGAATCGTCTTCATTTGCCATAGTTTGCTTATACAAACTTTGCCCAGAAGCACCATCAAAGCCCCACTTGCATAATTATAAGTGTCAACTCTTTGCCATCCAGCGAAGATTCTATACCAATTTGGACATTTTCATGTTTGTGGCAAACAACAGTAGTTTTTCACAGCCCAATATTTATTTGAAGCTTTTGAGAATACTGTTGAATTGTCGGAAAATAAAAAGAAGGAATTTTTCAATTCCTTCTTTTTATTTTCCGACAATTCTGTCAGAGTTATGTGAGTAACTTAAGGAGGAAATGGATCTCGTATTATCCACGAGACATACATTATAAAAAGTATGAGACATGGCTGCAAGAGAACATCAAATGGTCCGAGGTCGTGAGGGAAAAAATGACTACTTCTGTAGTGTCGACAGAGTAGCAACCATGTTCCAGTTCTGACTTTGGTGTAAATGAGGGTGCATCAACATCCTACACACCGGAGACGTGCAGTGTTGAAACGTCAACATCAGTTGTAACGCCGAGAAAAACATTCGTGGATCAAAGCCCGCAACAGAAGAGAAGGAGAGTGGAAGAGCTCCTAACGCATAGCACTGAAAGCCTTGCTCATGCAACTGGTTTGAAAGCACGAAACAAGAATGTAGCAGATATCATTAAACTGGTATCGGAGCATCCCGAAGAGGCTATCAAGATAAAGACATTGTTAAATACAAAGAAAACTGCATATATATTCCGCTGACAAAGCTTTAGGTATTTTGACCTCATTGAAGCTTTGGAAGTGGCAGTATATAACATTAAGATCTTGTGCAAAAGAAGAAGGAATACCACTGCACACTGTATCCTTTTTATACTGCCATCCTTGAGGCGAAGGAGGACTGCTACCCCCCAAAAGATACCACAGACATCACGGAAAGAGACATAAAAGTAAAGCTCCAAGCAATTTTGGACAAAACTGTGGCTAGGCTAGGAAAATTCTTACGTGTGGAATCTTCGCTGGATGGCAAAGAGTTGACACTTATATGCAAGTGGGGCTTTGATGGTGCTTCAGGGCAAAGTTTGTATAAGCAAACTATGGCAGACGAAGACGATTCCAGTATTTTTATGTGTTCTTTTGTGCCTTTGCGCTTAGTTTGTGGCGATGAAAAGGTATGGGAGAATCCAAAGCCATCTTCCACCATGTTTTGCAGACCTATTAAAGTTTTCAAACGAAAACAAGTTAAACATCGTGGAAGAACAGGCTTTGATTGAGGCTGAGATTGAAGCACTGCAGCCTTCTATTATGGGAAACCATGTTGTAAAGCACTCAGCTTATGACCATGATAGATGGCAAAATCATTTAAAAAGAAATTAAAAAAAGAACCTATCCAATCAATACCTTTTTTAATTATTTTCATCATAAAGGTCATTAGCAGGCTAAATCTCATTATAATATAAGTAATTCGATCGGCAACGTCATTTAACCACGGCAAAGATTTGAAAAATCACATTTCGAAAAATCAAAATTTCAAAAATTTGCTACGTGCGAAGCGGTGCCTAAAGGTACATGAATTGTATGTCATCTTGATCGCCATGTATGGGACTATAGCTCGTGTGAGCACCAGCCTAACAGTTCCATTAAGTTTCGAAAAAACGTACCTACTTTTAATGTTTTCTCCCATACAAAAAAAACACAAATCTTTTTTTTCTCACGCGTACTGTGACTTGTACCATCCATACGTTCATATTATGTAAAGGGAGGTATACCAAAGCCATTACAATTATTATTTTTTTAATTCTTTACTTTAAGTTTCTATGAGTATGGAGCTCGATTTTCAGACCACTGTGCGCCGACTCTGGAGTCGGGAGCGTAGTTTCCCCAGCTTACGCTGGCGGCTGGCCGCACACGGGCCACACGCAACAGCCACAAACGCCGCCACCTGAAGCTAGAAGCGGCGTGAGAAAATGTATGAAGATTACAGGAAAAACGTCGGTGGCTGTCTACGCGAGAGGTCTATGAATGTGAATTCGTGCTGTTGATGTTTATAAAAGTCCTAGTTTTCTTTGTAAACCTTTCGCCAGTTTATTATTTTCCTACTTATTAGGATACCTACTGTTACTTGTCGAACTTGCAGGTCGGTGCATAGGCGCTATAATTGGGGGCATGGTCTCGCTAGAGCAACCGCTGGAATCTGCCCGCGGCGTTTACCGCGCTCTTGGCGTAGTAGCGCTCCTGTCAGCTGCGGTATACCTCGCACTGTACCACCTGTTGCTGGCACCCAGATGTGCTTCTCCGGCTGTGTCACCACCTCATCATCTTCTTCAAGGTGAGCACGTTATGATACTGTTAGTAGTGTTGTTGGCAAGTGTGTGGCTAGAGTGAACTTAGAACTAAATAGGAGGTTCATACGGACAGTATACTAAGGTCAAAAAATAAAATCGAACCGTTCTGCGCTCTCCGTTACCTACGTCCGACCGTTACCGTCACTTTTTATAGCTAATTATTCTGCTGTAGCCGCTGTAGGTAATGATCATAATGAGAATTTTGAGAATGACAATATGTAGATATTTCCAACTGTTTCCACTTTGACTCAAGTTTCAAAACACTGATTTTTTACTTTACTTTTAGCTAGACTTCATCCACGTCTTTTTGTTGTGATTTTAATGCGAATATTTTTGTCTTTGTTGTGGTTTTATGCTAATATTTTCATTTTATTTATTTTAAAAAGCTTGCTCTATTGATGGACAGCTTAACGCCAAAGGTATGACGTAATATATATTAGCACCAAAAAAAAACCATTTATTGTCTCTGTTATAATAATCCCGCCGTAAGAAATATTATGAATGTTAAATAAATTGAGAAGTAGCAGTAGTAGGGATAGGTAGGTACATACATAGGTATTATGTATCTTGACATAGTAGGTAATACATATTATTACCTAACTCAGTTTTAAGTACTCAACTAGATTCATTATGTTGATTTATTGTTTCTTGTAAATGACGTTTAAACGTGCCTTGTAACACTCGTAATAATTGATATACTTAAATGATTTGACTTTAATGATCGACTTAGAGAGTTACGTACGAGTGAAAAATTGTTCTTAAGTTGCCGTTAAATAATGTAACATTTGGATGAATTTCAGGTTTGAATACGAACGGAGCATCGAACGGCAACTACTCGCCTATGCGAGTCTACCACGAAGAAGGTTCTAGAAAAGGCCACTTCCGTTACTAGGGAATATGATTTTTAATTATAAAATTAAAATTCTCCATCACTTGAAGAGGATTTTGGGTACAAGTAGCCTTACAAGTACCCATTAAGTCACAAATTATATGCATTTTATCTGAGTGGCATCATGTCAATGAGAACGAATTTTACTTTTCACAAGTGTATTGTATCTATCTATTGTAACTATTATAATGCAAATAGTTTTTTTATTCAGATGGACTTTTAATTCACTTGCGCATCTTGCAGGAAGTGAAAGTAGGTCTTATGAATGCGAAAAACTTTTATTATGGGACCAACGCTTAAAACATTGAACCCAGAAGTATAAAAAACCGCCATTATTTTTTAAATATCTAATTCTGAAAAAAATAAATCTGCTAATCTTACACTATTATTATGACAGGGCTGGTCTCACAGTAAAAGTTGTTTGTTTTTAAGAGTATCTACTTTAACCCCCTAAAAATGCGCAGTGAATTAAAGTCCGCCTGTAGAAGTGTTTTATAAATAATTCCTGTGCCTAGCATAATATTTGTAAGTGTGTCTGTCATAATAAAGAAGTACCTAGGTGTGTATTGTAAGTACCTATGTATTACCTCTAAATCGTCCCACAAGCTTAAAAAGCCAACAGCAGAGGGAGAACTAGGAGAAATAGTACTAAAATGGTGCTTGTTGTCTATGAGCTAGCAACTTGTCACTCTATTTAGATAGAGCTCAAGTTGTACCACAAACTTGTTATGAGGCACCTACTTTGCAGTCGATTGACGTCGACCAGTCGTTATATTGATCGCCTCAAAACATAATCAATGGTCGGTCCGTGAATATAATCCGGCTGCCAAGCACCACAGTCCAAACAGTCTATGTCATTGATCAACCGCAATTACTTTGTTGCGCCTGTCATAAAAAAAATATATTTTATGACTAGCCAATCTATCTAGCTATAATCTATCTATCTATCTAGCTACAAAATCTTAAAATCTTTCGTGTTGATAAAAAGGACTAAGTGCGGAAACCAACACCGAATAGAATAGAATTATTCCTTTAAACTACAGTTTCACAATACATTGTTGGTTTTAATTTGTATTTCTCAATGACAAAAATGTGTACTACCTTATTATTAGTAAGAGATTGTTATTTAGATTATTTTCTTACTGTGAACGCTATGAACTGCATTTTTACTGACTAAATTGAATACGTCCACATAAAAAAAAATATTATAGGTACTATAGGTCTGCTTAGATTTTAATAAAAGCGAGAGCGAATCAATCTTAGGTAGGTTACCTACATAATTATCTAGTAGACCGTGAGTTTTTAATTTAAACAAATTTAATGCAGAATTGTGATATTATAAGTGTTTTTATCTAATCATTAATTTCAATCGATGTTGTTGTCGTAATTTATGAATGAAATTATTATCAAACAAACCCTTCTAATTGCATTCGTACTTTTTTGTATAATAATATTATTAAGAAGTAAGTTTTTTTTATTAATAAAATGAAGTCACTGCCTTGACGTTCTTATTTAATTTCCCTATTTAAATGAACTTTATTTAATTATTTATCAAACATTCTTGATTTAAGTAGGTAAACACATTCATAGAGCAGGGTTTTTAACCTGTAGTCCATGGACCCGTATGGGGTCCGTTTATTTAACTCCGGGGGTCCATAGCGAGCCTGCCTAACATAATGCATTATTATCAAATGTATTGTGAGTTAATACTATAAATGTGTAGAGTTTTTGTACTTTCACGCACTTTGACATTATTGGAGTACCTAATAATAAAGCTAAACGTCTTTCTTAGGGTTCCGTACCCGGAGTCCATATGTACAGTCACGAGCAATAACATGTATACATTGTCACATTTTCTAAAATATCTATACATCTACCAATTCAAAAAATATGTGTACAATTTTTTTTTCTAAATCATCTAACCATCGAAATGTGTCAAAACATTAGTTTCACAGTAATATAAACGATACAAAATCAGTAAAAAGTTTACACTTCCAATGTCATTTTTAAGTATACGTGACAGTTTCTATAACATGTAAACAAAATACATTAATGGAAATTGTATACATATTATAGAAATTGTCATGGATACATTCTAATGACATTGAAAGTGAATACATAGATACTTTTACGTTTTTGTTAAGTTCCTGAATTGGATGAATTAAGTGATGATGATTAATACAATCATCATCAGCCTGTATCAGTCCACTGCTAATAGTCCAAGCTATGTCAGATACTTTTGTTCATTGCTGTATTAATTTATTTCGGACCCTATCTCTAAGAGCAATAGCGCACTAGCGGCCATGGCCGCAGCGGCCAGGCCGCAGCGGCCATCGAGATACATACCTTAGTTTGAAATCGCCACAGAGCGCGCGCACCTGGCCGCACGGTGTGGCCGCTGGCTGCGTGCGGCTAGGTGCGCGCGCTCTGTGGCGATTTCATACTAAGGTATGTATCTCGATGGCCGCCGCGGCCTGGCCGCTAGTGCGCTCAGGCACTTAGAGGGTCTCTCAGAGATAGGGTCCGAAATAAATTAATACACCGAACATAGCTAGTTTTATAAATAAATAGTAGTTGTTTACTGCAATAAAACAAGAGCTTACAGAATCAGTGTTGTAATTCGTTACCAAAAGTATTCATTATTTACAAAGCCAATCTATCTTCTTCTTCTAAATCTATAAAAGCGAAAGGTCACTCACTCATTCACTCACTCATCACGAAATATTGAAAATAGCTTGACGTATAGAGACAAAATGTGTAGTTTATTATTCAAATATATAATAATGAAATCACCATTTAATCAACTATAATTCACTGTTGCTACACATTTTTTTTTTTTGTTAATTTTGAATATGTGTTAATATAACCGAATTAAAATCTGGTGTAGCCACCTTCAACGTTTATAACATCTTGCAACCTTTCCCGCATTGAAGAAACCATATTGTAACATATATCATTGCCTCGAAAACTATTCCATATCTCGTGGACGTGTCGGACCAAGGCATTTCTGGTTCTAGCTTGGTTACTGTCCCACTCTTGGACCATCAGCCCCCACAAATTTTCAATTGGATTCAGGTCAGGGCTTTTAGGTGGCCACGGCAACGAATTCACTAAATTTCGATTGCGACTGAACCAGGCCTGAGTGAATCGAGAATTATGGACCCCTGAATTGTCCTGCACAAAATCAATAGGCTTCAATTCGGGAAAGTACACCTCCAGACTAGGCACTAAAACTTCGTCTAAAATATCAGTGTATTGATAGCTATTCATTCGACCACTGATCTCAGCCAATTCGCCGGGTCCACTGGCTGCCATCCAGCCCCAAACGCCGAAGCTTATCCGGCCACTTCTCCTAGATGGCAGTATATTTCTTTCCAAATAACGAGTGTTATTAGGCCGCCATAAAGACAAACGACCATCAGCAGAAGAGACAAACACTTTTTCGTCAGAAAAAATGGCTCTGCTAAAATCGTAGTTCAGATAATCACGAGCAAATTCTAGTCTCTGTCGTTTATGGCGTGCAGTTAAAAGAGGTTTTCGCGCCGGAACTCTGTGACGTATGCCAGCTGTGAGTAGGCGACGTCGAATCGTTGACGATGATATTTGGTATGAAGAAGATAGGTCCTGAATTCTCACAAATCCATTATTAGCCACCCCGTTTACGATCTGCCTGTCCTGCGCCACGGAAGTTTTTCGCGGACGACCACTACTTTTAGAACTAGCAACGTGTCCTTCATCTTCCCATCGCTTGAGCCACAAATATATGGATTTTCTCTAAAAAAAAAAGGTAAATCGTTACTCATTAAATATTAAAAAAAAGAACCCTGAAAACCGCTGCGCAACGCGCGGCACCCCAAAGGTCCGTTCACACAGACCGGCTCGGAGAGGAGAGCAGATTCTTATCACGTTGAAAACGAGAGTTTTTAGTATTTGTAGTAAGGTTTATTTTTGCATGTGCACTGCTTTTGTCATTAAGAATGCTTGAAAGCGCTTGATGTAAAATAATAAGAGGAGCCGACCGGCTCCGATCGCGTACATTTTCTCGTTCGCGCAGCCGATCGGCTCCGATTGCGTCCAGTCTGTGTGAAAAGAAAAATGCGCGCCGATGCTCTCCGAGCCGGTCTGTGTGAACGGACCCTAAATCGCTTATACATATTGGAATGATAATTCAAACAGATAATAACATTAATTTAAACTATTAAAAATAATACAAACACTACTTAATTAAAAAGCGTATAATAAATTAAAAAATTGCAATCTTACCGTAATTCCCAATTCATTCGCAATATCTGTAACCGAAAGTCCCTGTTCTTTCAGAATAATAATTTTATGTCTGTCATGAGTAGAAATACGATATGGCACATTGTTATTATTCATTTTTAAATATTTATGCGCGCTAATCTTCGTATGATTTGCAATGTTGGCGTAGGAATCAAATAGCATTCTTTTATTTCTTCATTGTTTTATTTTTAAATCTTAGTATAAGACAAATCAAACCTTTTCTTTTTTATCTATAGCCAACCTTATTTCATAAAAAAAGTTTAAATGCAAAAAGTATTATTAGTTTACATAGTTTCGAAACTGTAGGTACTGTATACATGTTTTTGAAATTTCGTTGGGTAAGTATATCGATGGCAGCAAAGTAGAAACGGACATCTACATTTTTTCGAAAATGCTTTTTTTACAAAAATGAGCTTATATTAATCCTATCTACAAGTCTGTATTAAATTTTTTTCAAAATTCAATATAATTTAGAAAATTTAACACGTAAATGAAGACATCTACACTGGATTTTTAAAAAACATCGCAGTAGAAACGGACATTTGACTTTGTCCGCCTTTACTTCGGAGCTTTGACAGATGAATGGAAACGTCAACAAAGACATCAGTCAGTTGTCACATTCTAGCGCGTACCGGTTTATATGTAATAATAATGATAGTGTTTACAGTTCATTATTAGTGCTAGTAATGAAATCTTAGAGTGAGTAATAATAGTTATTTGTTATACAAGAGTGCAAAATTGCTTTTTAACCGCGTGTTCAATTTTGATGACCGAGCAAGCGAAGGATTCTAAAATTGAATCACGAGCGCAGCGAGTGATTCAAAATTAGAATCCTGAGCGTTAGCGAGGGAATCAAAAGAGCACGAGGTGAAAAATCTTTGCACTCGAGTGCAACACGTAACTTTTCATTCCACCTCAGCGAGGAAATGACTAAATGCAAAAAAAAAAGTTTACAATCACAAGATAGGTACACTTTTATTTCAGTTTAGGTATTAATTACTACATTATGACAGGTAAGTATTACAGAATAATCTTTAAATTATAACAAAATAATACTAAGGTATAAGAAAATTTTAAAGTAACGTTGCTACAGTTATTTAAATTGAGTGTAATATTTTTGTTTGGTACTGTAATATTGGTGTTAGTCACTTGTGTACTGTTTTTCGGTAAACTATCTGTCATACTTAATAGTTGTACCGATTCATCGGATTCCCTTGGCGTGAATGTTGGAGAGAGAGGGATAGTTTTCACTTGTTTTCAAGTTTCTTGTTTTTAATAGGTTTAACAATGACGTGAAAAAATGCCGCGTAAAGAACCACGTACAAAGCAAATTGAAAAAAGAACACCAAGAAGGTTCCGAGTCTGAGTTTTTAACAAATTAAAAAAAAGTTGTATGATATATTCGGCACCATAGAGGTAGCAGTAAATAGGTTTAATGTTTTTTTTTAATTCACAAACTTAGTGCACACGATGTTCTAAATTCAATTTACTTTATCCTCTAGAGAATAAAAACGGCTTTTCCACTCAGATATTGAAGATTAAAAATACTCTTTCCGAGATGGTGGGATGAAAAATTTATTTTGAGGTTACGGTTCGACGTAGGTAAACACGGACATCTGCCACTTGTTCGTTTATGAAGATGTTCTTTAAATATCCTTAAATGTATTACAGGAGATTATTATCTTACTTTATTAGATATTTTAAATGAAATGTGAACTTTTTTATTACAATGTAATAAAACTTTGACGTAGAAGAAGACATCTGCCTGATAAACGGTTATCAGGCAGATGTCTTCTTCTACGTCAAAGTTTTTTCATAGTAAAAAAAGACATCTACATTATTTCAGTAAAACAACGATAAAGCGATAAAACCTATTACACAATTCATAAAGAAGGTTATTTTAAAGCATTATAGAAAATTTCAGGTTAATCGGTCCATAACTCTCAAAATAACCACTCTTTTAAACTAAATCTGCTCTCCTGTAAAGTTGCGATTTTGTAGGTGTCCGTTTCTACTTTGCTGCCATCGATATAATTACGGTATATAACGTACGGTATATAATACTTATACGGTATTTATGTATCTATGTATTCACTTTGAATGTCATTAGAATGTATCCATGACAATTTCTATAATATGTATACAATTTCCATTAATGTATTTTGTTTACATGTTATAGAAACTGTCACGTATACTTAAAAATGACATTGGAAGTGTAAACTTTTTACTGATTTTGTATCGTTTATATTACTGTGAAACTAATGTATACCCAGTTTTGACACATTTCGATGGTTAGATGATTTAGAAAAAAAAATTGTACACATATTTTTTGAATTGGTAGATGTATAGATATTTTAGAAAATGTGACAATGTATACATGTTATTGCTCGTGACTTACGTGTGTCTGTCAGCGGGCCGTATTTCATGAAGTGTAATAGATAGAAATTTTACACTTCCTGTAGTAAAAATCGTACTTTAAAATATTGTATGGTGGAAGGCTTGAGAAACCTTGATTTAGAGCCTTTCTTGTTTATAAAGCTAGTGCTTGCTTATTTATTTTTACTAGATTAGGTTTTCAATTGTCTAAAAACATAGAAAAACACCTGAATTATAAAATGTACTAACAATAAAACAACAGATTTGTATTTCTTATGTTTTAACAGTTTATAATTATGGTGTACCCAGTTACCGACAGGTCGGAACAGGGCAATCGACTATCACAATAACATAACATGACATTAAAAATAAAAGAAAAAACCATTCTAGATCAAATCCTAAATTGGTTACATCGATTGACACATTAGCGACCAGATTTATATTTACAATCGTTTTTCCAAGGAAACTAATTAATTTAAGCGAGGAATTTCGAAACTATTACTAAGAATTTTTGTATTGGAAATGAAAAAATAGTAAAAATCTAAATTATAAATCGCTTTAATTCCAATGCTTAAAGTAAATAAATGATAAACTATAGCTTCACCGCGTTGTATATCACATAACTAATCAAATATACATACAGGAGCCAATCAAATTTATAAAAATATATGTATAAAATGAATAGGCAGGTAGGTACATTATATCCGAACGAGATTCAACCTTCGGCACCAACGGACAACGCAATCAACAATGATATAATATTTTATTGGTGTAGACAATACCTATAACATAAATGCCTAAAACCATTCATAACACACAGTTAGGTTTTTTCTGTGAAGAACCCCATTATGACATATTTATCCAACAAAAGTTCTATATGGGTTTGCCGTCCGTAACTACGGAACCCTGCCTAAAATCAAATTAAATGCTCTAATTCAGATTAGTACCTAAACCTACTCTTAATAGTAGTACAGTAGTATAATAATAGTCACATTATTCCATTAAGGTAGGTTATTGCCCACAATTTTCAAATACAATTCATTATTGGCAGTTCATGCGTACACATCAAACTACACCTAAATATGCGTACTTTCATCCTTATAACAGACAACCGCACGTCTGTGATAACCCTTGATCTACAAATACCACCCTTATCTACCCTACTAAACAATATAGTAGGGGAGCCCAAGATGCTAAATGTGGATTGTGAAGATTAGATGCTAAAAAGTAAAAATAGTTACAGATAGGCCCCTTTCACTGGTGGAGGAAGCGCATAAGTACATAAATTTAAAAAAATGAAAAAAAAAAAAAATGACGAACTACTACTCGAGCGTGTCGGTTATTAATAGTGTATGCGCCCCACGTGTTTTTGATAACCGAGGAATATTAATCTGCCGGTTTGCATGGTGGGGGTGGCCGTACGAAGGGGTTGAAAATGGAAGAAAGAATTATGACATTGAAATACTCGAGCGCGTCAGATTAATATACAGACAGTTCAGCTTGATGTCCTTGTCGTGCTGATCCTTAATCTGACAATTATGTGCAGGGACTTCTTCAATCTGATGGTTTGAAAAATAAAATCCGCTGCCCTAGGCGCGCGGTCCTATATACAGGGCTCATAAATGGTGGAGGTACTTAACAGGGTGCAAGGTATCCCCCCTTATATTAATCTGCCGCGCTCGAGTAAATCCAAAAATCCCTTCCTGGCCTCCCCAACTAATATTAGGAATATCAAATTATTATTTCACGGACTTGCGGTTGACTATATATACGACAGAAATAATTATGGACATAATTGTACGGTACCGAGCGTTGTAAATTCAAAAGTGCGCTTTTACATTTACATTACGTTACATTTACATTTCGCAGTGTTAGTGAAACTGGGCTTTAGGCATAAACAGAGTTAAGTCCAAGAGATCGTTTACCATACCGCTTAAAGTTACTGAATTTTAAATTCGAACATAGACAAGCTTCAAAAGCGTCAATCATTATGTCAGAGATGATTTACGGTCAAAATTACATTCAAGATCAACTAAGTACATAGGTACCACCTATCAACATTGTATTTTATAATATTGATCCTTAAGAAATTAGATCAAATAGATATAAGCATGGCTATTTATTATTAAAAAATCTCAATAAATAAAAACTTGACGATTGTTGAATCTTGTTTAGAATAATACCGATTAGAATATTGAAATGAAATTGTGTTCATATCTAAATACTTATTTTAATTAGAATTAAATATCTAAGCACTTTGAAATCAATTAACAAAGCCTGCTGCTTTATGGTGGGTAACATAAAGCTCCGAATTGAATGAAAATACGACAATAGAGACGGCTGTTGTTAAAACATAAGAACGACGCACGGCTGAGTCTTAGTTTTAAACATTATTTTATTGTTCTTATATTTTTTCTGGTAGGTACTTGAAGCAGCCAGGGGATGCAGATTGCTAATGCGTCCCTAATGAACTACCTACTACTAAGAGATGGAAACAAGAATGTTCTCATTTTCAATTATCGAGGGTTACCTACCTTGATAACCTTGTTGCAACGATATAAAAAGTTCTAGGAAGATTTTTTAGACCTAGGTACTTATTTTATTTGTATGAAATATAAATTCAACATACCTACTTAATTATCATAGAAGATTAGTGTCCTTGAGAATTGTGCCAAACATATCATTTTAAGACATTCTTTACATTACAGTTTTCTCTTGTCCTATGATAGGTATATATCAGTTTACAGATATTTTCCCAAGCAACTAGAAACAAATATGTCTGTACATCCTATAGTTACTAGTCACTATAGGACGTAGAACCAATTGTTTAATACGTGGGCAATGTTAAGTATTATAATCTTCTTCTATTGTAATTGTACTTACTAAACTAAGGCAAATGTTATAACAAAATAATGTGGATATAGAATAGATTGCATTACAGGTTAGCTCTACTTCCGTGTCTCTGGCAGTAAAAAACATATCAGGGGTAATTTGTATTATTTTATAAACAATAAAGTTCGCTAATTTAAATATCGAATATAAATAGGCAATGACGAATTTTATATAAACTATCTAAAGCAATACGGCGGAAGTGTAACTTGCCAAAGCATGAATATATTTTACACCATTGACAAAAATGTTAAAAAAGTATAAAAATATTGTCTTTATTGGAAATTGCTGTAACTACCACCTGAAGTCTGTTAAAAACACTTGGGTTCGTTTTTAATAACACCAGGCAACTAGCACCTTAATTGAATACCTAAACAAAGGCTCGCTGTGGATTTTGAACGCTCAGCTTAGCGCCGAGAGTTGAAAATGCAATAATGTAATATTTAGTCATTACATTTAGGTGTCGCCTAGTGATAATGAAAACTGACAAATGTTTTTAATATTAATTTATAGAACCTATGGCCCAAGTTTTCAAATAAAAAATATATAAGTAATGTTCACTCAGAACGGGCGCGCAGATGAGCGATTTGGGGCTCCGCAGACAGAGCAGTAGGTAACACGTTCGAGCATGTTCTTTGCAGTAGTGGAGGGAATAATCAGTTATGATTTAATTCATTATCAGTTAATTATTATTTGAATACTGCTGCTCTATCTGCATTGACCCGTATTCAGTTTTACACATTATTCAGGATTTATAAAGCGCTACATGGAGGTATAAAATTACTTATACAACTAGCTGTAGTCGCATAGACAACGTAACCAATATTTTTCACTTTATTGCAACACGGTAATATTAATATTTGATAGAGAAAGATCTCTAAAGAAACACTTTATTTTAGCCCTGAACATCCGATTAATTTTTAATTTACTGTAAGATTAGATTTTTCGTGGCTTTGAAATCAATAAATAGTTAGACAATTGAGTTGCCAAATAAGTGACGTCATAGTTTGCTATTGCCATACAAAATCTATGGAAGAATTGCGTTTAGAAAGATCATAAAAAGTACGTCAATTGATTGGTGGTGTCAACTAGCCTATTGAATAGCATTGCAGGCACAGCTAGTTATAAAATAAACTCTCCTTTGAAAATAAATAGTATTCTTTCTTATATTCTAATCCTTTTTTCAGGTGGTGCCATTTACCCATATATATAAAAAGTAGATGGATTTACGTGCAATTTGAAGATCTCGTCATAAATCTATCAATTTGGTCTGCCTCACAATCAGACTGCTATAGACCATTATTATTCAAACTTGTATGAAGTATTCAAACGAATCACACTTTGTTGCAGGACAAGTGCACGTGCAAGTGGACTTTATACGTAGGGAAAGCAAAAACATTCGCCTATGTTAACTTATATTCTTTTTATAAGTTTCTTTACAAATAAGATAGATCTATATTTGCAAGAAATTTTGTTTCTATTGATTGCAGCATTATGGAGAAGTCACATTATTATATTGTTAATATCTTAACCAGTTTTATTTATCACTTAACTAACATCTTATGTGTTTATTTAGTACATATTTATCTTAATACAGATATAAAATGTTTATTATTTAAGTTTCTTGTAGTACATCTGAAACATCCATACTTTTTAAACTGGATACTGATTCATCCCCTACATTATCATCTTTCAACAATGTCTCAATCATCTCTTCACTCATTTCAGAATCTTGCAATTTATCATCACTATCTTGACTATCAGCCTTATCATTTAAATGTTTATGATTTATACTATCCTCTGCTTCTGCGATTGTAGCTAGTTTTTCTGGACTTTTCACAGCTTCTGTCATTACACTTTTTTCTTCGTCAACTATTTCATTGTTTGTTAAATCGTCGCCGGGAGGAGTCGCAGCCGTATTTTCCAAGTCAACATTATCAGTTACAATGTTATGTGTATTAGAGTCAGTTTCATTTGGGTCCGTGTCTACCTCCATTGTTAAGTGTTCTTTTTCCGTAACTCGGTCCTCAGTTTTATTTTTGCTGTCATTATTGTCAGTACCAGATTCCTTTTTTTTGTTGTCTGATTTTGTTTCTTCATCATTGTTACCAGTTTCATTTGCGATACTATTGCTTTCAGTTACATTTTCCTCTTGTTTGTCATCAGTTTCATTATCTTTAATATTATCACTGTCTGATTTATCCTTATTAACACCATCCTGTTCGGAAATTTCATTTGCTGTAGAATCTATGAAAGTTTTATTTTGACTTATAACTGCTAGAACATCAGTGTGTTCACTGTTTTCGATATCATTTACAGAGACCATCAATGGATCAATGTCATTTTTGGAAAAGTTGTTATCTTTAGTATTTTCGCCACTATCATTGTACTCACTACTTCCAGCGCCTGTCAAATCAACCTCTTGATGTTCACTACCATTCATTGTTGACTCTACAGAATTTTCGTCTATAAATATTGGATCATCATTATCTTCCATGTCTGGTAATATTTCTACGTCGTCATCGTCTTCACTAATCTCACTACCACCTGTTTTTCGTAATACATATTGTTTAAGTCCTTTATTGAGATTATCTCTGATTTCACCAAATCTACTACCAGACGTACTCAATAATCTTTCTAAAGTTCGATGAAGGTGCCGCATTTCATTAACGGTTCGTGTACGTAAGTATACAGTAGTAGCTTCTTTTTTCAATTTATGAAGCCGCGAGAGAGCATATTCCAAAGCGTCAACCGCATCAATTAAATTGTATCTATACCATTCAACGGGTACATTTAAATCGCAATCCCTAGATGATGGAGTTTCAGTTGATTTTGTTATTTTAACAGATTTTGGTGTACTCCGTTTCAAAATGCGAGGCGTATTCCTATTTGCTTTAGGAGTAGGAGGGGGTGGGGTAGAGGAAACTGCACTAAGTTTAGCTGCGTATGTTGCGCCTCTAGGTGCTGCTTTACCAGAGGGTTCTGTAACTGCTACAATAGTAGCTGAGTATCCGCCAGGCATATTTGGATTAGCATTAATAGCAAATATACGTCCATCAGGTAGGCGATACATTTTATTCGATGATAAAGTTTGCGGATCCACTCTAAATTTCAATCCTCCAGTAGATGCATTAACGGTTACATCATTATCTGTCATTTGAACTATATTGTCTGACATTATTTCAGTTGATGAAGTGTTTGTGGATCGAGGTACTAAGGGTGGAGGATTAGCAATCTTAGGGGGTGCAACCGGACCCGGTGTGATACATTGCACATCATCATCATTGTCTTCAGTAACCTGAAAACAAAGTTATCAAAAATTAGTTTTAAATGCTAATTAGTCCAGCTGTTTATTTGTGTATGGAGTTGTCTATAAAAGCATTATTTACCTCGCATAAAGGTTCCAGGGGGAAATCTGGAGTGCATACGACATCATCATCTTTAACATTTTGAGATATAGCAGCAACAGCTGCCATGTCTAATCCCTGTAAGCGCAAAAGAAGGTATATATAAGTACCTGATATAATAAATAGATAGAAATTATATAATTCCTATTGTCGAAGATCTGTATGCTTTTCATAACCTAAAATGCATACATAAGTCACAAAATTGGACAGGCTCTCTATTTGTTACTAGATGCCGACATAAAAAACAATTAGATATTAGGGTCCTAATTGCGTAACGCACTTATCGCGATCTCTTTTATTTTATTTATTTTGACAATCCAACATTATTCATTACAATCTATGTCTTGGAGCAATGATATTTTTCAAACACTATGTTTTCAAACCTGTGGTATGGAAGAATAATAGAAAAATGGATTTTAAAACATCTTCAGGGTTGCAAATGTGAATGAGTTATTGGGGTGGGTGCAAGATAGACAATTTAAAAATATTTTCTTTAACAAAATTATTTATTTAAATCCAGTAATGTGTGCACTACAATTTTAACTGCTTTACAGATAAAATCGCTAGCCAGAACTACATTTTTAACAATGAAGCAAACAGCACAAGCCCAGTGTGGGAATGTGAATCTTTTTAATATTCAACTTAATACTATATATAAATAATTACCTGTGTTAAATTTTCTATTGATAAATTAATATTATCGGCAACACTGGCATAAAGACTTGCTCCAAAGCTTGGGCTAGCGCCGAAGCCCGGGCTACTGCCAAAGCCATTGAAACTACAATTAGCAATGGCCATCGGCAGTTGATGAGGCTTAGGCCGAATGCGAGCATAAGTAGAAACTTGCTTTCTTTCATTTACAAGCCTAATAGGCAGCATGGGAGAATTTGGCAACTGTAACAGTATAAAAAAAAACAATAATTAGATAATTATTTTCAAAAAGAAACATTTTTCACCTGTGATTGACCCTTTATAACAGTTACAACTTTCTGAGGAGATCAAAACCTACCCCTACCCTAATAAATAATCAGAAATGAAATATGTGCATGTAATAAACACATTGTTATTTAGTAAAACATCAATGACTGAGGGACAAATCAACATAATTATATGAAAATATGCACACAAATGAAAGTCTGATTACTACATAGGCATTTTAGAGAAAACACATTTGAAAGCCTAAGCTAAAATCCTAAGCTCTTATCCCACTGAAAATTAGATCAGAGCCTAACCCGGAGGTATCAAAATAAAATTTCATACCCTCATCTTTTTTGCCAGAGGTGGTACACCAATTGGGTTCAGTACTTTTGAACATGGTGCAATATTTATTGGATTCTTCACGAAAATTGCTTTATTCTTAGGACTTGAAGACCTCTTTTGACCCTTTTTGTCCAATTTTGTGTCATCCATATTCACTGCAGCAAACTTTTTAACCTACAATGAAACAACATTAGTTTAGATTGGCAAATACAAGTTTGAAATAATCAACAGTTAAGAAATTCAAAGGTCAGGAACCTGTATTGTAGATGGAATTTTAGATATTATATTATTAGCAGCCAGTTTTGCTTCTGCAGCCGATTTTGCTTCTGAAGATAGTTTTGCATCTGCAGTGGGCTTTGTTTCAGTCTCCTTCTTGATTTCCTTCTTTTTAGTTTCCATCTTCTGAACTCGCTTAGTTGTTTTATTCTTGCAACATTCTGAGTAGTCTATAGAGCAGTCTTTTTTATAAGCTTCTTTTAATTGTGGATCCTGAGTTTGGTATGCCATTCTATAAATTATTACCAACCATTATAAAACATATAAGTTAACAAATTGTTAGAACTATATTATTATCAAAACAGCATATTAACTGCAGTATAACTAATGAACTGTATGTAATGTAATAAACTGCTATTTTAGGGCTCTTTTAGTCTAGGTGCAGACAATTTTACATATTTATTTCATAGACAACAAGGTTTCATTTAACCTCTCAACTGTCAACTGTACCTATGCGGTACAAAAGTGGTGGAGGTTTGACCTTCAACAGTTTTGGCCCGACGGCGCACGAGTTAAAACTTCTTAAGATGACATAACATCACGCCTGTAATCCCCGAAGGGTTAGGCAGAGGTGTACCCATTAGTACACCCACATTTCGCCAGTTATGTTTAAGTCCCATGTAATAGGGGGCGAGCCTATTGCCATCAACCGGGCACTAATCCAGACTCCGAGGCTGCTACTGAGAAATTCCTGATGGAAAAACCCAATGACACTTTGCCCGACCTAGGAATCGAACCCAAGACCTCATGCTCAGCAGTCGCGCTTTGCGACAACTAGACCAACGAGGCAGATGACTATTTTTCTTAAGATGACTATTTTTGTAATCTATCTTGCTTGTATCCTTCAGTATAAATACCTATACAGTACTCGGTAATTAAAAACGAAAGTTATACTAACTTTAGAAAGTCGAAAATTTAACTGAGCCAACTATTTTTTTATCCGGTCAAGCCCCGGCTGACTTACCGGTAAGACAGAACAATAGAAAATCAATTGTGTCTCGTTACATGGGACTTGTGTAATTAAAAGTATTTACAAAATAACAGGTAATTGTGGAAAAAATCGAAATCTTACTTATTTTTTAGATCACAGTAACGCAATACAGCCCAGCATAATGCACGTAGATCCCACAGACATTTTGTGTTGCACTTGAAACATTTCCAATCATCAGCATTTTCAATGTCTTTGATTTTAGGAGTACCTAAATTGCGCTTGATGCATTTCTGTTAAAATCAAAAATAATCATGATTAATCATTAGATTTTTGTTATTAAAAATGGGCTTTATCTTGACCTCAATGTCTCTTTATGGAAACAGATGGATGAGGCAAGTGCCCAAAAGATGAGTGTTTACTATTGTTTTACTGGCTGACAGCTTTAACTGGTAAGGCGCACAGACATTGACAGAAAGGTCTATGTTTTCATGATGCACATAAAAAACATGCAGTTTGTCTGGAAGTTCGACTGGACTACCAGATGAACTGCTTGATTTAAAAGAGTGGTACTATTCACCCAATAAGAGATTTTATCAGAATGGGACTGCAGGTCATAAAGCTGAACTCACACACAATCTGTAGAATACTGACAGGCAAACAACCTTTCAACCAGTGTGATTTATTTTACGAACTGAAATGAAATGCTAATTATTTTTATTAAAATTTAAATAAATATTATTACCGCACAAAAGACATGAGGACAATCAGAGCAACAGTAAACTTGACCACCTTGGCCACACCACCTACAGTATAACTCTGAGCCATCATCACCCTTTTCAAATTCACCACTATTGTAAAAAACATGACAATTGTGACACACTAGGGTGCGGAGCATTGGATGAGCTCGCATACGCACTTCATTGCGTGCAGAACATCCCAAATGACGATCGCAGGCCGTACAATGTAATCTCATACCCTTTATATTGTTAAGATCTGAAATAAGAATACATTATTGGTGAATGTTTCTGTTAAAAATAATCTGTTGAGACTGGTTCACGACCCTCGGATCACAACACACATAATTATCTGAACATACTTAAGTTAAGTATCCTTACCTTTAAAAACCATTTTGTAGTAAGATCTTTCTTCTTCCACAATATCATCGTCGAAATCTTCATCTTTAGGATCTAAAAAGTCAATAAGTTACCATGATGTTAAGAATGCTTATACTAAGTGGAACAAGTATCTGGATTCAAGGATTACGTGTATACCTGGGAAGGGCGGGAACTGGACACCATCATTCTGAACCGGCTTCTCAGATTCTGATGCTCCTTCACTGTTGGCAATTTCGCTCATTGTGAAAGTTGATAATCATTCACATCAGTAACGATTTTCGCTAGTCAAATTTTTCAATAAATTGAATTTGGTGTTTCTATAAGACTAATGAACCCAAAACCGTAATGCGTCAACATACAATGAAACACTTTTACGGAATTTTATGAATCGAAGTTAAAAGTCGCCATCTTGCACGGCGTTTTTTTTCTCTACTCTATGTTTTATGTTTTCACAATCAGTGACGTACTCGCTTCGTTCACTCGATTAGTGATTGCATTCGGATTTCGGATATTATGGTGGTACTTGGAATCTAGTTGCTTTAAATCTTGAATCTAATTCTAACTTTAACAGTTATTTTATAATGGTACTAAGGGCAACAAGGGCTATTAAAAATAAAGATGAACGAAAAAATTGTAATAAACACTCAGATTTCCTCTAAATTAAATTTCCTCTGTTAAAATGGCAATAATGGCACAAACAAGTAACAACATAATAATAATTGCTAAAACGTATAGTTATTTCATTTCCTATAAAAAAAAGTATAATAAAATTATAATATAATTTCGCGGATGAACTAGGGTTGAGGTCACCGACATTTGGGTGAAATTGAGTTTGAAAAGTACGAAAACGTGGCTTCAGCTTATCAGCTTCTTCTTCACATTATTAGTTCGTGTTTTGGGTGGTTCTTTATTATGATAGACTGGACGACCCAACAATAGTGTATGTATTTAATTTATTATAACATAATGTGAAGATTGTTTTTTCCAAGCAGCGCTATCATGAATTATTTATTGTCTTGTATCTTTAAGGTGAACGCAGACCTGGCCGCACCGCAGTCTCCGCAGTCCCCGCAGTCATCGCTTTTGCTTCAGGGACTGCGGCGACTGCGACCCGGGTGGGTGTGCGAGGTTGCATAGAACTTCATATAAAGAATTCGAATGCGAAGACTGCGGCGCGTGCGGTGCGGCCAAGTCTGCGTTCACCTTTAAATATTCATAGATTAATAAACTATAGCAATTTTCTACATTTTTCCCTTGTTTAAAATAGTATTAAGATAAATAAATTAGGAAAAAATGATGCCGTACATTTTAATGCAGACCATATCTTTTCATATCTTTTCGTTCTATGGATTTTTCCTTGAGTTGTTTTTCCCCTACAAACGTTTGGACCAACGAAAATGTACGGCATGTAAAAAAATATTATCTATGCGTAAAATACTTTCAAAATAAATTAATTTTATGTTGTTTCAAATCACCCCCCGGACCACGGAAAGAGAGGGGGTTGCAACCCTCGATTTTTTCCCCTTGTCGCATGATTTTTGTACGGCGTTGCGGATTATTGGATTAGAAGCTGTATTGAAACAGTATGAAACTGATGCCGTACAGAATCAAATGACCAAATTTACCCTAGAAATTGTCAGAAAATCAAAAATAAATACCGACTTTGTGGCGCACCATTTTTGTACGGCACTGCGCGCTTTCTTATTATTTTTCATGGATCTATCAATGGTAAAAATGCCGTACAGAAACATATGACCAAAATGTACTCACTCTACCTGCACTTTTGAATTCTCACCAGCACTCAGTTGGACAGCTTACAAGTGACGGCATAGTGCTGAATCTTATTATTTTATGCTCTATCGTCCTTTAAACGTCACCTGGTGGTTCACATGACCCACCATTTTTGGACATGGGCCTGTAGTCTACAACATTTTGAAGCCTTTCCATAAGCTTTTTTTTGTATTATTTTTTTTATTTTTCAAATCATTTGGAAGAGTATTTCTATACGTAAATCTCTATGGACTATAATTATGTTCTGTGCTATCATAGAGCAACACGGGTACCTGACGGAAGTGTGCTATGGACGCACTTGACGTTTTCAATTTCATTCTGTACTATAGAGCATAGAGTTGTAATAACATTATAGAGTGTTTAACAAGTTGTTGAAGTTGAACTTCATTCATTTACAATCATAAAATCATTCATTCCTTACTTACTATTATTCACGTAGTGATTTATATACTCTGTGCTATTATTATTCATTGTGATTAGAGCCAGTGTTTGCAATAGTGTGGTGTGAAAAATAAATCTCAACGTAACGTGATAATGTGAGTGGGACACGATTCTGAGTTACAAAAGTACACACTAAGTTCATTATTTTGAGGAATATTAATTAATGATTTATATAATTAATAAAATATCTAAATAAAATTATTTTCATTTATTTACAAGTAAGACGATACGCTAGTGAAACTTGAACAATGTTTTGTTGTATAATGAAAAAGTTTAAAAACTATTTTGACTGTGCTGATGAAAAGAACGTACTTATTATTTTAGAATAAATCTATTTCTGTGATATTTCTTAATAAGTTAACAAGTAAAAACAAACAATGACCGTTACATACACCGGTGAAGTAGCGACTTGTCGTGGATTCGGCACATTCCTAAAAGTTTTATACAAGTAAGTGCACGCAAATTCAGTATGATATTCATGTACAAAATATTCGATTTGTTTGGTTGAGTTGTTGTTGTAAGTAAATACCTACCGCTATTGTTTAGTTAGAATTATTATTGATATTGTATAGATTTTTGTTGGAAAGTTCATTCCGGATCACCGGAAATCGGAATACTGATTCATTCAATGAGATTCAACTTATTTCAATATTTTCTTAATATCGGCGTTTCGTTATTCGTCCGTTGTTTTTGTTAGGTACTCTGCGCATGCATTGCCCTAACTGCCGCACTCAAAGACGTCAAATAATTCATAATCATCATTTATTTATTTATCAAATAAATTATAACATGTTAATAGCAAAAACCAAAGCGATGCTTTATGTAACGTAGGTATTAGAACTACGCTATAATGTAATTACAAAAAAAAGGTACAGTCAGCTACAAAAGTCGATTAACAACGTTGCTTTTTTATATCATTTAAACAGACACTAAACACATAATTTACTGGTTTTCTGAATTTCAGGTAATAGCTTAGGGTTTATTACATCTTAATTTTATGTTCATTGAGTTTTATTTTTAATATTGTACTTAATAATTAGGATTTAAAAATCACAAATGTTAATCGACTTTTGTAGCTGACTGTACCTACCTAAAATAAAAATAAAAATATAAAAATATTGTTGAAGATTGTATAATGTAACGAGCCGGAATACCTATGTAACGAATTGGGATTAATCACAAATTATTCAGTAATAGGTAAAAAGTGAAGCTTCGGGCAATTAAGGCATTCCGCACTTAAAAAGAAATGGTTAATTGCCTACTTCCCGTCAATGCGAATCATTAATACCTAGGTAATGATGATGCTACCGGAGCCGCACAGACCTGTGTAGGTCTGTTATCGCCACAAAACTTCGCACCTTCAACACACCATAGGCACACGCAGACTTCGGCGTCGTGAGTGCCAATTCTGTGCCATGGCCCATGACCGACCACTATTGACTATCGTAGCGAAAGTTCGAACTGCGTCGCAGTTCCTAATCCTAACTTCTCCTAGTTCAGTCTCAGTTCGCAGTTAATCAAATTGGTAGTCAATTAGCGGTAGCGCACGCACGGGTACCAGTACATATCCTAAGAATTACGAAGCTGCTAATGTGACCACCGCATCAGCACGCTATCTTTTTAGCGAGTAAAACATACCTACGAAGCTTCGGCACGCATTGTTTCGTTACGCACTATGCGATATTATAACTACGCAGGTGCGGCTCCAGTTTAATAATGAAAATTAATGTGCCATATGGGCCTATGCTTTGCACACCGCGTTTTTTGAACGCGCCGGCCCGCGCCCGCCGAGCGATTTGCGTTTTCGGTTTGGGGAAGAGTGTCGACAACGCGTTTTTAATTCCACAGAGGTACCTACATAATAGTTTGTTTGCGCTTGTATCGAATCGATATAAGCGCATCTGTCGATACTATCGATACAAATGCGCGTCGACGGCACGTTTAAAAAGCGCGCTGTGCATATAGGCTCTAAGTAGGTACCTACTATTACAAACCGAGTGTCACCTACATTCTACCAACCTTCTCTAAGGTGCCCATTACACGGTAGGTTTTGCCATGGCAAAACCATGGCACATTTCCATTAATCATGACTGATGGTGAATGATGGAATTTTATCGCCTACAATTTTCGTCATGCAAACGTCAATCATCGCATTAGACGATAGGTTTTCCGTCAGTCAAAATTTCTTGCCATGGTTTTGCCATGGCACATTTCCATCAATCATGACTGATGGTGAATGACGGAATTTTATCGCCTACAATTTTCGTCATGCAAACGTCAATCATCGCATTTAGACGATAGGTTTTCCGTCAGTCAAAATTCCTGCCATGGTTTTGCCATGGCAAAACCTACCGTGTAATGGGCGCCTAAGAAATATGTAAATAACTACCTACTCGCACCACAGCCAAGCCACAGCCTAGCTGTCAATCACACAAAGCGCCTATTATGGCTTAGATGGCTACCTATTCCTAACTGCATGTTCAGATAATTACGGCGTGTTACGTGCGTTTTTATTTACGCGGAGACCAGAGAACCGGAGACGTGCAAAATTCTACCAATCAATTTGTTAAAATCTTCATCATATCTCTCGTCTCGTCTGTGATTGGTCGATTCATGCACGTCTCTGCTTCAGTAGAACCACGGTAATAAAATGTACAGTATTGTGTCTTCATAGAAACGGTCGCAACGCGAGTCATACCTACGCGCGTCGAGTTCGGTACACTCTCGGTACACAAACAGTCTTGACTGCGCCGCCGCGCCGCGCCGCCACGCCGCCCGCCGCCCGTAGTGACGAATGGATGATGTAATATTTTTGTAAGCAGTGAGCGTGCGATTTCTTAATATGGCAAGGAGAAATTATAAACTATATTGTGCAGTGTTTGGCTGCTTGAATTCTTCGATAACGAACCCAGAGATAACATTTTTTTAAATACGAGAGGTGAGACTTTAAAAACAATTATACACTTACCTACCTACTATTACGTAATTTGTTTTTTTTTAATACTTAAATACCTACACATTTCGCTTTTTACACCGAGTAAAATACTTGATAATTTATTAATAATTTAATAAAATAGGTACCTACATAAATAAATTGTGGATAGGGTGTAAAAAGTGATACGAATGACCTAACTACGCCGTTCCCGTACAACTGGTACCTAGGTAGGTAGTTTCCTAGTTTCGGCTATCTGCTTACTTATGAACGTAGGTACTTAGTTACTTATTACCTGGTAATGATACCTGCCTACTTAGTAAGATTTTCATTGCTGTAGATACGGCACACGCGATGAGATGGTTGTTATATAACGTTTGCAGCAGTGCGACATTGGATGGGTGACCAAAGTGCTCCTAGCTGTAGGTACTATAGGTAGTAATGTGAACGTTAATAAGCTGAGATGCAAACAGATTTTATAATTACTCGTTCGATGTTTCTTTCATTTTGGTTGAGTAAGTAGATGTTGAAGTTTGTAAGGATTGGAGTTTGGTTTCCTTCGGCGATTTTTTTTTTATTAAATCTTTTAATTATACAACGCAACATGTATTTTTATTGAACACTTCCTATTTCAATAACAACGAATTATTTTTTTAAACAATAAAAAATTCACATAACTAGAAAGAAACTCAAGTAGGTTGATGAAATTAAAATACTATGTGCGGGCAGCCCTAACGCGTGAGTATGTCGCACGGAATTTTAGGTACTTAATTCAAGGTTACGGCCGAGAGCCACTACTGGTAGTATATTTATACTGTGGTAGAACCTATCTGTAGCTATTAACACAATATCAAGTTACATAAAAATCAACATCACGAGACTTTATTCAGGAATGACACATGATTTCCGTTTTAATGAATCACTAACAAAAATTTATTGTAGTAACATGCATCAAAATATTAAATAGAGCTGCTAAAAACAAAAAAATATCAAAATCAAAATCGGTTTATATTATTATGTATGTATATACGTTCGGGAGCTACGATACCACAGACAGACATACACCTTAACACGTCAAACTATCACCCCGTCGTTTTTGCGTCGGGGGTTAAAAATGAAAAAATTGATATAAGTAATATGTAGCCTAATAATAATTACTTGCTTTTTATTAGTTCTATTTTCTTGACCTAGTAGGTAGGCAACAGTAATCTTACAATGGCAATTATACCTACTACTTATTACGAATTCGAACCTCCATATCATAGTATAAAGCTATGAAGATATGTCGTAAAACGCTTAAATGTTTACGATGACTCCAGACTACAGCTTCCAGAGTCACGTAAAGTTTGCGTAGGTACTTTTATTACCAGTTGGCTAATGTAATAAAAAATAGGCTATGAATGAACGTCCTTACTCCTTAATAAGGCAGGTAACAATCGTGTAGTGTGTATGTGTACAGCTGCCCTACCATGAACTCTTATTGCGATCTAAAAAACTGAATTGTTCTTCAAATAAGTCAATATAACGCATCAATTTATGTCATTTATTGACGTATTTTCTCTTATCGCGATCCAAAAACTGAACTGTTCTTCAAATACGTCAATATAACGCATAAATTGATGCGTTATATTGACTTATTTGAAGAACAATTCAGTTTTTTGGATCGCAATAAGAGTTCATGGTAGGGCAGCTGGACCTACTTCCTAAGGTCGCCTGTTTGTTTCGTCAATGGAAACTACCACAGTGTTTGCTTACCAAACAGCCAAACACTGACGCTCTATTTACATGATCTTACTAAATACCGGGCGAGTAGATTTTTATCAAATGACACAAACTAACAAGTCTTGGTAACATTTTGTAGAAATAAAACTAAAGTGGCAATGGTGCTAAAATGTTTATTTACAGTAATTTTATCTCTATTCTAGCTAGAGCATTGCGCAACTCAATGCGAATGCCTTAATTACATTGCTACGCGCTGTTTAAATACACACTACGATAGTATCATCAGAATTCAGAACCATGTGGGCCCATCCAATGACTCATCGACTCCAGATCAATCATTACCAACTAACCTTGTTAGTCATAACTATATGTAATGTTGATTTTGGTACTTAAGTACTTGAAGTAATGGTAACAATCCTTTCTTACTCCCTACATGAATTAACTCTCTACCAGTCAGGAACTGGACTGTTTGAAAATGCTGAGTAAAAGGGGTTTTCACTGAGGTCATCGCTCTTGCGGATCGATACATCGTCGCCGCAACTACTGACTCCAGAACAGAACTACACGCAAATATGACTTCGTCTCATTCTCTCGCACATAACCAGTGTAAAAATTAGATTATCAATTACGATCTGAGTAGAAAACTTCAGCTGCATAATTCTATTGTATCAGTCGTTGGTCGTCTGATACGCTCGGTTGCAAATAATGACTAATGTTTGCAGTAGACTCATAAATTTTGTCATGTGTCACACGAAAAAAGAACATTTTCATGACTGGCTTGACGAAGACGTGGGTTTGTCTGGTAAATATAGCAATGCAAGCAGGTGGGGCAGGTCCGTCATCATAGGCAGCTTGATTTCACGGTTTTACCATTATACATTTATATTGTAGTTAAAGACTAATCGTTATGTCAGCTATCTTCATTAAATGTTAAAAAGCTATTGTATATTATCGTTCTTAAATATTAGCGTTACTAAACACATGATGGTCATAAATAATTGTAAATTCGATAATTTCTGCATTAGCTAATCTACTTAATGTCGCCAGCAGGTTAAGTGGAAATTAGTACCTATTGTGACAGTAAAACCGGAAAAATTCGTTTCTTTTTGTATAACTACTTGACACGCATTAAACATAGAATGATGATCATGAATAATCATGATAAACATCTCTGAGATAAAGTATACTTCCAGTAAACGACACTTGATTTAATGTTCTTTTTAAAACATTTAATATGTATCGGAACAAGGCCCCAGCTAGCCTTGTTTCTTCCTTTCAAATTATAAGCAGCGCACGCGATAAAATACTCAAAATAATTGACACTTCGCGCCGCCTCAATGTGCGCCAAGCATACCAGCCACCTAAAGAATCCTTTGCCCTGGACTGATCCAGGTTTAGTTGTGACGTCGACAACTAATCTTCTATAAAAGATAATTTATTTAAAAATCCATCAAAATGTCATCATCATTGTTGGCAGCCTTGGTTCACCGGCTACTGAGATAGGCCTCCTCACTCCGCACCTCAAAATATACAAACTACGAAATAAAAACTCGCTACAACATATTATTATAAATTGTATTATAGGTAAGTAATAATATCTAACGATCTTGTGGACCTTAACAAACAAGATTTTTTCCAAAGGTTGAAGGAAAACAAAAATTAAATAAGAATAAGTTTTCCTTTAATATTCTGTTGTAGGTATGTATTTAACATAGACGGGTTGTAAAGACACATTAAATATGCGTTAACTACGCATACTACCCGTCAAAATAAATAACATTGGGCAAAAAATGTTACTGAAAAACGACAATTATATAATGTATGTATTTGATGTGAAAAATCACTGTTTATGGTGTTTAACGCGAAATGTAACGCACGCATAACATTGTATTTACGGGTTCATTCACCTGCACAGGGGTCGTGGACTCGTGGGGTATTTAAGTTATGGCATTAAGCATGTTTTCGTAAAAACACGTTTGTAAAAATTGGAACTTTGACCGTCAATATAATATCAGAAGGTGATCAGATATTACAATAAAACGATCACAATGAAGAAACTAACATATCTTTACAAAGGCCTTTGGCTTTCGGCTTCGTTAAGCGTATTTTTACGTCAGTTATTTAGAAGCAGAAAGCATTTACCTATCAAAAAAGACAACATGAATGAGTGAGGGAGAGAAAGGGTAAGGCAAACATTCTTCGGAGTAATGAATAAGTTGAAAAAATATTATCATAAAGAACTATAGTTTTGCATAAATATTACTTTTATTGCGTATGCTGTTCCCTTAATAGAAGAAAGTTATTAAATTATTAGTATCATCGCATAGTAGAGGTAACGCTAATTAGTTGGATACCGACGTCGGTGAATAAAAATATTAACACTATTAATACATAAAGCACACATACTTGAAATAGTTACACTATTTATTAGAAATTCGCAAACCTACATCCCTTACCATTCTGGAAACTCCATATTGTTGAATAACTAATAATCGACAACCCGTATCGACCATGTGGGACAGTAGCATGAAATTCTAGTAACAATCCAAGTCCCAAGCGTTTCCGACGTATCGAAGAAATCAATTGCCATACGAAATGGTTTACTTCGTGATTGCCAGGCAAGGGACATTTATTATTCAGTGTACCCCACACTGCACTTTCCAGCCCCACATTCTTAACGTACGTTGCACATTATAAGCACAAGCTTGGCATCGATACTTGATTCTTTTGTTTCATTGAATGAAGCTATAAAATATTACGTGTTTCGATTTGACATGCTGATTTAATATTAAAGAGTTGCACCCCACCGAAATTATAATTTAAATGCTTAATGCTAAATGCTTTGGCTACTTGACAAAAATGACGACATGAAGCGGGTCAATCTGTACTGTTTTTTAATAAGTTGTAATGTTTTTGAGCCATCAATAGTTACAGTACTCATATTTAGTCTGTTCATTCCACGTTGTTAAAATTAGAAAACATCGTATATATAGTCTAAACAATTCTAAGAAGCTTTTGATTTCATAATGTATTTTTTGGACACCATGTGTGTGTAGTGTAAATCATGCAAGCGTGTAGACTAGTACTCATCACGTCCATAAGAAAGTTGTGTTTTCATTATCAAGCGCAGAAATTTTGAAAGATAATATGAGCCACATAAATATAATTTATTTATTTATACATAAATATAAAAAGTAATGAGTTCTCCCGTTAATTTCTTTTAACAATTAACGCCCGGTTTTAAAATACGCTAACGAATAATCAAGCGCACATAGATGGTGTGATTGGTTGACTGAATGCCAATAGGATTCCTTGATTTGCGTATAATTATGACACTTATATAATTTTCCTTCTATAACCGGTTGTAGGCAGGCAAGCACAGTACACGGTTTACTCGTCGGAATCGATTTTGTATTTTTTTTCCAAAACTACCTACGTTCACGCTGTGTCTACGTAGTGCTAATGTTATAACATACATACAGCACTAGTGCACTAGCACTAGTACGGTGTAGGTACGGTGTATACACCGTACTACGCAGCGTACTACACACAAAGCCTACGCTGTGCTACAGAGAGCCTACGCTGCGTGCTACGCATGGCCTACGCTGGCACGTGCTACGCAGCGGTTACGCTATACTACGCACCGCCTATGCATTATAGGCAGGCTAGGTACTACGCAGCGTACTACACAAAGCCTACGCTGTGCTACAGAGAGCCTACGCTGCGTGCTACGCATGGCCTACGCTGGCACGTGCTACGCAGCGGTTACGCTATACTACGCACCGCCTATGCTTTAATAGGCAGGCTACCTATATGAATACTCATACGCGGCGTATGCACATGCACAGGCGTCTTCTACGTTGCCTCAATGCCTAAGCTGGACAAACGTTCTTAATTAGCTTTCGGCTTTCTCGCATTAAATTCGAGTGTACCTACACAATTTTAGTATCTAATATTAGGAATATTACGTATTAAAACTGTGTACATTCGAAAAAAACACTTAATTAGAAAGCTGACTTTATAAAAAGTAAGTAGGTATGTACCTAGCATATTAAAGTAATGCAAACGTTGCTTTAGCTAATCGGTCGGTCGGTTTCAGTCTAAGCAATACTTTGTCCTATTTTTCGGGAAATGAGTGCTAGGACTTCAGATCGTTAAATTCTTTTATTACTAACTCTATTCTAACTATTCCTAAATTGTCATCTATTCTTGTAACAGACTACCACTTTTTATGAAATAAATTATTATTATTATTATAATCGACGACAGTTTCGGACTTCAAATAAACAAAACGCATAAGTTAGTTTATTAGAAAATAAACTCAGCCGTACCCAGCAAAGCAAAGGTATATATTTTTTTTGACAGTTTCACTCACTGGAAGTTCTTTAAGGTTGCCACCAGTACTATATTTAAGGGTCAATTATACTATGTGTAATACCTACATAAATTATAAACAAATAATATAGTACGTAAAATACTATATTTTCATCGCTAGTGAAACTGTCGCGTTGTTCGCTTATTTAACCTATATATTTTATTTAACTATTTTATTAATTAAAGGTAGCAACCCTATCTATTCCAATAATATAATACCTACTATAAAGCTAAAGAGTTTATTTGTTTAAACGCTAATCTCCGAAACCACTGGTCTGATTCTAAAAAATCTGCTACGTTACGACTCAGAGCTATATTAGTTTATTATCAAAACAATTGGGGATCCATGAGAATTCAAGCGGACGAAGACGCGGGTAAAGCCAGTTTACGTTATTAAAAGAGTATCTTTCTTTTGACAGAATTATAATGTAGTGTGCGTGGGTTGAAAATCACCTGACCTCAGGTGTTATTGGCTACAAGGCTTTTTACAGTAACAAGGTAACAAGGTAATTTTAGAGCAAGGATGCCTCGCTTAAAGTAAAGGAAATAATTGTTTGTTTGTTTGTTATTATGTTTATTAGAGTACGTATCCACTGAATACCGGTCCTTAAAAGTTATGATTTTATGTCTCGGATCAGTCAGAATATTTTAAACAGTGCAAAAAATCTAATTATTGGAAAAGTTGTTTGGCTTCCAATATGGTACTTACGAAGTTAAGAGACTATAATATAATTACATTATTGAGTGTATTATTTTATTTTATTTTATTTTTTTATTTCATGTTTTATTATTATTATTTTCGGTTGTGCTTTTTTTATAAGCTACATTTACGGGCCAAAACCAAGTAAATGCAGCGTGTGGTGTGTACTAAGTTGAGGGTGTATTGTGATGAGGGCCTATTTCGTTTTCATCTATTTGCATGAACTTTCTTACAATTCGACATGTATTTAAAATTACAGCTTTCTGGAGTGTAATATATAGAGTTTCTTTTAGGTATAGTAGTTTTAGGCTATAGAGAAGATGATTTGGGATAACGCCTGTTGTAGAGAGAACTATCGGGATTACAAAAACTTTTTCTTGTATTATTATTATTGTTAATTTTGTTGTAGCAGAATACTAAGTACTGTCTAGTTACTTTAGTTCCGATCATAACGACATCAGACGGCGACACTCCCATCTTTTTGCCTTGAGCCGAAACTGAGAATCACCTACAGGAGTGTCAGTCAACATTTCATTCATAAATTTAGGAAAATATGTTCGTCTTTGTAGCTACCTACTGAAGTAACTTTTTTTTCGTTTTTATGTCACGTTTACCTAAGTTCAATCACACAGAGTAAGAGTCCTACTCTTTCTAGTAAACTGTGTAAAATTGTGATCTTTATTTACATTGCGTTGCGATATGTTTTCAATAAAGATTGCATCGCGATTCTACTACTTGACTTTTAATAACCTTTCTCGTCTTCGTTCTTGTTTGATCAAAGTCAGCAATGGCAATTAATAAAGTAGGTAAATATTTGCGGCTGCAAATGTCAAATGTCGAAAAGCTATATTATAAATAATAATTAACAAATTCAAATGACCACTAGGCTAGGTACCTACTTCATTTTGGTTCCTAAGTCAAAGTCAAATCATTTATTTTAATGAGACTATTAATAAAAGGCATTTTTGAACGTCATCTACAAGAGAAAAGAAAAAAAAATGTTTTGAACCTAGTTGCCCATTCCAAAAGGTAGTTTTGTGTGGAGAAGAAAGGCAGAGAACTCCATACTTAATACTCTTTAAAAATCATCTATCAATCTATGTAATCAAAGCCGAGAAGGTAAGGCAACGGTTATGAAAATAATGTGCTGAAAAAAATCAACCAATGCGGTATCTTAAAGGACTTTATACCCTGTCGTCCATAATAAAAAATCAGAAAAAAGCGGTTAAAAGTTTACTACGATACATTAAAAAGCACAGGTAAACAATGACCGGTTTTTCGGTTCGTAAACAATTCGAATAGGCAACAAGTAGTAAAAGTGAAGTGTTGTTCATTTATCACGCGAATATGCTGGCAATAATCGGATTCAAAATAGGCACTGCACTGGTTTGAAATAAATATTTTTATTAAGTTAACACGACAAAATGTTCTAAAATTACTGAGCTAAGTTTGTTAATTTTAGTAGAATACTCGGATTAGAACTAGATTAAATACGGCTAGATACGGGAAAAATTTTAGCTTTGTCTCTGAGGTAGCTAAACACCTACTATTCCACATAGTGGCTAAGCCTGCTTATTTGCCAAAAGACATTGCAGACAATCAAGCTACGGTAAGTACTCCTAATGTGTCTTACAGTTCTCAATTCTCAAGTCCTGCTTTAACTTTAATAACAACAGCAATTATTGTTAAAATCGATAGCAGTGGCGGATAGCGTGTAGCAAAACCTTGATTATGGCCTGAGTCATTGACGGAGGATGGTTCATTTAAATGTGTAACGCGATTGCGATACTAACCAACGCATTTGACAACAACATGTCAAGGAGACTCGGCACTTAACACTGCAGTTTTGGATTTTCCATTCTTTTTACTAGATAGCTTCAATTATGACGAAATCGGTGAATGAAGAACTCTACAGCTCTACTGCTAATTCCGGTCCACCCACGATGCGGCACAAACCAAAAGCGTGGCGCAGGATGACGTAATATCCTGTCTGTGTGTGAGTCTTTGTTGACCTCAGACTGTTTAATGCTTGCTAATATCCAGATAGCGTAGAAAGACTGACATTAATTAGATAAGTCTACGTCTTAATTAGACGTCGATTTACCACTCAACTATATGGTGTTTTTTTAATAATATAATGCATGTGCGTTTTGAAGTTATGACGTCAGAACTAGAACCTCGGAAGTGATTTCATTAAAATGGTTGGTATCTATTTATTTACCTATATGTATAATTATTTATTTTTATAGGTATGAATGCAATCTGATGCTCTCTGTAAATGTAACTTTTATTGGTATGATTTACGATTTAGTACTTAACTTGTTACGTAGCGTTTCAAACTGTTGATACAGCGAGTTAAGTCGGTCTCTGAGTGACTAAACACAACGCGACACAGTGAGTTGCGCTCGTGCGACTTTTTGTCCACCATACAATACCGAAGTGGACCTCTCAATTCACGTCACAGTCAGTAGACACAAAGTTTTGATACGGAATGGCGTGGCGTGAGACCGAAGAGACGTTTTATGATGCGTTATCATATAAAGTGAAATATTCGAAACGAGTTTTCTTCTTAGTGTAAGTTTATCAATCAATATCTATAGCAAATACCAAATCAGAAATAATACTTTGTGTTGTTATAATCCAAAAGTGTTTGAAACTAATCTTAAAAAAAGCCTCGCACCTACTAACTTAAAAGTCATAATAAAACAAGTAATAAACCTTTATCCTCGTTTAAATTTCTTTATTAAATAAAAAAAAATAGCAAAAAATAATAAATAGGTAGGTACTTTATTCAGAGCAGCTCTTCACTATTTTGCTCTGCAATTTTTAATAAAATAATAAAATTAGATAACTTCTAGTATTAAATAACTTCAGCAGATACCTATTGCTAAAATAAACGACCAAGTAAAAGAACAATGTTTTGAAAAGATAAGTTCTTTCGAAGAACAATAATTCTTTCCGACGTAACAAAACATTCGTCTCGTTCACCACAAAGGATCACTATCTCGCGCGTGTGTCAAAAAGATTATTTAGGCACAAACAATCACAAAGTTAGTAGTCATGGTATCTTTAAAAATAACAATAACGGACGTGTTCAGTTGTGATCGCGTGCTGCACGACTGACACAAACACGACAGCTGTATGCTGTATCCCCACATTCAAGGTTAAAACTTAACACCAATGCGATAATTAAACTGATACAATTGAAACTTATAGTTGTAAAGACTTGGCGATAAATTAATCCATTGTCTTTTAAGTGGCTAATCTGTACCGCTGAGCTTGGCGAATCGCGGAGTTCTGTGTGCAACTTACAGACCATTCTGCTTCTTCTAAGAAATAATAAAATGGGACAATAGGTTTCCTGTTTTTCTAACGATATTTTGAATAACGTAACATAATAGTCTTTTTTTTTCAATTTCAATTTCGAAAGCAAACCGGTAATGTAACATATAAAAACTATACACTGTTGTTAATTAAATAATATGTAATGTTAAAAAAGTGCAGTGCAGTGTATCTCTACGTATATTAAGCTAGTATTTAATTACTTACATTGTATACATTTTGTCCTTACTAAGGTAACTGGAACTACCGACGAACCACATTGATTATATTTTTTTTATGGTTTTATGACTATTAACATTAGTAAATACATTGTCCATACTATTTGCTAGACCTTCATTCATGTGTTAACCGCACTTTAGATTACTTCAATGTAGCCCGCGAATTTCAATATTTTTTATAATAATTTTCTTTTTTTGGTACTTAGTATAACCACAGATAATATAATACTGTATAACCAAAATTCGTTTAAGTATATTTCAACAAATTATAATTTTAAAACATTTAAATAAGCTGTAATAGAATTATTTGAAAACACGAAAACAGTATCACCTAATCTAACAATCATTTTTTTTATGTAACTCAACAAAATAGGTATGTGGATCTGATTGATTCTTTTCAAAAAAAGTTTTTTAAGTATATTGATGAGTTCAATAACCCCTTTTCAGGTTTTCAGTTAATTTAATAACACATTGTTCACAGGGAAGCATGTGTATTATTGTGTATGTAAAGACGTTCAAAAATATATTAGGGTCTATCTATGCATGAGCATTTAGCGATTATATTTAGTGTCAAATTCTCACCCGACTGCAGACGTTTTATTTTCTTTCTTACTAATTAGAATTTTTTGAAAATCAAGCCTTAAAAACACCACAAAACCGTCTGCTTAATATCGCAAAAGGTGACTTAGTTCAAAAGGACAAAATTTTATTTGACAAAATTCGTTAAAGATATTTTAGTTGAAAAAGAGGCTGGCGTTGCTTTTTTATTTTTAATGAATTAAAGTTTCCATCCAGGAAAACAACATAATTATCCAGTCTGTTCCTTCATAACTTTTAAAGTTTTAATATTCACATTGATTTGGAAATCGGCATATTCAAAATGGTGATAATTCATAAGGCTGAATAATTTACCGTGTTTTATTTGTCGATCTCCAATCACGACCACGGTGACGTAATCTACACTTACGTGTGAGGCTATAAAACAGCTATAGGTACGCATACTAATAAACATTCGAATGTCATAAAATCCGATTGTTCTCAGTACATAATTCATTTACTATGATCTACTTTATATTATCTTGTCACATTTTTTAACAAATTGATTTTGGATGCATGCTCTTCTTGTTTATTATTTAGATCTAGGTTCGTACATCCGTTATGTAAATGTTTGATATCGTTTGGGGATGCTCACAGTCAAAACAAGCTACTAAGTATAATTAAAAAATTAAAAAACACGACTGCAAAAATTGCACATATTTGTACTTTGTTTACTAGTCAGATTTTTTTTCTACGTTTTTTATTTACAGTGTTATATATTTTTTAAATCTACTTTCCAAATTCTAGACGATAAACATAGACACGACCAGATTCATTCAAAAAATTAAATTGAGGCTGGTATTCATTTACTTTTTAAAGTGACCACACCGCTTTCTTTTTACTTTTAACTAGCCTATGTTACTCGGAACGATGCAAGGACGTTATTGTAACGATACCCCATACATCTAAATCGGTTCAGGCGTTTAAAAGTTATGGTGGAATAAAGAAACTCACATACATACATACATATATTAACCCTGAACACATAACACTCCTTTTTTTGGGGCAGTCGTGTAATTAGGTACGTACCTAGTTCCGCGTAAATAACAAAGTGTTTGTTACTTTGGGTCAGCTGTCGCCTATCAGTAGATTTCTTGCCAAAAATTTCGATGCGAGAGAAGTGTCGCCTATTGCTTTTCATTTAGGATGGTTTTGACAGGCGACAAACAGTCGCCGCCCTTTCGTGGCGAAACTGTCAGCACGCAACCCACATTAATTAATCTCTTATACGTAGCAGACATAATAGGTACCTAGTTCTTTGTTCAGTTATTTGATAAGGGTCTAAAAGTTAATGTAAGACTGCAATTAACATTTTTTTCTGTTGTATTTTATAGATGGCGGGGAAGTATATACAAATTAGTCTGGCTGGACCTTCTAGTGTTCCTGCTTTCATACTATGTACTCAATTTGACATATCGGTTGTTACTGGATGAAAATTCTAAAAGGTAAGAAGAATCAATGAATCACTAATAAATCATTATTTATGATCAACAATAACTAGGTACTGATAAATAAAAGGTATATGTACCTACCTATTATAATGATTAAATATTGAAGCCCATTCGAATACCTATTTATCAGAATACGATAAATCACTATTTTAAATGATTTTTAAGTGCCTAGTCTTTTACTATAATAATGGATATATACATATTTATACACCTACCTAGCTAGTAACTTGAAAATATGAAGATAGACTTAAAAAAAACTACTAATACAATTTAAAGTTTTTTTTTCTGAAAGCTCTAGCTCGAAGCTATCCTTAAAAAATATTTTTCAAAAACAAAGTTAGAAGGTACCTACTTAAAGTAGGAAATAAAGTAATTGTGTGCATTAACTAGAATTTTATTAGTTAAATATTTCAGACTGCAGAGCCCTCCAAAATGAAATAACTTGTATGAAATGAAAGTTTTCAATCAAAATTGTACCTAAAATAAAAATATTTGAAATACTTAGAAATCTACCTACGTGATGCAAGGCAACAATATTTTTTCATGAATTGGTAATTTAGGCAGGTAGGTACCTACTACGCCGTATTCGCGGTTATTATATGAACTATGCGCTGCTATATTGTTCAATTCCTCCATCAATTTGTTTCAACATTTTTGTGGATTATTAGCCAGGGCCTATAACGAAGTTAAACTACTGTGCGACACTATACTAGTATTAAAGCTTTTTTACAAAAAAAGACAACCGCCTTCAAAAACTACAAAATAAAGAATAACTTTAGTTGGGAAGTCGGCGGCTTTGGTTTTGTTTTTTGTTATGTAGGTATTGCCGGTTGTTCTTTTTTTGTAAAAAAGCTTTTTATTTTTCACTTTTTAGTGCTTGTGTGTTAATGTTTGAAATTCTTAATAAAAGCCCTTTCAAACAATACCTCACACGATATATTTAATTTAGAAAAATTCTCACAAAATAAAAAGCACTAAACCAAATTGGATGAAATTTTTATGGAACCAAATGGCAAGTATTTTATACTGCATCGAACAAAAAAAGAATCACACTAATCTGACTAGAAACCTAGGAGTAATCGGTGTACATACATAAAAAAAATAAAAATACCGGCCGAATTGAGAACCTCCTCCTTTTTTTTGAAGTCGGTTAAAAATAAAAATATGTAGGTACTTACTTAATGTTTTCCTGCAGGGTTTTCGAGGGAGTTGTAAACTACTGCAGTTTTCACGGGAATGTGATCCCTCTGTCTTTCGTGCTAGGGTTCTACGTTACCGTGGTGATGAACCGCTGGTGGAGTCAATACACAACCATACCTTGGCCCGATTCTATCGCCGTCTTCGTCTCCGCCACTATACATGGACAGGTATGTACGAAACTGATTGTCCAACCTCCAGGCATTATTACAAAGTGATTTTGTAATTACCTACGCAAAAAGTTTTTTATTTCAATACTTATATCATGTACGGTCAGCAACAAAAGTCGATTAACACTGTTAATTAACACAGGGCCCGATCTAGCTATTTAGCCGCTCCGGGCAAAAATAATATTCGCCGCCCTTTACACTAATAAATACCATACAGGGTGTCCCAGACAAGAACGTCCAATTTAAAAAACTTTCACGAATCCTCAGCTGTCTACAACAATACAAATAACTAGTCTTTTGCAAGATAATATTTTAGTAAATCCTAATGAAACTGAATTAAAACAAAATTGTATTAAGTTTTCATTGCAATATGACTTCATGTTTATTATTAGCACAATGGTGATTCGGATTAGATAGTTAGGTTAGGTTAGGGTTAGGTTTGTCCTTGGCCGTCAGGGTGGTTCGGGGATACCGCACGATCTCCTTCGAGGCGGCGAGTCTCCTTGCCGGATCTGCACTGTAGGATCTAGAAGCGAGAGCCCTTGCCTCGCTCTATCACTGGAGCGAGCGGGCGCGGGAGCGGGGCATGCGACCGGTGCCGCGGGAGAACGCGCGGCGCCGCTCCGAGCTCCGCGTGATCCTAACGGCGGAATGGAAAGGACGACTTGAGCACCCCCAATCGCGGCGGTAAGACCCCTCTTTGAGGAGTGGCTGGAGAGGCGCTACGGCGTCCTCACCTTCCGGCTGACACAGGTCCTCACCGGACACGGTTGTTTCGGGAGGTTCCTGTGTCGGATTGCACGGGAGGAAACGCCCGGGTGTCACCACTGTGTGGACCGCCCGGAAGACACGGTGGAGCATACTGTGCAGGTCTGCCCCGCTTGGGCAGAGCACCGCCGTGTCCTCACGGAGGCGATAGGCGGCGGCGACCTCTCGCGTCCGGACCTGGTTCAGGCCATGCTCCGGGGCGAGAGGGAATGGGATGCAGTCATCTCCTTCTGCGAAGCAGTAATGCTAGCGAAGGAGGAGGAGGACCGCGTGAGGGAGAAAACAACACCCTCCACCTCACGCCCCAGCCGCCGCGGGAGACGCCCAGGGCGTCGGACGTCGCGAGGCGACATCCGGCCACCGTAGGCGCGGGCTTGCGGACGGCGTGTAATGGGTAGCTCGCCGTCCGATCAAGGACCATGCCCGGGTCGACAGCGCGTTCTGTTCGCGCGCGTCTCAAAGAGCTGTCAGCACGGGGCGGGGCCCCAATAGGGGCCAAACGCCTGCCGGGGTTGCGGGACGTCTTAACAGGATACCGTGGTCCCGGAACGTAAAGGGCAACAGAAGGAACAGGGTGGTTTTTTAGTCAGTAAAAGTCTGACAGTCCCTTCCGCCCCACCCAGGGCGGAAGGACTGGATAGTCCACCACCCGATCAGATACAAGCCCGTGTAGGCGGCGCACGTGTTTCACGCGTGCTACCCTAGAGGATTCGGCGGCGCTTACACCGCCGACGAGACTCGCCTACACAGGTGGCGGGTCAAAGCCTCGCGGGGTCGCGGTAGAATGAGCGAGCCAACCCGTACCCGCGCCTAAAGGTCTGTCGAGGAACACCGTGGTGGTTTTAACCGGTAAGAGTCCGCCACACCTCTTACCCTAGACGGGGGATAGTCCATGAGGATTTCACCACGATAAAAAAGCGTTAGGTTTAAAAAAAAAAGCGTTAGGTTTGTCCTTGGACATTTCCAACGCCTTTAACACCCTGCCCTGGAGCTGTATTCGGGAGGCACTGCGCTATCCGGCACACACAATGTAGTCGGGGGCCCTCGGATCGCTGTCGAGTCTACCTTGTCTACCATGAAGTAACTGGGATTGTTGCTCGACAGCCGGTGGGACTTCGAGCCCCACTTTCGGCGACAGGCGCCCAACTTTCTAAACGCGGCTGACGCGCTCGCAATGCTGCTTCCCAATTTGGGGGGCCCGAACTCCGCCTGCAGGCGTCTGTATGTGGGGGTTGTGCGATCTATGGCCTTGTATGGGACCCCAATATGGGCGGCTGACCTGACGGCTGGTAGTATCGCCGTTCTGCGCAATCAGAGTCATAAGGGGTTATCGCACGATCTCCTGCGAGGCGGAGGCTGGAGCCTTGAGACCTGGAGGCGAAGGTACTCGCGTCACTGTACCGGTGGCGCGAGGTCCTGGTGGCGGAATAGCGGGACAGGCTGTCATGCGCTGCCTCATCACCATCTAGGCGATCCGGCCGGTGCTTGCGGTCTGGCTCGGGATGAGTCACGGCTCCCTGACGTTTCAGTCAACGCAGGTGCTCTCGGGACATGGCTGCTTCGGGAAGTACCTACTATGTCGATAAACAGGGAGCCGGACGCCCGGTGTCACCACTGCATGGACTGCCGAGAGGACACGGCGCGGTTTTAAAGAGCTGAGGGTCCGTGGAAGTGTTTGAAATTACTTTAAGGGTTTTCATTTGGGTTTTAATTGTGATTTTACTTTAAGGGCCGAAAATCTGGAACGAATTTTGCAAAACAACATACTAACAACCCTTTGAACTATTTTTTGGTAACCTCGAGTGACGATAAGACAGACATTTGTTTTTATCAATCGAAGATCATACTTTCAGGAATTATTATCAATAATAATATTTCCAAAAAACGCGACACAAAAAGAGAAAATCAACAAAATCAGATGCAAGAAAGAATATCCTAAAAAAATACTAAAAATCGTCTAGCTACTAAACCACAAAAAATCGTAGAACAACCATGGGGATGGTTTAGATAGCTCCAGAAAAGAGACTCTACCAAAATGTTCGTTTGGGCGTCCTTATCTGGGCCAACCTGTATAAAATATAAGTCATGAGTTTGCTATTCCAAAGATGGTATTATATAGTAATATGTGATATTATTTTAACTGTATAACATTTAATACGTTAGTCTACTACGACTTCTGAACAAGTATACAAAAATTCATGAGAGTATGTTCCACCGTCTTTGTGCCTCACCCTCAATTTTGCCGCCCCTCAATTTTGCCGCTCTGGGCAATTGCCCGGCTTGCCCCCCCCTAGATCGGGCCCTGAATTAACATATCATTTAAATAGATACGAATTAACACATTGCACTTCTTCTAAGCATATAGGATTAATTTCAAAAGTTTATTTTATCTTTATTTTACATCCATTTTGTATTTCCTTGGATTTTGTGCCCAATTATAAGGATTAATAAAACTGAAATGTTAATCGACTTTTGTTGCTGACTGTACCTAAATGTTACTAGTTAGGTTTTGCTTCATCCTACGCTATGTGGGTAGCTTAGGTTGATCTAGGTACCTATGTCAAATACGATAAATACTTCGTTGTAACTACCTATGTGCTGCTACATTATATTATAGGTTCTTCCGGCAATTGTTAAGCTGGGCTTGTCAGGAATTTGTCGCTCTCGACTCTCCTGAGCAAAGTCACCGTACTTGCTTAAATTCTTTCGTGGCTAGGTAGGTACATTAAAAGTGAAAATTCCATTCATGTTTCGCGATTAACGGTCTTTCAGGGTACATTTACCTTTTGACCTTTACAAATCTTATACCTAGTAAACAACTTGACGCAGTTTGACGTTATCGGTTTTCAGGCAATTGGATATAGTGCTTTGGTTCTGCCAGTCAGCAATTTATGCCAGCTTTTAAGATAAGAAAAAAATAGTGCTCACCGCACCGGTAATAAATTAAACAGTAGTTCAGTAAATCAGCAGTAGATAGCATGCAGCATACCCACTAGTATCAGCGCTCAGTAGCCAGCCCCATGACCTATCATAATAATAAACTAAGAAGGTAGTTGTTTCCATGCCCTTAATGTGTTGACAAAACATTCGCATGTATGTATATATCTTATTACCTACTCATCATTCTTCCATTCAGTTTCACACAATACGTAATAATGTAGGTTATGTATGTACCTACATTATTAGGTAGGTACTTGCAATCTTGAGTAGATAATCTTATCTCTTCATGCAGCATTACGGAAACCTTTGTAGATAATAATATGTAAGTACTATATGCGTAATAAAATGAATGATGTGATACCTATATATTTTGGTGATACTAATAATTTAAACACGATGACGGAAATAGTAAATACAATCAGCTGATAAAAAATATTTGAGGAAATGTTACTATCAAAATGGATTATCACAGTAATTATCAGGACTTGCACTGATAAGGAATTTAATTGAGTTTCAAGGTTCCTTTTCTCAATTTGTTCCTATAATAGTTATAGCAAAAGTAGGTTAGATTGCAATTATATAAATACCTACTTACTACCTACTATGGTAATAAAAATAGATTGCTCTCGCGGTGCGCCGCAGACGAAGCAAAAATAAGCATTGTACCTAGTACTCACAAAAAAATAACGAAACATATGCTTCGTTTCGCTTTTTATGACTTGAATTATTTTATAAAAAAGCAAGATGCTAAGAAATATAAAAATAGATAATTACTTACAAAGAAATAAATTACCGCTCATTTAGCTTAGTGTGATAACCTTGGGATTGAAATTTAGTTCAGTTCAGTGACATAGAACTCAGGATAGGACAAAAACGCGACGACGCGTGACTTTGATTCCGGATTACTCATGATGTATTTTAACATTATGTAACATAATTTAGTAATTTTACGCTTGGTTATCGCTAAAACTCTGAAAGCCACCACCTATGACTTTGTGTAAATTTTAGTACGTAGATAATTACTTTAAATTACAGATCCTAATCAATCTCAGTGCATTAAATAATAATATCGTAAATAGGTGAGGCGGACGGTGTTGCATGCAATGTGGCAGGATAACCCTGGGGATCAATTTAGTATTAACTCATCAGTTATGGTACCTAGTAGGGATCTGTATAAATTAAGTACCCAACTTGCACTGTATAGCAGACGGGACATATTTAGTTAATCATGCAATTTGAGGACAGGATGAGCGCGGGCGTCTGATGCGGCGGACCATCGTCCGCTACGTGTGCCTGTGCCTTACGATGGTGCTCACGATGATCTCACCCAGAGTCAAGAAACGGTTCCCGACGCTCAACAACTTCGTGGAAGCTGGACTTCTATTAGATAATGAAAAGACAATTCTCGACAATCTGAATGACAAGTTTCCTAAGCCTTCGAAACATTGGTATGAGGTTCATTTTCGTTTCACGTATCTACTTCCATCTAGATCCTAGATACCTGTATTAGTCTCATAGTTGCTAGTTAGTGATATGAATATAAATTCCTCCTTACCGTTTAATCATTCTAGAGTATTAGCTTCTCATAAGGTTATCACTTATTATCAATGTGTTGTAATTCACTGATAACTTCTTATTTCTTAAGAATCGGTTTAATCATCATCAATTTTATAAAACAATTAAAGTTGGTCTTTTGCTATAGGTACTTATTTCGTTTATACAAATGTTACAACGTTAGACAAGTACTACAAATAAGACCTGAGAAATGTGTAGTAAAAAAACAAGGGTCAATGAAGATCAGCTCTGAAACTCTAGGTACCTACTTGAAGAAATGGTTTAAATTCATATCCGTGTTTCAGTGTGCTACTTAGAAGAATATTGTATAAAGAAACATCTAGGATCTAGGTGCATAGTTAACTACATAAAATTATCATAAGTTCATGAAATACCGTAATTTCAGGTTACCAATTGTTTGGGCGACTAGCATAGTAACGAGAGCCCGTAAAGAGGGCCGAATAAGAGACGATTTTGCAGTTAAAACGATTATAGACGAATTGAACAAATTCAGAGGACAAGCTGGACTTCTCCTCAGTTACGATACTATAAGTGTTCCTCTTGTATATACTCAGGTTTGAACTTATTTCTAAAGGATCGCTGATTTGCCATTGATGCTTTAAATCTGCACTGCAAAATTATATATTTTCTATTCTCCTTTCAGGTAGTTACCATAGCAGTATACTCATATTTTATAACATCTGCTTTAGGCAGTCAATGGGTCGACAATAAGTTACAACGCAACGATTCGGCCAACATTAGTAATATAGACCTCTACTTTCCTATATTTACGACGCTAGAATTCTTTTTTTATATGGGCTGGCTAAAAGTGGCCGAGTCGCTTATTAACCCCTTCGGCGAAGATGACGATGATTTTGAAGTGAACTGGTTGATAGACAGAGATTTGCAGGTAAGGCGGATTTGGAAATCATTAACAATTTTTGCTAATTAAAATTTTCGATCGAACCTGTTAAAGCATGCATGCGTGTCTCATTAGGTTTCGTACATGATCGTGGATGAGATGCACCACGAGCATCCAGAACTGATAAAAGATCAGTACTGGGACGAGGTGTTCCCGTCGGAGCTGCCGTATACTATCGCAACGGAGAACAACCGCGAGGAGCACCCCGAGCCGTCCACGGCGCGTGTGGCCGTGCCAGTGCGCCAGCGCAGCATGGTACTGTCGGCCCCATCACAGGTCAAGATCGACGAGATGAACCCCTCCAACACCGTGAGTTACAAGTTCGACCCCCCAGAGGTTAGATTCGTCCGTTTTATGAGCATGCTGCACGCCCGGAATATATGGAGCTTAGCAGTGTGTCGGTGTTCAGGTTGCAGGTCATACATATTCAGTCTTACCTACCTACTTACATGTTTTCCTTGTACATTTCGTGACACTTGATTTTATTATAGGTTTGATGTCATGTGCCTAATTCAAGATTAGTTTGGTTTAATTAATAAGATTTTTTTACTTGAGCTCAGCATATGAATAATGCGGGCGATTAAGTTTATTTACTGCCGCATTTTTAAACATATTGTGTAATATAAATACAGATTCGTACATAATCATCAATAAATATTGATAAAATTAGTTAATAACAAATTACTAAGAAATCTGCTTTTTTTGGAATGACTAACATACTTACATGTCATGTGTGTAACTTTTTCATGGGTATCTATAAAAACAAACTCCTTCCTTAATAAATTTAATAATTTTCGTTTAACTAATCGCTACCTTCATCTTGCTAGATACCTATTCTATAATAACAGCCTTATTTAAAGTTTATATAATACTAACATAATTATGTAGATACCTATATGGTGTAGTCTATACCTAACAAAGCTATGCAAAATGTAAATGCATCGGCTTAATTAATGTTTGTTTTGACGTCATATGGACACGATTCATAAAGCCGTGAAACCTAGATTAGGTACCTACCTATATCGAAAGTCATGGACACAAACAATCAGCCTATAATATTCACTGAATGTGAATGTTTTTTATCGATATTATACTTTATATCGCCGTGTGTCTAATGACTTTATGCTATCTAGGTACCTACATTTCTAAACTTTACCTTCTTTGTGTGTACATACTTGACGATGTCAATGTTACCTCCTATCTGTCCGTTGTGTAATCCAACTAGGTACATTGGAACTAAGTTTTTTATTTTATTGCATTACTGTTGCTGTATATATTATAATATGTGTTTGTTTTTAAATTCTTTTACAATGATTAACTGTTATCCAGTAACAATCTTATCTGTAGACTGTAATATACGTACTCGTATTGTCGCCAAAAAAGATTGATAATATCTGTTTTCCTGAAATAACACATGGCATGGTACCTATGTGCCTTCTGCAATGTACTTATAAATCGATGTTTTCCTAATAGGTACTGATTTTGAATATAACTTAACATTATATTGTAATGCTAACAGCAACTCCAAATGAATGACGACGCAGTATCGGGTATCCACTTCATTGTGAACCGCGGCAGTAAACGCGGGAAACGTGACGACCGAAACTCCATGGGCTCCACAAACTCTATGGCGTCGCTGCAGCAGACTCCCATGGCGCGAACCAACTCCGTCACTTCTATGCTGAAGAGGTTATTCTCGAAGGAGGACCAGAGAGGAACCTCGGGAACACAGACTGATGGTGGTACGTTACGGCTGTTGAGACACGATGGTAACTCTTCATTCACAATTTCCCATCGATCTAACATAATGCACATTTCATTATAATGTAGATGATTTCCTTTGGTTTGCGGCCTATAATTAGATTAAACTGAAACTGAAAGGACTTTTCGCAGTTCAATAAACTGGAACTTGCATCACATTGCGCAAAGACTTTCTCTAGTTTATCAACAGTCAAGTATGTCGCATAGAGGACATCATCTTCATTTGCCGCCTTGTCCATGTATCTTGTAAGAACCTTTCAGTGCATTCTCCTGGCAGAAGAGAAGTTGTAAATTATATTATAGCAATGTGGGTTATTCAAATAAAAACATATTTGCTGACTAGAAAGAAAATAGAGTGTTTTTGGTAGGTAGGTACTTTGGCGTCTTCGTGGCGACATAAAGTAGGTAGGCCTTTGTTTGCATTGTATTAGGTAATGTAGATCGATACGTTCACGGAAATCTGGCAGCATATCCACTAAGTCTCTTAAACAAAATAATCTAGAGAAGAAGCCTAGGAATAAAATGGATGTTTGTGCAACATTCAGTGAACTTCTTGCATATATGCAAGGAGTAGTAAGAAATAGTCATCGTCGATAAGGCGAACTAGGTACCATACCTAACAGTTTAGTGCCGTACGTTTATCAGATGTTTCATCATGTTTAAGTAGTTATACTGATTAACATTACAGGTTCGCGGTTTACGATATCTGCGAGTAATCCGACACTGAACAAGCCTGCAACAGCCGTCGGGGGTAGTATGAAAATAGCTAATGATATCATTGAGGAGGTCGATGAGCAGGCGACAATCACCAGCATGGGGAAGCGACCTGAAACCAGGTAATTATATTTACATTGACATAAAGCATACGTGCCTGCCTGTGTTTCTTTCAGGAAATGGATTTAGTTTAATGTATTGGGTACTTAGTTGCGTTTGGGAATCCCGTTGCTTCACTGATGTAGTTAGCTTAGAGAAATACAAGATAAAGAAAGTATGTAGTTCACTTACAAACCAAGTGATTTAATATTACATCTTACAGATGCTTTTTATTTGAGTATTTAGGTTTTTTTTTAACCTCAAGATGTATTGACGATTTTAGTAACAATTTAATATTATTATAAGTCCTTTAAGTGAGTGATTGTGTACCAATACTTGATCTTACCAGGTTTGTTTAATATTTTCATCAAACATTTGAAACAGATTGTAGTTCTCCAACGCGTGTGCATAGTAGGGTTGCCAACCGTACTATAATATATAGTATTGTACTGTATTTAGGATCTCCGTACTATATACTGTTGAAGAAATATATAGTACGCGAAAATACTATATTTCAGTACAATAGCTCAATGTTTATATTTTGCAATACTAAAATTAGTAAAATAAAAAAAAACTTCCTGCAATTTTCGAACACGTCTTTCGTTCGACAGAAGTATTGTGCGTGTGCGTGTAACCGAACGCGTTCCTGTCATATTTCGCTCCTATTTGATACGTCAATGTAAAACTTGACAACATCAAACTAATGTTTATTTATAATCTTGCTTGCCTTTTTCGTTTGTTTTGGATTTCGTTAATTTTATTGAGTTAGTGGAGTTAATACGGTTTTAGTATCTAGTTTTAATCCTGCGTAGTAAAATAATGAAAAGTTGTAGCGATAACGAAAGTGTCCCACTAAAAAGAGGAAAATACAAAAAAGGCTCCAAAAATATAAACCTGAGTGGGAAAGAGTGGATTACTAAAGATCCCGAAAGCGTTTACAATGTTAAATGTAAAAAAAATAACTTAGTATGTCTTTTTTTAGTCTTCCCTACTAAAATACTATATATTTTTGAAGCGTACTATATTTTTTATGGCCTTTTTAAAAAAATACTATATTTAGACAAAAAAATGTTGGCAACCCACTAGGGTTGCCAACATTTTTTTGTCTAAATATAGTATTTTTTATGTGCTGTATCTATGCACTAGCATAGATACATGTTAATGAAAATCTTGAACGTCAACAAAGACATCGTACGCTCCATATTTAGATCGTGAATAAACAGTTCTATAGATAGTATGTGACAAACATTTTTCTTGTTAAGTATCTGTACCTGCTTAGGAGTGATGATGATGAATTACGTCACATCTAACGGACAAAGATACTTAAATATATTAGTACCTACCTACTCTAACCCATTATACCGTTTCTTATAAAGTTAGAAAGGTAAGACAAGTAGATACGTAGGTAGGTACCTACTCAATTGTGAATACGTTTATGAGCAGATACCTAGGTGTTTGATTATGGTACCAACAAGTCAGCAACAATAAATTAGTTTGGATTGGTTTCACTATTTCTGTGACTTTCAGACGCTTTAAACACATCTAGTGTTATACCTAATGTACCTGGGTAAAGCGCAGGCCACACCACGCGCTAACTTAATTATGTACCTACCTAAGCTGTATTATTTTTCAATATTTAATCGTAAACTGAATTACTAATAAGCAATTTTAATTATTATATTACGTTGTAGTGACCAATACTGCCTATGGCTACACCTAACTAGGGGTTTTTATCTTTTTATACCGTTTGAAATGAGCTAAACGTTTTTTGCAGGCCCACAGCGATGAGTTTATTTACCCAAGCACCTCAGACGCCGAGTGATCCAGTGGATGTCCCTTCAAGAAACTCAATCAACACTAACTCTAGTATGTTACCCTATTTTATTGTTTAATTTTCCTGTTCTTTGTTATTTATGTATAGAAACGTAACAATTACCTACAATGTGTAATGATCTCATAATTTGCTTATGATTAATGTTTTGAAGCTCATATACCTATTCATGGAAAAACTTTTTCATCAACACGGACTGAGGCTCATAATTTTCTAACAAATTGTTTACATAGGTAAACAAGATTATTGTTTACCTATGTAAACAATTTGTTAGAAAATTATGAGCCTCTCCTGAGATCTTAAATCAACCAAATGTAAACTCATTCAGCTGTTAAATTGTTACAAGGTAACATGCAATGCAGTTTTCATACTAATTAACCAACTGTTAATGAGAATTAATTTTATGATATCATCACATCTCAGAGCATCAACATCAGCGTCGAGAATAAGGAATATTGCATTCCAACGAGTTTAATACCAATTCATTTATTATTTTCACCCGACTACGCGAAAAGACAGGGTTAATGGTCCGCATCGTTTCATGTTTTCACAGGAAAAATGTGTGAGCTTATGAACAAAATAATATTACTTTTCGTACCACTTGCTCAAAAAAGTGACATTCTATGCCACAAAAAGCGAACATAACAATAGTCATTATTAATCTGTCAAAAACAGGGAAAGAAAATTGTACTGGATTTCTTTTATCCTCTAGGGAGAGAATGTGATTTAAATTTGGAATACTTACCGAAATTTATATTGCACTATATCTGTGTTTACGCCATTGAGTTCGTATATAAAGCATTATAGGTACATCTTTTTGAAAAAGGAATACGCATTTATTATGCAGTTATGATTATTAAATAAAATTACGAAAACCGACGAGGCCGTATGAGCTTGATGCGTTTGCTTTTCCGACAAAAAAATATTAGTCTAGGAATTTGCAGCGTTTTTGTTTTCTTCAAATACATTAAACGTTAAGTTTATTTTAATTTATTTTTATAAATAGCTTAATGTTCTAAAATGCATATCTCATATTAAGTATTATTGTGTTAATTTTTTCGCAAATGGTACGAAAAGTAGAGTATTTTCCTCGGTGATAAAGCTGTCTTAGTCTTGGGTGAACTTAAATCCCTCGCTACACTCAGGACTCGCCTTAAATCCCTCGCTTCGCTCGTGATTTAAGTTTTTAACACCCTCGCTACGCTCGGGAGTAAACCTCGAGTCCTTCGTTACGCTCGCGATTTAAATCGTCACCCGCGACAGAAGACACTGCTTTATCCCCTTGGTTAATAATCTACTATTATATTTATCTTCGGTACTGCTTTGGTTTTCAACAACATCCCAGCAAAATTATCATTTTAGAAATACAAATTATTTGAGCTTTTCGGTTAGTGCCAATGCCAAAACACTGCCAACTGTTTTTTGGCTAGTACTCATTCAGAAATGACGTTACGTCCACAGATACTCGCCTGTCATCATCGGCGCCTACACCGTGGGGCGTGCGTCCCAGTGAGGCGGGGGACCTGAGTCCCACGGCCCAGTCACTCACCACACAGGACTCCTTCAGCTTGCCGAACGAACGACCGCGACTTGACAGCGACGTTGGCCCTTCATTAAGCGCCGCTGGGAGTCAGACTTTGTGTATGTGTAATATAAAACGATCTATACGTCACCTTTCCTAGAAATCGATTTCTAAATTCGTAGAAACTGGGGAAACTAAATAACTAGGTATACTACATACATAATTTCCTCAAACGGTAGGTAGGTACTCGCTTCCCCTCGAAAACCATATAAGTTTCCTTGAATGGTAGAAGGAAGTAGGTGTCCGCTACTCATTGCCGCCCTTATCAGTAGGTTTCGAAAGGGGCATCTCGACTGGTAGTTATAATTACACTTCCGTTTTGTTTTTGCCACGCTATGACCCGAATTTCTACATAGTAAAACTTAAACAGTAGGTAATAATATAGTCCAGACCGATTTCGGTCAAGGCGGCCATTCTTACTGGAGACTAGTCAAGTAAGCAGAAGATATTATAGTGCACAAGCGTATACGCAAACACAGATGCTGCGGTGCAGGTGGTCCTCTTCCCTAACTCTCATAGTCCAATGGGACAGCAAGACAACCGGGGAAAGATCAGGCGCAGGACCAACGGCTTTACGTGCTTTTCGAGACCCGGGGGTTGGTTTCGCACCACCAACTTCCATACTCCGGCCCGCTACTGAGAAATTCCTAATGGAAAAACTCAATCACACTTTTGCCCGACTTGGGAGTCGAACACAGGACCCCACGCTCAACAGTCGCGCTTTCGACCACGAGACCAACGCAGTACTCTGTAGGTAAACATTTATCGTTTTTCGATTTCAGTGGATGAAGCGGATGGCGGAGAGGATCCTGAGCTCGATGACTTCGACCGCTTGCGCAGCATACGTGAACAACACCGGCGTGATAAATATCTACAGAAACTTATGGCTCGCTCTGTTAGCGCGCAGCAGGTAAAACACTTTGTTGTCTAGTAGTATTCATAAAAGGGAAATTCTAAACTAAAATTAAAATTAAATTGCAATTCTAAAATATTGTGTCACCAATCAGGTAAAGCTTTGGCTATTTGCGGGTTCAATCCCCAAAATTACCTAGCATTTAAAAAAAGTACAGCACATCCAACGTATTTATTTGACATTGATAACGCGTCATACTTATTGGTATGACACACACGTCATTACTTTTTTTTATTATTAATTTTATTTGATTTAAGCATACAAATATTTGGTAGAATACTTCCCTTGATGGGTACATTATACTATACTAGCTTCTACCCGCGTTATGTTGTATTTCGTTACTGCTCCACTTCTGTATCTAGTATGTACGTCTCATTTTCATTAGTCGATAGGGCCCGCATGCGGGGTGCGACAGATTTCTGGAACGCATGCCACAGGGCTCGCATGTCTATATCACGGTCGGTAAAAAGCATGCGCGGCGGATCCCCGCATGCGGTGTAACGACTTGTAACTTTCATTGGTTGTTATGTCGCATGCGGGGACTCCCCGCATGCGGGCCCTATCGACTAATGAAAATGCGCCAGTAGGGTTATAATATGCAAGTACTAGGTTCTAGACTAATAAATAGGTCATCTTCATATCTAACCCAACCTACGATTGTTAGATTTTTAGCTTGTGGTAAAGTAATATCTATATTCTATACTTTTTATTGTACTAGCTATACCACGTGATCAGTTAGGTACGTCATTGGTTACTGCTTCGCACTCGCAGCGTGATGATTATTTGTTTTATTCATTACAAACACATTATTATATAGCTTACCTAAATTATACATGGCTACCATTTAAAAAAAATATATTCCAATGCGACTGGCAGTTCCAGAGAGTTTTAAACAAATAGCAACAATTAATGATGGTCTGTATTTTACAGAGAACGGGCAGTACAGAATTGATGGACAATGATTTATTATTAGAAGACCTCCTGTCTCAGTCAGCAGCGCAGAAAAAAGAAGACAAATCAAAGAGTGATCCCAAAGACAACACTACTTGACATAGTAGAAGCTTTATATTTCCGTGGGAAGGTGCGGAATTCTGAACAATTTTAGCACAGTTCAGTATTAGCAAATTGTGATACTTTTTATTGGTGCATTGGATTTGATATTAAAAGCTGTAAATATAGAAATGATTTTCACCTTATTTAGTTTTTTATTTTATATCGTGTATTGTATTACTTCCCTTCTGAACTCTGCTACAATGGTAGCCAGGCTCTGTTAGTACCTACGTTACAAAAAGGAAGGTTATGCCTAGATGAAAACTCATCAACTTGTTTATAGTGAAAGAGGCTAAAGAAGCGTTTCATATGGTTTAGTTAACCCATCAATATCAATATTAAACTGGACTACCTCAATTGTACCTATACAACGTGTAACGTTAAATGCGCAAAACCTGAAAATAGTTTGATCAGAATAACGAGTAGAATCAATTGAACCACTTTTTAATATAGGTAGGTCACATTTTTCAAAAAATCTTTATTAAAAACGTTGCCGCGTCTATTTATTAGTAGGTCAAGCCATCCGGCGCGCAGCGGCCCGGTCACAGGGCCCGGTGACGACTTCTCCCTCGATAGAGCGTCGTCGCAGACGCAAGAAACGATCAGAACTGCCAGTAAAACTAAATCAGCACATAAAACCTTTACTTTTGTTTTAATATTTTTTTTTTCTCTAAAATAGGTCAATTTAATTAAAAATCAGTTGGGGTGTCTGAGGTTTTGCGCATTTAACGTTACACGTTGTATATGTAAGAATAATTTTCGACGCTAAAAATATCGTGTCTGCTATTAACCCTAAAGTTAAGTCACAAGTAAAAGTTGAGTTAATACAACTCAATTTTAGTTGTGATTTAGTCCATTTTCAATGAAATTACACAATTTCGTTGCTGTGAGTGGTGACTTAAGGTGTAATCACACAGATTGTGCAGTGGCTGATTAACTTCTGCGCTACAGGTCTCTGATTAAAGCCGGCTTTTCACTATGGGATATAATATAATATATATTACATCCTGAGATATAATATTTTATCGCTCGTCATACATTTTGTATGTGACCGTTCACACTGTGCTATAATATATATTACATCCCAAACTATAAATATTTTTTCGACCGACTGAGCGATATTTAAGCCGGCTTTTCACTATGGGATGTAATATATATTACATTTTGAGCTATATATTACATCCCGCGATTGCTGTTCACACTGTAACATATATATTTTGGAACAGTTCAGCTTCGGTCACCACTGTGTCATCACGTTTTTTATCGAAAAGGTTGAATTCTGAAATGGATAATATGGAGATTGTTTTGCTTGATTCCTACGATAGTTCATCAGATGACGATGATGCTGTATTCGATTTATATGTATCAAATAAATAATAAACTATACATAGTATGAAACAAAGTCGCTTTCCCTGTCTGTCTGTCTGTCTGTCCCTATACAATATGTCGTTTTGCATCCTCGTCAAAATTCAGGAGGTTGTCATAAAAGTCATAAATAATCAATTAAAATTACGAGACCTGAACAATAATAATAACACCCTTTTTTATTAGTTGTTAAAATTTAATCGAATTTCAGAATAATCCATAACTTGAAATTGGAGAATCACTCTCTGCGCTTTAGCGCCAATTGTCTCTGTGTGCGTGAGTGTATCACATGCGTAGGTATGCTATGCGCGTCCAAGAAAAGTTCACGCCCTATTGTTGTGCTATTGTCGTGAGTATGATCTACGGTCAGCTGATTAATAAAACGTTAGTTTTGCTTATTACGTTTTATTGCAAATTGCAGATTTTATTAACCTTAGATGTTAATTAATAACACTTGTTTTTATTATTAAGATCTAAGAATACCTACGTACTAGGATTTATCTACTTATCCACGTTATCAGCTGATTGATAAAATGTTAGTTTTGCCATTTTGCTTTATTCTGTTTTATTGCAAATCTACCGATTTTGCTATGAATACATACCTACTAGGATTTAGGTACAACCGGAGACGTTTTGCTAGGCTGTGGCACATTTATTTGTTGTGAGCGTGGAATTTAGGTTAGGTACCTACTTGCTGCCGGCGGCGGCGGCGGGACGCTCTTGGCGCATTGTAGGTAAATTCATGATTTATGAGTACCTAATTATTAGTAATGATTTTGTTTTTATTTGTAGATTAAATTGGTTGATTTTAAATTTCCCTTCCTACTTTAACGGGCTGAGGACCGACAAAAATACCTACCTTAGTAGGTATTTTTGTGTGCTTGCCTGTGGCTCTCGCTGGAAGTACTCCAGGATATCTTCCTGCAAGGCGACAGGCAGACCTTCACTGCCGCGAGCTTGAGCATGTCGGGGTACCTACGTCAAACTGCCGAAAATCCCGCAGTCTCTGTGTAGCACACAGTATAACGCTCTGCGTTGGCGGTTCCCTATTGGGAAACCGTTCTGCGAAAATCCGGATGTCTCCACTGATGGCATCACAATCACATAATTCACGTTTCATTCACGAAGCAAGCTCACCCAAGGAGCGAAATTTGCGATACACTCACGGCCGGCGGCGAAATCACTTGAACTAATTTAAAATTTTTTTTGCTTTGCGCCCGCCGGGCCCCCGGGCGCGGGAGTGGGGCACCACAGGGAAGAGGGGTGCGCGCGCGGCGTCTATTGTGTTGTGGTTTTATCGTTTGCGATTCTTTGTGTGTGTGCGCGCGGTCAGCGATCCTAAACCTAGTCTTAAGATGGGCCGCATTTTCACCGGGGTGGTTTACTGATTTCCGTAAATAAGAAAACATTAAAAAAAAAACACCTACCTATTTTATTATTGATTCGGGTCTAGAATCACTAGCATAGTTACCCCCTTGAATTTGACGAGGATGCAAAACGACGCATTGTATATGCTTAGATCTTTAAAACTACGCAACGGATTTTGATGCGGTTTTTTTAATAGATAGAGTGATTCAAGAGGAAGGTTTATATGTATAAAACAATGCACCCGTGCGAAGCCGGGGCGGGTCGCTAGTAAATAATAAACGAAAATATAATAAACGTCGATTCTGGATATCGAATCATATTAGACTAAGAGAAGATTATGGTGAATTTCGGCTTTTTAATGAACTCGATGAAGAAAAGTTTTTTTAATTACTACAGAAGGAATAAAACTAAATTTTTCGAACTTCATGTTATGATTGAAGATGACATTATAAAGCAACAGACGCATTTACGCAAAAGTTCAAAACACGTGATCAGTTGACACGTCTGCACTCGAACATCACCACACTTTGAATGGTGGTGAATCACCACCATTCAAACTGAGGGCGAGACAGGGGGAGAACGCGGTGTCCGGGGACGTGGGGTAAAATATACACCTTCAAATGACCTCTAAATATCGCTCAGTCGGTCGAAAAAATATTTATAGTTTGGGATGTAATATATATTATAGCACAGTGTGAACGGTCACGTACAAAATGTATGACGAGCGATAAATTATTATATCTCAGGATGTAATATATATTATATTATATCCCATAGTGAAAAGCCGGCTTTATTAGAGATCATTTGAAGGTGTATATTTTACCCCACGTCCCCGGACACCGCGTTCTCCCCCTGCCTCGCCCTCAGTTTGAATGGTGGTGATGTTCGAGTGCAGACGTGTCAACTGATCACGTGTTTTGAACTTTTGCGTAAATGCGTCTGTTGCTTTATAATGTCATCTTCAATCATAACATGAAGTTCGAAAAATTTAGTTTTATTCATTCTGTAGTAATTAAAAAAACTTTTCTTCATCGAGTTCATTAAAAAGCCGAAATTCACCATAATCTTCTCTTAGGTAAGATTCAGACCAACCGGCTCGCATCGGGCCGGGCCGGGCGGCATTTTACAATGCGGTAAAGAACATTGAAATGTATCAACAGTAATTATAGTTCATATTTGCATGCAACTTTACCTCCGTCGATCGCGTCCGTCGGAGCCGTACGGATGCGTACGGCTGCCGCGGCATGCGTACGGATGCGTACGGCTGCCGCGGCATGTGTACGGATCCGTTCGGCTACCGCGGCATGCGTACGGCTCCGTACGGCTCCGATCGGCTCCGTCCGGCTCCGACCGGCTCCGTACGGCGCCGTGAGCAGCACTTCTGGGCGCTTGGAGTTCGTACGGACGCGATCGGCTGCCGCGGCATGCGTACGGATCCGTTCGGCTGCCGCGGCATGCGTACGGATCCGTTCGGCTGCCGCGGCATGCGTACGGATGCGTACGGCTGCCGCGGCATGCGTACGGATCCGTTCGCATGCGTACGGATCCGTTCCGATGCGGTCCGATCCGAGCCGGTTGGTCTGAATCTTACCTTAGTCTAATATGATTCGATATCCAGAATCGACGTTTATTATATTTTCGTTTATTATTTACTAGCGACCCGCCCCGGCTTCGCACGGGTGCATTGTTTTATACATATAAACCTTCCTCTTGAATCACTCTTATCTATTAAAAAAACCGCATCAAAATCCGTTGCGTAGTTTTAAAGATCTAAGCATATATAGGGACAGACAGACAGACAGACAGGGAAAGCGACTTTGTTTCATACTATGTATAGTTTATTATTTATTTGATACATATAAATCGAATACAGCATCATCGTCATCTGATGAACTATCGTAGGAATCAAGCAAAACAATCTCCATATTATCCATTTCAGAATTCAACCTTTTCGATAAAAAACGTGATGACACAGTGGTGACCGAAGCTGAACTGTTCCAAAATATATATGTTACAGTGTGAACAGCAATCGCGGGATGTAATATATAGCTCAAAATGTAATAAATATTACATCCCATAGTGAAAAGCCGGCTTAATAATAATTATAACATAAAAGAAACAAATGTGATAGAAGAATCATTTAAGTACCAAGTATAATAACACAAGCTATGTGCAAAACCTGAACAGTGAATTTAACTTACATTGGGACAATAATATTCGAAATAATAACACTAGGTAGGTATAGGGTAAGAAATAAAATAAAACACCAGATAGGGAAGTTTAGGGAATTTATTTAACTTAATTGAAATACAACAAGCTTACAGCTTGAGCTTAGTCCTCCTCCAGTGACGCCTCTTAGCATTGTAACTGAAAACATAAACAAACAAATGTTATTAACTGTTTGAGTTCATTATTGTTATTTTTGAGATTTTGTAGGGCATAGTTTGCAAATGCACCTATTAACATAGTGTAAACAATAAGTTCTTTAGAATTTTCGTTTGTTAGAAGAGTTCCATTCTTACTAGCTATGTAAGTACTTGTTTTCATTTGAAACATTGTTAATACTTGCAACTTCTACATCATCGGTTAGCAATTTATACTAAATAAATCATGATTAATTACATTTATGTACTGGAACATAAATGTAAATAAACTAGACACCTTGCTAGACTACTACACAACTGTAATGTTGTATGCTTTGTAATACTTGTGCAATAAAAGAAAAAACAATGCATGTCAATTCTATTATGGATTATAGACCTACTGTTTAATTTAGGCTAGGTATTTAACAACATTAAGCCCTGTAACATTGTATAAATTAGTTATTCATAATAATTCTTGAGTGCTGAGCAACAATTATAAGGGGCTGAAATTGATGTTCGACATAATTATTCCTTGTGTGTGTCTGAACTTTAACATAATCAAAAAATAATGTCGAGTAAAAATGCTTGCGAGCTGGCAGTTTTTTTTTTTATAAATAGTGTATGTAAAATTGACAGTCCTGTGTGTAGCAACTACCTGGCAAATGATTTTTTACAGTGTAAAGCTACTAAATAGCTTTACTACACAATACGCACAGTACCTAAGTGGTCCTAAACTAAAATACAACACATGAACACTGACTAGGAATTATTGTCATCTACTTATTATTATTTTATTACTAAAAAAACATTTTTATATTCGGGAACTAAAACATTAAGACTGAACTAAAACATTTAATATGAATTTAACTGTAAAATAATCATTTAACTTACCGAATTGTATTCCCAGTGCGCATTCTGACCCATTGTGGAATAGGCCTGTTTTGTTTCAGCTTTTTAGCAAGCTTGCGCTTAATAATAAATGTCTTGTGTGCCGACTGAAATATAAACAATTGAATTAGTAAGTAAATATTTCTTTTCTGATTCAAGATTAATTAAATATTTGAAGATTTTTGGGAGAAACATATTACACACCATTTTGCCGATCACAGTCAAAACAAAGTGACAGAATTTAATCTATGTTTTTACAAACACAGGTAATAATTCAAGTTGTTGGAGTACGAGTCTTTTAGCTTTTTTTTACTTTCAACACTGAAAATTAATCTGATTTGCTCATTTGCTTCGACCAACCTACACTTTGTATAACGATAAGTTACTAAACCGAAATAATGTTGTAAAATTCTAAAATAGTTTGTTTGTTCGTAAAAGCAGCCATGTACGTAAGAGTAAGCATAACAATGGTGTATTAATTAACAGTTTTTTGCACAAGTTTGCACACTTCCGTACATTCACATCCAAGGGTGTCCAGATTTGACGAATGTGCCATGAATGCGCGAATCCCAAACTGCGCGTGCGGTCCGCTTCCGCAATGTTTGGTGCGCCTCCTTAGCGCAACTCACGCGAAGGCTTGCACAGTAGGCTCGCGCGCATTCAGTTCAGTTTGCTTTCACGTTTTAACCTCCGGCAATCAGAAACGAAACGAGCGCTTCATGTAAAATATTGGTATTCAGCTGCATCTGGGTTAGACTGGAAGCCGACCCCAACATAGTTGAGAAAAGCTAAGCAGATGATGAATCAGAAACGAAGAGAGGGTGGAAAGAAGTAGGTTTAGCGCGCGAGTTGCACGCGCGCGGCGCAGGGACGGCGCGACGACGCGACGTACGGATTTGAAATGCACGCATGTAGCGCGTTCGCCAGGTCTGGACAGGACACATCCCTAGAGGCAATCTTTGAAAAGTACTGCAGGCTTTATCGCCAAACGCTGTACAAGCTGTTTGAAATAATAAAATTCAGCACAATGTTTTGCAAAATATTGGTGTTTAGTACTTTCATTGGTGTTAAGTCGTTTCATAACTCAAAAGTGAGAACCTGTAATTGGCTTGTAACTTACTCAATTTCTGTATCCATCTTATGTATAGCTGTTGGTTTTTCATCTGATAAATTAATAAATTAATAACGTATTACATGTAATTTTTTTAAGAAAAAGTAGCACTTTGTCTGTGACTTTGCTTGCGTTTCGAACTTGATCGCCGCCACGGGTAAAAAAGCGACATCAAACAATATTTTATAAATTAATAATAAAAAATAATTGGCGAAAAAATAATAGGCCGCGAGTTGCGGTCTGTTATTTTAGCGGAGAGTAAGTACAAGAGGTTTTAATTTTTCGTTCAACATTGTCATCCCTCTCACCCGAGCTATTTTTTCAAAAACGACCAAAAAACGACGCATGTCTTGTCAATGTTTCAGTCTTCAACTTCAAACGTCAATGTTATTTGTTTTCTGACTGTCTGTCTGTCAGTCAGTAGTGTCAATTCAATTGTCATTCATTGTCATTGTCAATGTCAAACTCAAAGTCAAATGACAAATCGGCGCACGGAGAAATGGCGCATGAGACCGAGACTAGAATTAATTAAAGTTTATCTTCGCAATTGAATAAATGAAGAACGCAAAACGAATAAACCACAACTGAAATTCGTTTTTAAGTAACTATTGAAATAAGTATTCTGAAATGAATTACTTTAACTTGAATAAATTAGTTACGACATTCGGTGTGAGAAGATTTTTGGAGTGCCGATCAGCTACAACCAAAACAATAATTACGGCTGATGGAAAAGATGTACCTAAACGGAAAAATTATGAAAACAGAATAACGCTTTTAGGCACAGATAATTCAGTTACTATTACAGATCTGAAGAATGCTCAAAATTTATCTATCAGGCGGGATTTAAAACTTGTTAAAATACAAGATGTGGATTCTAAGACTAGACGGCCAGTGTTCAAGTAAGTTGAATTAGGTTAAACCTGTAATCATGTCCATCCTGTTTAAAAATAGCTTCCTGGCTCTAACTAAACATAATATTTGTATAAGGTTGATGACAAATGCAGAATATCATGCTGAAGAGCTTTCAAAAAGAAAGGAGAAACAGATAGCTCGTCAGAATAGTTTAATAAAAGGAGAAAAACTGATAACGTTGTCCTCTAGAATAGGAGATCATGACTTGATGACTGGGGTGAAGAAAATGATGAAACTGGTTGAAAAACAATATGAAGTCAAAGTTGTTATTGCTGGAGAGAATGCTGAAGCTGCAAATAAATCAGTAAGTTAATCCAATTACTTTTTTTTTATAGCAATAAATAGTCATGATGTGTCAAAAGTTCAGAGATCAGTTTCTTGGGTGCAGGTTGCAGCTTTGAACCTATAAATAACAAAGTAATGTGTCATTTTCTATTTTAAAATGTAGTCTTGTTGATGAATTGACTGAAGGAGAAGAAAGGCATTGTCAAGAATCCTGCCTTTACATTTATCTGAGAATGTTTTGATAATTTGTTCTCTGTAAGAGAAGAGATGCATGCCTTGTATTGATGTAAACTGGCAAATACAAGTCAGTTGTAGTTAAGAATGTATTTTTTCTAATTGTTTTTATTTATTTCCATATTTTTTAAATTTTCAGGAAAAAATATACTCCGTGATAGAAAACCAAGTGAAAAATATCAGTAAAATTGTACAGAAGAGAATGAAGGGTAACAGTTTAAGGTTTCAATTATTACCATTAAGAGATAGCAGTTCTCAAGGTGCTAATAGCACAGACTCTAATCAAAATGATAATAGTAAGGGCCCACTATGACTAGGGGCTCTCTTACTTGCTATATTATGCACAAAGTATGTGATATTTAAAAAATATTATTCTTTTACTCGAGATAATGAGCCTGAAAAGCAATCTAAGGAATCTGATTCTGTAAACAAAGAATCATATTACAGCATTTGATAGTAGTATTTGCCTTATTTTTACTACAAAGAAATCTTTACTTATTTACAGTAATGAACATGCAAAAATATAAAAAGTATTTAACTTTATAATGTCTTTCATTGCGGCAGCTGAGTGCTTAATACAGTTAGTAAGTTTATACATTTTGGATATTGCATAGATAGCATTTTAAGAGATTTTTAAAGTAGATGATTTTATTAAAAACAAATATTGGGCATTTAAATATATAGAATAGCAACAAATTAATATGCTTATAATGAAATTAAAGATAGATAAACAAATACATATATAATAATTGTTGCAATCAGCAACATTTTATGGAAGTTAACCTCTGTTAATTACTTCATAAAGATAAGTTGGTTTGGTAATAATATAATTTGATTTCTGTCTTTGTCGATGCTTATCAGAATCTAAAAATATATTTATTTCACTGTATTTCAATAGTTTTTATTTTACTTTTTAAAATTCTTTCTTTGCATATCTCATTGTAACAACTCACTCCATGAAAGGATGTTTGTTACTCCTTTAAGTGGAATTAGCAGAAATTTGCTATATTTTTAGATATTTATCTAGCTTAACACATATATAATAATTTTTATCCGGTATTTGTTTTCCCGTAAGATAATTTACTTAGTTCTGAAATCAATGCAAATGAAGTTGCAATGAGCAGTAAATTGGCTGAAATTGTTATTACAGTACTTATAGTTTGATTGATTGAAATGAAACACTTTTTTAGAAATAAATGACAATTTTAATACAGCATCCACCTAGTCAGTCAGTTCAGTCACAGTAGAAGCATGTCCAAGCTTACTTCAAACCTGTTGGCAGACTGCTCCGTCCTATGAGGATGCAGTCAGAAACAGATTTGCCTGCTATTATACAAGTGTCCACTCTGAACTTAGAACTACTTAAACTCTAAATACATACATTTTCTAACACAAGAAGATACATTCAACTAGTATGCTGACATAACTAAAATTCATAAATTAATGATTTATTTTTATCAGTTGGAGTTATCACAGATGTTTTAGAGATCGTTAATTCTTATATGGTAGGAGATTTATTGGTAGCATATAGATACACATCTTAGACAATAATAAATTATTAATTGGGTCTCTATTATGGCAAATGATATTTTTGTTGGTAAGTGTAAAACAAATGATTTAAGAATAGTCAATTTTCCTTTCTATTTGTATGCTGCGTCGTATGTAAGAAAATCAATAAATAGTCTAGAGAGCTAACTTTTACAATTTAATAAAAACGTCACTTAATAAATTACGTAGGAACGCTGACAATGAGAATGGAAAATTGGCATACTTATTTACAGCGCAGGCTTAACACAAAAGTATGTGCAGAATAAGCCTCATATTTATTATCATATTGTGTATGGCAATATAATACAAAATGCTTGTAATAAACATTAGCAAAACGATTAAAGCAAACTTCTCATTAGAATAGAAGTATACTTTGTGTTCTTCCTATTTCTTAAATTACATTAAAAAGTATTCTTAAAGTGGAACACTTGATTATGAACATAAATAGTCGTTCCCAATAGATTAGAATTGACACTGTAATAGGAAAGAATACTTATCTTATGAATCGCTACATAATAATGAACACTAAAACATTGTACCTTACCACGTCGTCTTATCTGTTACGTACGATATGAACTCTCCTTTCCATCTTCACGGCGGATGTTGGTCGCTGGCGTCGTCAACGGTTGCTAACAACCATGGGTTTTATTTGGCGTAGACGACGTATGCGTACTGATCCCTGCTGGCCGTCGAGAGGTCAGTGTTGAGTGTCCGGCCCCACGTGATTAGAGGCGATACGGTGCCCACCACGGGAGCAGCGCGTGCTACATTTCTTACGAGGTCCTGAAACAATAGAAACTTAATATAAACGCTAAGTACTTATAACTTTTCATTAATAACTGTTTGACACGAAGAGTAAGTAGTTCAAAAATGTTAATTATGCAGATAAACGTAGGTATGTACGCGTCATTTATTTGAATCTTGAGACTATTTCGCAAATAAACTATGATTTATACAATATAAGCTGCAATTTCGATTAAATAGGTATACCTATATGTACCTAGGTACTTTTATGATGTTTTGAGCCTTTTAAGGTTCTTCACTTCAGATCCAAAGCGAATCAATTTAGTTGAGTAGAATATAGGAACAGCATAAAAGTACAGGATAAAATAGGGCAAAAAGTAGGTAGGTACTTATGTAATTACATTACAATATTATGTTGTTTTACTTTTATAGACCTTTATCTAGGGAATATTTTACTGTTTTAATGAAGCTTACTTTACGTTTAATGCCCATTTTCAGAATGAAAACAAAGTTTCCCTACACCAGTGGCTATCTGCGACAGACTGAACGGCAATGTGTACCTAATACGTAGGTAAGTGTTACTACAGCGTCATAAACATTTAAAGAACAAGAACAATAACAAACGGGGAGGGTCAAAACAATTAGGTAACTAAACATAGAACACGTAAAGCTTATTATAACTTATGCACTTTGTACATAATTACATGCAGTTAATTATAACATCACATCGCCCATGTAAATAACCATTAGTACCTAGTGCTACAATGATTTATAATCACAGCATACTTGCAGGACTAGCAGCATTCTTAGTTAATTAACCACTAACAAGCGTGATCATCATTCTATTACAACCATCCTTAATAATGATAAATTACTAAATTAGAGATCCATTAAAATGTGGTTAGTTACTGATCAATTAGTGAACATGCTGGAAGCATTAATATGAGGGTTAGTTACTCGCTGCCTTCTTATTCTCTTGATTACGGACTTTACTTTGGTCTAAGTAAATTTCATTCTTTTGACAGCTTGATCTTGAATTTTCATAGTTTTTTCTTTAACTATACAAGTTCATAAAATAATGATCAAGTAAACCAGTAAACGAATAAATCAACTTACGGATATTACCATCATAATGAAGTCTGTATTAATTAGGTACTTTGAATTCAAGCACTTTATATATATTGCAAACTTGCAATCATAAAGTGAATTATAATAACAATAAAAATAAAAACAAAAAACAAAATCGCAAAAAAGTAACCAATTATAAATATATTCTCAGTTTAGAACTATGTACCTATACTTCTTTGTTTTCTAGTAGTAGAACTAGCGTTTTGCCTTTATCTAAAATTATAAATAAGAGAATATGTCGGCGGCGAAGGACAAACACACCATGTTACCCATGAGGGAGGATCGCCGTCGGCCCGAGCGCCGCTTGCGCCGGCACCAACAACGGCGGCCCTTAGCTCGTGCGCGGCCGTACCCGCGGTTCCGCGAGCGGCCCCGCGCCCCGCCCGCTGCGCGTCCCGTATAACCCGCGCTGCCTACCGCCGCTGGCGCCGCTGCTGGACTCGTTGCGTCCTTGGATTCCGACGCCGTCTGCTCCGCTGATCTGTCTGCTATGATGTGGGCCTCCATATCTTCCAGCGGTGATTCTGAACTGTTGATGATATTATGAGATTATGTACTAATTATTTATATCGCTGCCAGGCATCTCCTCGTTAGAAAACTCAAACATTCAGAATAATAACAAAAGTATAAAATGGAAAGAAAAGCAAAATAACTAGTAGTAGTTAAGTAGACGAAAAACAACATTAAGTGTCTACTTAAATTCAGCCGGCAAACCAAAATAATAAAATATAGAGCATGACGTATCTAAAAAACTAATGACAGAAACTTACTTGGCACTAACAGAGCAGTATTCACTAAGCTGTTCCCATGTACAACCATGGTTGCAGCATTCATCAGCAATACCGTTCCCCACCTGTCTTCTTCTTCTCACCACAGAGCCAGGTTGTTCCACTACTGGAAATAAATAGTGAAGATAAAAACTATATTCCAGAAGAGACACATAGGAAAAAAAATATGGTGGAACGAGGAGGCGCTTCTGTGGAAACCTTGGCACAAGACAGAAAACTGGTAGCCTATAGGCAATAAGGCATGAATCAGTAGACACTACCTACCCTGAAAATTTTAATGAGAGCTTTACAAGTACGTAAAGTTTGAACCTTCTAGTTCTTCGTAACTACCTATTCAAGAATGATTAATTGATGACAACAAGTTTTCCTGTTATTATGCTCACCAATATTATAAACATGAACTTCTATTTCAAGCTAATTATAATTGAATAATTATTGTCTTATGAAAACCAATGTTTATTTAGGTCTCATAAATATATTTTCACATAACAATAATACTTATTTATTTGCTGGCCAAGATACATTGTGACTAACAGAAATAGGGATTTCTCATTGTTCTATAGACAGCTCGGCAATTTGAATAGATTTAAAATAAGAATTTTCCTCTTAGAGTTCACAGGGGTGTGTTGCTCAGGGGTTCATATGTGTTTTTATTCAGGAAATCAGGACATAAAGTATAAAGTATGTTGGAAAGCTGGCTAACCTGCCAATCGTCAATACGGACATAAGGGTATTACAGGAGTCTACCTGTACCTTACGAGTAAACTTCTAATCGGTCTGTCTGTGGTTAATGGTGGTGCACATTTTCAGCTTTTCCATTCAGTGTTTTCTAAACACCTATCATTCAACAGTGGTCCTCATAATTATAGGGTAATTTAGTAAGTTATTACCAAAAGTAGTTTTTCCCACGAGTACCGGGTCAACGAGTTACATGAGTTTTGGCCCGTGCAACCCGTTAACCCCATGCCCAACCGATAAAAACGCAAACATGATAGCTAAATATTCTAGTGAAGTATGTAGGTAGGTACTATGTAAGTATATTATGTCGATAAACAATTATAAGTATTGATTTTTCAGTTCAAGATCTGGACCGTTTCAAAGACAAATAATTTATGGATATTTTAATAGGCATTATATCACACTTTAATAAAAATACAAAAAAATAATAATTAGAAGATACATACATTTTAATTAGAGTGGAATATCGCTTTAAAATAAAACAATTGATAAGAATTCTGCGACAAACTACTACAATGACATATTATTATTAATCTAATATTTTGGCAAGTAGAAGAACTTAGCAGGTACTTATTATTCAAGTACTTGGGTTGATATGATTTTTTATGTTTCTGATTCAATTATAAGTGACCTTTTATAATTTGTTATTAAATGTTGTTGTAAGCGATAGCGATAATATCTGTTACTTTCCGGATATCATACTTAGGCTGTGTGTATAAGGTCATTATTGCTCGTAGGAGTTTAGCAACTTATAATTTTATTATACCTGTTATTTCGTCTAACAAAGAAGCTATAACACATAACATCACGTCTGTAATCCCTAAAGGGTTAGGCAGAGAAAAATAAAAATGGTCCAAGTACACTCCCTTGCGGTAGCCCATTTGTCCCTGCAATTGGATAGATATTTAAACTCACAATTGGTCACGACTCGATATTTCTGTCTTTTTTTCGATTCGTGAGATAAGATTTGATTCGATTTTAAACATTTTGTCTAATCGTTAAGCTTGTCATATTTTACATAATCAAATCACAAATGCCGTTGTCGAGTCTGTCAATATAACACAGGGATTTTTATTAGGGATAAAACAAATTTAAAAGGCGATGTGCACAAGTTTTATGATATCTACTTAAAATTTATTTTATAGCATACTAAGTTTGAATTAGCTTTGTTTTACTATTAAAAATATAGACAGTACCTGTAGGCGTGTCCCAAGGGCTGTTGTAAGCATGGCAGACCCTGCTCATGATTTCGCTCAGCTGTCGGCCGCAGAACCGGACAGAGGGAGATGTGGCCGCGTCCGTTCTGCTCTCAAGTAGCATTGCCGCGGCTAGCACAGCTAACTGGACTGCTTTGTTAACTAGCATATTTAATAATCTGGAAATTTATAAAAATATTTCACATATTATTCGGATCTTACAATGCCATTCGTCTTTCCTAACATCGAATAGTTAATGCGGGTAATTCGAGAAGGATTTCTGCTTTTATACATTATGGGGTAAACATGTAATCCGACACCGGCACCGCCCTTTTGATACCAGATACGCATCCCTCAAAAGACTTTTCATTTCCTAAGTGCATTACTGACTGACTCCGCGGTGAAATGCACATTTTTCAATTCATATTAGGAAATTGATTGAAGGTGCGATACCGCAAATTTATGTTACTAAATTGAAGCTATAAGTATAGACGCGTGGTAAAGTTCAAGAGTTACAGATATATGTATGGGTGTTTCTACGATAAGAGGTCATGTGTACGGCAATCATTATAAAATAGCTTTTTTATTCTATGTCTTACTATTTTATGCAATTAATCACATTATCTAAATGCGTTCTATGAATGGCATGATGATTAAATGCCCAATTAAAGCCCATTTTCCTGAAATTCCCTAGGTAAGGCTGAAAAAGTCTCTACCCTGGCCTGTCCCTTTAACGTTTTTCGTTAAACATGCAGGCAGTACATACCTTATTAATCACAGTTGATAAATTAAATTATGTTCAGCACGAACTTAAATAAGTATACTTAAGTATTATAAAGATAAAATAGAACAATAGTTGTTTATTTTCAATAATTTTCGAAGTTGATTTTTGTCCCACTGTTTGTTGCGTATCTACCCTGGCTAATTTTGATATGTTATTACAAACAGAAATATTAGACGGCCATGTTCGCAAAAGGGCTCAAGGACGCGTATCAACGTGAAATTACTTATACTAAACACACAAGCCCTTAAATCGCTATCATTTGTTAGTTGGTGCGAAACCAATATGCAGTGCAGTAGCTTCGCGGGGTAAAAGTGTCTCTACCCTGGTGAGTCGTAAAATTGATAAAATTCGTTTAATGTATTTGCATTTTCTGCCTTAAGTCAATAATACCTTGTTGGTTGAGGTGACATAATTTTTTTATCCAATATTAACTTGTGATAGAAAAAAACATTAAAATTATCACGAAAACGTCTCTCCCCTGCCGTATTTCCCCTGGAAAAATTACTGCCAGGGTAGGTACTAACTGACCAGGGGAGATAATGTGGATCATGAGATGTTTGGTATAATGATTCAAACAAACTTAGCTTGTATCAACATCCTCAAAAATTGGTATAAACGATCATGGTAAAAGGGAAGGAGTATCGTAAGCAAAGAGATAACACTATTAAACTATTAAAAATGGTCCAGAAAAGTATGAATTGCGAAACAAAAAGAAGACGAAAAATATTTTAAAAAAGTAGGAGAAAATAATAATAAAAACTGAATAAGTATAGGTAATATGAAAGTTCTTCTGATTATTACAAGCAAGGCGCTAGTCTACTTAATTAGTATTAATAAAATAATACTTTATTATTTCATGAAAGTACGATGTCATGTTAATTTGCTCATATTTTTTGTCAAAAACACTAAAGAAGCAGGAAGAAGAAAGGCTGTAATACAAAAAGTTACTGTGATTATAAATTGAATGCAATGTTTAATAAATGTTGATTTTATTCATTGTTTTATTACGTCAAAGTCTCTCCCCTGCTCGATGTCTTTACCCTGGCCTTCTAAAAAGTAACTAAATATGTATAAATTGACTTGCCCTCACATGAATGTGTACTTATAGGAAGCTTAAATCGTAATATATGTGTTTGATCAAAAAACTCCAACTTTTCCCCTTGGCCGAATCTTCTATGGACGCGGAACCTCTTATCGTAGAATCACCCGTATATCATTATAATATGTAGATAGGTATAATTAATTAAATTCACGATGTTTACTAATGTTGCAGCTTAACAAAATACATGATCAATATTATCATTTTCACCGCTGCACTTGTGTACCTACCTATATAAATTCTCCTTGGACCATATTATTTACACATGTCTATTACCCACCCCACTACGTACTTAATCTTGTAATGTTTTGATGTAGTACGGTATTGGTATATAATATATTTACTTAAAAGTTATGGCTCAAGTTACGCCAATTGACAATAAGACTTACGCGTGAACATATTTATATTTGGTCAAAAAGCATGAACCATGCACAAGCAAAAGTACCTAGTAGGTACTTACATAAGTTAGTAAGACCATTACTTATGTCATGTGTCTTTGATACTGTTTGTACAGGTAAATATTGCAGCAGACTCAATTACAAAGTTATGTTTGTCATAACAGGTTAGTGGAAGTGGATATGTACTGATTAAAAAACGTGCTTATGTAGGTACCTATAGCATCATTGGATGCAAACATTAATCGTATCTATCAAATATTATGCATTTAGCATTGAAATAATACTGAGTAATGACGACGATTTCACTTCACCTTCCCCGTTCATAAAAATGCAAATCAGCGACTTCCTCTTATAAATTGCCGTTCCGAGAGTATTCCAGGGTGGGTGCCACATTACGTCGTCTTGTCCTCATCGTAGTGTAATGAATGTTTGTACATATAACGCATCGAGGACAAGTTCTATTTATAGAGTTAAAGGCTGGTACTAACGTGTTGGCAACGTGAGAGAGTTAAGCACGGTGTGCCACCTACCCAGTAGGTATTAGTAGACGCAGTGCAACCACTTAACGAAATCTACATAGGTACATATGCACAATCATGTCATGCAGCCACGCTACTCGCAGCTCGCACACACGAGACGTGAACGCGACTAGGTACGCTCGTCTGCGTTTGATTGCTCTCCAATAGCATCCATACAAACATCTAGATCTGTATTGTGGCAGTATAGGTAGAGCGTTTGACTCAGTACTAATAGCACTGCGCTCTGCATGGCCGAAGACGTGAAATCCAGACATGAATTGGGTAATTGATATTTATTATTAAAATGTAATTTATGACTAATTTGAGATGAAGATTTATAATGGTTAACTATTTCAAAACAAGATACCAATAAAAATAAAGGGTAAACTGGCCTGCTCTGCGTTACTGGACATAAACTTCTTTCAATTTGTGATTAAGGGTCAGACAATATAGCGACCTATTATGTAGTTCTTTAGAACACAATACTTGTCGGCTGGTCGGTCACTCGTAGGGCGCGTGCACCGTGCGCCCGCGCCGCGCGCTCGCCTGCCGTCCATCGCCAGGCGCGTCGCCGTGGACCGCATGACGAGCCTCGTGCTCGCGCACTCGATTGAATAATTACATGAATCTCTGATTGTATCTGTAGCCTTGCTCCTGCTTTAATGCTGTTCTATAGCAGACTATTTTTGCTGACGCGCCGTAAGCTTGTTAGTGTGGTATTGAGTCACTCTTTGGTAGAGTTTTAAATCTGCTTACCTATTAAATAAAGATTTATTATGACTTAGATAATTATCGAGTATTAGACATAGCGCGTGATGCTACTGTATCGTTAAGATACAGAGGTTGTGAACTATTACTACTAGGTAAGGTCATGTATAAAATAGATTGAAATAGCTAACTAAGCAAAATTAATTAATTAATTATTATCATTATTTTAATGAAGTAAATAGGAGCTATATTTTCCGTATTGGTCTGAGGTGTTAATTTTAATGCGTTATGATCAAAACCTGTTATTTTGAGCTTTCATATCGAGTTGGCTGTATGGAGCTAATCATTATGGCAAATAGGTCATTTTTTCATTAAATGATCAAGCTCATTTATTGAAAAAAAGTCAAAATCTGACATATGTACCTACCTACGCAATGTGTATCAACTCAAAGTAGGTACCTATATTTTTGTGTGGTAGGTACAATTGTACCTACCACACAAAAATATAGGTACTACAAACAACTACTTATGTTCCTTGGAATGAATGAAATAGGAATCTGAATCGATACACCTGGGGCACCTGCGTGGCTCTGTGGTTGTACCTATCTGTTAGTTGAGTTTGTCAAAAATAATACATTTTTCATCCCACCATCTCGGAAAGAGTATTTTTAATCTTCAATATCTGAGTGGAAAAGCCGTTTTTATTCTCTAAAGGATAAAGTAAATTGAATTTAGAACATCGTGTGCACTAAGTTTGTGAATTAAAAAAAAACATTAAACCTATTTACTGCTACCTCTATGGTGCCGAATATATCATACAACTTTTTTTTAATTTGTTAAAAACTCAGACTCGGAACCTTCTTGGTGTTCTTTTTTCTATTTGCTTTGTACGCGGTTCTTTACGCGGCATTTTTTCACGTCATTGTTAAACCTATTAAAAACAAGAAACTTGAAAACAAGTGAAAAAACTAAAATGAGTGATTCTAGCGACGAGGAAGTTTGCTTGACGCCAACAGAATTGACTGAAACTGTTAATAATGCGCAAATGAGCTTTCTCCCTCAACAATCACGCGAGAAGTATTTAAAACAGTACGATATGTTCAACACGTGGCGACTAGCAAAAGGAGCCAAAACTTTCTCAGAAAACGTATTGCTGGCATATTTTATAGAATTATCCGAGAACAAGAAAGCAATAGCACTCTATGGAGTACGTATTCGATGCTAAAAGCAACAATAAAGATGAAAAAAGACAAACATATCGATACCTATCCTAAATTAGTGGCATTTTTAAAAAGAGCCTCATCTGGTCATCAACCAAAAAAATCGAAGGTTTTCACAGTATCTGATATTGAAAAGTTTCTTAACGAAGCACCCGATTCCGTATATTTGGCGGCAAAAGTAAGTCAGTTGCACATTCAGTATCTACTTAAGTATATTAATCTCAATTAAATAGTATACTTAGTAGATGTTGATAGGCATAATTATGCGTTCATATCAATTTTATTCATTTATCTACTACAATACTCTTTACGTTACAGGTTGTTCTTATTATTGGAATAAACGGAGCATGTCGAACTAATGAACTAACACAACTTAATGTCAAAAACATTGAGAAACATTCAGATGACTTACTAATAATTAATTTACCTACCTAATACAAAAGACAAAAAGAGACCGCAACTTCGTCATTCGCAAGGAATACGTAACGATTGTTGAGAAATATCAAGCCTTACGCCCGCCTAACACTCCAATCAATCGATTTTTTCTACAGTATCGCAATGGAAAGTGTGTTAGACAGCCTATGGGTACTAATAAAATTGGCAGTATCCCACGAGAAATAGCAACATTTCTTGAACTTCCAGAACCCCTGTTGTACACGGGTCATTGTTTCCAACGAACTTCAGCCACACTTTTGGCTGATTCCGGAGCTGATCTCCTGTCCCTTAAGCGCCACGGAGGCTGGAAGTCCAATGCAGTTGTAGAGGGATACATAGAGGATTCCATCCAAAATAAGTCTAAAATATGTGAAGGCATCGTAGGAGCCATTACACTGAAAGAGCCTCAATCGGATCCTTGGACTGGCCCTTATACATCAAAAATAAGCCGTTATGAAACACCTAACCATCTCCCTCTCTCTCCAACATTCACGCCAAGGGAATCCGATGAATCGGTACAACTATTAAGTATGACAGATAGTTTACCGAAAAACAGTACACAAGTGACTAACACCAATATTACAGTACCAAACAAAAATATTACACTGAATTTAAATAACTGTAGCAACGTTACTTTAAAATTTTCTTAATTATACCTTAGTATTATTTTGTTATAATTTAAAGATTATTCTGTAATACTTACCTGTCATAATGTAGTAATTAATACCTAAACTGAAATAAAAGTGTACCTATCTTGTGATTGTAAACATTTTTTTTTTGCATTTAGTCATTTCCTCGCTGAGGTGGAATGAAAAGTTACGTGTTGCACTCGAGTGCAAAGATTTTTCACCTCGTGCTCTTTTGATTCCCTCGCTAACGCTCAGGATTCTAATTTTGAATCACTCGCTGCGCTCGTGATTCAATTTTAGAATCCTTCGCTTGCTCGGTCATCAAAATTGAACACGCGGTTAAAAAGCAACTTTGCACTCTTGTATAACAAATAACTATTATTAGCCACTTTTTTATATCCCTTATTAATTTATTGAAAATTAATTATCTAATTTGGCAATAGGGGGCGACCATATAACATTGGACCTACAAAAAACATAACTGGCGAAATACGGGTGTACTAATGGGTACCTACCTACTAGGGTTGCCAACATTTTTTTGTCTGAATATAGTATTTTTTTTAAAAAGCCATAAAAAATATAGTACGCTTCAAAAAAATATAGTATTTTAGTAGGGAAGACTAAAAAAAAGACATAATTTTTTTTTTTTACATTTAACATTGTAAACGCTTTCGGCATCTTTAGTAACCCATTCATACACTCTTTCCCACTCAGGTATATATTTTTGAAGCCTTTTTTTGTATTTTCCTCTTTTTAGTGTGTCAGTGGGACACTTTCGCTATCGCTACAACTTTCCATTATTTTACTACGTAATTTAATGCAGGACTAAAACTACTAAAACCATATTAACTCCATTATCTCAATAAAATTAACGAAATCCAAAACAAACGAAAAAGGCAAGCAAGATTAGAATAAATAAACATTAGTTTGATGTTGTCAAGTTTGTCATTGACGTATCAATTAGGAGCGAAATATGACAGAGACGCGTTCGGTTACACGCACACGCACAATAGTGATACTCTCTGACGCACAATACTTCTGTCGAACGAAAGACGCGTTCGAAAATTGCAGGAAGTTTTTTTTATTTTACTAATTTTAGTATTGCAAAATATAAACATTGAGCTATTGTACTGAAATATAGTATTTTCGCGTACTATATATTTGTTCAACAGTATATAGTACGGAGACCCTAAATACAGTACAATACTATATATTATAGTACGGTTGGCAACCCTACTACCTACACCTCTGCCTTACCCTTCGGGGATTACAGGCGTTATGTATGTAGGTACGTAATGATCTTAGTACAAATACAATAAAACAACGGCAACAACAAGAATATAAAAAAAATAACAGTGTGTAGTCATTTTTCCAAAACAGCTGGTAGGTACAATACATGTGTATTAGGCGTAGAAAGGAAGCGACCAGAAGCGTCTAGTAGGTAGGTACCTATTTGTTGTTTATTTTATCGTCTAGTTTAGCGTGTCGGTCTCTTAGCAACGAGACACGGTAGACGGTGGCACATGGCGGCAGACGATATAGGTAACAAAAGATAATTTAAGAGTTTGCGGGGTCAAGTGTATTGTCGGGTTGCCCAATTGGTGAGACGAGTCGGTCACTGGCTTTACACCGCATCGGACACCTTACCATACTCTGTACCTACTACATAAAACCATTTTTTTTTATATTAAATGTTGCGTTAGTAAAACTTAAATAATGTCTTCGGCATCTGTACCTAATTATTACATAAGTGGGCTAATTATTATACGAGTACTTTACTAATAAGTACCAAACAAGGTATGTTGAGCTTTAATGATCGTAATATTTAATTAGTGGATTGCAATATAATTCTACAATTTTCATTAGCCATAGTACCTATGCAAATGATACGGAATTTTCAATGAGTTCTAGTTTTCCAGTAACACAAGTCGTATTTTCAGTGTGTTTACGACACAACGGTGCATCGGTGCCGGTGGGGCGCTGGTGGCCTGGCGTTCTCAGTCACGTTTCGTCACAATGCAATTACAATGATTGTTCGTACCTACTATGCTGCTATGCTCCACACCACAAATAGAATGATAGTAGTGCAATGCAAAAAATATTACCTACACGTCGGGGTGGCGTAGTGTGTACACATGTGACAAGGACCGTAGTGACCGCTTTCGACCTCAATTTAGACGTTGACCTGGTAAAGTTCAAACACCTAGATGGTTGAAGCAAATACACTGCCATTAACAATACGTTTGCCGGTAGCCATCTTTGTTTGTATGAATTTGATCTTGATATTGAACTGCGTAATGCATCATTCGTACATTTATGTATAAACATTGTACACATTTCTATACTCAAAGGGATAGATCGTAAAAACTGAGTTATGTGTCTCAACGGCGGGCGTGGGCGACGGACAGCAGTAAAAACCCTGGCGGTAAACGTGAAACTCGCTGGATTCGTCCACTTCTGAGAATTCCTATCGCGAATGGTTTCTAATTGTAACTACCTTACGACTTGCGAGGCGAGATGTATAAGCATGTAATTAAAACCTGTACGCGTCTGACTTATCGTTTTACTGCGATAAAATTTTAATAAAATCCTAAATAAATCTACAGCTACTTAGTATTTTTTAAACAGCCGTTTAATTAACGTAAAACAAAACTTTGGAAATGTAGCTATATTCGTTTTTAAATGATATGATACTTATCAAGTTTTATTAAATAGCAAAGTTAAAATTACCTATTAGTACGATTTGAGATATCTACCTACGAATAAGTAGGTACCTACTTATATAAAATCCACTCTAATTATTATGGTACAAAAGCGTTAACATAATTATGTATTTTTATTAAATTCTGTCTTAGAATTAAGTAGGTAGGCTACTTAACATGTTTTGTAAGTATATTTTGTTGAATCTACTGAAATCATGTGAATGAACTTTTCTACGATTTTGGGATGATTTTTTAACAGATTACAATATGTTATAAAGATACAACCCGGCTGTGAAATACCTATAGACGGCGGCGCCGAAGGTTTAGTACCTACCTACCTATGCAGCTATGTAATAAAGTTCCATTCAATGGAACCCTAAAATTAATAATGATGCATACAAAATTGTAGAGTTAAAACGAAGACTGAATTAAAGATTGACAAACAAAACAAATTGTGTGCTTGATTTCGAAGATCCATTGAGGACACTGATAATAATTTCTGTTATTTAGGCGGGCCATAACTTCGGCCAGACGGTTTAAAAGTTAGGACTTAAAGCGTCTGGATGAAGTTATGACCAATGGAAAGTGTAATATAAATAACTAATATAAATAGTTTTTAACAATACCCTGTACAACAATCCTTACTAATATTATCAATATGAAAGAAACTCTGCTGTCTGTCTTTCACAACTAAACCACTGAACCGATCCTAATGAAATTTGGTACGGGGTAATTTTGAACCCCAAGGACAGTGGCTACTTTTTATTCCGCGACTTCGTCTGCGTCCGTGATAACCGACATTTATGCGGACGAAATCGTAGGCAAAAGCTAGTACATTTAATAACAGCCTTCAATGTAAGTGAGTTAAGTATCTACCTACAAAACCTGATCTGAAATAAGCTCAGCATTGAATTGACGTATTCCGTATATTGTATTATTTACCATGACTAAGATTACATAGTTCTGGTAGGTTTGATTCTAATAACTTATAATAATATGTTAAAATCCGTTCACTCGCTCAGCTACTAAGATGATAGAGAATATAGAGCCAAACACACCAACATTTTATAAATTTAGATTTATAAAGCGAATTAATGAATGAGAAATAATATCCCATGGACTAGACACAGAAGTCCCTGAGGACCTAACAGTTGATGCGATTGAGCAAAAAGAACTTTTTTTTGTATAAGGTTTCAAGTATTCTATATGTATAGTTATGGTTATAATATTAGGCATTCATTTATAACACATTTTAAAATGCAGATAAATTCATGATATCTGCTTTCATAATACACAATCAAAACTCTAGTTTACTGAAGGTATGTCTTACTTACAGTTAGAATAACTAGCATTGTAATAATGAAGAGCAATGATGGTTTTGAAATCTATGCTCAAGGCGAGATCTGCGCTTGAGTATCGTTCTGTAATTCGGGTCTTACATGGACAGTAATACACAATGATTTGTTAGTTATCTTAACACGTTCACTGCCGGGCCAAAAATGTTGAAGGTCAAACCTCCACAAGCGTCAGGCACATGTGCCTGACGTGGCAGTTAAGGTGTTAAGCAACTTTCATTACCACCTTTCAATTAAAACCGAATATTGAAAGTTAGGATCCAAACACGGCTAAATTTAATTACCTGGATTATTTTATGTTACGCTTTAGTGTAAAATAATAGCACAACAGCATTCAGATTACTTACTTTGTAAGGTACTGTGGTCCAGGTGGCAGGTCTGTTGTTGTTTGTACAGTAGTAGTATTGTGTCACAAGACGGCGTGGCCGGTGGCGCCGGGATCGCTTGCCGCGGTAACTGGTGCGAGGTGCGAGAAGGTCGCGGAGTGCACTGCGCGCGTCGTGCACCGGCGCCGCTGTGGTCTCGCTGCTGGCGAGTCGCCGCGTGCGTTGCGCGCGCTTATTATACGCAGACGGAGATGGGCGGCGCGCGCGCACCCGCCACGCCCCGCGCCGCTCCGCCCGCCCGCGCACAACTCACCCCTGATTCCGCTATAAAAACATTTATGACCTCTCGCCAAAGTAGTGACTTCAAGTCATTGACCAAGTGCATGTTGTTTGATGGTAATGTACCCGAGCTCTGCCTTGTTTTTGTTTGATGCAAAATTAGAACACTGTGTTGTTAATTTATGAACAGTGCCCATTGTGTTCTGTTTCTAGGAAGAAGGAAGAGTCGACATTGAAATTGGTGCCGATGATTTATTTCATTTTTATATGCTTTCCAAAGTACCTATGAACCTAAATAAGTAAGGTTAACCTTAAATATTATTATGTGGTTACTTAGTTATGACTTGAATGGTGAATAGTCACCGCATAGCCCGACAGATAAAAGCTCGGCAGACTGACATTATTGCTGAGCATGGGTCTCGTAATGACGACAATCAACGGTCAGAGGGGCAATTCAATACGTTTACTTACAAGTCTACGTTCACGTGACACGTGATCGCGGTTTGTTATTATTATAGTTACTTCACGCTTTATCAACTGGCATGAAAACAATGCTCGGTATTCTGCTCATCCTCTGAATGAATGTAACTAAGTATTGATTTCAGCCTTTCGGACTCCGCTTTAGAATAGTCATACAACACCCTAAACGCTTAACGGCAATCCCTGGAATGTTCAAGGTGTCCATAATGTTCTTATTCGGAACATAGGCAATGATTCTATGGTATGTATTTACCTTGACGTAGTTTATCTTGAAAGCTATTGACTAGTATCGCTACCCTAGTAAACTAGCTATCTCCAGTCACAGACTCATCTGCCGTAAGGTCTTTCGCTGGTGACATTCTTCATGTTCCTAAAAATAGTACGGTCTGATAAAAACTGCATACCTACTCCCTGCATGCCAGTTACTGGTAACGAGGTACCTATACCACCGCCTGTAGACACTAGACACTGTGCAGGAGATGCATCCATTACCTACTTTTTTGTGACTGTTTTGCTTGTTATTTTGTCGCTATCCATAACAGTTATAAAATATTTGTGATGACTGTCCCGACCCTAGTCTTAGCTGTAGCTAAGACCATTTTGATGCCGTCAATGTTAGTTGGTGACTAACTGCATTTCGAGAAATTCAGTCCTACGACAAGGCACCATATTTTAAGCGGAAGATAGACTTGCAAACAAGTACGCATACTTACACCTACTTAGATAAATATAATAGTATAGCAAATATAATAGCATAGTAATTACAATATTGGTGCGGATATCTCACAATAGCATATATGTATTGATGCATGGTAATGGCACATACACTATTAGGGGCTAGAGTGTCTCTTCGCGTTACCAACCAAGTTGCCTCTCCCAGAAATAGCCGCATAAATGCAGACTGTTTATTTCGTTGGAATAACACTATAAAATGATAAGCTAAAAAGATAATTAAACAAAATAAGCATCTAACCGTGTCAACTTATAATAAAATTGACAATCAAGTTACATCACAATTATCGCGGCTTAACAAAAATAATGTTAACCCTGTTTACAAAAACTGATTTCAATGTAAACATTAGATAGGACGTTGAAACCTGTAGGATAGATAGGACTTGTGACTGGTCTGCTAACCTTATCCCGTGCCTTATCTATCAAAAGTGTGAATAATACGCCGTTATCGTAAGGGATAGGTGTTGTGTGGGTAAATAGTGGAATATCCTGCCAATGTGGAGTTCACTGACAGCTGTTGCGTTTACTACGTGCGGCTACTACGAGTCACTGACTTCATCGACACTTTAATGACTATATAATTATATCGGATTCTTTGCAATATTGTGTAGTGCTCAATATAGCGCTGCTATTTACAAACAAGGTGACAATTTATTGACGGGTTGTCTGCATTGGATACTAATGAGAATTAATTGCAGTGAAATTGTGTTGCTCCTCGTGTCAGGAATGATGGAATGTTGTTGTGAACTGTTGTAAAGTATTAATTTATTCCTTTTGGAATCTTAATAATTACGATGATGACTTCTTATACCCATTCGTCTTTTGAATAAAAAAAAAAATCTACTTATAAAAGCTGTTCTAATACTAACGTAAGAATCTCCTTCCGTAGAAAACTAAAGGTGCGACAGTTCTGTAAGTACACAGTTGTAATAATTTTGAAAATAAAAAAAAAACAACAAAAATTGCTAACTAACGTCAAGCGAAGGCGTGCGCGGGTATTTTCCGTAATGCAAATTCAGCATTCACAAAAGATAGTCTCGTATTAATATAGCAGGCGGAAAATCTGATAACTATGCTAATGTTGTTTACGTAAATATAATCTGTTCGTTATCACTCCTGTCTGTTCCATTATTTAATTAGTGAAGACACGCTTGAAAGCTGTCATAATGGCGCCTCCAGACCTGCCTGCAGTACATGTTTGGGGATATATTCTGTTCTATTATCTTGTCGCTATTATTAGGTGGATGAAGAAACGAGAAGAAAATTGTCTACAAAGAGACCACGCCCTCAGATAGTGTTCATCAGTTTTTATTTAAACAAGACTTACAAATGGATACCCATAGGTACCTAAGTCTTGTCCAGTTGTCCCCTGTATCGCGTGCATCCAGAGGATGCAACTTATTACGTAGGCACATTTCTTTTGCGTACTTTTGTTTCTCATTTTAGGCGTAGTAATGTAATCAAGTGCTGGTCCGAATTCACGGCGGTTATATAAATAGCTTGGTGTTCCTGCGGGGTCTCATGATTGTCGCATGTTGTATCGTGCCAGTGTTAACTTGAACCTTCACAGCGATATCGTACTATTATCGAATTGCCCTAATTTCGTTGTTTAAAATTTGGGCCAACTATTCGTATTATAAATATAGAATGCCAGTGTTCAGTAAATTAGATGAAATGCATTTGATTGACCGCCACAATCTAGGATGTGACAAGGCCAATTCGTGTTCAGTTCCAGCTAATAAATAGTATGCAACTAAGTGATATTAATTTATAGGTCTTAGATACTGCCCTTTGACTTTACTTGTAGGTTGTGTATACTAGTAGGTATATCGAGGTACTATAGCGACCCTGGGACGTGGGTCACTACTGTACCGGGATATAGCGGGACATTCAATGTAGGTACTTGGATTGAAACACATGTAGGTACCTATATTTATGACTTCGTAATATAAATAACTACTTATTGTATAAATTATTATTATTTAGATCTATTTAGTTATTTCTATGTTAAGCTTGACAGCCATCGACACAATTAATAATTTTTCTCTCAAAATAATCTTTATCTCATAGGTAAATGAAATAGATTGTATACAGCTTATCCAGCCAGAGCTTCTAGCCTCTACAGTACCTACACTTGATTTACCTATTTACTTACATTTTTCCTTTGTACGTCGATAGAAATAGAGTGTTCGTTGTTTATATCATTATATGTTTTACCTAACCTAACAGGCATCACATGCTTTAATATGATTCTGCAGTTAAATAATTTTAATTAGATAAGCTCTGGGGAGATCTTTGTTGATAGTGTGTTAAGTAGGTGTTGTCATCGTGGTGTGCTTTTTGCAGAAATTGTAAGTTGTTGGAAAAAGCGTTAAAAAGAACCACGTGATCAAAACTATATTTTTTTTCATCACGATTAAAAATTTGGTAGGGAGATTTGTAAAAAGCCCTTTCCTTTTTATAATGAAATATTACTGAAAAGTCGGGTAGCCACTGACCTAAACTTGACCTAAGCAGCTCGTCACAATATAAAGTTAAGGTGACCTTTTGTCTGTCTAGGAGAGGCCGGTAAGCCAATGATCCTTGCTATCATCAGTACCAATCAACCCACTATCCAGTAGTGGTCACGGACAGTCGGAAATCCGAATCTTGTTTAGTTTCGTGGTGGAGGTCATGGATTTCGTTCAGAGTATTTGACCTCTAGGCCGAGACGAGCCATTCACCTTTTAAATAAACATTAAAGAAAAAACGGGCGAAGTGTAAGTGGGACTCGCTTATGAAAGGTCCCGTACCACCGTACAATAAATAGCATAACATACATACAAAAATACTACATAAGTTTTAACTTTATTTAATTTTTATTAGGTATTTGTTCAGCAGCGGGGTCTTAGTAATAAGGTTCCATTTTGGCACTCTCTATGTACAGAACTCTAAAAACAAAGATAATAATGTCATCACTACATAGTATAAAACAAAGTCGCTTTTTCTGTCTGTCTGTCCCTATATATGCTTAGATCTTTAAAACTACGCAACGGATTTTGATGCGGTTTATTTTAATAGATAGAGTGATTCAAGAGGAAGGTTTATGTATCTTAGTAAATTGCACCCGTGCGAAGCCGGGACGGGTCGCTACTGTTGTAATAAAATGTAAGTACATAAAATACTTAATTGAAATAACATTAAACAATACAAACATAATATTACTTAAACACCGATGATGACCACTCTACCGATGATGATTGGATCAACGTAAAATATAATGATATTTTACGTTGCAAGTGCTAGGTAGGTGCCAAGTACATTCTTTGACATAAAATAAACATTTTCTTATTCCTGTAAAAGCCATCAATAAACGTTCAATATTGATTTGCTGATTTGGAATCAGCTACAAATCGCTACGCGCTACGAACATTTTATCTTTCGGTAAAAACTTGTAACAGCTGTTTCGAGATTCTGCTACGACGGCTATAGTTTGCTACGCTTTTTGCTACGAACTTTTAATCTTTAGGCTAAAAGCCATAAATAAACGTTCAATATTGCCGATTTGAAATCTGCTGCATATCGCTACGCGCCACAAACTTTATCCTACCTTAAACTTTTGTAACAGGTTGCTGTCGCGCATTCTGCTACGACTGCTACAGTTTGCTACGCAGCTCGCTACGAACTTTTTATCTTTCGGTAAAAACTTGTATTGCCATAGGTTGCTGTCTTAAAATCTGCTACAACTGCTACAATTTGCTACGTTGCTCGCTACAAACTTTTTATCTTTAGGCTAAAAGCCATAAATAAACGTTGAATATTGCCGATTCGAAATCTGCCACATATCGCTACGCGCCACAAACTTTTTATCTTTCGTTAAAACTTTTGTAACAGGTTGCTGTCTCGCAATCTGCTACGACTGCTACAGTTTGCTACGCTATTCGCTACGAACCGTTTTGCTTTCAGCTAAAACTGCAAAATGTCTTTAGAAAACGTATAACTGCCGACTCGTTTACTGCAGATCGCTACGCTAAAGTTCGTAGCATGTACTACGAACTTTCCAACTTTTGGCAAACAGCTATAATGCTGATGTCACGACAGTAAAAATTTTTTTTTTTTGCTACAAGTGTCACCTCTGTATATAATTACGGCGTAATCATTGCGATTATAATAATGTCTGAAATGTTTTTTTTTTGAGGTTACAGTCACGAATGATTACGCATACCTTTAGGCGTCCCCCACATTAGGCGTGCGCGTGGCTCAAGCGACTGAGCGACGCGAGCGCCGCGTGCGCACCGCGAGCGCGTTGCGTAAGCGTCGCGTGTTGCCGCCGTGTGACGGGTCGCAAGCGCGCGGCGCGCCAGTGGTGATCGCCTTGGCGTTTAACCCCCGTTCAGTCAAGTCAGTGACAATTTGGACAGTGCCGTGTTAGCTCACGTCGCGTCGCGTTGCTGTTTTGGCGGCGGGGATAGCGAGCGAAGGGGTAAGAACGCGACGCGAGCGCCGTGTGCACTCTCCACACACGCCGCAGGGCAGCAAAACGCGACGCTCACGCAGCGCGCTCGCGGCGCCCGCGCTACTCACACGCCCGAGGAACGCGCACGCCTAATGTGGGGTCAGCCTTAATGATGGAATAGTTGTTCCTCTGTTTTACTTGTCTGTCGCGTTATAAAATGAAACAGCACAGCTTTTCACTTCCTGAATAGTTCAGAGACATAAGATTAATTTTGAAATCTTATTTAAGTTTATAATGAGATGCTTTATACGGTTTATGTTTTATTATGAAGAGCTCGTGGCTAAGTAATAACAGCCGCAGGGCTCGATCCATCAGGTTAAACTTCTCGGTTAATCTTTACACTCTAAGACTCTTTCGTGCCTCGGAAAGCATGTTAAGCTGTTGGTACCGGCTGTCATACGTGGTTACGGGTCGTCAGAAGCACAAACTTCTGACAACCAGCCTTACCACAAGGGGTATCGTATTACCCAGTACTGGGTTGTGGAGGTCAAATAGGCAGTCGCTTCATGTAAAATACTGGTTTTCAGTTGCATCCGGTTAAACTGGAAGCCGACCCCAACATATTTGGGAAAGGTTAGGCAGATTGATATCTGAATTCCCAGGCTTTATGCATCTCTTGAAATGAGATAGTGTTCAAGTTGTTTTCGAACATTCTAAATGACTTTTTACTCTTTATTACTTGAAAAGAGATTATGCCAAACTAACGTTCTTTCAGTAGTAAGTTCTTATTTTCGTTATAATAGATTACAATGACCGCAGCATAAACTTTGGCTCAGTTGATAAACCACACGTGTTAACCTAAGATAGAATGTCAGATAGGTATATACATTTAATTAGAATTAGTTAGAAATATTATTTGCTTTAGTATCTATACAATATGACTATTATTTATCTTGTTTATTATGTATTGAAAACAATTAAAATAATAACGGGTTTAACCCCACGATGTGTACTGTGATCACGATACCGGAGCTGGAGGTTCAATCTACTTAATAGAAATTCTGTCTGAATTATTACTTTTTGTATGATATAGGTTTTTGGAATATTGCATTAATTATATCGTTTTATGTAAAAACTCGCGGCTGATTGTCAAGTCCCTCTTCTTTTATATATATTCGAATAGTGTTTTCTCATAAGAACTAAGCATAAACTACTAAAATAAGATTGATCATGGCTAAACCAGCTCGACTCCAAAGTACCTAAGTACTTGCGTAGTTGTCAGTTTCATTTAATGATTCTTTCGTTCTAACCTAACTAAAAATAAAACAGCCTTATGGAGCAAAAGGTCGCTTTTATATTAGAGACTGTAATATCATGTTGGTCTACAGTTTGTTGCCGACAGACTTTGACATGACGGTAAAGAAAAACATCGAATCATGTCGTGATGCGATGTTTTCCTTTAGCATGAGTCAGTGTTAGTGTGACAAAATAACCTGTGTCGTTCAATAAAATTGTTTACAGCACAAAATAATATGATGAGGATAAATTTACTTCAGCATGAACATGAGCAAACAATAAACCCATGTGTATATTTGTCCACCAGAGAACACCTTGTGTGTTCACCTTTAGGATGCTGTTCTGCTTTAGATGGCGGTTGCTGAGGACAGACTGATACAATAGTTACGTTGACGATGTTATGACTGGCTCATAACCGACTACAATGTTTAGGCGAAATCACGTGTAAAATATTACTTTGGAGGATGTAAGTGATGTTTACGTTCACGTGCCGTTGAAGACGTGTGGTTTTAAACGAGGTAGGTACTTGTTTATTACTTGTCGTAAGTGAAGTGTCCCAGTGCACTTGTGGCACCCGTGGGACGTGGGCAGCAGAGGAGGCAATAAAATATTCATCAGTCACACGTCAACGTGACCCACGTTACACGTTCCTAGGAATTGTAACACTTATTTATTGCGATGTTATTATTTTCTAGCATTTTATGTACTGAGGTCATTTTATGTCTGAGGATATAAGTAGGTATGCAGCATTGTGTCTTGTACCTACCTATGGTTATCTTTTTTGTTCTTACTACTTACGTACCATTTACGTCTCCTCTTCTTGACTTTTGTCGTCGACAGCACTGTTAGAGATTGTGGGTATAAGTAATTAAGCCACAAACATATTGTTTATAAAAATTGCTTAGGAATATTAAAAACTTTGCTGCTCCTGTATTTGTTTGATGTAGGTAACTTTATTTGGAAATAAACAGCTTTCTAGCCGAGGTCAGGTTGAATTTCAAAAGAAATGGTCACACACGAATTCAATTTCTAAATATTACATTATATTATACTATTTGTGTTTTGGATGGAGTTATTATAATGGCTTATTTACTAGTTTTCCTTTTACTTATGCAGCTATTAATAATATGAACGAAAAGGAAAAGTAAGTAGTTGGTTTCTGTTAAGTAATGAATTACCAAAACGCATACCTATATTTCTTGTCCTTTCCTTCCTTCCTTGTATTTGTATCCATATTCATTAGGTACTGGTTGCGTACGAAGTTGTTTTGCTAAGATCATAAGCAATGTGCTATAAATAGAGTGGCTTGAGGCGTGGGTCGCGGGACTGGTGAGTTACTACTTACTAGACAGTGAGCCATCGTGGAACAAAGTGCAGTATGTCAGTTAAGTAATTTCTTTCATAACACTTACATAACGGACATCATAAAATTAAAGACCGTCGGATTGCAACGACACGGTTTAATACCAGAGGAAAATTGCTAATTTGCGCTTATTACCTACAAAGTAATGATGTGCAATAGTAGAACATGCATAAAGTAGGTAAGAAAAGTCACAAATACATATTCCAATTTCTGACTCAGTAGATATTGATTCTGAAATATTGAATCATTCCATTATTTTCACAAACTTTTGCTTTGTTTGGACGTAAAACAATGTGATTTCAGGGAAAAATACAACAACGTGACGCGATACCGTGAGTTGTAATGTAACAGCCGTGCGTCACGTGGAATGACTAAAAATACTATTTTGTGGTTATTGTTGTTAAATAAATACATAATAATATATATGGTAATCTTTCGGGTAAAAGCCATGCTCCTAGTCGTTTAGCTCTTAGGGAGCCAAGTTGCAGCACATGCATGTTTGTACTATATCTAGAAATAATTTGACCTTTATGTGAACGCTACAATATCTACTGAAGCTGTAGACTAATAGATATTATTATTGTGGTTTTCTGATTGTTCTCATTCACAGATAGACATTTCGCTGACAGAGTCCTAAACACAGAAATAATTTTAGCAAGATGCTTTATGGACATAGATTGCTCGCAGGCAAACCATCTTGATTGACAGCCTCCAAACGAGAGAGTTTGAAATTAGGGACCTAATAAGCCTTGACAGAATTCAGAATACCATACCATAATTAATAAAATGTTACCTATTTAATATAAATATATATTTTTTTATTGTTATTTACCAACGAGAAACTACCTCACGCTTAATATCTTATAAAAATATTAAACTTTTGTACCTATAATGCAAACTAAATTACAGGTACAGAAAACCAAGGCAACAAATCAATTCAAATTACAAATTACAATTGGTTGGTGGTAATAATATAAATTATTGGTTTACTGGGTGCGCGTGCGATGCGTTCCGCCGCGACCCGGTTTCGCTAATCCACACTTGCCGACCCTGCCGATATCCTGCGGTCTGGCCGGGCCCTCACGTCTGCTCCATTAAACAAACATCGTAGCATATAATTACATAATTTACATTAAATGGGTATCAAAACATTAGTTCAGAGGGACTAAAAGAGTTCCATTTTTTTGGCTGCAAGGTCTTAAAAATATTCTGCAAACGAGATGTCCACTACACTAGACTTTATTTCCAGCTGCCCTTTACTCTTCGTTTTACTTATCTATTCTATTATACCTACTATAAAATGTTTGTCGTGAAGGACCGACTGACGGATCAACGCACAGCCTAAACGGCTGATCGTAGAGACCTGAAACTGATAGGTGTATTCTTATGACGTACATCCGATAAGAAAGGATTTTCCGAAATTCTACCTCTCAGGGGGTGCAAAAGAGGGGCAAAGTTTGTATGGAGAAATCAACTTTGACGCGGACGAAGTCGCGGGCAAAAGCTAGTAAACAATATAGTTTATCACCTTTTCATTTACTGAGATTGCAATCGCGGAGTTCGACCCGGATCTTTAAGTCTATGTGTGTAATAGTGATTATGTGTACTTTTACTTAGATACTGTAGTCAGTAAAAGGTAGATTCAAGGGTTTGGAATTACGAAATAGATGTTACCGTCAAGGAAAAGTTAAGGCTTCCCTCTGTGCCAGTTGCGTAGGCAATGCTGACAATATCTTTGATCTTAAAGTATGTAAAAAAGAGGGAAAACCATCTATTGGATACCGCTCTAAAATTATAGTTTTCTCGTTTTATCATATGGTAACTCGACTCGACTTTCGCCACGTAGCATATGTAGCGCCCGCAACCGAAAAAAATATTCATTAAACTTCTAGGTGAGATATTCCAAATAAGGCACTATATAATTAATAACCTATCGATCTCTAGGTCTAATGTCACTCAACTTCATCTAATATGATTTGCATATAAATAACTTCTCGATGTAATTGTTATTGTGATTTTCTGGTCTCTCTAATTTGATCAATAATTATTGTCCTCTGTAATCTGCAGGTCATAGATCAAATTAATCATCAGATAATATCGTGCACATGATTTATATTGTTAAGACAATAGATTTGTTCTATGAAGGTCGTAGCTTATTTGTTTAGCTTATTGTTTTGACGGACTTCTGATCGTTATTCTTTGCTCGCGTATAGAAATATAGGTCATTTGTTTAAAATTGGGATATGCTTTCAGCAAAGGTGTTTCAGCAATTCAATAAAATGTGTAGGTATGGCATTACAAATAGTGGTATTAAAGTTTATTGGACCGTTGTAAACGTGTGTGTGTTAGCTGTGACTAGGGCAAACGTGTAGGTGTACAGTTCAGGGTAGGCAGTCTATTCGATTGTCGACAGCTTTGTGTCTCTAGTTTATCTAACTCAGACACGTACCAATAACGTAATGGCGTGTACGACGCGATCGGCGATCCGTTCTAATCTTGTCTCGAGGGGACCAGGGGTCAGGGAGAGCTTCGGCTTTCATGTGAAAATGTAAACAAATGAAATATCATTAGATAGGTAATATGATAAAAGAGTATTGGATGCACGCGTCGTATCATTTTGACCTTAATAAGATGAGTAATTTTCCTTTAGGTTCGACGCTTCTGTATTCGTAGGAAGGTATACATTTTTCGGTAGTGTAAATACTGTCCTTCCATAACACTGCGTTCTTATGTTAATGTAACTGTTTCATAAAAGTGCCTTTGATGGAAGTAAAGGAACATATTAATAAAAACGTTGAAACGTTATATTCTTAGAGGAAATATTCCTCTTCATTCGTTTATTTATCAATTCATATGACCCATATGTGTAACCTCAAATCACTGACCATTTGGTTCATCAAACAAAGGATATCTAGGGGTCATCACTCGCGCTGCACGGTTGGGTTCCTTCCGGGGATCATGTTTAGACAAAACAAAATTAAAGTCCTATTACACCATCATCGAATGAGTTCCGATTAAATAATATGGTTAGCAGTGTCTATTCAGAGGTGATGATGACCTAGGTTGGTACGTATATTATTTATTTTTTAGGCTACATTGCCCCAAATCCTTTCAAGCACTTTTCCCGCACCACTTCGAACCAACTTATAATTTTCTATTCCGATATTGCATATATAGTCGAGGCTTATATTCTAGCGACAACCCTGCCGGAAATTACATGACGTAATTTCGGCCTGATATGTCACAAGTCATTTATAAAGCAATAAAAGCGTAGACACACCGAACTTTCCGCCGCGTAAATTCGATAGGCGTGTCTAGTCTACACTGCATTTATTTTCTGACACCTATAGATAACAATAACAATAAAGCTGCACTGCAGGCAAAGGCCTTTGCTCATAATAAGAAGGCACGAGCATTGATCACCAAGCTTGCTCAAGGCGAATTGGCAATTCCAGGTTTACTCAAAATGCTTCCCTTCACCGATGTCTGTGATGTCCAAGATAAACTTGATACATTCTTCAAGCAAGTATACATATGAATCAACAAAAGTCACATTGCTGCTTGCCCGGTATCGAACCCGCAGCCTAACGGGGGGCACCTGAACCACTGGGCCATCACATTACCACATCACCACTACCACACCTATGGAGTATTAAATTCGAATCGCTAAATGACCCCAGTATTTCAGTCATCATTATACCTAACCTACTGACCTACATACTCAACCAATGAAATCAAACAGTGTCAACTAGGACGTATTTACTTGGAGCGATTGCTGGAAATCCGCTTGGTTCTGAAGATCTTTATGTTTGATCTATACGGTTGAAATCAAAAGGTTAGAATTCTCCCTCCCTTACACCCTGTTTACACCCTGTGTGCATTGATTTGGAATGGAAGAACATAACTGATACAAAACGACTTTGTTAGGAAAATAAACATATAAGATTACTGTGTTCAGTAAATAATTTCATATAATGCTTCAGTTTACAACATCTCACTGACATTTAATATAATCAGGTACACTTATCAATACTTATACAATACATAACATTCCATAAGGACTTAGAACTAAATATTTGTATATAGTTTTTATAATTACAACATTTAGGACCGTTTGCCAGGGTTTTCTTTTAACTCCAAGTTAAATTCTAACACGGGCCCATAAAGTATGACATTTCGTTATTTAATCTCGAGTAGCAATTAACTATGAGTTAAGATTTTGGCCTTATAATAGCAGTTTATGTCTCCATAACATAGCACAAAAATAAATACACTCGCACTACATTTTCAGGTTCAGGATGAGTTTTACAACAGAAGCTATATAAAATGGTTGATACACACGCATAATAAGAGTACCTACCTACGTAGATAAGTAAGGTGGTATAATATATTCTACGAGAAAAATTCATGTTTTTTAGAACATAGGACTGTGGTTCTTGGCACTAGTTTTCGTTTCTTGCATAAAGAACAACTTCTCACTGATCGTTATAATGTAAATACCTTAGTGTAATGCAAAGTTTATAAGGAAATCATAGATATGCCATTGTTTCGGTACTTGTTGATTTTTTATCGAAGCAATATCAATTACCTAAATAATGAAGTAAAATTTTCTAAGCTCCTTTACAAAATAATAACAGGAAGTAAACTTAAGTGAAAGTTGATTTTGCGAACCGAGCATCAAAGACAAATTAAGAGAAAGTTTAATTAAACCATTTAAGAATTTCCGTAATTAAAAGTCTGGTAATATGTATTTACTCTGGAAATACTATGAAAATATTTAATTAAACTATAACGCGGGTTACGTGAAATAATTTTCAAGTTTATCTTTTTAATTACACATTCCATAAACATGACAAAACCGTGCAGCTATTAGGACATTTTTACAGGCTTTTATTTAGCTTGCACTGTCCGTATGTAAGTTGTCCTTTTAAAATTTGCAAACCGACCATTTGTTGGTATCCGATTGAACTGAAATTTTGTATACACCTTTAGTTCTGGTGACAATACAATATGAGCAATACTCAGTATTGAAATAATTTTCCAAGATGGCGGATTTCATATTTTATCTCAATACCCTTGATATGGGTATCAAATGAAAGGGCTTGAAGAGTAGAAAACGATAAAGTTAGTAACATCACAATAAAAACGCTTGTTTTAAAAAGTTTTTTTTACCATTAATTTTTTTATAAAAGAGAGATGAGCTCTCTTTTATAAAAATGTCCTATGTTCGCTGTACGACTGCTAAACAAAGTTTAATGTTAATACGAGAGACTTCGCATACCTACCTACTTGCGTGCCTCAATTATGTAATGTATTGTCGAGGCATTTAATTTATGTAAGAGAACAGAGATTTATTATGATAATATGGGTAATGGGATTGTGTATTCTACATAGTATACTTAATGTTTAATATAATGTTTCAGAATACCGTTTACTTTGTCTTCTACAATCTCGACATATTTAGGATCTGACATATTTTGTTTAAAATTGTTTCCATTATTAATGCACTGGAGTCTGGCGCACTCATTGTTCGGTCATGTAACAAAGCAGTCGTATTTCAGTATGTGCTAGCATTGTTTCCTCTCATAGCGACGCTCATTCTTCTCACGGGTGTCGGGAAGGGTCGTGTTGATAAGGGATGTCGGGGTCTTGCCGGCCGCGGCGGGAGGCGTGAGTCCGTACTGGCTCGAGCTCGGAACTCGTCCCCGCACTCTGACCGACCTGATGATGATGTGGAGTCACTACGACCAACGCACACCTCGTCTTCTTCGTCTAGCTCCATCTCTGTCCATCGACGACCTGGAAAATGGGAACGCTAAATCTTAATAATTTAGTCTGAAATTGCTAATCCCCCCTTCTTTGTGTGAGAAGAGGGCTTTGCCCTGCAGAGGAAAAATAAAGGCTAGTAGGTATTATTATTTTTAGTCTTCATTAATGAAGAAATGAGAATACCTATTCGTTTACATTATAGCGAATATTGTAATTTTCGCAACGATTCTCATGCCGTAACAATCGCAATGATCGTTTAGCATTCGCCGATTCTAGCTGTGATTATTGAAAAGCCATGTGCATTTAAAAAGTTTCTAGGTTTTCATCATTGGCTTTTCATGTTATTTTATGAAGTGGAATTATTTTTCGCTATTGAAGCGATCGTAGATAAAACGCAAAGCGCCGACAAACGAGTACCTGCCAAAACCCGGCTCCTTTCTCCTACTTTTGCTGTACCCGCAATGATCAAAATATGCCTAACTTACCAAGCTCAAATTGATAAATGCAATAAACATGCCTATTCAGTAGATATTTACTATAAAATTATACTTAGATTAACAGTGTACAAAAAGTACCGCATCCTACATTTTGTATGTCCTAGATTTCGAAGTAATTGTACCTTCAATTTAAAAATTATTCATAACTAATTCTTTGCATTATTTACATTGTCGAGTAGACGAAGTTACGAAACATACTTAAATGAAGCAATGGAATTATGAATCTCCTTCAGAAAGAAGAGTAGATATTGGAGATTGAGAGTAAGTTACGCAGTTGGGGTAAATAAAGAGTAATAAAAAAACGATGGTAAGTAGGTAGAAATTTTATTTTTATTAAGGAAGTAATATCATTTAACTAAGTACCGAAGCACCTATAAGTAGCTAATCTTATTTCAATAAATGTATGGAAAAGTGCCTCTCGCTGTGTTTACATTTCGACAAGTACCTATCTAATCTATATTCTCCGAAATATGCGAATATGTTATGTAGGTAGGAGTTACGATGCATTAGTACAGACTACAGATGGTTGAATGGTTGGTATAAAACTTGTTCCATAATACTCTCAGCGTCTACGCAGTATTACATTGTGTTATTTACAGCTGATCAGATTATAGCTGCTCTAGATTTTATGTTCATGAGATCTAAAGAATTCAATTTAATTTTTCAAACCTACACTATTTTGTTGCGAGATAACCCGTCTTTTATTAAGTCGATGGTAGGCTCGACCTTTAATTTTGGAATTCCTCGATATTTTTCTCAGGTGATTTTCGTCCAGTCCGAACAATACCGTGCTTTCCCAAGGGACCCATAAAACCCACATATTACCTCCCCCGGACCGGACGCATTATTATAACCGACATATACCTATGTCCTTACTGTCCCAAGCTAGAATATATTCTAGGGCTTATACTAAGGGTTGTAGCGAAAATGATTGTGTCGGTGTAGAACAGACGAATTCGTTCGCGCAATAGCTAACTTGGAATACGTAATAGCATAAGAGTATCTATATAGATCTAGCTACCTAAGTAGATGAGAAGCACTCTAATTAGGAGATCTTTTTGTCTTTCTTTCCGCAGATTATAATTTCAGTAATGCGCTGCAGTTGTATTGTTTGTCATACAATTATAATTTCCCACGGGTCTCGTTAGGCTGAAAGGTTTTTGTGTATCACTATTTGGAGTTAAAATGTAATTTGAAATTCGGTTGTTATGTTGAATTACATACCTACCTAAGCAAAATATTCTTGTTTTATTAGCTTTCTGGGGCCACTCACAAAAAAATCTAGGTTATATATACGATGTCAAACGAGGTAAAGTACTTCTAGGTAGTCATAATTCTTTTGCTCTCTATATTAGTACTTGTATCAAACCTTATTTACAAAGCTGGCTATAATACGATGGGGTTGTTTGTGAGAAATATGATAAGGAAGGAAATAAACACTGTCATGACGAAGAAATCTATACATTGACTATCAAGGGTAGGTATGGTTATCTAATGATTCCATTGAACTTGGTTTACTATCAGCTTATACTTACAGAAGGGTGGTGCTGCGTTGGTGTCCGGCGTGGTATCTGAAGATGCTCTTGCTAGCGGCCGGCCCAGTGCCGCCGGGTGCCGGTCACCATCACGTCTCGACCACTTGTTGCTCACGCGCCAGAAGCGACGCGCATCACGGAACACACCCCATACCTAGGTAAAAACATTACGATCAATATTGCTTTATCTTTCAGCTTAATTTGCACCGAGAAGATGCAATAAAAATAGATTTGGTATGGCTTTCTGGCTATAACATTCTATAGTATGATGCTTGAAGACTACTCATCTAGGCTGGTCAGTTCCACAGCTCCAGCTCTATAGATCATCTCCCTATACCTGCTCTTATAAAACTGACCAGAAATTGTCGAGCTGCCTATATTCTTGCAGCGGTGGTAGAGGGACTGACCGAAATACTGAATGCCAAAAGAAAACTTCAGTCAGCAGAAACTTTTATTAAAGTTTATAACTTTTTAGTAAAACTTTGTTACTATTCTTTGTTCCTACATATTAGATGGTATGGTTTTTCGAAACATAAAGTGTTCCAATGTGTCCGAATGCTACGTTTGTTGTTAACAAGGACACGAATCCTTTTTGACATTAAACTTTATTATTTCAACGTTAAAATCCCTTTTAAAGTTTCGTCCCGATTTACCCCTGCATTCCTATATACCCCGTTGACTGTATTGAAAAGTTTTTTAACTGTACAATCTATTCTGTACATATAGCTGGTACTCGTAATTAATATTAAAGTCGCTGTTGACTCCCTGCATACCCAAATGCTGTGTTTACTTAATCATAGGTACTTATACATTTAATCATATAAGTTATAATCTTTATGGCCGTCCTGGGTAACCGTTACATCAACTATTCGTAGGCCTCGGGTTCGTTAGCCTGTTATAGAGCAGAAAATAAACTAGTGCGTTTATTATTATGTTCGAAGGGATGGTCCGTACGGTTAATGTTGGATCGCTTTCATAGGGACAAAACGACATTTATCTATACGATAGACGACTACGTGTTCTAACTTATTTATAGAGACGTATCTTATATGGCATAATACTCGCTGTTCCATTGTTCCGTTAACTAACACCTACGGGGGAACGATGAAAATCCGACCATTATCATGTACGTCAATAGGAAGCATCAATCTTTTTTCAGTGAAAATAAAGGTACTTTTTAAAACAAGCTTAGGTATTAGGGTCCGCAGTCAACAAGGAACAGTAGCATACGTATATTTGGTAAAAGAACGTACTTACATACGCAATAAGTGGTAAAATAAAAATCTAGAAAATAAATGGCTCAGGATAAGGTACACAAATGTATTTAAAAATAAAATCACTGAAACCTGAATTTGTTGTCAACAGAATACAAGGTTTAATAAATTATGAAATAAATATTTAACTACTTAAACATAATTACTTAAGAAACTTTGAAAACTTGATTAAACTTAATCAAAAAGTTCCATTATAAGAAAGAAAACGTTTTATTTTCCGGAACAAAGACCAAAATTCAAAAAATTAGGGTCGAAAGAAATAATAGGTATGCTAACTAATTAAATACAAGACAGACTAAATTTTTGTGTTTAAGGATAATTGTACCAGCTCACCTCACAATAAATCGAACATGTCAGCAACAGCCTCACGTATAAATTGGATGGGATTGGAAAGTTAAATTACTTACTCTACACGGCCGTTGAGTAAGTAGCTAAGTAAAATATCTATGTACGTACTAGGTACGTATATAGTAAGCTACAAAGCCGCGTTATCTCCAACAATTCGGCTAATAGTTACTACTAGGGTTTGGAAATGTGTGGGTTTCAGCCAACTATGCTATCTAAATAAATAATTTGGACTAACTTTTAATTCCGAAGACAGTTGATCGTTGAAGCAGAAAAATGCACGTAACATGGCAATTTATTGTTACCATAATTTTACATAACATCACGCCTGTAATCTCCGAAGGGTTAGGCAGAGGTGTACGGGACCCATTCGTACATTGATTCATTTTGTTTAATTAGTTTATATTGTACCTAGTTAAATAAATTCATTTTTAACTTTTATCAGTTAGTCCGTAATTGATACAAACACTAGCTCTAGTCCACCCAAATGTTATGTCCTATAATGTTTATGTTGTTGACGTGCCATTTTGATAAATAAATATACTTTACAATGGATACAATTCATTGACATAGTACCTAAGTACGTATTCAAAGTTTATGCAGCCTGCTACACCATGAACCGGTAGCCGATGTGTTGTTGCCTGGAGATAAGGTTTAAATTGAGTTTCAATGTGTCATGTGCCTGTAATTTCTGCACACCTTCTTTACACATGTAAGTACGACGATGCTGATTGTGGATTTACTTAGGTTGGTTTGTTCATGTAGAGTTCAAATTAACTTTGACAGACCACATTTAATCTCTATTTTGGTGGCCGTTTCGGTATCCTAATGAAGATTCCTTTCAGTGTCTACTTATGTAACTCATTCCAATGGATTCGGTTTAGCGTAGATAAAAAGCGCGTTATCCTTTGAGGTATCGTGATCTGAATATGCTTACTTACTCAAACGTCTTTTTAAAGTTTTCCACGTCATACCGCAAGTAGACGGTATTTTAATAGATATGTATAATAAGAGTACCTACTTATGATGTAGTCTGAATCATGAAATACTTAGTCTTGTTTTAGTTTGGTCCTCGTTGACGATAAAATCTTGGACTAATTGTGTAAACATCGATAATAAAAACTGCACAGGACTTACTTAGCAATAATTATAAGATACGTTACGTGTGTAACATACTAGGTAAAATGTGTCTAGTGAGTATAATTTAATACCATCAAGTACTAAATCAAATCAAGTTGATGCATGCAACTGTACCTAAGTGGAGTTTCTTTATAACTTTTCAGGTTGGTTGCTAATGTTGCTATGATTATCCTTTTTTTCGGTTTGTGTTTGAGTGACGAGAGAAAAGTAGGACACATTTTTTTTTTACTTGGGTAAACAGACGTTTCAAAATATAGTCCCCAAGTTATAGCTTCGATACTTGAAACGTGGTGGCATTATTGGTTTTTGTATTGGTCGGCCATAATTGACATGAATGGAGTTTGCGATTCGGGCGTCAGTGCGGAAACATGGGGTATTTCATGCGGAAACATTACTAAGCGGACATGCCAAGCTGTCGCATACGATGTTTGTCGATAAATACCAGAGGAAAACGTTTATAAAATATCTTGTCGTGTATTCCTGAAGCTTATCGGAAAGTGATGGAATTTTCGAAATCTTGTCGATCTATATGTGCTATAAGCATTTGCTTAGTTAAAGCAGAAAGTATTGACTGAATTTCTTTAAATACTTTCAGAACTAATACGTAAAATATTTTCGGGTAAGTAGGTATTTTTTTGTAGGTAGTAAGTACTTAGTTCTGAAAACTTCAAATATTGGTAATGTCAGGATGATAATATTTTTACTCACGTGATTTTCAGAAGATGAGCATAACTACAGTAAGGTGTATCAAGGAACCTCTATCCATATAATAAGATTATTTATTTATTTGTTTATTTTTTGTTATATTGTAACGTGACAACGTAATAATACAAATTCAAAAAAATACATTTGCTAGGACGTAACAAAAATAGGTAAAGAGTATAAGTACAGTAGTATGCCTCAGCAGGGCTCACTAGATAGTACAGTAAGTAGGTAAGTATTTCAGGAAATTGACTAAGTCACTAACGAGAATAATAATTATTAGGTATGTTATTAAATTGTTACTTACCTGATCTATACTTTCTCTGACTGAGATCTCGTGAAAGCAGACGCAGCCGATCTCCTTACTCCGCCGCTGGCCTTCCTCGGTGGTCACCATGCGGTCGCCGACCTGGTCTACCTTGTTGCCAACTATCACCACCGGCGTCTCTATGGCACTGTCCTGGAAACCGAAAAGCTATTGAAGTTATACATTTACACACACAGCTCTAATGAAAGACCTAAAGATACTTTTGTGATTTGACAAATAGTAGTACCTATACCTAAGTACTACTTAAATATTGAACTGCTACATAGAAAAAGCTTTTATTAATAAAAAATACAAATGACATTTTGTATACAAGTGCACCTCCCTATAAACCGTCGTATTTTTAGGATACTAAGTAGTATTATCTTAATAGAGATAGTTATTTGGTGTTTATAGGGTAAAACGCGAACTCTCAAAAGCCTCAGGCCATCCCAAGAGCCCAAAATAAAATAAAGAACATAGTTAGTCCGAAGCACGCTCCTTTAATACAAACTCTTCTATTTATTTTCTCCAACGTTTGGCGCCTGAAACTCTCAAACGAGATCACTTGACCTCCTTTAAAAATAAAGTGAAGTCTTTAAAGACGGTATCAGCAGCGTAAGAATGAGGTCTCAAAATCAGATTATTATCATAAATCGACTTGGTACGTATTAAATCAGTTTAATCTATTTCGTTACAGGCTAACAGTATAAAATACTGATTGACATTCCAAGATGGCCGTAACTACATTAAATAAAATATAAAAACCTAAGGGCGGTTTTATTTTTAAAACAAAGGTAAGGTAAATGGTTTTTACCTTTTGCCATTTTGTTGATTTGATGTGCATTACTGACCTCAGTCACATAAAGTAGGTACCCAGGCGAAGGCCAGTCCGAAAAATTGATTGACCACGCAGTTTAAAAAACGTAAAAAGTAGCATTACGGTTGATTGAAAAATCTGATCTAGTTATACCGAACACTTGTACCCTCAATAAAATCGGTTTGGAAATTAAGATGTTGGTATTTTGTTGGTTACCTAAGCGAAAAAAAAACATCTAAAGAAATGATGATACTTACTTAGTCACCATCGTTACTTTAATGTTAAACAGAAAAGTGATAAATTTTCTCTAACTTAATATTTGTCTTGGAAAATCTGATGCGTGACTAACCCTCATAGTGGAAGCGAGTCGGCGTCTCCTCTTGTTGTAGTTGATGAGGAATTTGAGCCGGTGGCATTCGTCGAACGAACACTTGTCCGTGACCGAATACATTAGAATGAACGCCTCCGCCCAACGTATGTTGCTCTCGAGATTCGCGTATTCACTTTCCTGAGTGCAATAAAAATACATTCATGAATCATTGTGTTTATTTTTATACTGTAACAAAACTAATATCAGTTTGTTTAGTGTAGAATTGAGTGATAAGAGATAGATTTCGTGCGTAATGAGAATTTAGAAAAATGTTTAGACTACGGTTTTAAATGTATTCAGAATCTTTTATTTGTATAATAAAATACACAATGTTATGTCAGTGTGTAAACTTACATGTGAATCTCCAGCGGAATCCAATATTTCAAAATAAACCATCTCGTTATCAATGACGGTTTGGAATGCGTAGATCTTCTCTAAATTGGGGTCGTATTCGCCGATGAATCTTCGTGTAATGAATCTTACCACGAGAGCTGAAAGTGAAGTTATCTAATGATCAAAATATTTACGTTCCACAAAGGAGTTTACCATAACTTTTGCGCTGTTTAAGTTGCGACTTTCTTTAAAAGTTAAAATAAATTACGTGGTAAAGGTATATACCTAAGGTTTCGTTTAAAAAAATCTGATCAGATGAAAGAGCAAAAAAAAAAACTAAATCTTACTAATCTACAATTTTGTTGTTTTACGCTAGTAGACCGTACAATAATTTGCACCATGTTATCATGTTGTTGTTGTTGTGTTGTTGTTTGTGTTGTTTGTAAAAAAAAAGCTCAAAAAATAAGTAACTGGCTAGGCTACAATAATTTTACACTAAAATACCATAAAAAATGGGGTAATTAATTTAAGACACTGTCCGCACATGACATAAATCAATTTCTAGAAAAAATATCCAAATGTTACCTGATTTCCCAACTCCAGACTGGCCTAACACCATAACCTTAAAAGGTTTCGGTTTAGGATACAGCACGAGCTTGGCAAGCGAAGTCTTTGGTGACGTCGTGGTGCTCATCGCCACTACAGCAGTCATTTATTATGTTCTAGTGGGCACTTAACACTGTACAAGTGCATCGATGTATGCTGACCTAAATGGGGCACAATATACATAATTATGCTGTATTAAAAAGTAAGTCTAAAACAATTTATATAGTGTAAAAGTTTAAATTTTATCAAACAACCTAGCAAAATAGGGAATTATAGATTCCACTAATACCCAGTGCGAGTGCGGTAATCCTGACTAGATGATGGCCCACTTAGGTACTACAGTGCCCCAAAGTGTCTCTACATTTGCACTTCAGAGGACATTATGTGGCCACTTACTGGGCCCAAGAACTTTAAAATATAAAATTTAAAAAAGGATTTTCGAGCTATGATCATTCTTTTCGAGTCGATGAATCATCGACTCGAAAAGAAGAAGATCAAAGAATATTTTTGTGACGCAACAAAAAGTAGGGGCTTATCTTTATCATAGCAGTACAGATCTGGAGAAATCTCAAATCTCGGTCAAGCACTATCTAGGGTAGTTCATCCTGTACCAATACACAAGTTGGCTACTTCCTAAATCGGCAAGATAAACCGTAGTTTGAAGAAACAACCTTCATGTTTTATACCCCAGTCCTACGGTGGGTAGCGACCGCATGAAGTTAATGGCCTCGTTTGCCATGGTTTGTGTTCTTTTTCCCGCGTGTGATATTTTTTATGTCCGTCGTATCTCTTTTACTACCTACCATAAGTGTCACCTTTGTGCATCGATTTAATAACCCAAAACAAATAGGTAAGTAGATAGAGGTTCCTACGTACTTTTATGTAAGTTGTATTGTGTAGAGAAAATAAAGAAAAAATTGTGTTGTATCATAATGTAGGTCATTATGCGCGAAACGTGTCGTGTTCGTTACTTCATAAGATATTTATTATTCAGCTATCTCTATAATATAAACCGAGATCGACAGATCTACTCAAAAAGGCTACGACGCTGAATAGGTATGTCATGTTTTTGGAAAAATAAAAGGATAATTATGTAGCGCTGTCTGTGATTCGAAAGTAAACACAGTTTAAAAATTATGATTGTAACTTCTTAGATTTTGGTACCCATCATTTGAATAATGCGGGCCTACATTGAACGACGACTCTAGGGTCATAAGGTATATCATGCAAAATCAACATGAAAACTTTCAGCTTTTGTACAAGTACATTACATTGTTTTCCAGTAGGTACCTAAGTACTTATTTAATTATTTTTTCGCACGTACGAAAGTGTTCTTTTTACCTGCGTATTTCGTTTTGTTGGACTTATTCTCAAATCTCTCGAGAAAGTGTCACTGTGTAATAGAAACAAGTGACTGTCTCTCAAGGGCTGAGGTAAACAAATGTTTACGATGTTCCTTGCCACGTAGAATGCGTATTTATATAGCGCTGTCAAGCGGAAATAAATTACGTACCTACCTATGCCTTTACTAAAATACCTATCTCATAATTATTCAGTTGGTTCTTGGTTGGTTTAATTTACACCTAGTTAAGTACTTATATACTTGTTTCAGGCCTAATCGTTAATTACAAAACAACTAGAAAACAGTGTCGACATGTCGATGACACTTTTCGTAGGAAATTTACAGAGTTTTCAAACTTTGTATTATTTATGATTTTAGAATAACCTTTAGAATTCTCTGGTGGTGCATAATATTTTTGTTTTCACCCTTACACGGTGTTGAACCATCCAACAAAGGAAGGCTATTGAACCTGTACTTAATTAGAATTTTATAATTTTGAAACGAAAAATAATTTCAAGAAAAGGATGAGGAGCACTGAGGAAATATTTTAATACTGAAGTTGATTAGCCAAAGAAAAATCGACCCAGAAATTAAATTAATTAAATGTGTTTATTAATTAAAAGAAAGTCAGTATTTACAGTACTGTACACTGGTGCACAACAATTAAACATTCTTCTTGGAAATTATTTAATTGTTTCTTACGGTGAGTGAGTCCCTAGATGTTTGTTTACGGAAGCTTGTGTATCTTTCTCTAGAATGTTTTTTGTTTACGTGGAAGAGACTTTTAAGTTTATTTTTTGACCAAAAATACATGATACCTACATATTAAAAAGTAGCTAGGTAGCTAAGGGCCGAATTAGTATGAAAACGCCACTTATTTAAAAAAATCTCTTTCCTCGGCATTAGGTAGCTATAACAAGATGTAATTTGTATCGAAAAGCCATTTCACGTAATTGGAAATAAATCGTCTACAACTCTGAAATTAATTAAGCCGGTACGTACAACAGCAACAAAAGCGGTTGACCACTTTTCCGCTTTTAGGAAATGAAAAAGGAGAAATTAATTGAGACTATTTGAGAAGTAGGTATTTGAGAGTCAAAATCATGGGGTTTGTTTTATTTTTTACATAGATAATTATATCATAATGTTTTGGATAACCCAATTAACGATAATTATAAAGCATGGAGTTTTTAAGTGTAGGAAATTAGGCCAAGTTAAAGGTTTTTTTTCTTTATTAAAGTTAAGTAAGTAGGTGCTATTTGGAAAATCCAAAGGTACTTACGATCCAATATTAAAATTATTGTAAAAATATATTCCACACAAACATACTGAAAACACTTGAACAGAAGTTAAAAATACACTTTGAATTACTTATACAGTTTGATGAATGGATACTTCTTGGCGAATAGTAGCAGAGTATATTTTTGAAAAACGTGTGTGTCCGTTGATAGAAATAGTATTCGTTTCCGAATGTTTTGTAGTAAATATTACAGAATCAGATGGTTTCGTGTGAGTGCGGTGAATGCGAGCGGGATCGCGCGCGGGCCCAACTCGAATGACTATTGTTGTCGATGCCTCCCTCGTTTCGTCGAGAGGGCTGCTGCGTAAACTCCGCGATACGAACGAGGACGTGTATTTTTGTTTTTATATTAAAACTTACTTTAGTACCCTAGTACTTAGATAGTTTAAGATACGTCACTACAGATAGTCGCCTTGATTCAGGAAATAAAGCTTGAAGTAGGAAGGTATTATTGTGGTATTATTATCTTTCTGTGGATTTATTTTTATAACGGAGTTTGGGTTAAGTAGGTAGTTCAGGTTTTAAAAGTCAACATTTATTTTAATTAGACCACTAAAAGGCATTTTTGAACGTAATTTACAGGAAAGAAAAATAAGTAATAATAATATTGTACCTATCTAGTTGCCCATTCTAAAAGTTAGGTTTAGAATCATGACCTGGGTCCTAGTATCCTTACTTGAATAAGTATAATGATCTAGTACTTAATATGTTCGAGAAGATGTTTACTAATCATGCTTAACAGGAGGTAGATTAAATATGCTATTTTATTTAAGTAAGTAGATAGCAATTTAGCAATTTATAATAGCTGAATTAATTTTGATGTCATTCGTACCTAATTCATAGAATTCTGGGCATCCCGACGGCTGGAGGTCCAAACAACACAATAGAAAGAATAAAAAACTTTTTCTAATATTAATAAAAAGAGTGAGTGCTCGCGATGTAGGCAAAATAAGTATGCCCTTAAAAAAGATTAATAACCCATTCTTGCGGAAATTCACTTCTACAATTTGCCTGAATGTTTAAATATTAAACTTGTCAGTCAGAACTGGATGCGGCAACAACCTTTACAGTATCTACCTAGGTACAGCTAGTTTATCTAGAATGCCAGTGAAACTGTAAAACCATGAAACAAAATATTCAGGTCATACCTATATTCTTAACTAAAATTCTAACCGTGATCGCAATTCTAGCAAAAGTAACTAAGTAGGTAACTACGTGTGGATTGTTATCCTGTTTCATGCTTATTTTTTTTTCGTAGTTTATTTTGCTTTTGCTCTATTTTAGGATCTCTGGATCAAGGCTAATCCGACAAAATTCATTCAATCGTAGAACTAAATAGGTTTAGTACTTAAGGCTACGACGGAACAAGCAGACTTACTTCCAGGGTACTAGGTACATGTAATAGCTTGTGAGATCCATACTAATCTTATAAATGCGAAAGCAACTGTCTGTTTGTCTGTCTGCCTGTTACGCTGTCACGACTAAACCACTGAACCGATTTTGATGAAATTTGGTATGGGGTAAGTTTGAACCTCAAGAAAGGACATAATATGCTACTTTTTATTCAGGAACTTCGATTGCGTCTGCTATAACCGACATTTACGCGGACGAGGTCGCGGGCGGGCAAAAGCTGTGTAGATTTTCCAGGTTTTCCTTCCATTTTACAACCAAACTCATCTGCCAAATATTGTGATAAAACGAGGTGTTAACACTTATACAGATAATACATGTTTGCCCCTGCGATTCTTGGTCTGTAAATTATAAATATAATGACTGAATTACGTAATAAATGTGCGGGATGCGTAATAAACGGGACATAAGTACCTACCTACACTTTGTCTACGAATTATGGCAGATTTTGCTCGGTTTCAGACGCTCATAGGTACCTATACCTACCTAATTATGTCATCAGTTGGTAATAACATTAACTAATGCATTAGTAGGTTAAAAAGGAGGAGGATTTTATAGTTCCACTAGCTTTTGCTCGCGACTACTTCCGCGTGGAACTTGTTTATATCGTACTTGCATACAAACTTCCACCCCCTTTTCACCGCCTTAGGCGGTGATTTCCGGGATAAAAACTACCCTATGTACTTCCTCGGATCATAAACTATCTCCATGCCAAAGGTAACGGCCCGCCAATGTTTCATACATTGGCGGGCCGTTACCTTTGGCCATACCCATTTTAACCATACCCATGGCGTACAGACATGAAAAAGTGCTGGATATACAGAGAAATATGTATAGTTTGCAATGGTATGTGTCGCATTACTGTGGGGATTGTACAAGACGGTAAAAAAAATAAAAAAGTTTATTTTTTATGTGAGTGCATAATATGTGTTGTATCATATTTTATAGGTGATTAGCTAAGAGTTAGGTATAAAAACCGTATCCAACCCTTACAGAAAACATAATATAGGCTAGATTTTCTAAGAAATAAACCGTACTCACGGCGTACAGTTACGACATAGAGCTCTATTTACAGAATTTATAGTTTACCTAGAGAACGTTTTTGCGCATTTATTACTAAGGAATTAGGTAATAAGGAAATAAAATTCATTATTATTCCATTCAATTACTTTCTATACATATTAAATACATACATACATACATAAACTCACGCCTTTTTCCCATGGGGGTAGGCAGAAACCACAGAACGCCACCTGCTACGATCCTTACATACTCCTTTCGCCATAATATATTAAATACATTTTTAAATATTTATCAAAAGTAAAAACATTTAAAAATATATAAAAAATAGTAACCCACCGGCATCGGGGACAGTTATTAGGTATTATTGTATTAACTTTACTCGACCTGATCTAAATCTAAGGGTATGGTCACATAATCCAAAAGGGCCGCAGGTGCGTGTATGTTGTCTTGATGTCTAGCCCAAGATAAAAAGTAGACTATACCTGCCACGTGCGCGCAGCTCCCAATGGCGCGGCGGCCGTGAATGCACGAGCAGTAGTACCTACCCCGCGATACCCTCTCTACCATGTCCCGTTAGGTTTACTAATAATATTGTTTGCTCCTGACATGTGATTGTATTCTCCCACATATCAAAACTTTATTGCCAACCAACTCCCGGTGTCGAAATATTTCGAAAAAGTACAAACTCAACTAGATTAAATTCAATTAATTCAATTAGAATTCAATTAATCAATTAATTTAACTCAACTAGAATTCAATTAATCAATTAATTTAACTCAACTAGATGAAATTCAACTATATTAAAGTAAAAATTGCAGTTTTAGTACATTTAAAAAAGTTTTTTACCAAATCTTTTTTATTTTTTTTACGTGTTCTCCCATTGAATTTCCATAAAATGTTTACATAAAATGAAAAGTGGGTTATATGGCCGTAATTTAAAAATTATTTGGTCTTTGTACGGTAACTTTTGTCAACCGGGTCATAAAAGAGCCGTAACCTTTCATCAAAATTGATTCAACGTTTTAAGCGTGAAGAGGTAACAGGCAGACAGACAGACTCACTTTCGTATTTATAATATTAGTATGGATTTCATGAACTAAATAGTAGAATCTACTAATACCTAATATCTGTAAATAACTAGGTATTATAAACCATTGAGTTTGAATGCGAACGCTATGAGATTTATGACATGAGTAAAGGTCGAGATACACATAACAGAAAAAATACGACCATGCAAACATAATAAAAATATTTTGATAAGTGCTGAAATATTAATAGTAGATCAACCAAAAAAATGTCGGTTTTCAGCTAATCTTATGAACTAGGAAAGTATTACAAATGTTTATCTATAGGTCAGAGACAGGGGATCCCGATCTTTTTAGTACTGCAACTCCCTTTACAGGCTTTTTGGCTTTTTGCCTGCCTGCCTGCCTGTTTTAGAAGTAAAAGAAGACATTTTTGTGTGCAACTGTTGTAGGCATTAGGTATCATCACTTAGTTAATTGATTTATTAATTTTTCAACACAGTTGCTCGTAAAGCGGCTTTTAATAAAGAACTTTTAGAGTCACAATGCGGTGTATTATGCACACGTGCTTTTCACATTACATTGTCGCATAAGTGGAATAATTGTTTTTGTTTTTAATAATGACAAAGAGTTTTGATTTGTTATGCTTTAATATTTTGTGAATAATTGAATTAAATATACATGTGTATGTAGAGGTATATTATAGTATATAATAATTAATCAATTAAAGCACTCAGCGACAACGTAGCTTGCTATTAGCAAAATAATTTTTAGAATCGTACCAGAGATTGTTGTTCGGAGTATCGTTGTTTCGGAGATTAGTGCGTTCAAAGAAACTAACAAAGTCTTCAGTTTTATAATACACTTTTGACACTAGACACTTTTGATGTGTATACTTGTAAAGACTAATATACGGAGGTACCCTACTAGTTTATTAATTACGTAGGTAGTAGGTACGTACTACATAGTTACTAACATACAACATTTTATTATCAGCCTATTGAATACTCTATTTACTTAGTTAGTTAGCTGATAGCCGAGGTATTTACCCAGACAGACGAAACTTGACGAAAGTAAATAGCAATCTAATTCAATTACAATTTATTGTTTTTGAATGGAAACACACATTTCGGTTGCTCATGCAATATGTCGACGAGTTTGCTCTTTAATTTATTTATCGGCAGTCAAGGTAATGGAGCTTTATAAACATCTATAAATACATAGTTACATCTAAAATTATAGTCACTATCTGTGTCTGTTTGGCCGCTTAGTTCTTCAAAACTACGCAATGGATTTTAATACGGTTTACTATTATTTACAGATTTCACATAACATAACATTACGCCTGTAATCAATAAAGGGTTAGGCAGAGGTGTACCAATTAGTACACCCACATTTCGTCCCATGTAATGGGGCCGAGCCTATTTGCCATCAACCGGGTACAAATCCAGAGTCCGAGGCTGCTACTGAGAAATTCCTGATGGAAAATCCCAATAACACTTTGCCCGACCTGGGAATTGAACCCGAAATAACACTTTGCCCGACCTGGGAATTGAACCCGAAACCGCAGTCGCGCTTTGCGACCACTAGACCAACGAGGCAGTCAAAAAACGTAACAATAAGTTGGAACTTTGACCATCAATCAGAAAGTTCCCAGGTATGGTCAAGACCAAAAATGTAATAGCAATGATTAGAAGAATATGTTACTTTCTCTCTTTTAACACCGGATACCTAGTATAATATAAATTACTAATTAAGATTTGACTTGGATATAACTCAAAAATCTTAGTGATTTGACGTGTCTGATCGCACCCGTGTAAAGCATGGGCGGGTCGCTAGTATAAGCAGACAAGCCCCCCTAGACAAAATCCCATTTCTGTAAGCGTTCACGCCGCCGCGCGCCGACGGAATTTTCCGGCGGCGTGAACGCTTAGGCTTCGTTCACACGGCATTGTCCTGCACGTTTTTTTGTAATCGTTTTTTTAACGTATAGTCAACCGGGTGTTCACATGGTAAATTTTCATTCGTGTAAAAACGAATAGCCGCAGTTTTCACAAGGAGACAAAGCTATACCATATACCACTGCGAACCGAATACGTCAAAGTTTATTCGATTTGCTTGACAAGTCCGTTGAGTATGCGTTTAAACGTATAAGCGGTACACGTTTTTTTGCAGTACAATCGTCGTGTGAATGGATCTATGTAAGTTGTATGGTCACTATTTATACGTTAAGACGTATACTGCAAAAAAACGTGCAGGACAATGCCGTGTGAACGAAGCCTTACAGAACCATTTCTGTAAGCGTTCACGCCGACGGAAAAATCACCTCGACCAATCAATCGACCGATCAATCGACCGACAAAATCCCATGATTTTGTCGGTCGGCAACTACCTGCTGAAAGCTCACATTGTTTCAGTAACAGTAGATCATACCGGGGTACCGTGTTGTCAGCTGTTTCGTCCCACGGTTCTTTCTTATCGTACGTAGACAAACATGTATCTAATAACTCACATTTTCATTTATTTTTGCTTGATACCCTCTGGTAATAACAGCAGTCAATAGCGACAGGTATCGATCTTTGTACTCATCAATTATTATCTGCTTAAGGGCTTATCTCTCACATTTTAATGGATAGGTATGTTATTATAGCTATTTTATCGTCAACACGAAATTCAAGTGATTTAATATTGACTTCAATGCGATGTGTAGGCACTGTGGTTATGATTTACGAGACGCCAATATACATGGTCAGAACGATTAAGTTACCTTCTTCCGTGACCAACGATTGTTCGATATATTACTCGATCCGCAAGATTGTGATGATGGATATCGGTTACCTCAGAGGCCAGAGCGACCTTCGGTTTATTGGTCTACAGTTGCAGTTCATCTATTCAAATATTATAAAGCTGAAGTGTGTGTTTGTTTCAACTTCTGGTCCGATTTTGAAAACTCTTTCACTAATAGGAAGCTACGTTATCTCTGAGTGTTACAGGCTATTAGTGCTATATATAATTATATATACTAGCTTTTGCCCACAACTTTGTCCGCGTAAATGTCGGACCACTGTTTCATCCCGTTCCATTTGTTAGGGGATAAATTTCTGAAAATCGTTTCTTACTAAATGTGCTAACGCAATCCGTTATGTGGTTTGGGCTGTGTGTTGATAGATCAGTCAGTCAGTAACGGTTGCCTTTCATAATGTATATTATAAAAATTCAAAGGGTTCCGTCAGAACATCCACGCGGACAAAGTCGTGGGCAAAAGCTTGGAAGTATTTTATTTTTTTAATTATCAATCATCCGTATCCGTTTTAATTAGTCCTTCATAGGTACCTACTTAATAAATGCGGTGATATCGATCTGGAAAGAAATGTAACTCCACCAAATTTTAGCACTTACTAATCTATTTAAAGGATTGGCATATAATCGAAACGTTGTTAGGTACTATATTGTCGCAAAGTAAGTAATTGATGATGATACCTAGGTTTCCATCCAAGAGTAAGATGTTACTCAGAAAGCGAGAACATAAACAAAACCAGTCAAGTGCGGGTTGGTCTTACTCGGTAACTTCTGTTACCTACTTTTGTGCATGAGCCTAACTTTCATCAGGCCACTGTTACAAGAAACATAAATAAACATAGCAATGATCCATAAACTCCTTATTTTGCCACTTTTAAGTTTAGATGTACGGAACCATAAAGAATATTTTAGCGATCTCTTGATCTATTTCCTAGAAAATAGTAGACGTTGAACTCATGCTCTTTTAGTAGATACACTTCTTGGGATTAATAGGATGAGACAAGTGTCGCACAATTATATTCACGGATCAATGAGCCGTCACTTTCAGTTTCATGACGCTGTGTATTTAACTACAGAATAATATTGGTAACTATTTAGCTAGGTTTTTTTTTTATTTTTAAAGTGAATTACTGGTCTGTAGCATAGTCATCAACGAAAATAGATTACCTAACACTTCAGTTGAACCTATTGAGGAAATAAAAAAACCTGGAATAAATTAAAAATTAAAATAACTTAAATATGCCATGAACATTACTGGTGAATGGTGATGTTGATGACATGTGGGTGTTCTATTACACCAATCCCTTCGGGGAATACAGGGGACAAGTTGTGCTATTCTGTGCTAATAGATATGTTTATTCATCAACAAAGCCCCGAATGGAGTGCAATATCTGTCAGCTTCCGTTGGTAATCTGTGATACGTTAACTGTCAGTGCCAGCTGTCATTGCTGTCAATGCCATGCCATTCTGAGTTATTGATTGACAATATTGACAATGACATATTTGACGTGACGTGAATTTCTTCACGAATTTCGGAAATTGGAGTTTGATTCGGCTTATTAAATTTGGCCTTTGAATTATTGCTTTATTGTGACCGAAATTAACATGACGCCGGAGGAAACTGTAGAAAGGTTTAAACTTTTGGGCTTAAATGAACAAAAAGCAAAGGAAACATTGAAAAACGCTAATGTTACCAAGTTTCTACTTGCCGCACTGAATGAGGTTAGAACTTTAGAGTTTCTGTAGTCTTCTAAGGATACATTTAGTAATAATAGGGCCAATTAGTAATAATAAAAGTTAAGATATATAAAAATATGCATACTTTTATTGTTTGCTTAGGTGGACGTATCAAAATTGCCACCTGGTGCTGGAATGTTGATATACCATCTGGCAACTAAGATCAAGCCACAGATCGCTGCCAAACTGCCGTTTGTTTGCGAATATATAGCCCAAGGCAAGCTTGATTCCACTCTAAGAGTTGATGCAGCCTTGGAGTATCTAATCAGTCATGTGAACCAGCCCAATGTGGATACTGATGCATTTGAGAAAGCTTGCGGGGTTGGTGTCGTTGTGACGCCGGAACAAGTCGAGCAGGCTGTCGAAATACTCATAGCTCGGCACAAGGCAGAGTTGAAAGAAAAAAGATACAGGTTTAATGCTGGTAATATTATGCAAGCAGTACGAACTGCCCTGCCTTGGGCTGACGGGAAAGCTATCAAGAATGAAGTTGATGTTCAGGTGAGGATTTACTTAAAAACTTCTATGTATGGTTGAATAAAGTCCTTTTTAGAGTGCCATACCAAAAACCAAATCACATTCCTTTACTCCCATAAAGGGTGTCATTCGAGTTTGGGTATATTACTATGGCTCTGCTGTCTATCTGTCCCTCTGTCACTGGACTGTATGATTTGAACTGTCTATTATGGTTCAAAAGTCAATGGCACTATGGCCACTATTACAACAAATAATACTAAAAAATAAATTAAAACATTAAAATAGTAAAAAGGAGTAAAAAAACATAAAAACACAAACAAAACATGTATTTTTGTATGTGGTGTTAAATATTGTATGAGGGTGTGTGGGGTTGTTAGACCTTACAGCCCATATGATATAGAAAGAATATTGTACTGTGGTACTGAATCCAATATATGTGAATCTGACTCATACCTGGCCAATTTTATTAGTTTGCTTCTATAGGCAAAATAATAAAACCAGCCAAGTGTGAATATTGTGTATTACCTGTAGGTATGAGTAATACGCAAATACTTTATTATGAAACTGAGGTGTGCAATAATTTTATCTTATTGGTGCTTATTTCAAGATTTTATGTCTATTGGGACCTAAAACAGAAGCTGACTTAGCTCCTCCACCAAAAGTTGAAAAGAAACCTAAAGGTGATACAGGAAATAAAGCAAAGAAAACTGATGATAAAGGTAAATAGTTAGTAGTTTATTGTTAAGATCTTGCACAGTCTTGTCTCTCTATTTATATAAATATGTGGTTTGAGTCAGTACAGTTATAACAATTTGAACACTAAAAATTCTTATGTGAATTCATTTCAGCATCAAAACCATCAGATAAAGCAGAATCTCCTGATGAAATTGTAGGTGCTTCGTCTATATCAGAATTGATGAAAAAGTTACCTTTCCATGCTCCCGGAGAGAACTTTAAGTCTGATGGTTATGTTGTAACAAGTGGTACGAAACAGTTATTGGAAGAGCATCTCACAATAACTGGCGGAAAAGTGAGAACGAGATTTCCTCCTGAGCCTAATGGTATTTTGCATATTGGACATGCAAAGGCTATTAACATTAATTTTGGATATGCAGCGGCCCATGATGGAATCTGCTTTTTAAGATATGATGATACTAACCCTGAGAAAGAGGAAGAAAAATTCTTTGTTGGTATTAAAGACATGGTAGAGTGGTTAGGTGAGTCAAATATCATAATTATGACATACTTACTTGAATATGTTATGCATTATCCTGTTTGCACATTTTGCTATGAACAATGTGATATAATGATGTATATTATGTGCAATATAGTTTACCAGAAAAACGCTTGATAAAATTTTCCAGGTTACACCCCATACCAGATCACACATTCATCAGACTACTTTGATCAACTATACAAGTGGGCAGTTCAGTTGATCAGAAAGGATCTTGCATATGTATGTCACCAGAAGTCTGAAGAAATCAAGGGTTTCAATCCACCACCGTCACCATGGAGGAATAGGCCTGTTGAAGAAAGTTTACAATTATTTGAGGTATCTATTTTAAATTAAATGAACTAGTAATCTAATATTGTGATCGCTAAATAATATGGCAAGGCATACATACATTGGGATGTACCTAAACATTTTGTTTATGTTTTCTTTTTAACATTTTGAGGATATAGGATTTAAATTTTTTCTAGGACATGAAAAACGGCAAAATCGATGAAGGAGATGCTACCCTACGAATGAAGATTACCCTTGAGGAGGGCAAACAAGACCCAGTAGCATACAGGATCCGGTTCAAGCCACACCATCGAACTGGCAACAAGTGGTGTATTTACCCTACCTATGACTACACTCATTGTCTCTGTGATAGCATAGAGCACATCACACATTCATTGTGTACTAAGGAGTTCCAATCTAGAAGGTTGGTAATGAATGATTATCTATATTTGTTCCTAGATATACAGTGTTAGCTATAGACAAAAGTGTGTGGAAAAGGTAGAAGAACCTTTAACTTGTAGTAGAATAAACAGGCTAGAAAGAATCATCTAGTTTTAGTGGATAGCTGAATAACCAGTGATCCATAGCTGCATTGCAACCAAGTACAATACAGGTATACATATTGTACTATTTGTATAGCTATACATAGAAGGTGAACAGTTTGAAATAAGATAAATCGAGTCTACTTGATCATCAATTACCATTTAACTTATCAATTACTTAAAGCTTAGCAATGTAACTTTTGAAATCATTTTGTTTTTCTTTTTACAGGTCGTCATATTACTGGCTATGCAATGCTCTCGGCATCTACTGCCCCGTACAGTGGGAGTATGGTCGCCTCAACGTTAACTACACGGTAGTGTCAAAGAGGAAAATAGCGAAACTCATTGATGAAGGAATTGTTAACGGTCAGTTACTATAGAGTCCTAATTTGTATACGTAAATAGTATAAAACAATGGAGCTTCAAAAGTACAAGCCGGGGCTATGCTAGCACAGATCTTCTAATGACATAAATACTTAGATCCCACACGATGCGCTGACCAGGACCTGCTTATTATCTTATCAATTTTAATAATTATAATCGTAAAATATGTTGCTTTCTGTAGACTGGGACGACCCAAGGCTGTACACGTTGACAGCCCTACGTCGTCGCGGGGTGCCAGCCGCAGCCATTAACTCGTTCTGTGCGGCGCTGGGCGTCACCGGGGCCGTAGGAGCCGTGGACCCCGCTATGTTGGACGCCAGCATTAGGGATGTACTTAATAATACTGCGCCAAGGTAATTATTCTTTTATCTTTTGATGTTATGGAAGTATCATCGGCTAGGCTTGGCTTATAACAACGGCTAACAATTACCTTCAATTGTTAACCAAGACATGCCGTTAAGCAGTGTTTAACCAAAGATAAGAATAACTTTTCTTCTGGGAAAGAGATCATAAGACGGTAATGACTATTAAGAAGGTACTAGAGATAAACTACTATAACATGGCGCGCTCTCCTCCATATTATTATATTATCAATGTGTGTAGTCATATCCATATAGGGTTGCCAATTTTTTGTCGGTCAAATATAGTAGTTCTAAAATTATTACCCATAAAAATATAGTAGGTAAGGAAAAAATAAAAAAAATATAGTAGTTTCCAAAATAGATACTATATTTCTTAATTAAAAGAATATTTTTTTGCTACTTTTAGCCTTGACTAATAATATTAATTAACTAAGTAGGTAGTTACAAAAACACGAAGTCGAGAGCGCGAAAATCGAAATTGCCGATCTGTCAAACAATCTATTGAACGTAACTGTCAACTTGACATTCCAGAATCGTTAAGAAATAAATGTGAGTGGTTGACCAAAAAAGGACCTCAAGGGAAAATAATTGATTTCGAGTAAATCGCGTTTGAAATTTCGTGTAGAAACAAGTTTCGGCTCGGCCTCGGCTCACAAAAAAAATCATAAAAAAAACACTACGGCACCTAAAAATATTCTGGTTAGACCAAAACAAAGCTAAAAGACCACAGATTAAAAAATTCAAAAAAAAAAAAACGGTTTCCAATCCCTCCAGGTCCCTTTTTGGTCAACCACTCACAAATATTGACTTTTCGTTTTACGCTTAGACATTTTGAAACGAATATTATTACTTAAAGGTTTGATGCCCTTAAAATATAGTAGTTTCGCCTACTATATTTTTTTTTCAAAAATATAGTAGGTGGGGGCTCTAATATAGTAGGATACTATATTATATAGTAGGGTTGGCAACCCTATATCCATATGAAGGGTTTGGATGTAGTTGTAAGTATTTATTATTTTCATATAGTATGTGCAGCGCCATACTAATAATAATGAGTAATCGAGTCGAGCAACAAATCGCCGATTTGTTTTTGTTTCGAGATTCGCCTTAGGACGCATACATGCGTTTGTGAGTCTTGTAAATACTTTCAAAAGTTTTGAATTGTGGAGGGGCGTGCCTTTTTATCGTAGTTTATCTATACCGCCAAATGGATTCTGTCTGTAATCTTTAGCCCTTATTGTCCCTGTTTAAAATGTTGCATTTGAACAATGTTTGTAGTTAGACACAGTTTTCATCATTGCATAATAGAAGTAATTTTAAAGGGCAATAAGTATTCCGCCATTATCCTGTCTGATAATGTTATCATGACAAGTGAACAGTTTAACATGTATTTTAATTTCAAGGTTACCATTGATAGTAACTCGACAAGCTCTTAGTGCTTTCAAGGTTATACATGAGATAATCAAAGGATATTTACATTTCATTGCACTTTATGTAACTGGGTGGTAAACGCAGGCGGCCAATGCTATGAAAGTGTTGGTGGTGGCCATTCTAAAGACAAAAGTAAAAAGTCGCATGTCCGTTTAAGATTTAAAGGGACAGAGACATTTCACTTTTCTTTGCTTATAGTATAAGCATATCGGCAGTCCCTTAAAAATTGGAACTCAGCAACACTGCTTGGCGGTAGATACAGGAATGGTGGTAGCCATTTCCCGGAAATGCTTCGCAATGATAACCCTCCTTGTGGCTTTGTCGTAGACGAGTAAAATAACCTCTAACTTCGAATCAATTAAAGTCTAAGAAATTTTGAACGCACGTAGTAGTTGTAGTTTGAAAAAATTGTTATAAAGTAACATTTTATTGTGTTCGATTCTGGTCAGTAACATGTACATTTTGTTCCAGAGTTATGGTGACACTAGAGCCGTTAAAAATCACAATAACAAACTTCCCTAGTGACAAACCAATACAAATCACCGTACCCGACTTCCCCAATGAGCCGGACAAAGGATCTCATACAGTAGTACTTAGTAACGTCCTTTATATTGAGTTAACGGACTTCAAAGAGGAACCTGAGAAGGGATACAGACGACTGACCCCGACACAAACTGTGGGACTGAGGCATGCGGGTTACGTCATCAAGGTAAAAATAAAGAAATTATGTACAATAAAATCCGCTTAACGCCACACATAGCATGACGTATTTGTCATTTCAATATTTTTATTTTCAAAAATACTTTCTATTTTGTTAGGTATTTAGTTTACATACATACATAAACTTACGCCTTTTTCACATGGGGGTAGGCAGAAACTACAGAACGCCGCCTGCTGTATTTAGATAGTGAGAAAAACAGTTATTTAATGATGTCGGGCATTATAACCGGGCATTAATTCTAAAAAATGGTATGACACTGTACTTGTTTCATAGAATTTTATATGAAAACCAAACTTTGTCAAATTACGTCATATTCATCGGTTGGTCTTTATAGGCAGCGAATCGATTGATCAACATTTTGTGAATAACCATTTACGTAACAAAAACAGCCTTACTTTTTCGTCTCGGCATTATTAAAATCTGCCGCTGAGTTCGTCAAAAGGGCTTTTACAATACAAAACTTGCACAACAGAAGTCGAGTTTTACGATAACAATAGAAATAATACGGCAAAAAATACTCGAGGAAAACAATCTGTAGGCTTTCAATTACATTTATTTCTTAGAATCTTGTTTAGACTGTTAGAACAATAATGGTGGTATGAGTTTTACCGAGGGGAAGGTCGTGGGTTCGAAGATATACATACAATCGCACACACATCGACGACACAGTTCGCGCAGTTGTTGATCGATTGGCTGCTGCACTGCGTGTCGCGGGTTCGATTCCTGCACGGAACAAATATTGGTATGGCCTAAGTATTTGTGGAGTCCTACCACTGTGGTGCGATGTGTACCGGGATTTCTAATGTGTGGAAGAAAACACCGACATGTGTGTTCACCAAGCGGCTTTATTGAACTAACTTAAATAACATAAAATGTGCATGTAATAATGTATCGTAAGTACAAGTGATCGCGGGCGTCAGCATAAAATTGTCGAGCGTGCTCGTACATGCTCCCAAATCACAAAAAACATACAGAATGTAAATGTAATGTAAATACAGTAAAATAAACAATGTAAAAGCATCTAAAGTTCGAAACTTATATCTAAATCTAACAGCGTGCAGGCGATTTTGCTCTGTCGACCTTGTGCGCGCTGCTGTCCTGGCCCACCTGCGGCTGTGGCTCGCTGATGGCTTGCTCCTGGTCTGGGTTAGCTCTGTACGTAACTTGAAGAACAGCCTGATAGCGTTTCCTTAGTTTGAGACTGATCCAAAGACAACTCCCAATGACTACAATGACAATAAAGCTATACAGGATGTAGCGATGTGTGTCGTGGGAAGTTGCCACGTCGTTTAGAGTCTCTTGGTGCAGCTTCACCTGGTCGATCCTGGTCTTCAATGTCTTCATCATCACTTCATGATGCTCAGGTTCAAAGGTATAGTTGGTGTCTGCTATGAAGTGATTTAGGGTCGATTCTCTCACGTAAAGCTCATCTTCAGTCACGTTTATCTCACTGTGGAAGTTGTTATGAGAGCGAAGAATGATGTTGTCTCCTTTCAACAAGCATCCAGGTTCAAGTGTGATAATACCAGTAGCACTTAATTGTTTCGATAAGGTGCCAGATGGACAGAAAATGCGAGTCAAGCATTGTTTACAACAAGTGTAGAGCCACGCGCCATCATTGTGTAACTGTATCCACTTGTCGCTGCAACTTGATACCGTCATGTGGCACACTGATAAGTTCTTATTGTTTATTATAATTTGTGCCTCACACATTGTAGCGGCTTGCTTTATGTCAAAGTGTGCGTCCACACTGAATGCGCGGTGACTTGAGCCTAGGCGGGCGCGGCGAGCGGGGGCGTGCGGTGGCCACAGTGACGCGCGAGCTCTTGTAGCTGTTCGACTTATATCAGGTGTTGCAAACTATGGATGAGGATTTGCTATTTTTACTAGACAGTCCGATCCTGAGATGGGAGGTGTTTAACACTAGTGATGGTGTGCACGAAATAAATAAAAACAGAGGAATAACCATAACTTTCTTGTTATTGTGCGATTACTGTGGTGTGGATGTTTGCTTTTCCGTATAGGTGGTTTAGATTGAATCGCACTTAAAAACAACTCAGTATTTACCGCCATTTTATAGACAAACAAATACTTGAAACGCTTAAACGCCGAGCGACAAGACCGAACTGGTTTGTTACCCCCGCCACCCGCGCATTGGATCGCTCGCTGACTAGGCCCGTAGTGTGGCCAGAACGCGCGGACAGGAGCGTTTGAAAACTACGCGCGCTGTCTCGCTCAGTCCCGTCGCACTAGGCTTCCGCCTTAGTCACTACAATATGGACGCAAAGGCACGGTTTCATATGTTTGATACTTCGCGCCCGTCGTCGCAACCGCGCTAGGCTCGCAGTGTGGACGCACACATAGACCGGTAAACTCAGTGCACATAGTAACTGGTTTTTTCTCAGTTGTGTACATGTGCTTAGGTCGTCGTATGTTAGAGGCATCATCACGTCCTTCTTGAGGTTTATCGCTAAATATTCAGATGTAGGCACAATATGCTTCTCTGTCTGTCCTTGCATGGAAGGAATAGGTATGACACGGCTTAGCTCGTACTGTTCGTTGTTCACCAAAGGCAGCTTGACTTCAAAAAGGAAGAAGTCTGTCGTAAGCTTGACATGCACGCGTGACAATTTATACATCTGTCGAATGCACTGATGGCTATTTATGCAGGGAAGCGACAGGTCACTAGGTAGTTGTCCAGATATTATGTTTAATTGTTCTTGTAACTGATCTGGCTTCAGTAAATGTGCATCGACACGTCCGCCTTTTACATCAGTCACTAAGTCGAGCAGTAATTGTTGAACTCTCCTTATGTTAGAGATAATTAAGTTGGCAGCTAATGCAGACGACATCAGATTGAGTGCATTGCTGCGTTCCACGTGTATGCGCTCGTTTGTTTCTTCGAAGCGTTTGTTTATTAGCGTAAATTGCTTGTTCATGATATCCTCGTTTCTCTTCAACATGTTGTACTCGCCTTCCACAATCGATGTTTGTTCCTTGTAGAGGTTGAGTAAATGGTTTTCGTTCGTTTGTATGATATTGATGTCACTGTCGTATTTTTTGGCAAAGTCTTCGTCGAGGACCCCAAATAAGTAATTTGCTGCGTAACCAATTCCATTTATCAGACCCCTTTTCATGCGCGTTCCGTGTTCAGATCGCAAAACGTCGTTGTAGTGCTGTATTTCTTTAATTTCGTGTTCTAGTTGAGAGGCGATAGATATTAAGGTTGGGTCCTCCTTAGTCAGACTGTTCAAATGTGTCACGTAGTCTGCAACGTTTTGTAAACTGCGCCAGTATGTTGTCATATTGTAATAAACAACCATTTTCCAGTTGTCTTGTCGTATTTGCATCTCAGCAATTTTGTCGAAGTAGATTAATTTTGCTGACGATAATGTAGTCACGTTCACTGATGTATGTTGCAGTGATGTAGTTATGCACAAAGCAAACGTGAAAAATATGTAAGCATAACTGTTCAGGGTTCCTTTGGCAGGTTTCTTCCGCTTCGGTCTCTCAGTTTTCTGTTGTTCAGTAGGCGTTGTGTCACTTTCACTCTCTACGCACCCTGTATCACTTTCTTCGACAGGTAGACGTGATAATTTGATGATAGGGCGTTTTAGAGTGCCATTTTTTGTTTTAAGGGTCACCACTCGAACGTGTCCATCCTTACCAGGATGTGTGTCCATTACCCTTCCTAAAAGCCATTTTGAGGGCGGCAAGTGGTCATCCTTTATCAATACGATGTCGTTGATCTCAAGATTCTTTGTTGCATAATGCCACTTGCTCCGCGTTTGAAGAGTTTGCAGATATTCAGCTGACCATCTCTTCCAGAAATCTTTGTGCATTTTTTCTAGTAGCTGCCATCTAGTTTTAATGTTTCTGATGTCTTCGTCAGGTGAGAGTGGGCTTGACAGTATTGGACCTCCCACCAAGAAATGACCAGGCGTCAGGCAGTTTAGATCGTCAATGTCTTCGGTTAGAGAAACCAACGGCCTAGAGTTGAGACACGCTTCAATCTGGGCTAACAATGTGGTAAACTCCTCAAATGTCAGCTTTTGTTCGCCAATAACGCGTTTCAGGTGGTGCTTCATGCTTTTGACTGCGGCTTCCCACAGTCCACCTGCTGACGGCCAAACTGGAGCGTTGAACTGCCACTCAACTCCGAGGTTTCCTAAGTCACTCAAGAGTTCTTCGTTGATGTAGTACTTTAACGCCTGTTTGTGTTCCTGTACGAGTGTTTTGGCAGCGCCTACAAAATTTTTACCGTTGTCAGAGTACATACACTTCGGTGTTCCTCTCCGGGCGCAGAAACGTTTAAAAGCGCCGAGGAAGGCTGCAGTACTCAAGTCTGAGACCAATTCTAAATGAATGGCCTTTGTTGATAGGCAGACGAATATTGAAATATAGGCCTTGGATGTTTTAATCCCTCTGCCCTTGTTGGACTTGACTTCCACTTGTCCCGTAAAATCTACGCCTGTGTGCGTGAATGGACGCGATGGAGTGACTCGTGGTTTTGTTAAGTTTCCCATCAGCTGTCTGCTTGTAGATGTCTTGAAGCGGTGACATTTGATACACTTAAGAATGTGGCCTTTTACTGTCCTCACACCTCTAAGTATCCAGTACTTATTTCGCAAATGTGACAAAGTGAGCCTTGCTCCTCCATGCAAGGTCAGAATATGTGACTTGTCGATCAAAAGTTCTGTGAGGCGATCTTTGTGTGGCAAAATAATTGGATGTTTTTGTGACATCTTCAAGTCTGATTCTGTTAAACGTCCCCCGACTCTTAAGAGACCTTGTTTGTCCAAAAATGGGTTTAAATTAAGTAAACAACTCCTTGAGTGCACTTTGCTATGTTTCTGTAAATGTATAATATCTTCGCCAAAGTGTTTACTTTGCACTGCCTTGATAATGATATTCATCGAGGTGTCAAGTTCACTTGTTGTTAAGTGAGGCGATCGCACATTGTCTTTGTTTCTCTTGACTCGTAATATCCAACTTAAAACTCTGACGACACGTGTAATAGAGTTGTATTTGCGTAGAAGCTCTTCGATAATCGATGATGATGTTTGGGATGCACAGACTTGCTTCTTATTTTTGTGTTCTAATGTAGGAGTTTCGATTTCTGTCGAACCTTCTGGAATGTTGTTTTGTATTAGCCACGTAGGTCCCTCCCACCAAAGTTTGTGTTGAACCAGCTGTGATGGTAGTAAGCCACGACTAGCACAATCCGCCGGGTTTTCCTCGGATTTGACATGTTTCCAACACGATGGGGGCAAAATATTTGTAATTTTCGTAACCCTGTTTGCTACGAATGTCTTCCATCGGGATACGTCGCCTTGTAGCCACCCCAGAACGATCGTTGAGTCAGTCCAAGCTTGTATTGTTACTGTCTGTTTGTTTAACGACTCTATGACCTTTTTTGCTAGTCTTGATAATAAGTGTGCGCCGCACAGTTCAAGTCTCGGCAGTGTCATCATTTATTTTTCGAATCGGTGTGAGTTTTGTTTTCGCTGCAACTACTCGACTCATGTATTGGCCATCGTCTCCGATGGTTCGGCAATAAATCACACATGAGTATGCCTTTTCAGATGCATCGCAGAATCCATGTAATTCAACTGGGGTGTGTTTTGCTCCTATCCATCGAGGAATAGCGATTTGACTTATGTAGTCGAGGTCGTTTCTGAACTCTTCCCATTGTGTTTGTAATTGTTGTGGTACGGGATCGTCCCAGTTGATGTTTGTAGTCCACAGTTGTTGGAAAATAAGTTTGGCCTTTATTGTAGCAGGCGAAATCCAACCCAGTGGATCGTATAGCTTCGATAGTTGGGACAGCAACGATCTTTTTGTAATGATAGCGCATGTGTTTGTTGTTTCCACTGGATGATGAAATGTAAATTGATCTGTAGACGGATTCCACATAACTCCTAATGTTTTGTTTGTTTCAGCGTGCTTGAAGTCTATCATGTTTTGACTAATTTGATCGGGTGTAAGATCTTCTAATATGCGCCTGTCGTTGCTCGCCCACTTGCGCAGGTTGAAGCCACCTTGTTTCAGTAGGTCGATTAATTGTTGTTGAGTGGTTTTCGCTTGTTGAATATCATTGCTTCCGCCGAGAAGATCGTCGACGTATAGCTGACTGTGCAATGTTTCAGCAGCTAGCGGATATTGAGCACCATCATCGTGAATTAACTGTTTTATTGTGCGCATCGCTAAAAAAGGAGCTGATTTAGTACCGTATGTTACTGTGCACAGCTGATACTCTTGGATCTTGTCTTCTCTGGAATCTCTCTACAGTACCTTCTGTAGATGCTGATCTTGTTCCTGTATTCCGACTTGTCTGTAAAACTTTTCAATGTCGGCGGAATACACAAATTGGTAACCCCTCCATCGTAGAATTAGTGCCTGTAAGTCTTGTTGTAGGTTTGGCCCACACTCCATTAGCTCGTTAAGGCTGTGGCCCGATGTTGTTTTATTAGAGGCATTAAATACAACTCGGAGTTTTGTTGTAGTGGAGTCCAATTTCATGACACCATGGTGTGGTAGATAGCAACTCGGTTCCAGTGTAATTAAACTTTGTTTCATGTGATTGAGACGTATGTAATCAGCCATGAAAGCTTTAACTTTCAGCAATGGACTGGTTTCTGTCTAGTCGTTTTTCCATTTGTCGGAATTGTGCCAATGCCTGCGACTTTGAAGAACCTAACTGTGTCTCGAATCCCTGTTTCATGGGTATTCTGACCTCATATCTGCCGTCAGACTTCCTGATAGTTGTGGTTGCATATAATATTTCGCAATATTGTTCGTCTGACGTCAGCGTTGTAGACTGTTCAGTTATTTCTTCTATTTCCCAGAAACGTGAAATTTCGTCAAGGTTGTTAAGCACTGCGTGGCATTGAAATGTTGTAGTGTTGCCCAATAAAACCCATCCGATTTTAGTCTGCTGAGCTATTGGCGAATGTATGGGTCCTCGCCGAATCCCATCCATGACAATTTGAGCGTAAACTCCAGCATCCAGTAAAATGTCGACCGGTCTGGAAATGTTGTAATTAGGATCCGCAAGGCTGATGTTGTCTAAATGTGGCCACTGTTGGCGCTCAAACGTGTAATTGGGTAAATTGTTCAGCAGTTTTGTCATGACAAGCGCCTCAATAGTGAAATTGTAGTCTTGGTATATGGACCCGCAAGTAAGTAACACGGTTCCATGACATTTGTTGTTCGAGATGCCAACTCCTGAAACGATTGCATCTTGTTTACGCCTGTTAAGTCCCAATCGTTGAGCAGCTGATTCCGTAATCAAGTTGATTTGGGAACCTTGGTCAAGTAGAGCCCTAAGTTTTGTAGGCATTCCATTTTGAGCCGTAACGTACAGTTCGACTGTGGCAAGTAGAACTTCGTTCACATTCCCAGCAACGTGATGCGATTTATGTTGCGCTACTGTCGGTACGCCTTTTGGTGTCATGTTATTAGCGGGAATTGTAGTTTGAGCCCTTTGTTGTAAAGCATCATGTAACGTCGTATGATGCTTGTTATTGCACAATTTACATGTTTTCACGGAATTGCATTGTTTGTCGTTGTGGCAGTACATACAATTCTCACAGACTTTCAATTGCGCAATTGTATTTATTTTATCTTCTGGCGCCATACTTTGGAATGTTTTACAAGAAACCAATATGTGGTCCGACTTGCACAATGGGCATTTTCTTTCAGATCGAGCATGATAAGTCTTCGCCTTGTAGTTGAACTTCTTAGGAAAGTGTTTGGATGAAAATTCGTTGGCCTCATTGTTGTTGGTGTTCTTGGCCTCAGGCTTCGTGTAACCAGACTTGTTATTTTTTCTGTTGACTGGCTCGAGAGCCGTAAATTTGCTCTCCAGAAATGCCATAAGCTCGTCGAATGAAGGAAGATCTCGTGGTGCCTTTCGGCATTCCATGTACGAACTGTAGGTTTCTGCATCCATTTTTTCTGTAAGTATGTGCACTAAAAACGGATCCCACGTAGTGGTATCGACTCCGAGATTACGTATAGCATGAATCGTTTCCAAAGTCGTGCCGTGGAGGTTTTTCAATTCTTGAGCAGAATGTTTGTGTACAGTCGGCTGGCTTAAGAATATTTGAATTTGCTTCGTAAACAGCAGCTGAATGTTGTTGTACCTTCTAGTGAGTATATCCCAGCATGCGTCGTAGTTTTCAGCTGAAACGTTGAGATGTTGCACTAGACGCTCTGCTTCACCCTTCAGTTTGCCCTTGAGATGTTGCATTTTTTGAGTCTTGCTCATCATGGGATTGTTGTGGATGGCTTCAGAGTAGAGGTCCATGAATGTTGGCCATTGAGCATAGTTGCCATTAAATGTCGGAATCTCCAATTTCGGCATAGTTTGTTGTTGGTGAGATGTATGACAGAGTTTTTGGTTGAGCTGTCTCTTGATGGCTTTATAAATATTTTCATGCTCGACGTACTCCTGTTCATAATTCACTTCTGTTCCGATTAGAAGATTGTCTATTTGCCAATGTAGATCGTCAATAGTTCTCCAGCGCGCCTGTATCATTTGCAGTTCGTCTTGTAGCTCCCATTTTTCAGAGATAATGTTGATGTCAATACCTCGTGCGGCTCTTGAAAACGCTCGAAAGTTTGTACGTTGCTGATTAATCAGCTCATCAGTTTTGGACAACATACCTTTCTCTTCCGTGCTGACATCTTGTTGTTCGTCACCTTGACCTTGACTACTTGTACCTTGTTTAGCCATGGCTTCGGTTGGCGTTATGTTCATCAGCAGAGCACATGTAGCTGTGTAAAGCTCTTTCACGGAGAGGTAAGTCCCAGAATTAAAGTACTCATGTTTGTTGTCACAAAGTACTGTAAGTTTTTTGTGATTGCTGTCGAACTCATCCCACAATTCTTCAAGGCTCACTAGCCGTTTTCTTATGTACTCGGCAGTTTTCCGAATTGCAGAATCTTTCTTGATGTTTGTTGAAATCTTCTGAACAGCTTCAGCGATGATTAGTTGACGCTGTAGTAGTCCTTCCATTGTAGTAGATGTGTAGAAGAAACTAGTTGTCTGTTGTAAACACTGTCACTGACAGAAGAGTATGTAGTGGACTTGTGTGTCCACTGGTTCTGTTGGTTCCGCGTAAGCAGATGCCCGTCACCAATATGTGCGCCTTCTCAACTTGACTGGTTGGACCCGCTTGTGGGAAGCCAGCCAAGCCGATTCGCTATTGATGAAGACACCTTCTCTTACACTTCACTTATAGTCTCGAAGGACCAAAAATATGTGGAGTCCTACCACTGTGGTGCGATGTGTACCGGGATTTCTAATGTGTGGAAGAAAACACCGACATGTGTGTTCACCAAGCGGCTTTATTGAACTAACTTAAATAACATAAAATGTGCATGTAATAATGTATCGTAAGTACAAGTGATCGCGGGCGTCAGCATAAAATTGTCGAGCGTGCTCGTACAGTATTTATTCCGGGTCTGGTGATTGGTGTGTGTTTCTATGTTTGTAAACGCTCCTACAAAGAAATAAATAGTGTGGGGCAACAAAAAAAATAAAAAACAAAACACTAGAAATTGTTTGGAAACTGTATGTCTTAGAAGTGACGCAAACGACCTATTCTGGACCCGCTTGATAGATTTGGTTATAATCTCATTCAGACTTGTGTTTGTGTCTACTAAAGTGTTACTTAATATTAGTTTTTTACGTATAGGTATCTAAGGTGATCAAGGACGCTGCAGGCAAAATTGTTGAAGTGCAATGCACAGCCGAGACGTCTGAATCAGCAGAGAAGCCCAAGGCTTTCATTCACTGGGTCTCGGAACCTGTTACCATCGAAGTCAGATTGTACGAACCTTTGTAAGTATGGCGTACGATGTCTACCTGAATTGAGCGTGTAGTCCATTGCGATATTTACATCACAATTTTAAATTGGCTTTTTAGCATATTTTTGTTGCGATTAAATAAATACGGGTACTTTCTGTGATAAAAAATCTAGAGCACGCTCGCTTTTACATTTATTTTTACAGGCACTACTGTACTCCATTGACAGATATGTAATACTTACATAAAAAGAAAGAAAGAAATTTATTTATTGGTTTATGTAGCAATAATGTACTCTTCAAGTAGCCAATCAGACACACTTCCTTGGCGTAAATATAAAATTAAATATGGAAAAAAATATGGACATTGAGAGTCTAATAGTTTTTGCCAATCATATCTGATCTGTACCTATATCTAAAGCTCCATGTATCTGTTACGGTTATTTGCTTTTCTTTTTCATGCAGATTCAAACACAAGAACCCAGAAGACCCGACTGAAGTGCCGGGAGGATTCGTGTCGGACTGTCGCGAAGACACATTGAAGGTTGTGAACGCGTACGCTGATGCTTCCATCAGAGGAGCCAAGGTCTACGACAAGTTCCAGTTCGAGAGGATCGGGTTCTTCTCCGTTGACCCTGATACGACGGCCACCCACGTGAGTCTTTATTCGTAGGCCGGAATTACGTTGAGGTGTGTCATGTCGTGATGCTGGATTGTTCAATTAAACTAATCCGTTTGGAAAATCATCGTATCATTACGAATTTGGATAGGAAAACTCTTTGTCAGAAGGCATCACGACACGATACAATACAATAGTCAAAATCATTTGTTTCAATTAGACCATTAAAAGCCGCGTATATTAGCTAATGTAAATCCGGCTTTATTCCTAACCTAATGATGTGTGTTCTTATCTTTGATTGTTCGGTTTTATGTATCGTTGTGTTTTGTTTGCGTTTGAATTTTGGTTGCATTTGCACGTTCAGCTAATTATAATAATACAGTCGTTCTTCGCTATTCGGATTTAAAAATCAAGAACAATAATTAAGTTTTCTGTCAAATTCCTGAGTCCATAAGTCGATCCACAGTTTGAATAGGTATTCCCGTTGAAATATTTTCGGAACTTCACCCCACGCATAGCCAGGGACGACTGTATTGATTAATTTTATTAGGCTATTAATATAGTTGCATCACCGACAAAAACAAGTCGCCAATGTGCTCGTAAGTACCTTTTTCGGCACCAATAATTTATTAGATAGAATTTAGGTAGAAAATACTTGTTTGAATTTCTGCATACAATTTAAAAAAGCACTTAATTAATGTTTCTTTTTTACAGATGGTGTTTAACAGAACTGTTTCTCTCAAAGAAGATACAGGAAAATAAATGCTTTTGTAATCTGAGATTAATATTTAATAAACTGATTTGTATTTAATAAATTTTGAATTATTTATTACCTATTGTGTTTAATTTATAAATATTACTTTGTTCTTAATGTCAAATCTTTTAAATATGTGAACATCTAACAATCTACAAGTGTCACATAAAATATAATAAATGGCATCAGCTGCAAACTACAACCAACCGTAACCGATACCTTTGTCTACCTATCTGAATCTAAAAGAGCGTCATTTCCACACTGAGTCTACTACATTGAATTTTCCGCTACAGTCCCTTGGAAAATAATCGTTTATGTTCAAAGCTGTAGCGCAATGGATTGTTAGTTCGGAAACTTCAATTACGGCCATGTCGTGGTACGGAGGGTGGGGTGGGCAGCGCGCAGGGCGGCGCGGCGCGTATCGAGCGTGGGCGGCCGCGCATGCCACTCCACTCGCCTCCGCCATACCGCGATATGCACTACTACGCGGTTACATCTCGTACTAAAACCCGACACGCACGATATCACGTTATTGCGCGCGACGTGCTTACGATGTAGAAACTATACAACCTCATGTAAACTTAAGGTAAGCCCTAGCTGCATTATAGCACCGTTGCTTTTGTGTTGCGAATTACGACCCCGATAAGATTTTCTGGTTGCTCTAGGATGTTCATTACCACGGACCGGTGGAAAGTGGTTCAAGTGCGTCATGTTGACGTGTGTGTGACGTAACCCACTGAAATACAAAAAATAAAAACTATACTTGTCGTTGTGAAAACATTAATTTTGCTTAGATACTATCCGCACGTAGAGTCCCTTGTCACCTTAAGCATGTATTGCCCTGCTTTACATTCTACTCTGTTCTGTTTTTCTAATCGGGTTTCATTATTCATGCCATGTTACGTTAATATATCCCGTACTCGTAGTTTTTTTGTTAGTGGCTATTAATGTCGCTAAACAGTGCCTGTATCTCATATAGGTACCCCTATAGGTGCTAATGTCAGCTTCGATTTAAAGGAGCGGTCGTTCTCATATACTACATGCAGGTATATAATATTAATCTAGCTCAACCCATAGAACCTTACTACTACAATAATATGACTGCCTCGTTGGTCTAGTGGTTAGTGACCCTGACTGCAAAGCCGGAGGTAGTGGGTTCGATTCCCACCCAGGACAAACTTTGTGTGATGAGCATAATTGTTGGTTCTGTGTCTGGGTGTAATTTATCTATAATATGTATGTATTTATAAATTATATAAGTATGTATATCAGTTGTCTGGTTACCATAACACAAGCTCTGCTTAGCTTGGGATCAGATGGCCGTGTGTGAGTTGTCCCAAGATATTTATTTATTTTATTTTAATATGAGGATTTTGTCTATTATGTAGGTACTTACATATTCATCACATACTTACATAATGATTTTTTCTAGTATTACTTATATACAAATATGTATTATTCCTTGCTAATAATGTGCTTAATGTAAGGCATACAATCGCAATACCACATACATTAGATACCTACGTGAGTATTATATAATATATTTTTTCTTCCTGGCTAAGCATCTCTATATCAGTAGAAGCTGTATAAGTTGGAAACTTGAGATTGACTAATTTACCTTCTAAAACTAATCAGTTGAAAGCATAACAAACATGCTGAACGGTAAAATTACATTTTAACTTATGAACAACTTATTTCGCTTTATTTTGTTTATAACATTTGGGGTAGTCTAGTTCCCGGGGGTTTAAACCTCGGGATCAGATGACCCTAAATAAATTTATGTAAAACCTTCTAGATGTGATTGTTACATAAAATACTAAAAAGAATACCTACCATATTTTTCATTGGTCCTTTTTTGTTTTCTAGTAATACAGAATAGTAATTAGGCAGGGTCTATACTCAGGGTCATGTCAGGTTTATGCACAATGTGAAAGTGCTAACGGACTGAAGTAGCATATTTCACCAAAATACCAATAATGTAGCTATGTCATAAGTTTTTGCCATAAGCTAAATGAGACCTACAAAATACTAGAAATAGAATTGCAGTAAATTCAAAGTTACGTTTTACAAGCGGCCGTGAGATCCTCTCAAAAAAGTCATCTAGTTCATTGTGGAATTTGGAAGCTGAATTTGGTACTTAAATAAATATACATAATACACAATAATAACATACATAATATTTACATACATGATATTTATTTAAGTACCTTTAAAATTTTAAACAATCCTAACTTAGACACTTGACAGCTCAGGAAACTTACAGGGCCATTTTTGTAAAAATCTTGTAACTTTCATTATTGGTATAATGTGGTGATATAGGTACAAATGTTAGCTATGAAAAGTTGAAAGACCGAATCAGCATAATTATTAATGAACAGTTAATCATATTATGTTGATGTAATACCCCCCTTAATAATTTAAAACAATTGTTTAACTTAAAAATCATTTACAATAACTAAATAAAATACATTCGTAGTTGTGCTATTGGTTTTGTCGCGAGCCACTAAGGCTTATCTCGTGTTATCAGCTGCTGTAACAGCATTCGCTTGAAAACTAAAATGCTGGTGCGATTACTTAAATGGAACACGCATTTGCATTTATCTACATACGTTTTCACGCGATCGATTGTTTGTCACATTGTATGTCATTTTCTACTGTGTATGGATATAACAGTTATGTAAAGGAGATAATATGACGTCATTCAGTTCCTTGCAAGGTCACAAAGCTAGCTCTCAATCTTTATCTATCCTTACGCATGGATAGCGTTAGGTATTATGTAGACTATAAAATTAATAATAATGCCTCTATTTTGTAGACCTGCTCCTGTCCTGAGTATATGTGTGTACATCCAAAATACACTTTTTAGGCCGCGGTCTTTTAAGATGCTGGACTAAAACTAGCAGAAATGAACTCCGAATAAGTTATGTAACTTAATTGGATGATGTATTTATAATGTACTTATTCTAGATACTGACAATAAAAATATAGATTTAAGCAGTCATAAACTAACATCAACATGCAGTGCAATATTATTATGTTATGCATATTCATGACAATGTTTGTATAGCTATTTCATGATTATCTCTTCCTTCTCCAGCATCATATTTTTCACAAAAAAATATTGTATTATCTGACTTCGTGTTTGCATAATTTTCAACCCCATTTAAAAAAAAAGTAAAAATCCATTACAAGGTTCAATTTCAACTGATAATACTATTAGTCTGACGTTAAATAGAATACTTAATATCCATTTAACAATGGTTATATTAAGCCGTTTCTTTATATCACATTTATACGAGGAAAAGGTATAATAAGAGACAGACATACCTTGGACTACGCCGTAGCAATTTCTATTTCGTAGCAATGTCCTGTTTCGTAGCCCTCCGATCTTTCACGTGACATTTAAATAGAAAATACATACTAATGAATTCAATTTATCTAGTCACGCTACAGCTTCAACAGAAAATTCAATTTATTGACAGCAATTTAGTTTGTGCTAGGGTTGGTATCACTTCATTATAAATGCTTTCATGTCATTTTAGCTTGCTGAAAGCCACAGGAAAATGTGAACTACATACATGAACCCTTATAATTTACTCAATTGGGATGTTTTGAGTTCGGCGTAGGTAGGATATAGGTATCTACTCGTAGATTGTACATGAGTAGGTATTAGATTGATCTGTACAATCTCTTGTGTCATAAAATTTCGGTTCTTTATCGCGTCATTTCATTTATATATAGTGCATTGGGGTAATTACGACAACCGGGTATATTCCGATTTATTTTTTATCCCAATGCACTAAGGTGCATAATTAATAAAATCGGAATTTACCCGGTTGTCGTAATTACCCCAATGCACCTTATTTACAACATTATTTTTTCTTAGCAATAGCTCAGATAATAAGGGCGAGTCGAGCTAGCTAAATAACACTTTTTCATTGGTCCTTTGACAATATACGACGCGTCTGTTGAGCGTCACTCGAGATGCCAATTACGGAGGCGAGCGCCTACAGAAATATTGCCTCAATAGCCTGCTTGATTAGTGGCTTCAGGCACATCAGTCTCGTTGCGAAAGTGCTTCGTTCTTACTCTGATTTATCGGGCAAGTAATGCCCTGTCACCGAAGTTACTCAGACTTTCCTTTTAAAATAAAATGTAGGTATAGACTATGATGGTGAAAAAGGTTGTTGATTTAACGTGTACTTACCAAACTTACCTACAAAGCATTCTTTTGATTGATTTTTTATAAAAATAGCGTCGAAATTCAAAGCTCGTGGAATCAATGTAAGCTAATTGGTTAGCATTGAAATTAAACAAAAGAGCTAACACGCAAGTTTCTTGGTTTAGTTAGTTCGATGTTAGGAGAAAATTTATGGGTAGGTATTAAGTAACGGGTAAAAGTCACATTAAAGGGAATTTGTTGGACATTGTAGCTCAATTTATGAACTTTTATATAAACATCCATTAGATCAGATAAAACCAATATAAAAGCCGTATTTCGATAAAAATACTTCAAGTCACGTCCCGAAAGACTCCATTGCGTGAGACGGCCCTTATTGCAAAATGTGGGTTGAATTGTAACTTCTCCTTAACTCTTCGGGGATCAAAGGCGTAACGATTGTAATATATTTGATGATGAAAATGTCAAATACTACGTTGAGTTCTAAGTGATGTGCTACATTGTAGCTGGGTGCAAACGAAACATCGTGCCTTTAATATTGAAGAAGACAAATACGTGCTTATTCATGAGTAAATCTTGTAGTATATATGAGTAGATTTGAGCAGAAGGGATTTTTTAGCGTTAGAAAAGCGCCCGTGAAAGGAACCGCTTATTGCCAGGAAAATAATATCTTATAAGCAGTGAGAACTTTATTTAAGTCCCTCTATTTCACAATATTAGAGAAATCAGAAATTAACGGGAACTTTATTTATGAAACTAGTCGTACTTAAGGATCATAGACTTCTTATGTAATTATTCAAAAATTCAAAAGGACCGTTAAGGCGCTTTGCACACAGAGCAACTATTGCAGCAACTGGCAACTAGCTGGCAACTAGCTGTTTACATATATTTCAATTGGACTGCGCACACATAGCAACTCGAGTTTCGAGTTGCGGCAATCGTCAACAGTTTTCAGTTGCTGCAATCGATGATCGACGCGACGGGCGATTTCACACCCTCCCTCCCTCTCCCTGTGCCCGGCAATGCCAGTGTCGCTACGGCAACGGCATACGGCAAATCGGCTGTGAAAGTTGCTCACAGATTGCCATAAAGTTGCGGCAACTGTAAACGTTATAGCAACTGGATAGTTGCTATAACGTTTACGGTTGCCTTTTACAGGAAACTTTTTAAGAGTTGATAGTTGCCTCAACTTAAGTTGCTACGTGTGCAAAGCGCCTAAGATTTTGCATAATACTAGTTGACGTATCAGAGCTTCCTCAATTTATAATACAGGTTGTCTCAACGCCAAAACATTTCTAAATCAATGTTGACGTATAAAAGAAGGTTTATAATTTTATGTCAAACATAAAATTATAAACCTGAATGAAGAATGAACCATATGAAGTATGTATAGTGTGACCATTAGTGCTGTGCACTCCCTGAGGTATGCGCGGCGAGGTGGGAGGCGAAGAAAAAAGTGCATGAGTTCACATGAGATCGATATTGTCGGACTGATCTTACGATATCGGTTTACAATATTTTATGTAAAGCTTTAATATTGGCGATTCCAGACTTATATTAATTACAATTCGAGGTTTCCTCACGATGTTTTCCTTCACCGATGTCAGAGATCCAAGATAAACTTTAGAAAGTACATTTGAATTGAAAATTGCCTCCGCTCCGATTTTGGCAATATTCGCATCACTATTCTATTCAAAGCTTTTTGTCTACTTTTCTTTTCTTAAAATATTCGACCATATTAAAAATGACGGTCTTGACCTCACGAGATAACGCACGACCCATCTTTGAATATTTATCTCATGTGCGTCTGACATAGACAGTCCGATACAAACAAATGCTAGCTACCGCCGTGAGCGTCGGCGGCAGACTGACAGAGCGCAGCAGCTGATTTTCCCCCCCGTCTCGCCGCGCGCATACCTCAGGGAGTGCACAGCACTAATGGCCACACTATAGTTAGATAAATAACGAACAAATAAGTCAATCAACTTCTAGTCTAGTATTGATTTTATAATCCATACAACTGACGTCACACTCTGTTTGATTACCATAGTATTAAATAGCAATCAGAAATAAGTGTTCCACATTGAAAACCTAACTAGATAGGTATAAACTATATAGTTTGAGAAAGTCTGACACAACGTATTGATTTTCTCCAAAGCGACGGACGAATGATAGTTAGGTACTGTAATAAATTCTAGATGCTCAAATATTCCGCTCGTCCAGAGCTTACATTAGTTATACGCTATGGTATTGAACTACTCTAGTGCTTGTTTAGTATATTACGTCATCCAACATGTAGGTACCTTAGTATACCCACTGCTTTAGGCAGTTTTAACTTTTCTTGCTCCAGGCTTTTTCAGTTTGCTTAATTACATCTCTACATTTGGCTCTACAGCCTAACTTATATACAGTCCTCGCAAACGTCGCGTGTCATGGCGAATTATCCAGAGCTTGCAGTTCTACTTCTACGTTCCTGTGCCAGCTCAACTTAACTGGAAATATATTATTATTAATATTGTTCAAATAATGTTGGAACAGCAATTCGTCCTTCAGCATAGCATTTATGTTCGAATTTAATATCGCCAGTAAATTTTATTGCGTATGTTGTCGCTACGGTCGCCCGCCGCTGATACTCCGTTAAAGCTGTTATCCCACTTTAAGTACTTTATTCATAACAGTGCTCCTGTAAACTAATAAGAAAGTGGTAAAAGTTCGGCTTGTGTTATATCCAATTTGTTACTACTTAAGCAACTAAATTGTATTTTGTCCAAGTTCGTGCCCTTTAAATCTGGTTACATTAGTTATAATAGTATAAAGTTTTGTTAGTTTATCCCTAGAATTTGTTTTAAAAGGTCGATCAAACAGTTTGCTGACTCCAAAAAAAATGTAAGTCAATCTTTTGTGTAACTAGAAGTTGATATTACCTAGACCGATGCGATTAATGTAGGTGTATTTTATACCAGTGACATATGTACTTATATCTTGAAGAAGATTAGGTATAATAATATTACGGGAAAGCTACAGAATTAGATAAAATCATAATAATTATGTATGTATGAATGGTCACCATGATTACCGCCCACGATAGTCCACAATGACGTAACATGATACGCAAACAGAGCCGCCAATTATAGGAGCTCGTTATATCCATGGAACGGATTCCTGCTGTTCTACTGTAGTTCACGTACCTATAAGTAAGTATATCAATCTAATTGTCTGTAGTTTGAGCAACTTAAAAATTGGAACAGTCCATAATGTAAGAGTAGGTACTTACCTACCTAATAAGACCGTACAGTATACGTCTAATGTAGGTACATACTTTATCACTATTTTTAGTTCTGAGAATGTTACTTGGTGTGAACGAATAGTCTTTATAGCTGCTTTATTGTCATTATAAAAATTACAAAACTACTTAATTTAGCGTCGTCGACCGTTTGCAGTCGTTGCCCGGTTTATTACTTATGGTTTATTCAAAACACATTCAATCTGAATAGATACTCATAAAATGGACATAAAATTCACACAACCTTTATTACAGCAGAAAGCTATGGAATGGCATGACCTTTGTTATTCAACCCTCAACAGGATTATCCTCAAATAGACACAGATAAATTGCCGAGCCGTACCGTATTCAACGCGTTTGATCAAAAAATATGTGACCTGTTTTTGGTATCAAATACCTAACGTGACATAACACAGAGAAGCTGAACGTTTTATACCGTAAGTGAAGGTAGTCGGGAAATATCGCAATAAGCTATGTGCTAAGACTATAGGCGACACTTCAATGTAATGCCTACCTACCGCTACCGATGCGCCTGTGTTTTGATACTGAATTATAATGACTGGTCATTTGTTGTGTGTTGTGTTAATTTTTTATCATTATAGTTTAGTAATCCTATAATGAAAATAGAAATGGTATCACTGAACGTGAACACGTTCTCTATTATCCTCGCTTTTATGTCCGTTCTTATAGATAATATTTCTCTTCATTAAGTCCTGAAATTAATAAACTTTATGAAGGCTCTTAACTGAGGTTGTTTTATAGGCAACAGGGATTGTAAAGTTAGCCACCGGGTGGCTGCCACGGGGCACCTGCGAGCGCGGGCGCCCCTCGGAAACGTGTCAAGGCAATAAATGGGTCAAGGGTGCCTGGGCTACAGCTACAATACACCTACATTCATACTCGTTACCTTCAATCAATAAGTGTCGCTCAAATCGGATTGAGCAACGTTTTAACGTGATTGAATATGATTGTTTTCGGTCACATAAATGAACGTAAGCGTGGATTGGGTATTATGTATGTATTTGTGTAACCTTGGTGATATCCTTGAATGATCATAGGTACCCAATATTGTTGGTTTTATGCTGTCCTTGAAACACGATAGTGTTTTATATGATTCCAAATTCTAAGAATAGCCTAAAATTCCATTTCAGAATATTGTTTTTCTTAAATTACCTATAGGCTTAGAATCAGAGCTTTATGAAAAGTTACATAAGACTGACCCCAAAAGGCCCACCCTTCACCATTTCCCAAGTAGAGTAATGAGCTTACAGCGCAAAATAATGGTAGCTCTGTTCATAAAGCCTTTAAAGATGTTATATTAGATATTAAACCTGTTGATAACCTCTCGGCTTAATTGGCTCTCGCGAGAGCCGTCGGGCACGGTGTATATTACAATTTATTGTGTTTTGTTTATACTTGACATTAAGAGAGAAATAAAATATATTTTATACTGTTTCTTTTCCAGGCATATTAATAAAAAGTGATAATTATGACAAGCAATATATTTTTAAATTATAATGAGTTCGAGAAGGCTCTCATGTAATCATTTAAGTTTGAATCCTGTACAAATATGGACATTCAGAAGCAACATTTATGTCCGCGACTGGTGGATTATTTAACCATCGTTGGAGCAAAACCTTATACTTCGGGGAAGGGCCTGGCCCCTGTACAGGTAAAACGATTATTTACCTACTATATTTTATATGTAAAAAGTACTGAATTACTTGGGGTTGATTGACGAATAGTCTAGTGCTGTATGTGTTAACCAGCAGTGTTCGTCTTTCGGCTAAAATGATGATGAATGTACCTGTTGACTAATTACTTTCAAAGATACGACTGGATTCGTTTATAATTTCATTTTGCCGTCTAAATATCTACGGCCTTCAGATAATTTCTGAATCAGGCGATGTGTGTAATGGATCCCTTAGGGATTTGACAAGGGCGATGTGTTTGAAGGCCTCAAGAATTAACTTAATAAAATGATCTCTTAGGTCCTTTATTATATCAGGTATGTGTTGAGATAGTATAAAGATTTTATATATTTCTTTTTTGTATAGGCCCCTGAGTTGCTCCGCCGCTACCCACTGACCAATCACGATGATTTCCCCTTGCCGTTGGACATGGTGTATTTCTGCCAACCGGAGGGGTGTGTGTCCGTGGGGCCGCGACGGGCCCCTGGGCAACTCGCCTCCAGGGATACCACCTCTTTTGTCTTTCAACTTACCGATAAAGACTCAGGTGAATAAAGTTTTTAGGTACTATTTGTAAGTACTTAGGAAAAAATGGCATCACAGGCATGCACAGAATGTATATCTGAATAATAAAAATACCTTGAATCTTAATAAGATAATGTTAACCAGGTAAGACACGTTTTGGCATCTGCGTCAACTTCTACCGTGCCGTGGAGCGCGCACAGGTGCCGGGTCCCCGCGAGCGCAGCATGCTTCGCCGCGAATCGTGGCGCAAGTCTATGGAGAAGAGCTCCGATTCCGCATTCTCCAGGTGAACATAAACTACTTCTGCTATATGTTATTGAAGGCAAAAATTAATTTATGATATAATTTATAATATTATGTTTATGTAAAATTCAAAAGTTTGGCATTGTGTAGGTAGCTTGCGTCGCTGTAAAGTTTCGTACGAGAGCTAAGGCAAAACTTGTTAAACATCGTTATCAAGAGAACAAGGTTCTTTTAACTTTGATTTGACCCGAAGTTCTTAACTCTCAGTTCATATGGGAAAAGTTTACTTGACGATTTAAACCTTTGTTTCTGTGGATGTCCTCACTTGCGTACGTACCATTCATAAAGGTAAACTTGACAAGAATTTAGACTAAGACGTAGCGAATGTTCCAGTGACTATAGGAGCAGCAACGTGGCACCGAGTGACTCGGAGCGTGACTGTAGTGCGACCCTGGCGCCGCGACTCGCACCCGCGCCCGACTCCGAAAGTGGCGGCTCACACTCACACTCACCCAGTCCAAGAGCAACGAGGAAGCGACAGGTAAATGGGGAAGCTTTGTTAACGCTAACGATACACTTTTGCGTTTTACCGATGTCTTTACTATGGGTAACAAACCCGTTTTGAAAGAAGCCTATGTCCATTAGGTACTTAGGACTCAATATTTGTGATGATTTATTAAGCCTGTTACATGTAACTACGCGTGAATGCTAAACTAACTCTTAAATTGGTTGTTACAGAGAGTTCGGAATCATTCTTTAACTTCGCTATGCCTGCTTTCACATCATCCATTCTTCTCCACATTCCGAGAGTGCCTATTTATCCTAAAGAAATTGATAGATGCCTGCAACGAGTCTTCCAGTCCACGACGTGTCGGCGCGTCCAGACAAATCCTTAGGTAAGATTTTTTAATAAATAATTAGAAATGTTATAATGAAAAAAATGAAAATGAAATGAAATATAACACACAAATATTTTATTTTTCTCTTTACACAAACCTCTTTGATCAAAGAATTAATTAAATACCTAACGAAGCAACGACTTTCATCTTTGTGGTTAAAGTTGAACATTTTATAAAATAAAGATTACAAGGAAAGTTTTAGCTTGATCAGAACATTGCCTCGAGCCTTTTCTTAATATCTTATTACAATAATGAGATGCTTGAGGACTTACAGAAAAAAGGGTTCACACAAAAATGATTCATTATTTTGTTCAGAGATACGGTATGGTCAGTACTAACTGGCCAAGCATACGACAACACTCCGACTATCGTGTTGCACGACGTCAAAGAGATCGAGACGTGGATCTTGCGACTTCTATCCGCGCCAGTACCCGTGCCCGGCAAGACCAGGCTCGAGCTAGAAGTACTGTCACCCACAGCGCACTCACCGCTGTTGTTCGCTTTACCGGATCACACGAGATTCGCACTTGTTGACTTTCCTCTGCATCTACCTTTGGAACTTTTAGGTAGGTGAACTTTGATCTTTTTAGTACTTTTTTACAGCAATTTTTAACCGCGCTAGCAGATTTATCTCCAGTTACTTTAGTATAAAGACTTCTTCTATACATATAATAACAAAATATTTTGCCGAATGCAGATGATGCATATTTTATTGTGCTAACAATTGAAATAAAGAACATTAACACGAGTTCCTATCCCACAGGTGTCGACACATGTTTAAAAGTTCTGACACTTATCCTACTGGAAAACAAGGTGGTGGTTCAGTCCCGTGACTACAACGCGCTGTCCATGTCAGTGATGGCGCTGGTCTCCATGCTGTACCCGCTCGAGTACATGTTCCCGGCCATCCCACTGCTGCCAAGCTGTATGAGTTGTGCTGAACAACTGCTGTTGGCTCCGACACCCTTCCTTATAGGTGTACCCGCCATGTTCCTAACATATAAGAAGAATTTTAGGTTCGTATATATTCGTATATAGTCGTCTATATTTTTGCATCTTAAACATTTTCGTTATTGAAGCAGTCTATCGAGATTTTATCGTTTAGTGATTAGAAATAAAAAAATGTAATATAAAATGTAAAATTTTGTCCATAGAATGCCCGATGACATATGGCTTGTGGATCTAGATGCCACCAAATTAATAAGCCCTTCAGGAACCGACCAAGATTTGCCGCCGCTGCCCGAACCAGAAGGCTCTGTACTAAAGAATCACTTGAAACAGGTAGAAATTGCATAGTTTTTTTATTTGATTTTCACATTTTTTTATGAATGTTTTCTTTCATGTCTACATAGTACATTTTTCTCCTATCACCTAAACTTTCTCTAATACTTTGCACTTGTGAGCGCATTTCTATTGATGTCGCTAAGCTGTTGTGACGATTAATGTACCTAATTTTATTGTGTTATCATAGCACAGAATAACCAGAATCCAACCTTCCTAACAGTGTTCAAAATTCTTACCTACTTTCATAGGGCTGTCACTCGGTACTTTGACTTACGCACGGACGGTCATGAATGGCCGAAACTACCTATAATGTTTCCTTGTTTTACTATTTTACGAACGTAAGTAGATAGGTAGTAGGTAGGTACCTACCTACTTAAGGTAGGTACCTACTACCTATCTAATAGAAAAGGCCAAATGAAATCTTACTAAGACGACTTACAAATATACTTCGGTAGGTAGGTACTATTCTACAAATCTACTAAAACAAAAATATGAAACGAATAATACGTCAATATACCTACACTATTTTTTTAGATCACCAATTTTATAGTTTTGCTAAACATTTAATTTACTTACTTCGATATTTTAAGAAGATTAGGATAATAATAGTGGGTATGTATTATGATTAAATAAATAAATAGGTAGGCAGGTGGTACTTATGTACATAATAAATCATACTATGAAGTAGATACACATACATTGATAGGTACATACATTGCTTACTTTCTTGAAGTTGATTAATCAAATTACTTTGACTTACTCACGGACGGTCATGGCGAAACTACCTATAATGTTTCCTTCCTTGTTTTACTATTTCACGAACGTAAGTTAAGTAGGTACCTACCTACCTATCTAATAGAAAAGGCCAAATGTAATCTTACTAAGACGACTTACAAATATACTTTGGTAGGTAGGTATACTATTCTACAAACCTACCTACTAAAACAAAAATACGAAACGAATCTTAATACGTCAATATACCTAAGTAGGTATATTAACGTATTATTCGTTTCGTATTTTGATTTTAAATAATTTGTTATGTAGGTACCTATACATGGATATACAAAAAAACAAGTCTCTTTGTTATTTCGACCATTATTTGTACACACAGTGCAACAGTTTGGCATCTTTAAAAACAATTTAACAAACGCGTCTAAATAAATATAGTAACTGTTCTGTGTCCGCGTCGTACCCGACCGCTGTCGCTGGCACACCTTAAGTTTGTCCGCTAGCTGAGCCGACTCAAACCGGTTTGTACCCGAGCGGGCGCCGGCGCACTCCCCGCGCGCCTTGTCAGTGACAGGTCACGCACACATAGCTGCGCGTGTAGTAGTGTACCTACGCACGGGCGTTAGTATGAAACTTGGCTTCTGGTTGTTCTGTGATCATAGTATCTATAAATGTACACTTTACTCTTAAATACGTCTTAACTCATAAAATATGTCATTAGCTGGATTATTATTGAAAGTTCTATAGTTACACGTTAACTATAGAATTCGGCTGTTAATCCGACAAATAATTTGATATAAAATTACCAGATAGTTAAAGCATGCTTTAAACATTTCAGTGTCTAACACTATAACATAATAAATTAACTTCGAAATCTAAAACAATACTAACGAGATGTTTCTTTGATTTATGATTTTCAGGATTTATAATAATCTTTACACTTTTTCCTTTGATTTGTGTCACTAACACGCCCTCACTTCTTCTCCTAACGCTAGGCCGTGCATCTCATGGGCAGTGCCGGGAGTGGTGTAAATATCTCTAACTCTTTTTACATTGCACACTTTGACTATTTTTCACAACATATTAACTCGATATATTTATGTATGTGCCGATTTAGTATAATACTTTACAGCTAACTTGCACCTGACACTGAAGTTAGTATGTACCTATTATGTATTTATAATATTCATTACTATTATTAAATACCAGTTTTTCTTATCGTGGGATTCATAGCACCTTACTGTGTACCTAGTAAATTCCAACTGAGACTTTGGGGTTACCTAATTGAAAACATATTAACGCAGAAAAATAAAACAAAAAAATTCAAAGTTTCAAACCTAGTCAAATTAAACTAAACCATTTTGAATCTACCATCACTTGTGGTACGAAATAAATTAAGAGAATCCATATTTGCAGCGAAGAATCTAATTGTCGTATATAATTCAGCTAAATCTAATTCGTCGCATATGTTCAGCTAGAGAACAAGATAAGGAAAGCTGCTAATAGAGGCACATATAAATATTTACATGAAATACGTGTTACTGTCTATGATCATACATTTCCTAGGTCCACGCATAATTCCTCTCTACATTTTATTTATATTATCATATTTTGTGAGACTGTAACACTGTTTCTGTATGTGTTGTGTTGTGTGTGCGGCATGTTTTGACTGACTTGTTGTGATTGTGCTAACGCTCATTGTGGAACAGTACAGCTTCGACTATTTATACACTATGTATACCTATCTAATATTATATAATTATGTAGTGAGTTTGAATGATTTAATAACAAAACTTAACTGTAAATAAATCTTTTACTTTGAGTAGCTAAACTTGCAAATAAAATAAAATCCTTTTGGTTGTCTGCTATTTAATAATAAAAATAATTTGAAGCTTATCTTTGGAATACTTTAATGATTTTGAATAAATATTTGCTATTTATTGCAGCCCATTGCCTTTTAAGGCGCTACATGCTTTTAATATCCTTTTTTATTATCGAATGTACAGAATCTTAGTAATTTCACTTAAGTTAAGTGAGCAGTTCAAACTGATGCTAATGAACATTACGCTGGCAGGCCCTCAACAGTCTCACGAGCAGCACGGCTGAACAGGCAGCCGCTCCACTGCTGCCTTCCAGACGAGACAGCGTGGGAGGAGCTACGCTCAAGTAAGTAATATAGCAATTAAATACACTTGCTCCGGTTCACACTCTATGCTTTATTACAGTTTATAAATACACTTTTAAATATTGGTTAAATATCAGGGTTCAACCCGCTTCCTACCGCGGTGGAGACGGCGCCCAGTCGGCCCCGCACTCGACGCCCGAGAGCCGGCGCGTGTCGCTGAGCGGGCCGGGCGCGGCCAGCGCGGGCCACACGCCGCAGCGCCACTCGCTGGCCTCGCCGCACCACGCGCATCCGTCGCAGCCCTTCAACCCGCTCATATATGGCCACGATGTTGACTCTGTTGATGTGGCAACGAGGGTCGCCATGGTAAGTTCTACAAAATATAGCCTAGTCTCCTCTAACTCTATTATAGCCTGTTAGCATCCTGGTGTTATGCGCAGGAGATTCGCATAATAGAGGAATACCTACATTACAAAGACACATTCAACTGCAACCATTCAAAATTCATTGGGATGTTCGTAGAAAAGGGACTCATTGCTGTAGAAATTCTTGTTCTTCTTCATTGTCTGTCATTGTCTGTGTTTCACTGAGCAAATGAATATGAGCATTTGCTCAGCGTGGAGACTATTGGCTTTACGAAAAGTCTTATTCAAAAATAGGTAGCATGGTTGTAAAAAAAGAATATTTCTTTACAGGTGCGATTTTTCAACTCACAAAACATCTTGGCAAATTTTATGGAGCATACACGAACACTACGCTTGTACCCGCGACCGGTGGTCGCCTTCCAGATCAACAGCTTTCTGCGATCACGCCCGAGACCCACTTCCTTCTTGAACAAATTCGCTAGAACACAGGTAATGAATAGACAAGAACACAAGGACTGGTACGGTCAGCAAAAAAAGTCGATTAACATGATTCCTTTTTTATATCATTTAAATAGATACAAAATAACACAATGCACTGTTTCTCAGAATTTCAGGCAATAGCTAAGGGTTTATTCTATCTTAATTTTATATCGATTTTGTATTTCCTTTAATATTGTGCTCAATAATTACGATTTAAGCATCTTAAATGTTAATCGACTTTTGTTGCTGACTGTACTTGTTCGTTATTTTTACTTTGCATAACATAACATAACATCACGCATGTAATCCCCGAAGGGTTAGGCAGAGGTGTACCCATTAGTACACCCACATTTCGCCAGTTATGTTTAAGTCCCATGTAATAGGGGGCGAGCCTATTTTTACTTTGCAAAAATACTAAAACTTATCCAATGGATTCAAAGTCGAGTTAGAGCATTTATTTCAATTAAAATATTTACAAGCACTTTTGAATTGTCGAGAAGTCAGTCACTTAGTCCGAAACTTAAAGCTAGTTGCTCGTTCCAACATGTTGGTTGGTCTCTAGAGAAGAACGAGCAAGAGAATCCTGGTTACATTATACTTGTTGAGTTGTTGCTACACGCGAAAACAATGTAGGTAAAAATATATAAAAATACACATATAGTTTAGTTGACAGCTTGACTCTCAAAGTCATGAAACATACATTCTAAATACTTTTATTTTACTAACATATTGTTCTATCAATTTATAAAGGCCGTGGAGTTCTTAGCGGAATGGTCGCTAACCCCGGGCAACGTGGCGTTCCTGCGGGTTCAGACCGGCGTGTTCGACCCGCGCCAGGTGGGCGACAAGCCCAAGTGGTTCGCGGATCAGCTGCAGCCCATTCGCTTCCCCGTGTGGGACGACGGCAGTTCACTCAACGGGGCGCTAAGACAATTACAGCGGCAGGAGAACCAACCTACTGGTTTGTAAACCCTGGCTACTACCTAAGTATTGTGACAGGCTGTGGGTTATGGTGGTTTTGCTTGCATATGATAAGGCAGTAATGTGTCTGTTTCTCTCAGACCTTTTCTCTCAGATCTTCACGATTACCCTTTTTATTTCCTTTTAGATGAGAGTGGGTCAGACTCGGAAGCTGCCGAAAGTACAAGCTCATCGTACTCGTCACTGAGTGACTTTGTGTCGGAAATGGCTTCGTCCGACTTATCTCCAGGTATTATCACAACTGTCTTACATCAATCTGCGTATTATCGCTTTGATATGATTGCTTTGACTCTATTTGACTTTTTTGTACTGTATAGGTGGAAATCAGCATCAACAGCACGTCATCGGTGAAACTTATAACGCTGTTGTGCAAGTACCTATGACTCTGTCATCATCTTTGGATCCTAAAACGGTAATTATTTAGACTCCTTTTTACATAATATTGTATTTTTCGAAAATTTGAGCCAAGTTTTACATAAGTACCTACTTTTTTTTTTCTCTAGTTACTCCAGACTGTCGTATGTACCACATAAGCGAACGCGCATAAAAAGCCGACACTTTGCTACAAATCAATTTCAAAAGAACAGAATTATTTCGGTTTTGTATCTCAGTATTTTTAATTCATATTACATGATGGTAAAATTAGACGGCATTTATCATTTTAAAATATCCCTATTAGTAGATAGTAGAACAGCTCTAAACTTCGTATCATACAAAAAATATAAGAAAAGTGTACAAGATCTACACTACACAAGATCTAGACTACACGCTACATTCTCTTTTTTTCCATGTTAGGTTTACAGTCCTCCCTCCTCACTGATGTTCGGTAACGTGGAGGAGGTGGTAGACAGAAACACAGGTCGCGCGTCCACGTCGCCCTCCCCGTCCGCGTCCAGCTCCGACCACAGCGACCTGTCGGACGACGAACCGCCCGGGGACGTCGCCGTGGAGACCAGCGATGCTGCCCACCCACCGCCCGTTAAGAAAAGTGTAAGTTTGCGCGGCACTTAGGACCAATGTTGGATTGTGGTTAATTTTTACTATGTGTAAATTATCTTTGAAATAATCATCATGACATGTCAATTTAGTGAAGAAGAAGAATATATCGCGGCTTTGCTGCTTAGGCTACTTAGATGTTTACTCGAGTATTTTCTACGTAGAAACCTTAAATCGAGCATCCATATCAAATTCAATCACTTTGGATAATCGTTATTCAATTATTTATCGACATCATTACATCGAATTTGTACAAACTTAGTGATGCGTCCTTGTTTATTGCTCCTAGTACCTACACTGTAGTCGCGGTAGACCTATATACTGTCTATAATCATAGTCGCCATTTTTAATTTGTGATTTGGAATTTGCGTTATACGTAATACGACTATAAGGCGTGGATATAGGTAGACTGTGGTAGTGAATCATAGCTAATTGAGCACAATCACTAGGACACTGACAGCGGCAGCTTCGGTCGCGAGTCGGACTCGAACTCGACCACTACGCCGAAGACGGTCGTGAGTCGACAGCGCGCGGCCGCTGACAGCGCAAGCACCAGCGACTCCGAGCGCGCGCTCACGCCCTCGCACCACTCGCTGCCCGCGCACCAAACACACGGGAAAGTACGCACGCGCTCCTTACCTTAGAGTATCAACTGGACCGCATCCTCTCACACAATGACGAGCCGACAGTGCGAGGACCATGCAGCAACTCTAACCGCGCACCCACGCTCTCGCACCAGCCTACGAACCAAACACAAAGAAAAGTACGCACTTGCTCTCCTTAGCTTAGTACTGCTCACTTAATACTGTGCGAGCCGGTAGAGGAAGGGCCAGTGACTCGGACCGCACGCTCACGCCGATGCACCAACCCACGAAACAAACACTGCAAAGAACGCATTCGCTCCACATGACGTTACACAGCGTTGAGCCGCAAAACTGCCCACGTCTAAATCTCTAAAGCTTGCTACTCCCTTTCTAAAGGTTTGATGAACTAATTTTTCTGCTTGTTACCTTTTTTTTTACATTCCCGTATTTAGTCCGACAGTTATTTATACTCATTGTTAAGATCTACATCTACATACCTACATCTGACATTACACATTATAACATTATACATGCATTTAGTTGAACATTTGACATAGACACGACACAGGTTGAAATATCAAAAAACAAATAAAAACTAACAATGTAATTATTTAATTATAATACGCTTCACATAGGAAGTGACACTATTTTAACCGTCACAATATATATATTTTAGAGCGTAAGTAGCGGCGTGTCACGTCAAGCATCACAGTCATCCCTCTTGGAGCAGTTTGCCGCTCAAGCAAAGGAGTTGGTGAGGGAGACTACACGCCAAAGCAGTCAGGAAGGACTGCTGGCACATATGGACAAGGTAACGTGGAAATAATTATACTGAACGCCAGGCAAAGCTCGTGGTAGGCCAGGTCATAAAACGTACGAGTCATATCGTACCTGATATTCATTAGTTGGAAATTCCTTGCTAAATATTCATCGTCCCCCTCATTGGGTTTAAGACCACGACTGCCACAAGTGTCAGCGTTTAGTATAACATTTAAAAATTATTGATGTACCTTTTTGTTGGTTCATTTCTGTATTAATTGACTTATTTTATAATTTATTTACAACACTATGTGTTACTTATTCAAACCAATAAAGAAGAAAGGAAAAGTAGCAGATGGGGAGGAAAAGAAAATGTTTGCACCATTCGGTCAGGTACAGATCACCGTGTGGAGCTAAGCAACAAAATGTAGAAGCTGCATAGACACATAATCACATTTCGTAGAGAGTAATGTTTAGTAGCTTATTTAGTCATAAGTAGGTACTGTATTTTAAAACCGCAGAACACGCTAGTGAGTACAAGCCTTTCATCCTTTAAAATCATGGCCTAGAACACCCCAGTTTCAAATTGTGACTAACGACGCAATCTTTAAAAGATTTCGAACTATTTCCTGTACTAAAACGATATTGCTTATTCCATTTCTCATACTAATTGATTGACCAACAGACTTCTAGCATACGTAGCTAAGTATTCTTGCCATTATCTTCATATATTGAGAAAAAACTATCATGAAACTGTAAAAGATCAGTAAAATGTGCTACGATTTTTAACAGCTTACATTGCACGCGAAAAAGGCAGCTGAGGAAGCTTCAAAGAGTATGCACGAAGCATCTAAGTCTGCATTAGAAGCCAGTAAAACTGCCACAGCCGTCAGTAAAAATACTTTTGAAGACCTTACATATGTTGGCAAGTCCACGCTGGGAGATTTTACTAAGAGCGCAAAGGAAGCTGCCGCTAAAAAAGGGTTATTGATGAAGGTACAGTAATCGTGTTCCTATTGAATTGTTGACCGAGTGCATGGATGCTAAAACTAAATCATTTCCCGATTTTCTCACGATAGGGTGAAAGTCAAGACTCCAACGGCAGTGCTTCTGCGCGTCGGGACTCAACTGCTTTACAGACTACTAACCTACTGACAGCTACACATCGCGACTTTTTCTCTAACATCAGTTCTGATCTCAACGGCTTGGCTGCATCCACTTCTAGCATGTTTAGTGACTTCTTCGGTAACAAAGGTAGGAAACCAGTATTGTATATAATAGTTATAATGTAATGTAAAGTAATAATGTCTAATGCAAAATATGATAAACATTTTTATATCTTCGAACAAATAGTACGAGAAAATAACTCTGCAAAAATATTACTCGGAAATGCAACAATAACACCAAGACTCGTATTACAGAACGATACTTAAACACAGATCTTGCCTCGAGCATAGATGAATTGATAGAATTTTAAGTATTTTCAGAGTTTTGAGTATCGTTCTGTAATACGGACCTTATTTTTTTAAATGATTATAATCTATTCCGAGTTATTTGCAAACCCATATCACGATAGTCACAACATGCTAAAGTTTGCTCCTAGCATTAATCGTCGTCATTCAGCAGGCAACAAGCAGGCAAAGCCAGGCGCGCACGGGCGCAGCGCGGGCGGGAGTGGTGGGGGCGCGGCGCGGGGCGTGGGCGCGGAGGGCGCGGCGGCGTCGTTCGGGCCGTTCTCGCAGGGCGCGCGCGGCCTGGTGGCGCGCTCGCCGCTCATCCGCCACGCGCCGCCCGCGCCTCCGCCCGCGCCCCCGCACCAGAGACCCTCCGCCAACACTGAGAATCAGGCTTTCCTCAATGACGTGTGTATTAAAATATTTATTAATTTCACCCCAGCTTCTAAATCACCCACTCATACTCTACTTTTCTGCAATTATCCACGACCAAATACCTACGTCCCTTTATTCACACATATTACGTACACGCTCGCAAAAATAATATAATTATAGGTTTTTTATTTAATTTCAACTCCAAATTGAGTTTCTAAACGAGCTAATTTGCATCTTCAATTATATTCAAAGATTTTAATGAAAATGTGGTAAACTTCTGTCTGTTTGGAAAATGGAAACTTTACAATGTTTTATATTGTACTATTACTATAATCTTTGCAGTTAGTCCAACACGTGCTGGAAGGCGAGGGCGTAGGGTGGTTGAAGCTGAACCGCCTCAAAAAGTTGATGGAAGACGAGTCCTATAGAAACATGGTGCTCAGCAAACTTAACAGGAACTTTAATCGGAAGACCACGCCTAACGACAAAGTAGACGATGTGGTGAGTTGACCTTCTGTTTAATATAGTTAGTAGACAATTTGACTTAATAACATGTAGTGTGCCATAATTATGTATTCAATTGTAATCTTTAGACATGTTAAATTAATCCATGTGGATAATTATGCAAGACTGCAAAAGAATAATTTTAGGTTCAGAGCAATAAACACTTCGTAAACTTTTCCTCCAGTTTGTGAGCAAACCGGCCTGGAAGGGGATGCTGAAGGTCCTGCAGGCTGTGGTCCACGGCCTCGAACATACATACTCCAACTTCGGTCTAGGGGGCATGGCCTCTGTGTTTCAACTAGCGGAGATGGCCCACACCCACTACTGGAGCAAAGAGATCGCAGGCCTTGAACATGGTGGCATGGCCGGATCCGCTCTCATGGACCACTATGGAAGACAGGACTTAGAAACGCCCTCTTCCTCACCATCGTCGAGGAAAAGCTCACAATCTGGTGAGTTACGTTTAAATTATTATTTGGAAAATAATGATGAGGTTTCAAAACATTGTTTCACGATATTATCTTGTTGGTCTTATGTCCGCAATATCATTTGTATGTACAATAATTTTAGATGTACCGGTAGTAAACTATCCTGAAATGGATTCATCGGAAGCCCAAAGTACTACGGAAATGTTTAAAGACATGCTGAACCAGAAAAGGAACTTACTCTTTAGCAAATTAACATCCTTCGAGTCAGATGTAAGTGTTGCATCCATGTTGTGTGTATATTAAGTGTCGCAGAACTGTTGCATGGTCTTGTCGCTCTAAACTTATCTATGTGACAACTATATCTATCTAAATTCTATATGTCTATATAAAAGTGAAGAACAGGTCTTGAGCATGACAGCAATAATCAAAGGCGAGATACCGCTTTAGATTGCCCTATACAAGCAAGTCCCTTTTGTAATAATAATTATGTTTTCATTCCTTTCTACATTGTCTGAGATCATAGTCTCCAGACATATTTCATTATAGCTTGGTTGTTACTTTGAGAATAGATAATGGAATATGTAGTTTTGAAGATATTATGCATACTTGCTACTCAAATCATGGCAAAATGGTAAAGAGCGGTACCTTAGAGCATCAAGCTGAAGTTATGTCCCACGAAAAATGTCTGGCAATAAAGAATAACGGTTATAACAACTACATAATTATGCCTCTATCTATTTTCAAAATATCAGTCATATTAAAGTGACGTAAATCTGGTGACTCTGGGATCTTGGACTAATGTAATAAATAACTTTTCAATTTTGACTTTATTTACGCTTTGAGCGATGTCATATTGCTATACTTCTCCTTCAGCTAAACTTTTATTCTGTACACCATAAATACTATATTATTATACTTGATAGGTACATTTACACAGCTATCTTCACCAGGGACCGATATCGATACTTCAAAAATATCGATATTTTTGAGAAAATACCGATAATGGTATCGATAACAGGGATAAATATCGGTATTTTGTATCAGTTCTTTGAATATCGGTAAAAAAATATCGATACTTATATCGATACTCAGTACTGATATCGGGCCGCAACTTGACTCGCAAGTACTCGCAACGTCGCGACGTTGCCAGATCGCATATCATAGGTATCGCCACCGCTACCTCCGGGCGCCGCGCCGCAGTGGCAGACGGTGCGCGAATCGGAACGGCAACAGTGCAGTGAGCTGCGGACATTTCTTTGATATACCTACTGCTCTTTGCATTTAATCGAAAGCAGCGCGTGAGCCGTGCCTGCTTATTGTTCTTTGTACTTTTTTTTTTAATCTAGTTTTTCTGTAGGTACTGTGATTGATGTAATGGGGCGTAATAAGCAAAATAATGTTTATAGCTTAGATTGGGAGTGTTTTTGGAATTCCAGTGCCCTAATACTACCGACCTCTTGAATTTGAGTGCAAAAACCGTATTTCTTTTTTTCTTCTATAAAGCATATATCTTGAAAACTGTGCGTCCTATCGTAAAAATAATGAAAAATTTGCCCCCTTAATAACCCCCCAATTATGAAAAATTACAATCACCCACACAAAAAAAAACCATGTTATTCTCAACATGTGGGTAATAATCAATTATGAAAAATTACAATCAACCCATAAGCTTGTAATAAAAAATAAATAAAGCATAATCAGAAACAAAATATTTGATTTTTTAATCTTTTACCATATTTGTCATTCATAAGATAAACGTAAACTATTAAACTTTAAGGTGGAAGCTCCACGGTAGCCCGCGAACTCAGACCAATGAGCCCGCGAAGTTCAAATTTTCTTACGTTTTTTGCAATTTGCAAGTCAGTATTAGGTTTAATGTTGATTAAAGTATGATTCGCGGGCGTAAGAAGTATGTTGTTTCAGAATTATAACCATTAAAATCAGTATATTAACTCCATAAGTCGGTATAATCCTAAAATGTCAAGATTTCATGAAATAGTCATTCTTTCGGGTTACCTGGCCCTATAGTTTTATTGCTGACTTGAATAGTTATAATTCTAAAATACACACTTCTTACGTCCGCGAATCATACTTTAATCAACATTAAACCTAATACCTACTTGCAAATTGCAAAAAACGTAAGATTGAATTTCGCGGGCTACCGTGGAGCTTCCACCTTAGAGGGCTTATTATAAAACAAAGTCTTCGCTTAAACCAGCTTTAAATCTTCGAGCCAGTTTTCGAATTTCGAACTATATCGATAAAGATAAAGTTTGTAATACAAAAATTGCCTCGGTGATTTAAACTTGGTCTAAACTTAAACTTATAGTCTTGTAATAAGGCAGTAAAGGTATGAAATACAAATCAGCCATCTTGATACACCAATCACAAATTCACAATAAACTTAGATTCACGTATTATCACACGCGCGTCCGTTACTGGGGGGTGCGGGGGCCGGGAGGCGGATGGCGTGAATCACAAAGATGACGCGGCCGCCGTTGTTAAAATTTTTACCAGTAATATATCGGTATTTTAGTATCGGTATCGATACCGATAAAGGTGTATAAAAGTATCGATATTATTGTACTGAATAAAAATACCGGTATCAATATCGATAAATGTATACCCAAATATCAGTACTTATATCGATATTTTGGTATCGATACGAAAATTATATCGGTATTCAGTCCCTGATCTTCACATACCTACTTACTGTTACAAATGTTATATTCCGCATGGTTGTATTACATAAATATACTGTCATACAAAATTAATGTTGTAGAATAATGTATAACGAAATATTAGTAAACATTATGCTAGTTGGAGTTGTAAACAAAAACGTAACATGTTTCATGTAACTACACTTATGAGAAACTGCAGAAAATGCAGATCAACAGCTTATTATTTAAAAAAAGCAAGACCATAAAAATAATGATATTTTTTATTAGTTACAACCAACTCAACAGTTTTTGATTTAGTAAAAAGCATTTACTTGTTGTTTTATAAATTGGTTGCTAATCCGGTGCAAGTTGTTGATCTAGCTGGTGTGTAGTGACATAAGACATGGTACAGGCGGGTTGTTTGTGTGCGTGGCAGGCCCCTCCCTCGTCGGACTGCTCGGCCGACGAGAGCGGCTCGATCACCACCAACCGAGCCAATATCTACGACCACCGCGCCTCCTTTAAGTCCAACCTATCTGACACTGACGTCATGTTCCTCAATGTAAGTCCTACTGCGATTTGTAGTCACCCGTCTTAGCCGCTTATAGAGCTTGTGCAATGCGATCAAACAATAGCCCAACAATTGGAATAATTTACTCAAAATTAGTTACAAAGGCTACTTATCGCTGCAGTATTTAGATAATAGAATAGATAATATGCATGTTCCGTGTCTATAAAAAATAATTTAATTAAAACAGAATTAGCATTATTTCGAAAATTCTAATGTTTAATATAACAGAATATTTAACAATATGCCAACTTTTTAATAAATAAGAAAATAGAATTCTTTATTTATTTTTCTGCTTATCTGTCAAGCTATTTCTGCATCGATATCTAATGCACTACTTTGGAAATAATTTTGTCTGAAGAAGAATAGAAAGCACAGCATTATTTCATCCAGGAACTATTGAATCACTTTCTTATTCCGTGAAGTAGTAGGTACACAAAATAATGGATACTGATGTCTGCCTCAACTCTTGTAAGTAGAAAAACTATGACTATGTTTTTCTAACCATAAATCAAACTGGCCAATTTGTGAAAATTGGCCCAGTTTGATTTATGGGTCATATTGAGTATTAGGTTTTTTTTTACTTTTACATTAATAGCGCAAAATATATTCCAGAACATTTAAAAGCTATGAGAGTGATGTAACACAGGTGAACCGCGGCGCGGCCGGTCACGGCGCGACGGGCAAGCCCCGCGCGGCCAGCGTGTTCTCGTCAAAGTCTTCTGTGAGCGCTTACCGGGCGCCGGTGGGCGTGCCCGTCACGTCGCCCATCACGTCGCCTGACACAACGCGCACATACCTCTATCAAGGATTGATAGGTAACAACTGTGTTTTTAATGTTTAGGAACTTTTATCGTAATTAGGTAAGTGAAATATTATAATTGCTGTGACGTCGTGTTTTCACATGATGTTTATAAAGGAAACGCTTGAAATATTTCTACAGGAACCGTCATCCGTCTCGAAGGACCATTTTGCTTTTCCTACAATTAAGCCATGTTTTACAACTTCAAATGACTTTCCTTCTCTATTAAAGGCAAGGAGAGATCAAACCTATGGGACCAAATGCAGTTTTGGGAAGACGCGTTCTTAGACGCGGTGAGTCAGGAACGGGACATGATCGGCATGGACCAGGGCGCTAACGAGATGATGGAGCGCTACAAGTGCCTGAGCGAGACGGAGCGTAAGCGACTCGAGCACGAGGAAGACCGGTTACTTTCCACTGCATTATACAACCTCACCGCAGCCATGGTGCTGGTGGAAGTGGACGCAGACATTGTAAGGAACAAAGTGCGCCGCCTGCTCGCTAAGAGTCATATCGGACTTGTCTATAGTCAGGAAGTCAACCATCTGCTGGATGTCGTACATACTTTGGTAAGTGGACAATTTTAACATGTTATTGCCTAAAAAGTAAGCATTTTTGTGTTCAGCCCAGTCAACGTGATTTGGTGCGGTTTGGTGTCAGTTGGAATTGCTTCTTTCATTAGAGATGGTTTTAGTTTGACTTTTTGGTTGTCCTCCAAATTTTATAGCTATATATATTTATAGCTATATATATTAATATATATATTGGGCTAAAACTGGAGTGTCGTGCGATTTTGTACCATATGCGCACAAACTGTAACTGTTCACTTGTTTATGTTTATAATAACGTGTGTGGGTTATGCAGCACGGCAACGACATAGAACTGAAGCCGCTGGGCTCGCGCCTGTTGCGGCGCGCGTCCTTCACGGTGCACGAGGGCGACGCGGCCGGCGAGCTGCGCTTCATGGAGGTGCGAGACGACGGACTCATCCTGCGCTCCACGCAAGGTATACTATACTAGTTTCTTCCTGCAACTTTGTCCCCATGGAAGTCAAGTATACCATAAACTTACCCTATGACACTTTACAATAATGTAGTTTTCAGAGAAATATGTTTTGTTATCGGACCAGTACTTCCAGGGGTTAGGGCTCTCACACAAAACCGCGAATTCGCATCGCATCGCAAATATCTGCGAATTCCTGTGAAGTTACAGTTCCCGAAGTTCCTGCAATGCGGTATCGTGGTTTTGTGTGAGAGCCCTTACCTCTTAAAAATAAAAACAAACTATCTCATTGTTTAAACTATTATACACTTGAAAAAAGTGTATCTTCTACATAGTGTAGTTGAACGTCTATTGAGAGTAGGAACTTCGAAATTATAGAATTTATTAAATAGTGGTCCCATACTGATATACTGCAGTTTAGGACAGCATTTAGCAGCATTGGCAGCTTTTCTTACTGCATCCATTCTCCCAACGACAGTCAGTTATCTACATACAGAGAGTGTGTTAGTAGCTACTTAATATGATGAAGCCAACGACAACTTACGTGATGATGGGATACATGTTTCACTTCTAACTTTTTTTATCTAGATCTGCTACAGTCAATCGCTGTACAACCGTTACGTTTAAGGACACCCGTACCGTTCGTTATCGTTCCTTAGCACAAAGTAAAATGCAATACTTTTACTGAGTATGACGAGACGTGTGATATTAAGAATATTTTATTGATAATTCCAGGTACTATCGTGGAGAGGTGGTGGTACGAGAGGCTGGTCAACATGACATACAGTCCGAAGATACGAGTCTTGTGTCTATGGAGGAAGAACGGCGGCCAGACGCAGCTGCATAAATATTATACTAAGAAGGTTCGTGACAATATTTATTGAGACAACATTACTACCTTGTTTTATATAAATAAGAATTTTTCTACTCCTGTAGTGAACATTTGTTATGCTAGCCTGCCCCCGCGGTTTCACTCTCATGTATTTTTCTGACATATAAAGTTTCCTAGCCCATTCCGAAATAGTACAGCCGTCGGCTGCTAACAGCGAAATATATTTTTTACAAGAAAAATAAATTAATATATGTTTACATACAGATTATCACTAAACTTGGATGTTTAGAACCTAAGTAAAGTATTAATGATTGCAGTGCAAAGCGCTATACTACTGCATCAAAGAAGCGATGGAGAAGAGCGGTCGTCGGCAAGACGCGGCCGAGTTGGGGGGCGAGTTTCCCATACAGGACTGTGCCACCGGGGAGGGCGGGCTTATACAGGTGACGTACTGTCATACATACCAACATTCAAATACATGTACTTTTTTATTACTGAGTAAACTTTACCTACTAATCTAAATACTCATTAAATAACCTCGAGAGTGCTAAAAAATTTGTGTAATTATAGGCTGACTTGATTTGTATATAACTTCAGATTTTTTTTTCATGTTCTAACATTTGTAGTTTACAAACTAGAAGTACCTACAATAAACTACAATAATTTTGCATTCGATTATATTTGTAATGCCAGATAAAAAATAAAAGGTATGTTACTCACCGATATCGCGATCACGCTTAAGCTATAGGCCTGTCACGGTCCCAGAGAGCGGGATCTCCGTCTAGTATACATATACTATTATCCTTAAGATCACTATAAATTACAAGTAGTTCACTGTTTTAAGAAATAATTAATATCTTGTTAACTCCAAAGGTGTGCATGGAAGGCGTCGGACTTCTGTTCCACCACAGCAAGGTACGTGCCTACGCTTCGTTTGTGTGTTCGTCTCTTTTTGTCAGCTTATTTATGTTATTTATATGATATGTTATCAAAACGATGTGCCAAAACCTGCAAGTCGGAGTAGTTGCAACAAGTTTTGGTACTATCATAATCTCTCGGCCAGGTAAGCTATCTGTCAGTGTAAATGCTTGATTTGGGAAAAGTCTCGATACAAGTGAGTGAAATATTCATAATTATAGAATGTTGTACAAGTGCGCTGTACAACAGTCTATACAACATCAGCGTCCGCGCTGCCAACGCTTCATTGTTTCAATATTGTATCGGTGCCGTTAGCGCGTTGTTATTATCGTACCGTATTATGAAGCTTATCTATCCAACAAGACAAGTATACCATCTATTATTATTATACAGGCACAAACGAATTAATAGATATATTTATTGAGAAAAACCGTTAAGTTTTAGTCATCAGTTTGCAGTCGATGCCCCACATAAATATATGCCTAGTTGTAAAATTCTCATCCTCATAATACTTATCCGGACGCAAGGACCACTCAAACTTTCCTATTTGGATTTCTCTTCTATTTTTTTTCTCTGATATATATTTTTTTATACTATATTTATATATTATTTATTTTAGGTATATATTTAATTTTAAATTCAGGTGATTTTGCATTTACTAATTCCGTATTATTGTCGACAAAGCTTAGGTCTAATTAGACCCAGTATTTTTGCCCTTAAATATCCTTATCTACTATTCGATGTAATAGTTTAGATTATTTTTTTACATTTAAGACTAACCGTTGTCCATCTGATATACGTTCTTATACTCCATACGACTTGTGCATGTGCTATTTGTCTGCAATACCCGTACATCGCTGGAGTGCGTGGGCGCCGCTGTGCTCTCGCTAGGAACTTTTGAGATGGTCCTTGACACGCGCTCGGCCGCCCTCAACTAATCTCATCTTTTTGTCTGTTCTACTCTTTCCGGACACGCCGAACACGCGCCGCTGCGCAAAAGGATTTCGAGGTACACAGTGGTTCATTCATAGTAATGGCTGGCTCTTACGATGATCGACACGACCTTTATGACCTTTAAGAATTAGTCACGGTCACCGTGAGAATCGCATCTAGCGATGATCGTTCGAGGTCGTAGGGCTTTACTTGTAGTTTTGAGGCTTACAGATTGTTTTTAGCCGTTGTTAGCGTTGTATTAGTTCTCCCGAGTGCGGCGAGCGCCAATGCGCGCAGTCGTGCATGCACATAGACGCCCTTTGTTTATTATCTGTTTATATTAACGCACCCGACAGCTTGCATTCGTATCGTGGATCGTCCGGCGAGCGGTCTCGATCTTTCGCTCTCGCACTTTGTGCCGAGATTTAGTTCGTTCGTCCCCTATCACCCGGAACCATAGCGAGCGTCCCGTCAGCGCTAAAGCTTAACGGACGCGAGTCACGAGGTCAGTCGTAGAGCATTCGCCATCTCACAAGTTCCGGTGCGGCCCGGGTGCCGCGCGGCCCCCCCGCACCCGCACCGCTCCCCCGCACCGCATCTGACCTCGCACACTGCACTCCCGCCCTGCCAAACTCCTCACCCTCGCTCTTTACTCGATGTCTCAACAGCAGAAACTAAATAACGCCACTTTAATTTCGATATAACTAAACCGTCTTGTTTAAAAAAGCATCTGGTATCTGTGGTTTCCAGGATTGGACCTTACCAGGGACCATTTAGTATCAAGGATTTAAACAGTGATTTGTTTAGTTTTTGCACACGATATGCATATACAATACACAAACTGTGGTGGATAAAGGCGGGTTATTTTTGCCGTTAGTGTATTGGGCTCCAATCCTCGTACGTATGTATGTATATGTGCATGATTTTATTTTTATTTCTTTTGGAGGCCTGACTCGTAAGTAATACAATATTATGTTAAAATCATCGAAAATTAATATGAACTGTGTGTTTGTTATTTGCACTTAGCATATTTGTCCAAAAGTTCGCTAATGCGAATATTTACGACATAAATCAACTATTTAGCCAAATAATATTGGAAAATTCACACAAATTCATTTTGTATTAGTGAAATAATTCAAGTATTTTCACGAATATGCCAGGTGAAGTGCTAGCACTGCTAGCATTATACGAAAAAAGAAAAGTGGCAGTGACAAACGAAGAATCATACCTCTGAACAGACCAACGATTCAACTCCAAAAGAAATAAAAAACGTATTTTTTAAAATTGATGTGTAGATATTACGCTTGTAAGCATTGTAGATTCGTGTTTATTATTCTCGGTGCATGGATTTAGTTTAATATAGTGTTGACTAGTTAAGTTTGCAAATATTATACTTACTTAAGTAGGTACTATTTTTTATGCATTCCATAATTGTTTGTGCGAATATAAAAAATAATCGTGTACTATTTTTTTATAGTATAAGGGATGTAAAAATTTTGTCTCGTGACGAATTGTGTTGCGGACACATCCCGACTTCCCGAGATAAATATTATATGCCAATCGGCGCCTTATTCTAGCGAATTAATACATACGGTACATGATCTTACAGAGATTTTGTTTTTTTTAAATACCCAAATGTAATTCAATAATACCAACCTTTTTAAAAGTAATATCTATTTATTTATTTCGGTCTGTAGCCATAGCCAGAAGAGAGTATTTAATGTAACATTATTAACGCTCCACGAGGTGACTCGCAAACTAATAACCGTTCTTAAACGGAATGGAATGACAAAAACAGACACATAAATTGTTAACGCGAGATGATTTTGAAGTCGCTACATGCGTTCTCTTTCCCGCTAGTTTTCAATTTATTCAGTGTTACGACTGAAATTATTGTGGGTATATGGCGATGTCAGTGACTCATGTTCTACATATCTCCCGATTACGCGACATAGATAATTAATGAGCGCACATCTGTTACAACTTTTCTTTAGTTCCAGAAACATTTCATAATCCTTTTTTGAAATAACCACTATACTTGTCTGTGTTTCAGTTTTTCGTACGGCTGGATCACATTAGGAAGTGCTTTACGCAGAATGGCGGTATCTTCGTTTTAGAAGAATTTAGTAAGTTTTTAAAACATACTTTCCTTTGTTAATTCTATAAACGGAATTTGGACGCAGATCATACCACTTCAGGCCTATGGGAAGGTTCTATAAAAGTTTGTGGCACAAAACCAATAGAACATTTAGCTCTGAGAAACATAATTATACTTAGACATTATTCATGCCAATTTTTACGCCATAAAGTAGGTCTGTTAAATAGAACAGTGAAATATAATAATTTTATAATACTTTTAAAGATTTTGATCTAACAGTGGAATAAACAAATACAAGTCTATTGAGAACTTCCTTCTTTTTTTGAAGTCGGTTAAAAAGTTTCTGCCTTCTAATGATGACAATATAATTATTGTGTTTGTGTTTCAGACCCAAAAACACGACAAATTATACAAAGAAAATATAAATCTGTAATGGTAAGTAAAAGTTTTAAAATTAAAATCAACTTGTTTGTTTGTTTATTTTTGTTTATTATCATTTGTTGATGTGATTGATTATGTACGTGTTTATGTTATGTTGTAGGCAGAAAAAGTAGTGCTTGATCTTCATCGTTTCTTCTCCTTGTGGCTTTCCCGTTACTTTGTTGAAAGCGGTGGACACCAATTGAATTATACACCTTACGTTTCTTAGTTCATACCCTTCCTAGTCAATGTACGTACCAAACGCACGTAATTTGTTTTTTTTTTGTTTTTTCACGAAAGCTTGACTTCATTTGCACATATTTTTTATCTCACCTTAATGTTCATATTATTATTATCCAGTACAGTAAGGGACATAAGTGGAGTAGCAATCTCACAAGGCAATAGATTGGTTTGGTTTAACTTACGACCTTCTCCTAATGAGTAACTTCAATACTATAGACACACACACTCACATTCTACGTTCGTTAGTTTCGTTATTGTGTCACTCTTGTTCATTTAATTTGTAAAACTTTATGATTATACCCGCAGAAACAAATAAGTAAATTATTGTAAGATAGATAGACGCAGTTTAAATTTTAAATAAATAGAACGATTAGAACGTTTGTTGGTTGTTCTTGTGGTATTATCGTTTTATTATTAACATAAATATTGTGACTCGTAATTCTTTTACCAATAAACGTGTTTATCTGCTTATAAGTGACGTGTGTACATTAGCGATGTTGTAGTTCTTTTTAAAATGCAAGCTAATCTTAATTAGGTCGCTGCGTGTGTGAAAAAGCGACATTATGTTTTTGTCTCATTCGACGCCGCGTGCGAATTCTGAGGTGTGCGTAGGTAATGTTAATACATCACTTAAACACACAGATGTCGGTACGGCTTGTAAAACCTGTCAGTTTCCTTTGAACTATAAAGTGCTGCTGCATTTTATGACCCCGACCGTACGGTTGTGCAGGTACCGTCAACAAAATAAATAATTATTCAAGAAGTTAGCCCTTTTTTTTTCAAATTAAAAATAGCGTGTGCATAGTAGTCAAATGAACGCAATTAATAATGAATTTTGCCTACTTAGTATAAGTCTTGTTAGTTAATTAGGTAGATATATCTTTTGTTGACTGTACCCTACTGCACTCGATACATTTGTTAATGTTTATATATATACAAATTCATAAATAGCATAATACCTTAGTATATTTCTGTCATGCATGAAAAAAAATTGTACATACCTACCTATTAATCAACCAAATAACAGATTAGTGTTTAAATCAGTATTGACAAGTTCCCAAAAAAACCCCTCCGGCCGTTTTCGCAACTGAGTTTCGTAACCAGTTGCGAATCAGGAGTAAATACTCCTTATTCGCAACTGGGTTGTGAATAAAGAATAAAACACACTCAGTTGCGATGGAAGAAAATGATTTCCTAATTCGCAACCAGTACCTAGCTAAGATAATAATTAAAAATTGTTCTAAAAAAATGAGGCCCGGTCGACGAAGCTCCGCCACGCGGGGCTCGTATTTCAAGAATCCTAAGTTCAAGAAGACAAATACGCCAAGTTATTATAATAACTGTAAAACATATACCCTTCAAAAAATATAATTTTATTTATAGGCAAGAATAAGAATATTTTTGTTTTAAAGTTCAGTGTGGTTTCCGGGTAATAGAATAGAACCACCCCCTCTCAGCCCGTGGGTGTCGTAAAAGGCGACTAAGGGAATAGCCGGAGGAGTCTAGCGACTCCTCTGTGTGGTAACATTAGCCTCCAAGCTAAGGTCGCCGTGCCGAGAGCTGCATGACTAGGGGAGAGCCTAGCCGCGAGCGTGCCAGTTGTCTGGGTCCGGGCGCCCCCAGGCACTACTTAAGCCTTACCTCTGTAAGCGGGGCACTGCAGAGTGTGGACAATTTATATCCCTAGCTTTTCGTGGGAACAAAATGAGTAACAAAAATTTAAAACTCGGAGGCGGCGGTGATGCTCGCCACACACTACGCCAATGTTTCTCGCGGGGCGAAAAGCGAGCTACGGAATGTCGCTTAGCTACGCTGAATGTGCAGGGAGGGATAAAAGATAAGATGGATGAAGTATGTGAGGTAGTGAAAGACAAAAGGATAGATGTGCTTTGTGTGAATGAGACAAAAAGAAAGGGAGTGGACATATCCAAATATGGTTCTCTGACCGCTATCTGGTCCGGCGTCCATGAGACCCAAAGGGCCTGTCAGGGTGTGGGGGTTGTCCTCTCAGCGCGAATGATGAAATGTGTGAAAGATTATGTGTGTGTTAGTCCCAGGATTCTGTGGTTGAGAACCAAGGTGGGCTTAAACCGTATCTTTATTGTGTGCGTGTATGCACCTGATATGGGAAGCTCACCGACGGAGCGGAAAGAGTTCTGGGATAGTTTAAGAGATATAGTGAATGGATGCAGGGCGAATGAGAAGATTGTAATGCTTGGTGATTTTAATGGCTGGGTGGGTGTAAAAAGGAATGGATACGAGAAAGTGTTAGGTGCATTTGGAGATGACAGAGTGAATGAGAATGGTATGGATCTACTAGAGATTTGTGTTGAGAAGAACCTTACTGTGATGAACACTATGTTTAATCACAGGAAGATTCACAGGTATACGTGGGAAAGGCAAGGTAGTAGAAGTATAATTGATTTTGTGATTGTAGATGAAAGATTGAAGAGTAAGGTCACAGATACAAGAGCATATCGGGGTGTCAATGTTGGAACTGACCATTATCTGGTAATGTGTCGGGTGGATGGTTTATTCAAGCATTGGCGTCATCGAGTTCAAGTTCCTGTGACCACTCTAGAAAGAATAAAAGTAGAAAGACTGCAAGAGGCTAAAGTAAGAGAAGAATATAAGAGAAAAGTAAAAGAGAAGACGGATAAGGTATTTGAGAGTGGGAATGAGTTTAGTTTAGAGGAAGTCTGGGATATGACAAAGAATAGTATGGTAGAAGTAGCCACGACGGTATGTGGTCTAGCACAGAGGAAGTATGGTAGTAGGATGGATGATTCTTGGGTGGATAGTGAAGTGAAAGAGGTTGTGAGCAAGAAGAAAGAGGCATGGCTTAATGTGTTAGCCTGTAAGGCCCAAAGTAGGATGAATCAGGCAACGGATATGACAGATGATTTAGAAAGAGTGAAGAAAAGATACACCGAAATGAAAGCGAAAGTGAAAGAGATTGTAAAAAAGAAGAAGGATGAGAAGGAAGAAAAGTATAACAGGAAGTTCGCTGATAACTTCAGGGCCAATGTTAAACTGTTCTGGAAACAGGTAAGATTGGCTCGAGGGGTGACAGGAACATCAACTATGAACGTTGTGAGAGCAGAAGATGGATGCCTATTAAGCGAAGAATGTAAGGTTTTGGAACGCTGGAAGGGATATTTTGAAAGTTTGTTTCGTGATCAGGATAGCATGCAAGGAGTGGGCAACTGGGCGGAAGCCAGTTTTGAAGACCCACACGTAGATGTAGATGAAGAGAATGAAATAAAGATGGATGAGATTGTAAGAGCACTGAGAGGTATGAAAGTTGGCAAAGCTGCAGGCTATGATAGAGTGTCTGTCGAAATGCTAAAGAACGGTGACGGGGTGGTAGCAAGCCTGTTGTGCTTGATCTTTAATATGTGTTGGAGTTATGGTCGTGTGCCGGATGACTGGTGCAAGGCTGTAATTGTTCCACTATATAAGGGAAAAGGCTCACAGCAGGAGTGTAAAAACTACCGCGGCATTAGTCTATTAAGCGTTGTCGGCAAACTGTATGCGAAAGTTTTAATTAATAGGGTGATAGGAGTGACTGATGAGAAAATTTGGGATGTACAAGCGGGATTTAGACAGGGAATGGGCTGTATGGATCAGATCTTCTCTTTAAGGTGTATAGCCGAAAAACATCTGGCAAAGCACAAGAAAGTCTATTGCGCTTTCGTAGATTTGGAGAAGGCCTATGACAGTGTGTGGAGGGAAGAATTATGGTCGACTCTATCCATGTATGGTGTGGACGGACACTTGATACGAGCACTGAAATCTTTATACAAAGATTCCAGTGCTTGTGTTAGGATTAATGGGGCATACACTGACTGGTTTTGCATCTCAAGAGGTGTAAGACAGGGCTGTGTAGCGTCTCCTTGGCTGTTCAACCTATACATGGATAGTTGTTTGGCGGATTTGAGAGAGAGTGAGTGTGGATTAAGGATGGATGAGTTGCTTGTCAAATGCCTGTTATACGCAGATGATCAAGTTCTTCTTGCATCGTCGGCAGAGCAGTTGCAAGACATGGTAACGGTAATGAATGACGCGTTTAAGAGGAAAGGGATGAATATAAATGTGAACAAGACGAAAGTGATGGTTTTTGAAAGAGAAGAGGATATATCGGTGTGTGATGTGAAAATAAATGATGAGAGTGTGGATCAAATGAATGAGTTTGTATACTTGGGCAGTATGTTTACTAGAGATGGAAAGATTGATGCTGATGTGGAAAGGAGAGTAACTGCGGGAAATAAAGTGAATGGTGCTATACATGCGGTTGTGACCAGCCAGTCCATGCCCAAAAAGGCTCGACTGGCTGTTCACAACGGCGTGCTGGTGCCTACACTTATGTATGGAAGTGAATGTTGGGTTTGGCAAACGAGGCATGAGAGTAGGATTAATGCTGTGGAAATGCGTTCCTTGCGGAGTATGTGTGGTGTAACTTTGAACGATAGAGTGAGGAATGAGGTTATACGGGACCGTTGCGGATTAAAAGAGGATGTAGTTACAAAGATAGAAAAGGGTATGCTTAGATGGTTCGGTCATGTTGAGAGGATGAGTGAAAGACGATTAACAAAAGGTATTTATATGGCAGAGGTGAGTGGTAACGCAGGGAGGGGTCGCCCTAGGAAGACCTACACTGACCTTATTGGTGAGGTTCTTCAGAAAGGTCAGGTGCGGAGTACTCGTAACCGGCGTGCTTGTATGACGAGATGTATGAACGTAGATGAGGCGAAAGGAGTATGTAAGGATCGTAGCAGGTGGCGTTCTGTGGTTTCTGCCTACCCCCATGGGAAAAAGGCGTGAGTTTATGTATGTATGTATGTATGTAAAGTTCAGTTTGTTAAGTTTTTATGTTTTTATTAAATTAAATATGTTTTTTTTTTCAATGTTTAACTAACTGTCTAACTTGGCGAATCAGGAGTAAATACTCCTGATTCGCAACCAGTTGCGAATAATCTTCATCGTTTCTTCTCCTTGTGGCTTTCCCGTTACTTTGTTGAAAGCGGTGGACACCAATTGAATTATACACCTTACGTTTCTTAGTTCATACCCTTCCTAGTCAATGTACGTACCAAACGCACGTAATTTGTTTTTTTTTTGTTTTTTCACGAAAGCTTGACTTCATTTGCACATATTTTTTATCTCACCTTAATGTTCATATTATTATTATCCAGTACAGTTTTTATGTTTTTATTAAATTAAATATGTTTTTTTTTCAATGTTTAACTAACTGTCTAACTTGGCGAATCAGGAGTAAATACTCCTGATTCGCAACCAGTTGCGAATAAGGAGTATTTACTCCTGATTCGCAACTGGTTACGAAACTCAGTTGCGAAAACGGCCGGAGGGAAAAAAACAACCTCCCATGATTTAATATAATAACAAGAATACAAAAGCAACCTATAAGCTATGTGCATGACATTGGCGTCGCCCTGCGTCGACGTTAGCCTCTAGTAGCAGTAGTTCGTTTATTAGTCTGGTTGACCGAACTACTGAAACTTTCAGTTGCGATAGTTCGAGTGCACTACGTGAGTGCGACAAATGCTTGTGCGATGCACGCTAGTGCGACAGTTCTGTACCGCGACACACGATAGTTCGAATGCCCGCTTGTACGACACACTGAAGATCGACATCACCCTAGACCGACAATCGATTGTGCGACCGTAGTTCGACACAACGGTAGTGCGACAAACGATTGTGCGGCAGTAAACATCTCGCAATTAATAAAAAAAAGCATTTTTACAAATGCATTTTTTCTTTTATATAGAATATAATTATGTAAATCAAAATGAATCGCCGAAATCTTCCGAATGACTGCACCAAATTGGATAAGTCTTTTTTTTTTGTTTGTTATTGTGAAGACCAAGTTTGTTTAAATGAAAATTTGAAAAAAATCGAACTGGTTTTTTTAATCTCGTAAGATGAAAAGTGAGCGGGTGGGTGAATGAGGCAGAGGTCTGTGAGAGATCTTCTACATAAAAATCCAAGAAAAAGTACTAGGTTGTCATAAAATCGAGCAGGTTTTCCAACAAAAAAATTTTTGATCTGTTAAAATTATCAATCAATATCAATTTTATTAAAGTACCAGTGGTCCAGAATCCAATTATATAACTAGCTGAGAGTCATCGGGTTCGTCAGATTAAAACAATAATTATGGGTTGAGTCTTCAGTTCCGCACTAGGATGATGTGGATCTTCAGTGTGTCGCACAAGCGTGCATTCGAACTATCGTGTGTCGCGGTACAGAACTGTCGCACTAGCGTGCATAGCACAAGCATTTGTCGCACTCACGTAGTGCACTCCGATAGTTCGGTTCTAACAAAGCACCGAACTACTGAAACTAAAATATGTACCTACTCTTTTAGTTCGGCTAATAAACTACACACATCAAAAAAGTCTAGGGATCAACATCCCTAACATTTGTTAGGGATGTTGATCCCTAGACTTTTTTGATGTGTATATATCTTAATTTAATTTTAAACACGTAAAAGGGGCGTCTTTGTATAAGAATATCTCTGTAGAAATTTCTCCACAAGTTAATTGTACTTATGCTTCTCTAATAAAATCGTCTCTTTCAACATACTTCTTACTTCTTTTTGGCAATGTCTTCTTTCCAAATGTTTTGTACTGGTCAACTTTGAAATAATGTTAACGCCATCGGACAAAAAAAACGACCAGTACAAACATTTGGAAAGAAGGCATTGCCAAAAAGAAGTAAGAAGTAAGGAGAGTCTTTGTACACTCCTTTTACGTGTTAAAAATTAAATAAATAAATATAGTTTGTTTACATTATATGCCTAGTTTATTAGCCGAACTAAAGGAGTACCTACATATTTTAGTTTCAGTAGTTCGGTGCTTTGTTAGAACCGAACTATCGCAACTGAAAGTTTCAGTAGTTCGGTCAACTGGACTAACAACCGAACTACTGCTACTAGAGGGACGTTAGCTATTCGCACCACGGTAATAATTTTACGGTAATAAAAGCGTTTAAAAAAGTATTTTCGTGGAAATACATACGGGGTCAGTATAACGGCACTGTGTAACTGACACTGAGCATAATTTATTATATAAAATTTCAGGCGGATCAGATATGCTACGCAGTGCTTTGTGTATTCTCATACTTCGCGGCTGGTCACGAACAAAAGAAAGCGATACTAGAGCAAGCAGCCCGCGTGCCGCCCGCCTCGCACGACACCCTCGCTCCTTCCAGTCCCGCACCAGATACCGACGCGCGCAGGAGAACCAGCCCGCAGGTCTGTTGCTCAAGAATAACATCCTGCCACGCAAACACGCTTTTGATTGGTACAATAATCTCATTATAAGTGCTTTGGTTGGATACCCAATATCCGAACATCCGCGGATAAATCTGAACAGAACAATCTCCAACTGAACATAATTTATTCTCATCGGACGATGGGAATAAAGTATATACTCATAGCATATGCCATAAAGCGAGGCTCGGGAGATCAGGCTTTGGATATCGTTGTAAATGAATTAAGCCGCAGCTAACAACTTTAATTGATCTAGTAGTTGATTCACTTGTTATTTATAACCTTTGAGGTACTAAAAATGATTTGTCAATTGCAAAATAAAGTTAAAGAATATTGTGTTTTTATGAACCTATGAATAAAACTGTCGATTTCATAACAGCCTGATACTGGATAGTTACCGGAGCATCGTTTCATATTTATTACCTATACATTCCCGACTATCACAACAGGTGGAAAAACGTTCACCCGTGCGACGCGAAGCGAGGTCTCCGGCCGGTAAGGCAGAGCCCAGCGACTTAAGAGAAATGGCGGAACGCCAGCAAGTTAGAGGTGGACATACCAACACTGCTGGTCCTCCCCCTACCGAGCGAGCTGCGAGCGAGCGGGCCGGTGGCGAGCGCTCTGGTAGCGAGCGGAGTGGAGGCGATCGAGCGACGCGTTCTGACAGCCTCCCGCCGCGTCGGCCACCGCCGCCCGCCGTGCCGCCCGGCCCACCTGGCCCACCCGGGCCGCCCGGCCCTCCCGCCGCGCCTTCGCCGCACCAGCGACTGGCGCGCGCGCACTCGCACGCGGCGCCGGCCCGGCCCCCCGACCCGCCAGTCGTGAGTTTCTAATATGCGTTTTCGTCACCGAGGCTATCACAGCCGGTTGCCGACTTTCCCTGACGTTTCCTGTTTTTTCACAGATCCCGCCGCGTACCGGGACGACGGGAACAAGGCCAACAGGCCCCCCGCCGGCCCTGCCGCCGCGCCAGCTGTCCGCAGCCGCGGATGTCGGTGCCGCACCGAGGTGAGCCACCTCCCGGCGATAAGTCCTGTAGCGCGAACTGTCTCGTCGTACGGGACGACGCGATGTGCTGTAAAGTATTAGGAGACATTCGTCCGGCCCCAGAGGTGGCGAGGCTGACCACGGTGACGCTTGTCGCAGAGGCGCGGGCGCGGCGGGCGGGGCTGGCGGGGCGCGGCGGGGCCCGCCACAGCGGCAAGGCTCGGTGTCGGCGCCGTTCGCGTCCACGAACCCGTTCACGTCGCCGCGCCATGCAGAGTTCGTCATCCCGCAGCGTAACAACATGCGCCGCTCTTCCACCACGGACAGAAGTTAATTGCTCTGCGGATTCGGATGTTTTGTCCTTAGAAGTGTATCTGTGCTGCACACCCGACCCTCCCTGTTTGATATTAGACAGTAGTCTTTCGTGTTTAACCCAATGTAAAGTGTTATCAATAAATTAAACATTAAACTTAAAAAGAAATTACCTTAAAATAATCCGTCACAAAGCAATAATTTGCCTCAGGAATTTCGTTAATAGTGATCGGCTGTGCCTGTATAAATGAATTAAAACACGCAAATTTCTTTAAATTACTGTTCATACAAGATAACAAATCAATAATCGCTATCGAATAGATAAACGTCAGAAACCGGGGACTTTTTGTAATGCCTCTTATACCTGACCTGATGTGAATTAACTAAACAAGCTTTAATTTGATTCTTAAGAGAACGACGCACGCTGAAAATGCGCATGGAAGGAAAATAACATGTTTAGGGCAATTGCATAATTCTATTACTTGAAAAGTAAAGTCATATTTGGTATCTGACTTGTGGCGGTCGGCGACTAAAGTCGTTAGCATTGTTACTTTCACGTCTAAATAGACAAAAATAATACGATGCACTGCTTTTATTTGCATTTAAGGTAATAGCATTGAGTGTATTTCATCATTTTGTTTTCACCTATTCCGTATTTTTTTTTTCTTTAATATTGTACTTAATAATTAGGATTTTAAAATCTGAAATGTTAAACGAGTTTTGTAGCTGACCGCTGATGTATTGAAAAATCAGTTTTGTAGGTACTGTTTTACTATAAAGCATTTTTTTTGTATTAATTGTTGTTTTTGCAAATAAATAAAAAATCTAACATGTTTTGGAAACTAAGTAAGGCGACATTTAAATAAAATTATGAAAATACCCAATTATTACATGCCTAAGTATTTAACATTTTGCGAATATTATCCAAGCACTATATTGTCGTCTTGTTGAGATAAATCGTATTTATTCCTACCAATTTATGAAATTTGATGTAGGTATCGAATCAACGAGTGCAGACTATAAATAACAATATAAAGGTAATCAAATCAATATTTTATAAATAAAGGTTATTTTTATAATTATATCCCCTGGCAACAACTTTAAAATGAAGTCGAAATGGGATCTAACGCAAACGATTGCTTGATATAATTATGTATAAGAAGGAAAATCATTTTCAGCGATAACTGTTCAAATATTACATCAGTTTTATTAGGTACCGTATCGTAACGAAACGAATGTCCAATGACTTAAAAGTGAGGTTCGGAATCGCGTTTCAAGTCCTGTTCATTAACACGTTGCCGGTTATACATAATTTTAGGTATATACCGGTAAAACTGTTCTCCAACGATGTCGCAAGTCGGAACAAAAACGATTTTAGCATCGCACTGATTGTATAGAGTCACACACAGTTGTTGCATAAACATGTCTTTGCAGTCAGTAGGTAACGCACGCGGCATCGTGAAAATACCATCCACCAAACTGAGTTGTATGTATAACATAAAATAATAATTTCCACGTATAATATTTTATGTGTTGAAAATAGAAACGCTTATCTTTGTCTATCACTGTATGATTACCTACCAAATACATACTTATTTATATGCATATCATATTGATTAATAATGAGGAATTATACGTTTATATGTATTTCGCAATACCATATTATTGTAGGATTTTGTAGTTTGTAGAGAACCTTAAAAATTGATACCCATTTCAAAACTCACCGTTTTGTAAACTGGCTATAATGAGATTTAAATTGTTCCAAATTAAGAAAGGAGAATTCAAATTACCTTAATCTATCTATATATAGGTAAATAAAAATGAATGCCTAAATGCAAAGCGCAAAATTCAAGAAGGGCTCGATCGTTAAAGCTGATTCTTTTTTTGTTCTGTTCGTAATTTTTCGAACAAAATTTCCATTATACAATATGTCGTTTTGCATCCTCGTCAAAATTTAGGAGGTTGTCATAAAAGTCATAAATAATCAATTAAAATTACGAGACCTGAATAATAATAATAACACCCTTTTTTATTAGTTGTTAAAATTTAATCGTATTTCAGAATAATCCTTAACTTGAAATTGGAGAATCACTCTCTGCGCTTTAGCGCCAATTGTCTCTGTGTGCGTGAGTGTATGTGAGTCCCTTAAATTGTCGTGAGTATCTCTACGGTCAGCTGATTAATAAAACGTTAGTTTTGCTTATTACGTTTTATTGCAAATTGCAGATTTTATTAACCTTAGATGTTAATTAATAACACTTGTTTTTATTATTAAGATCTAAGAATACGTACTAGGATTTATCTACTTATCTACGTTATCAGCTGATTGATAAAATGTTAGTTTTGCCATTTTGCTTTATTCTGTTTTATTGCAAATCTACCGATTTTGCTAAGAATACATACCTACTAGGATTTAGGTACAACCTGAGACGTTTTGCTAGGCTGTGGCACATTTATTTGTTGTGAGCGCGGGATTTAGTTTAGGTACCTACTTGCTGCCGGCGGCGGCGCGGCTGCGGCGGCGGGACGCTCTTGGCGCATTGTAGGTAAATTCATGATTTATGAGTACCTAATTATTAGTAATGATTTTGTTTTTATTTGAAGATTAAATTGGTTGATTTTAAATTTCCCTTCCTACTTTAACGGGCTGAGGACCGACAAAAATACCTACCTTAGTAGTTAGTACTTAGGTATTTTTGTGTGCTTGCTGCCGTGGCTCTCGCTGGAAGTACTCCAGGATATCTTCCTGCAAGGCGACAGGCAGACCTTCACTGCCGCGAGCTTGAGCATGTCGGGGTACGTCAAACTGCCGAAAATCCCGCAGTCTCTGTGTAGCAGACAGCATAACGCTCTGCGTTGGCGGTTCCCTATTGGGAAACCGTTCTGCGAACATCCGGATGGCTCCACTGATGGCATCACAATCACATAATTCACGTATACGACCGAAGCACACCTAAGGAGCGAAATTTGCGATACACTCACGGCCGGCGGCGAAATCACTTGAACTAATTTAATAATTTTTTTGCTTTACGCCGGCGCCCGGGCGCAGGAGTGGGGCACCACAGGGAGAGGGGTGCGCGGGCGGCGTCTATTGTGTTGTGGTTTTATCGTTTGCGATTCTTTGTGTGTGTGCGCGCGGTCAGCGATCCTAAACCTAGTCTTAAGATGGGCCGCATTTTCACCGGGGTGGTTTACTGATTTCCGTAAATAAGAAAACATTAAAAAAAAAACACCTACCTATTTTATTATTGATTCGGGTCTAGAATCACTAGCATAGTTACCTCCTTGAATTTGACGAGGATGCAAAACGACACATTGTATATTTTGTGGAAAATCTACTTGAATTTCTTTTATAATTTTCCGCAAGTTACATTTTCTAAAACAAGCTACATCGATAGCCGTTTGGAGATCACAAGCAAATCAATATGAAGTCATTTCAGGTACCTACTTGGATATGGCTAAAAGCTGCAGGTTTTTTGTTGTAAGTTTTCACATTTGCCTTTTGATTATAGCATTCATGTAAAAATACAAAATAATAAATATCTGAAATGATGCATTTTGTTTTGGATATGTGGGTACCTAATACGTGTTTAGGTAAGTACTATGTTTTATTTTATAAGTATTACATAATTATATTACATGTTCCTATGCTATGTAAAGCTGATCTAAAAATAAAATGTACCTATGTAACACGTACCAAAGTGATAAAGTAATATATGAAATAAGACGGGTACTAGCAGCCGATATTTTAGGTTACTACCTACCTACATTATTTTATGCCAAATAAATAAAATTAAATTTCAAAATTTCTTTAATTTGTATTGGTAATCCTTTTTACAAAGTTATACATATGTGCAGAGGTCCTTTAAGTGATGGCTTTCGGTGGTGCACTAAACGTTTACTAATTTTTATTCAATTCCTTTTTTCAAAGGCAAGGAGTACAACTGGCATTGAATAAAAATTATAAGTAACAATAACATTTGAAAATCTTCAACGTCGTGCCATTGATTTTATCGTCTTTCGCCGGTGACTCAGTCAAATTATCCAATACCACTGCTGCTTGACAAACAATTAAAAACATAAAAAAATTAAAACATTTTGGATCATTTCTTGAATGACCGACGTTAGTCTTTTACGATAAAAAATACCAAATCCTTAGGTCGGACACCTGCAAAAAAGCGGCAGCCATTGTGAGACGATTAAATGGCACCAGTAAGACAGGCCGCACACCAGGCGTACACTTGTATCACGGCAATTGTGGCGCCACATTCGAAACGCGCCACATTTATCGCCCCCGTATATTTGTGCGCGAGCACGCGCACACCAAAGATACAATTGTAGCGGGTGCACTATGTGGCTAGACGATTGCCGCGCTACACGAATTCAAGATCGAACACTTTCGTTTTTTGTGTCGCTTTGGTTTGCAAAAATGAAAGACAACATTGAATTTTACGTTGAGTTTATTGCAGAGGTTGAAAAAAAACCCTATATTATAACCATACACTCTCTGATTATAGCAACAGACGGATTACAGAAATTATTTGGAATAAGATTGGTGAAAAATTTAATCAAAATTGTACAGTTTTGATTTAACGGATGCATCCAATAACGTCTTTTTTTTTCTCATTAATCGCCACATCAAGAAATCGTCATCGTCAGACGATGATGTCGACATTCTCAAGGCGGTGGCACGTGACAACTGTGCTTCCGATGTGCGCGTCATACAAAACATTTGTAGTAAGTAGTAAGCTGAATTGTAGCGCAATAACTGTGGCGATGTAAATGTACGATGCGTGTGTAGCATGTGGCGCTGGTGTGCGGCCTGCCTAAGATGTAATAGTTTCGTGATTGCCTGACAGCCGAGACAACGCACAGCCCAAACCATTAAAGATAAAAAATAGGAAGGTACCTTCATAAATTATAAAAATTACACCACTGAGTACCTTATAGTTATACCTAAGTACTAATTTTGTAGGTATAGGTAGATGTGGGTACATGCACCTAAGTAAGCGATGTAACAATAAAATTACCAAAACAATTGTTTCAGACTTTCAGAAAATAAAAATAACTCCTTTATTGCAAGGTGTTAATTCCGTAATATCACAGATGTTTGGTTTCTTCAGCAAAAATAAAATGCCGGCCGAATTTCGAAACAAGACTTAATTTTTCTCTCTAATTATGCCTCGTATTACAAAAAAAGAGTTCTAACTTTTCTCCAAGCTTAACCTTTGTGCCAGTTATTGTATATTGTGTGTCGTGATGGCTCAGTGGTTAAGGCGCCCGCCTCTAATGCATGAGGTTGTGGGTTCAAATCCGGGCAAGTACCAATGTGAATTCAATTCATATGTACTTTCTAAAAGTTTATCTTGGACATCACTGGCATCGGTGAAGGAAAACATCGTGAGGAAACCTGGACTTACTGTTCCATTCAAACCATGTCAGAGGCCCTTGAGGCGGTTTAGAAACTTTGACACTAGGGTGTGTGGGGTCGTAAAACCTACTGCCCACACGAAAAAGAAAGATTGTATATTGAACTTTATTCCACGATAGTAAAGATTGTTCTAAAGTTGTTTTTATTAAGATCTTGATCGTTACTGGAATAAAGTTAAAAATACAATGACTGGCTCAAAGGTTTAGCTTTGAGTAAAGTTAAAACTCGTTTTATAATGAGACGGTTAGGTAGGTACTGTTGAACCCACAATAATGACCCAGAAATATCAAGAACGTCATAAAGTTAAGTGTCGTTTAAAAATTCGGGGACTTAGACCCGTATTCTACAACTATTGCCGTCTAGGCTCAAAAGATGTTGTTTTGGGTCACAAACTATCTGACGCGACGCACTTTCACTATAGGTATAGTTGAGGTCTATAGTCAACAGTCTACACAACCGCGCCAGATAGCGTTCCGTTGTCTGATGGCGTTCGTGACAAAATGTTACTGTCCAGATCACGATCAGCCATATCAGATAGCTTGTTCATTATCTTAAATCTTGTTTTAATATGTTAGGTGGGTATCCAATAATAATGTAGAATACGGGCATTACAGACTTATGAATATACACATACTAAACATACACTAAAAGTTCCTACTTCCGTAAAGCGCACATGACACAACATTAATAATTATACAAAACAATACTCAAGTTTCCAGCATACATTAAACAATGATCCTTAAGCGCATTGATATCTAAGATTAACTGCAAGTAGGTAGTAGATATATATACATAGATAAGTGTAGTTAGCCTACTACAAAACATTAGGTAGAATTATAGACTAGCTAGCTTATCTAATATCTAGGTAGGTAAGTACTACATAAGTAACGAGTGTAACTGTTTCAGAAAAGACACAGTTTGACAGCCCTTCAACAATACAAAATTCTGACGGCTCAAAATAGTAACGGCGCGGCGGCGTGTTACAATTCTACTCATAACTACGTCACGTCGTTTACTAAGTTTAGTAAATACGGTAGATCTGCAAGAAAAAGTTAACCAAACCGAACTTTTTTCCTTTGATTGTTGTTAATTTACACAAATTACCTAAGTAGATACCTACTAATACAAAAAAACATTGAAACTAACGTTTCATTCCACTTTTTTTTCTTTAAAGTCTTTTTATAGGGAGTAACAGGTTCATACTTACTAAAATAATGGAATTTAATGAAATCGTTACATAATGATTTCAATTAACAAATAATCTCTTTCTCTGTGATCCATTTTAATACCTATCTTATTTTAGCTAAAAACACTTTCTAGTCAAGAGTAACAATCCGCTCTATGCGTATCAATACCTAACTTAGTAGGATGAATCAGGTACCTAAATTTCAGGTAGGGATAGTACCTACCTCGCATGAAAATGGTCAATTAATTAAAAAAAATGTGAACTCCAAATAAGACTAAGCTTAATACAAAAAACCTAGTAGGTAATCAAAGTACTTATCTATCCAGGTTTAATAACGATCAGTTGACGTTTTTTAAATAAGTGTAACTCATTAGTTTTAGCGAAATGTCATTTACCATTAGGCATGGTGTACACACCAAACAAAGAATCCAGCAAAGAAAAACAGGGTCGCAGGTAAGTCTGGCAGGTCATAATTAAATGTTAATCGTCTTGAATTCCATTGCTGTTGTCATTGTCGTCTAGCAAATCAACCTAAAAGAAAACAATAGTAAACAAGTGGCGTACGTACCTACCTATTACTACCTTAAAAAAAAAGCTAGTATTTTAAAAATAGAAAACTGCTAGCCAGATACGGCACTATTACAGGGTAACGTTATGTAGTCTATGCAACTTTGTAGTAGCGCTTTACTATGCACGTGACAAGGACGGGAATAATACCTCCTACTCGTAAAGAATGTAGCTTCTTCATATTTCAATCGATTTTACTATATTTTCACTTAACTTAGGTACTTATTACATACACAGCATACACTGCTCAATAAAGCCCAGGGAACAAGTTAATAATAGTAATATCTAGGTACTTTAAATGTAACATTATCATAGAAGCGTTCCTAATAATACTCATTTCATTTGTTTAGTTTAATAAAAACCTTGTAAATGGACAATGGTGCCGATTCCCTTGTTCACAAAAGAGAATTGACATCTCATATTAACATACAGCGAAAGAAAAGGACGGTGACATTTAAGAACTAAGTTAGAGCTATGTCAAATTAGTTTTGCCTTGAACTTTTCCGTATTTTTAATCTACGTTATAAGATGTCAACATAAATTTTATGGATGTGTCAGATTGACTAAATTTGACAGCTCTTATTTACATTAGTCTCTTTCTTGGTTTATTGGACAGAAAAAGATAGAAATAATCTAATTTTAGTTTAGTTTGTGAACAAGGGAGTCGGCACCAATATTATCTTGATGAAAAACTAAAATGGCACCATTTTAGTTTTTCATCAAGATAATATTGGTATTTATAACTAAAAATCAAACTCATATATTATGGCGATTAAAAAAATAATGTATAAATAATAATAGAAGCCACTTTTTGATAACCTTTTGGATCTCCCAAGACATCATCGACGGCTCTACAGCGCCGTAGCGTTCCTACCTACGGAGTTTTAGGTTGTGAATAGTCCATCTATGAAATAAAGCTCTTTAATCTGAAAAGATGCGCAATAGTAGATTATTAACCAAGGGGATAAAGCAGTGTCTTCTGTCGCGGGTGACGATTTAAATCGCGAGCGTAACGAAGGACTCGAGGTTTACTCCCGAGCGTAGCGAGGGTGTTAAAAACTTAAATCACGAGCGAAGCGAGGGATTTAAGGCGAGTCCTGAGTGTAGCGAGGGATTTAAGTTCACCCAAGACTAAGACAGCTTTATCACCGAGGAAAATACTCTACTTTTCGTACCATTTGCGAAAAAATTAACACAATAATAATATGAGATATGCATTTCAGAACATTAAGTTATTTATAAAAATAAATTAAAATAAACTTAACGTTTATGTATTTGAAGAAACGCGGCAAATTCCTAGTCTTATATTTTTTGTCGGAAAAGCAAACGCATCAAGCTCATACGGCCTCGTCGGTTTTCGTAATTTTATTAATAATCATAACTGCATAATAAATGCGTATTCCTTTTTCAAAAAGATATACAAACTCAATGGTGTAAACACAGATGTAGTGCAGTATAAATTTCGGTAAGTATTCCAAAGGAGGATGCCCAAAAAAAACCCGGAGTCGATTAAAATAATTTATGTACAGGAAGATAGACCATATATAAGAGGTCGCAAATATGCAATTCGTTTCGCATAAAACTATAACCGAACAGGCCAGCAGCATATAACAATAATTATAGCGGAGTGCGTTGATAACAGGTTCATTGTTTTGTTATTATGTTAGTTTCTCACTCACTCATGAAAGAGATGGGGAATACAGATAAGGAATTACAATTTATGAGAAAGAAAGAGATAGAAGATGTTTTATCTATGCGCGCCATTGTTATCCAGGTAGCGAAAGCTTGACCGACCCTGTCCCCCGCGCAGTCTTTCGTAAGTTTTCGTTGCAAGAATTCAGTACGTAGGTTTTTTTAAAATATATATATTATTTATATTTATATAATATACAGCCTGTAACAAAAACCCTGTCCGATCCTTAAGGGTATTATTCGGCATCGTACTGCGTACACATATACGTAACCATTTAATGGATTTGAGATTATTAATTTTCCCCATTGAATATAATTAAATTTAAATAAAAAATAAAAACTGATCAACGACAACACTGATCGCTCGACAAAGTTCACCTACAGTTTTTTGTCAAAGAAGCCGCCTGTGCGAGACGGTTTGTATGATCCCGTGTCATGAACCCGCTTTGTCGCGTGCCGCCAAACAAACTTATAACGAAAGAAACCTACGCTACGTCATACCTGCCTACAGTACGGCCGTCGTATCTTGGCGGTTCTGAAGTTAGCTGTTTAGCTGCGCAATGAATCTTTTAGGAATGAAATTGTCTACTGCGCAGCCTGCGGCTAACTTCAGAGCCGCCAAGATACAACGGCCGTATTGTACGCGTAGGTATCAGCTGATATTATTTTGTAGGCATAGTGATCCGGATTCCAGACACACTCTGTATTTTGTGTTTTAGACATAATTCTGTTTATCAAGAAACAATTAATCGAATTAAATGTAGCCCTGATAAGGGCTTTTTTAAATGTGATGTGCTTTTGGCCATGTACTTACTGACTGCAGGTATCATTTAATTAAAACGTTAACTTGTTGTTGTTGCATACTTCGGCGATCGTGCTCCACATGTCCACCTCCAACACTAATACACATTCGACACCTTTTCAATAAATTTGCACGTACTACGTACGCAGCTGCATAATTACAGTCGGTCTTCTTGCCTAAGCACATCAACATAATTAAAATATTTTTGATTGGAATACGACATTGTTCGCGAAACGATAGCGCGTGATACGTACGTACGGACGTCCGATTGAAAGCTATCTCCACGAAAGACTGGCGCCGAGTGGCGCCGGCGCCGGTAGCGGTAGGCAACCAGTCGGCGACATCAAAGAGTCGGCGACTAGTTGAAAGAGTGCCTACAACGCGGTAGTGTAGGGCGGTGTTCTTTGAAATAAAAATAGGTAAAAATAAAAAGATTTTGCCGGCGGGTGGAGTGTTGTCAACTTATGAAAATTTGCCATATTCAGTGGTAAATTTCGCATGGATTATAAAAATAAGAAATCAATAACTTTTGGTTGTTATGAGTTACATTTTTATAACAATTTTTTCTAGCACGTATGTTGAACCAGGAATACGCCCCTCTTGGATCGGACAGGGTTTTTGTTACATATTGTATATATATTTTATATATCAAGACACTATTACATAACTTTCAAAAAATCTAGCTGTGTAGTGTTTTTTTAGGTTTATAATATACACTATGTAACAAAAACCCTGTCAGATCAGTGTTGCCGTTGATCAGTTTTTATGTTTTATTTTAATTTAATTACTTCTTCTTTCTTCTTTTTTTTTTTTCACCGGGGAAAAATAATAATCTCAAATCCATTAAATGGTTACGTATATGTGTACGCAGTACGATGCGGAATAATACCTTTAAGGATCGGACAGGGTTTTTGTTACATGCTGTAAATATATATATATATATATATAAATATATACATATGCAAATAATGTTTCATGTAATCAGTAAACATGTATAATGTACTTTACTCTCAAATCTCTCTCAATATTACGCACATTGCCGCTCTAAATATCATGGATTTTATAAGACTAAAGTGAATTAGTTACGATTTTTTTTTTAGTACTTGGTGATTGTTTAATCGAAAACAAATATTGAATTTGGGATATAGTATGTTCACTATACCTAGCCACACATAAATCGTTTTAATCGATTCCGGGTTTTTGGTCCATACATTTTTGGGCATTGTCCTTTAAATCACATTCTCTCCCTAGAGGATGAATGAAATTCAGTACAACTTTCTTTCCCTGTTTTTAACAGATTAAAAATGACTATTGTTATGTTCGCTTTTTGTGGCATAGAATGTCACTTTTTTGAGCAAGTGGTACGAAAAAGTTTTTTTTACGTGATCAAATTTTGAGGAAGATCACTGAAAGCTGTTTTTCTGAGCAAATGCTACGCATGCTTATTGGTGCTTATTGTGAGTGAGGTCAGTTGCCTGAGCCTGTGCTCAGTCCAGTGCCTACTCAGTAGCAGGCCACTTAAGTAGCGTAATATTGTGCTTACTGAACACATTCATCACCAGCCTTGCTGTGTGTGCACGCACATTAGGTATATTGCATCTTGGCCGAGCTACTGTCGGTGAGGGATAAGTTGCACAACCTCGTCATGGTATTCATTCGCAATTAAATTCGTATAATTCATATCATTTAATTTGTATCAAAAAAAAATTCATTTTTTCGCCTTGGTGAATTCTAGCTCACATCAGCATCATGATCATTCCACCTTGGTAAGGATATTATACTTCTTTAGGATTTTTGAATTGACTCTGGCAACCACGAATACTCTAAATTAATTAGCATTCTCCTTGAATTTTAATGAAATCTAAAGCAAGATACTTAACAGCGAAAATGTGCGTTGGCCCACAATAAACGACGCTCTCGATTTCGACGTCAAAGAGCTGGAACTCTTAGCGGTCTGCGAGCGTTAAGATTGGCCTCATGTTAACCCGTCCTGGCAGTTTGGTCTCTGATGACCACTTGATGCTGAGACTACATGCAGTCTTTTTCCCACCGACGAGCTGTCATTTAGAACTGCCTCCTTACAACATTTTTAAGAAAACAGCTTTGTCTCTGCCCTGTCATTCTGTATCTTCAGCAGTGGCGTTTGGCGACATCTGCTATAGCCCTGTATCATGTTCATAATCGGCAAATTATGCTTGTTTGTGAGTTAACAGCGTCCTCAATTTTGTGTTGCCTGCACTGTGCATCCAAACACTTCTTCTCCCATTCTCCCAAGCACTTCCTCTCGCGTTAAATAACAACGTGGCATAACGAAAGTTATATGAAATCAGTAATAATTGATATTTAAAAGAAAAAAAACCGAAACTTGTCAAAAATCTCTAAACTTATCAAGTTATAAAGTTTTTTGAATTTCGAACCATTATTTTATACAGTTTTAAACTACATTTGCAAATATTAATGACCAATACTGTTTCTAGAGATTTGTTTTAATTAAATTGTCGTAGTTGGCGTGTTCCCTAGACTTTGTAGAGCGGCTTTTTCAGAAACTACAATTTTGTCTGCAGTGCAACTGCAGGAAGTGGGTTTCATAGATATTCAGACGAGCGCTTACAAGTGCACCCCTGACATATTTGAAAAAATCACATAACATTATTACCACCTCATTCTTAATTTCCAATAAACTGACTCATATTAAAAGTAGTATAAAATGGATAAACAGACCAAATAAAGCCGGTTTTTTGTTTCTGAAGAAAAAAAAACCGATTATTTTTAAAGCAGGTAAAACTGCATTCAATAATTATATTTCTACGTTAATCGAGTTAGGAGCCTCGTCCTATCTATAAAATTTAATTGAGTTTAATTACTTATTGACAAAAATATAAAGACTATGTTTTGTATGGCCGTCCTAGAAACTTAAAAATTTAACCGATGTGTAGGCAGGTAGGTATGTAAAACGGCAGTGTGTCGTTTCAACGACAAATTAAAATGGTAAGTCATTTAAAAACTACATTAGTTGGAGGCGTACGAAAACGAATGTGGCCATGAGTACTTAAATGATTCGTGACGTAAGATTTTGTGTCCTGATAGACTGTGATCTGGCAGTTCTGGCAACGAAGCGCTAAAGGTTTTCGTGACTAATTTATAAACAATGGTACTTACTTACATAATTTGGGTACAATAATTGTTCAGGATTTATCTCCTGTCCTTGTAGTTGGTCGATTGAGTCCACAAGTCTCCATTGCAATTCTAAATTATTTAAACTGTTAGTCCTTTTGCGTAATTCTCTGAAATATTTAAAATGTATTAATAAATAGGTACTTACACAATATAAATAGGTATCTTGTAAAGCTTTTTAAAATGGGATTTCAGGGCGAAAACTTTAAAAGTATGAAAATTTGAGTTTTGAAAGTAATAGGTAATCACTGCTTCATTTTTATCAGTAACGCTATCGCTGTGTACATAAATGATAAGTGGTATATTTTTGTAAAACCAATAGATCTAATCTTCAAATCTTCCTAGTTAAATATTTTTTTAAAAACAAGAAATGCAGTTTGTTTTTTCCAAAATTCAGATCATTATGTTCTATTGAAATAGCGAGTAAAATAACTTATCCAATTTAAAGTCTGTTGAAGTAAATTTTGACATTGCTCTAGATTTTCTTTTCCAATATCAACCGTCACACTACTATTCATATCATCTGGATCACACAATCCATCCATCTTGTATTTAATGTTTCGCTCTCTTTCTATCCAAAAACATTCAATATTTTCCGGTAAATAAGTAATCTGACCAGTATTAAAAAACCCCAAATTTTATTTTAGTCTAGTGGCAAAGCGAAATATAACACGTCGATATACACACATCAAAAAAGTCTAGGGATCAACATCCCTAACATTTGTTAGGGATGTTGATCCCTAGACTTTTTTGATGTGTATATTTGTTTCCTATACCATGTCAAAAACACATCGTGATTCGCAAAACAAATGAAATGCAAGAAAGGTTACATGTTTCGGCGGAGCGACCGGACCGATTTCTACGCTGGAACTGATTTTTACGCTTATTAGTCCGGTCAATTTAGACCAAAAAATGAGAGTGAAGTTACATAAAGTCCCATCAAGCTGAAAATCAGTAAAGTTGTTCAAAACATAATTATAAATAATATTTAAAAGTTCCCCATCATTCCCGTGTATGGAAAAAAAATATTTAAGGTCAAAGGTCCTAAAAATGAGTTTTTCGCGATTTTCAGCAAAACGGTAAGTTTTATCATAAAAGTACCTTAGACAAAAATTGTAGATCATAAAATTATCTATAAAAATGTATCAATACTTTTTCCCTGCGAGTCACCGAACACAATTTTTTGCAACTGCAAAAAGGGATGCAGTGCTAAATGTGGTTGCAAAAAAGTCGGACTGTTTTGTTCTCTGGCATGCACAAATTGTCAAGGCCGGTCGTGCTCTAATGTTGAATCACAAACAATGGAGGGTTCGTTTGATTCCGACGAAGTATTATGCGAAACATCGCTATTGACGCAATTTACTTGCATTCAAAATGAAGATGAAGAAGAACAAGAAGAAGAACGTGTGCATATTATGACGATTTAATAACAACTTTTATTAAATTTTTGAATCGTTATATCTCCGAAACGGTGGCTCGTAGGAAAAAAGTATTGATACATTTTTATAGATAATTTTATGTTTCAAAATAATGTACTACAGTACATTATTTTGATCTATCTCGAAGGGTTCAGCCAGCGTTTACAATGTAAGCGCAAAAAAAATGTGTTTATTTACGACATCACATTAGAAACCTCTAAAATTATCAGTGTTTCTCTACTATATTATGCATGTATTATACATATAAACCTTCCTCTTGAATCACTCTATCTATTAAAAAACCGCATCAAAATCCGTTGCGTAGTTTTAAAGATCTAAGCATATACACTATGTAACAAAAACCCTGTCAGATCAGTGTTGCCGTTGATCAGTTTTTATGTTTTATTTTAATTTAATTACTTCTTCTTTTTTTTTTCACTGGGGAAAAATAATATTCTCAAATCCATTAAATGGTTACGTATATGTGTACGCAGTACGATGCCGAATAATACCCTTAAGGATCGGACAGGGTTTTTGTTACAAGCTGTATAGGGACAGACAGACAGCGACAGCGACTTTGTTTTATACTATGTTGTAGTGATAGCACGCAATAGCATAGCATAGCAATAGCATATTACCCACTTGCAAATGTGAGCACGCCACATTTCCCGAAGCGCTCCACCCACACATGAAGAGGTGAGTATCACGCGTTGATGTCTTTTATTACTTTTGTTTTCCCTACCTAAACTATAATACATGTGTATTGATTTTTATTTCTTTAAAAAATCAGAAAATAATAACAAAAATTCTGTTTACTTATAAATTAACAAACTATGAGAACAATAGGTTACATCTATTTAGGAGCAAAATGTCCGACCGATACCAAAATTTAATTATGTAAGGTTCATTCGATATTATGTCTACCCTTTATTTTGCCAATTTTACTAAAAGTACGACTATTTGGTTTTAATAATATAATGTTAATGGGTCAATGTTGTAACGCGATAGTTTATCACGAATGCCACGAAGTGTCTCTTTTTGTTAAGTTTTTTAATGCTGTTTATTACTGTTAATTTACCTAGGAGAGGGAGAGGGAGACAATCGTTTGTCGCAATAGGGTGATGTCGATCTTCAGTGTGTCGCACAAGCGTGCATTCGAACTATCGTGTGTCGCGATAGAGATCTGTCGCACTGGCGGAATCGCACAACTATTTGTCAAACTCACGTAGCGACTCGCTTCTTCTGCCACAATTGATAATATATGTATGTATTTTGTAATTGAAGATTACTTAATAACTATTTAGAGACATTGTAAATAAACTGCCATCTGCAGCATTAACGCGTCCATATATTTCCAACTTAAATTACCTATATTATAACACACACAAATTATATTATGCTTTTGGGTGCAAACAACAGTACAGATGTTGTGGCAGTTGTGGGAATATTTAAAGACTAGTTGGAACATTTGAAACTTGGTAACTTTGATGTTCAATATCTCCAGAACCAGATATACTAGAAGGTTGACTACCAAATCAAGATTGAATAGGTAGTCAAGCTTTGAGTATATTATAAGAGTATAAACAACAATAAAGTTGCTGACAAAATAGCTAATTCTTCAGAAAGTTAAGGCTTAATTTTCGATGTCCTTTTGAATTTTAGTGAAAATATCACAGAAATACATGGGAGGCTATATACCTTAAATATAAATATAGCCACTAAGGTAAACGCAGCTATCAACGACCCATCGAAAATCTGCAGGTATTACCGACCTATAAAAGTAATTCGAAATCTTTACGTTTCCAGAACTATTTTAGCTACAGTAGGCAAAGTTACACACGCGTTTATTCCTTGAGCATCGTATACTTTTACGTTTTTGTGAGTAGCTGTGCAAAAAACAGATAAAATACGCTAATTACTGCGGGGCAGCGTGGACGCAGGGCGTGTAGTACTGTTCCCTTGTTCCTTCAAGTAAGTACGTGACTTTTCTATTTAAGACATTTATACAAACAAATGACGTCTATACTTTATCTTATATTACTAAATGTATTCATTTAAGTGTCAACTCTTGATTTCTTACGACATTTTATTAATAAAAAGTAATTTGAAACGATAAAACTTTAAATTATAATGGGACGGTGTTAGCTTCATCAGTTTTAGTCGTGGCAGCTATCAACGACCCATAAGTCGGCAATGGCAGCAAAGTAACTTTTCGTTTTATTTTTCTTTTATGTTATTATATCACACTAACACAAGTATTTTTATGGACCAGTTTAAATCTAAGCTATCAGTCTTTATAAAAATCTATTAGCGACTAAACTTTTTTGTCTAGTTTTTACCTTTTAGCGTTGTCAATTTAACCAAAGTTATGATATTTTTCGAGGATCGATATTGAATAGTATCAGTAATAAATCATTGTTTTTGTGTTTATAACAGTGTGCATTTGTTCATATTTTTGTGACATTAATCAATTATAATCTATTTTATAGTCCGAAGGTCAATTAAATTAAAATAACCATTTTTTTATGAGTCGGTAATACAATTTATGTTTATACTTACATACTTTATTACCGACCCATGAGGGTCGGCAATAGCAACTATAAGAAGCTATTACTGATCGTATATAGATTATTTAGTTTCTCACCTTACTTTTATGATTTAGCTGATTTTGGTTTTGAAATGTTCGTGGAGGTCTAGGGAAGGTTTAAACGGTGAGAAAATATGGGGTTGAGGTAGGGCAGAGGTAGGGCAGAGGTAGGGCAGAGGTAGGGCAGAGGTAGGGCAGAGGCAGGGCAGAGGCAGGGCAGAGGTAGGGCAGAGGTAGGGCAGAGGTAGGGCAGTGGTAGGGCAGAGGTAGGGCAGAGGTAGTGCAGAGGTAGGGCAGAGGTAGGGCAGAGGTAGAGCAGGGGTAGGGCAGAGGTAGGGCCTCTGCCCTACCTCTGTAGGGTAGAGGTAGGGCAGAGGTAGGGCAGAGGTAGGGCAGAGGCAGGGCAGAGGCAGGGCAGAGGTAGGGCAGAGGTATTGCAGTGGTAGGGCAGAGGTAGGGTAGAGGTAGGGCAGAGGTAGGGCAGAGGTAGGGCAAGGTAGGGCAGAGGCAGGGCAGAGTCAGGGCAGAGGTAGGGCAGAGGTAGGGCAGAGGTATTGCAGTGGTAGGGCAGAGGTAGGGCAGAGGTAGGGCAGAGGTAGGGCAGAGGTAGGGTAGAGGTAGGGCAGAGGTAGGGCAGAGGTAGGGCAGAGGTAGGGCAGAGGTAGGGTAGAGGTAGGGCAGAGGTAGGGCAGAGGTAGAGCAGAGTTAGGGTAGAGGTAGGGCAGAGGTAGGGCAGAGGTAGGGCAGAGGTAGGGCAGAGGTAGGGCAGAGGTAGGGCAGAGGTAGGGCAGAGGTAGGGTAGAGGTAGGGTAGAGGTAGGTCAGAGGTAGGGCAGAGGTAGGGTAGAGGTAGGGCAGAGGTAGGGCAGAGGTAGGTTAGAGGTAGGGCAGAGGCAGGGTAGAGGTAGGGTAGAGGTAGGGTAGAGGTAGGGCAGAGGTAGGGTAGAGGTAGGGTAGAGAGATCATCACTAGCTTATACATTCCATTGCTGGAAAAAGGCCTTCTCTCATACACGATCGGGAATAGCTGCATAAAAATCGTTAATAGCTTCACAGCCGTTTTTATAGGTCGGTAATAGCAACAATCGACTAAGTCACTTTGTAAATTATTTTTTACAGGATAATCCTTTATTTAAATGTATTTGATTCAGTAATTACATTATTTATACATAACACTAGCATATAAAATTAAACTATCAATCTTTAGAGGAACCAGTATACTAAAAAAAAATTTTGATTTTAAAATTGCCTTAGTCGTTATTACCTGCGTTTACCTTAATTGAAATTTCCAAAATATCAAATAATACAAGTTAGAAGTCGCTTAAAGTAAAGCGCTTTATGTCATTTTATATGTTCGATCACTTAGTTCTTCAGAACTACACAATGGATATTTTACGGTTTTAATTAAGGAATTGATTCCGAAAGGTTTACGTGTAGGTATAGATTATATAATTATAAATGTTTTGGTGGCGAAGGGTCGATTTTCGTAAGAACTACCATCTATTGTGGCTTAGCCCGTTTACTAAATCGAATCTAATATTTCTAAATATGATCGTGTATTAAATTTGCACAGAGCGATAGTATGACTACAAGGATCAAATCATTCAAAAAATGTTTTTAGACAGTAAATAAACTGGTACTTACAAGTTGATTTTGGTAAAGGCTTCTTCTTTAGGGTAAAAATCTGAATATTCATATCCAGGTAATTTAAAACTAAGTAAATTATTCAAATTCCTTATACCAGCGATCCAGCCAAAGTTCGGAATACTTGTACATTCTATCCAGACGTCCGTCCAAATGTTGCTGTTTTCTGTAGTAGCATTAGTTTTACAGCTTTCGTCATCAGATATAACATAAATATCATCATTAAGAGGATACCACCCAATTTCATCTGTAATAGTATCATTTTCAAGACCCGACTGTAATAAACTAACATTTGATGTTTCATTGTTGATAATATGTTCATCTCTAGAAGTTGATGTCGCTTCGGACAATTTATTTAAGGCAAGCTTCCTGTTAATTTCTTCAGGTTTTAAAATAAACATGCCTCTTTCGTGATTTGTACGTCTAGCTTTATCTGCTTGATCATCATTTTGTGTAGAAAATACAGCAGCTATCTTTATTTGAGATACTGCTGATGACGATGCTGCTTCAACAAATGGCTCTCGTGATGTTTCAGGAATAGAATTTGTGTTTAAATCGTTGGTAATCGGTTGAGATGTCATTAATGATTTTGCACCAGTGTCCTTCATATTATTTAAACACGTTTTTAATGTAACAGGCATTGTTGTTGGTGTATTCTGTGGGTATTGCAAAGATATTTTTTTTAAAACACCGTCTGATGCCAGGTGATAGAAGCCATTCGTTTTGCGAATTTTAATAGGCTTTACTATTTTTATTTGGTCTTTTTTAGAAGGAGAATATTCCTTTGATTCCTCCATTTTGTTAAAAAAACTTTCTTGCATTTCTGGCTTCTCTTGTTGGTGTTTATTCACTTCGTCGTTAGAAAACACATGAGTTTCTAAAGGTATCAATGCGCTATTGAAGCGACTGTTGGTTAATGACACAAACGATAATGGGTTTTCTACAACTTTCAAATTATCGACTTTGCTCGTCGTAATCCAAAAACCCCTTGTTCTTTTCAATCTTCTAACGTCTAAAATTGTCTTAATGGTTTCTATTCCTAAAGTATCTTCCATTTCATATGGACCAACAAAAACGCAATATTCGTTGTCATTGGGAATTGCGTATATACCGAATTGCGGGGCCTCAGGTTGTTCTATACATTTTTTAGAAGACAAACGCACAGTTTTACCAGACAAGCGTGCAACACTAATTGCACTTATAATACTTCCATATTTGACGAAAAATCCTTTTCTGAAAAACCTAATTTCACTAAAATCATTTTCTATAGTCATGACAAACCATTTTGATGATCCAGTATCTTCCGAACAACCTGTATTACTTTCGAACTCTTTTTCTGTCATACTATGAATATCCTTTTGTTCCGTATTTTTTAGTAAGGATTTTATTACCGGTAAGTTATTTTCACTCAATACACACATTTTATCCGGTTCCGTATTTTCAACTAAAGAATTGTTTACTTCCGAATTGTGATTAAATACAGTTAATGTATCTGAGTCTTTATGTTTCGTATTTTCAAATAACAAATTGCTTGTTTCTGATTTGTTTTGACTAACATCATCTAATGTATCTATATTTTTTTGTTTCGTATTCTCAACTACAGATTTCCTCGCTACTGAATCATTTTTACCAAATAAGGATAATGTATCCATATCAGATGATTCGATATTAATTCCTGGTGCATCTTCATTTTCAGTTACTTGTTCGTCACCTTCGTTTACTTTAGTTACAGAACCAATTAATTCCCAACAGCAAGACAAACCGCGCAAAATACAGAAATTATCCTTCAAGTCTGTTGCATTGATAAGTAAGTTTTTTACGGTTTGTGGATATTTGTGTAAGTCTGCAAATCGTATATCATTTATATCAATGCAGTTATCGAAAAACGAGTTTTCAGTATTTACTGCCATAAAAATTCTGAACGGTTTAACTCGAGATACTAAGAAAAGGTTTTTCCGCTCTCGATATCTCTTTAAAATAAAATCCCAGGAATGCAGCGCTACTTTCCCATGTTGCGGAGGTTCTAACGCATTCTTAAAAATACCTTGATTGTTTTGTTGTTTATGCATTTTATAATGAGATTCTAACCAAGACACGAGTTTGGTTTCATTGCATAAACGCTTTCTTTTTGCCTGAGGTATCAAGTCTTCACCGTTTTTATTACCATCACAGAGTAATTCCAGAAGACTAGTGGCCTGATCCTTATTCTTTTTTGTTGGTTTTATAATGTTATCTTCTTCGCAACATTTTCTATAAAGAAAAGCTAATCTTTCTCGAATTCTTTTATCATTTTTCTCCATTGCTAATATTTTATCATTTGTATTTTTATAGTAACCATTACTGTATTTTCTTCCTGCGTATGCACTCGTCCTTGAACTGAACATACTTGTACTATCCCAAAAATCTAAATAATCACTACTTTCTGAATCAGATTTATTTTCATGGCTTTTATCATTATTTGAATTTAATTGTACAATTAACTTTTTCATGGCATGCCTTGTTAGGATACCCTTTTCCGAATTTTGATTTCTAATTTTTGAAATGGAATCACCACTGAGTACATTGCCTGCATCGCTAACTGAAATGCGATTTATTTTAATTTCATTCTCTGGATCAATATAATTCAGGTTTTCTGTATTATTATTGGTATGAGTCATAGTTTTCTCCATAGTTCTTGATGTTTGTATTTTGTTTGGTTTAGTTTGTAAATTAGCAGATATTTTAGATCTTTTGACTGAATAAGTACGTTCTAGTGTTTCACATTCCTCGATACTACCAACGTCAGGCGTTACTTCTGAGTCTTCTTTTAAATTATCAACATTACTTGTACTTTCTTTAGACAGCAATTCTTTACCGACAGTTTCATTGGAAATCGATACGCAAGTTTCTGTGAATTTACCTTTACAAAAACACTTATATAGTTTATGAACCATACACCAAGGTTCTACATTATCACAACTAAGTTTGAATAAGACTATTGACAAATTTTGTTTTTTCTGGTGTTCATGTTTTAAGGTCATATTACTATAAAAATCTGCATATTTTTTTGGTGTTTTCCCATTTCTTTTTTCGCCCTTTAATAAAATTCTTTTCTCGCCAGTTACAATGACAGTCTGATGAAATTTTTGCTCTTCCTTTGCTAAATTTAAACTCTTTTCATTGTCTATATTTAGCCCAGGAAATAAATCACTACACCCTGTGTATGACAAATCACTTTTATGCTTAAAAAAGTCGCAATTACAGTTAAACATGCATTCCACACGTCCACAATGTTGTTTTAAATTGTATGTGCCTTCTAAGGACGCGCAGATGCACCCAAACAAACAATGCATTTTACCGCAGCTTTTAGGTAAATTGCGTTCTTCTGTTTCAGGTAAGGTAATAACTGTGACGTCAAGCCGGTCTAATTCACCAAATTTTCTTTTTGATTTGTCTTTTACATTTGTTGTTGTTTCCACAAGGTTTAAATTTTTAGAAGGAAAAGTTTTCAACTCCTCTTCCTGAGTGAAAATTTTGTCTTGAATTAAATGTATTTCTACAGCATCTATTATTTTATTTACCATTTCTTCTATTTCAAATTGCACATTTATTGTCACTGCTTGCGAGTTTATGCTATTCGGACCTGTACCGATTACCTCAGAAGTGTTAAAACAATTATCCACGTCACGGCGCATTAGCAATCTATTTTGATTGTATTTGTAAGCTAAATCAAACGTGACACAATCTCTGTTGAGTTGAACAGGCTTAGATTTTTCAAATGTGCCTAAAACAGACACTGCTAACTCGGCCCATTTTCGAGATATAGTGCCGTCCTCTTTACGCAAATTGTTTAAAAAATGGGATAATGACGATTCAAATGCAGCACCGTATTTAGGTTGAACATCCAGCCCAGGTTTTGGAAGATTTATTAATTCGATGTTGCCAACATGGTATTTTTGATGTGAATTGTCAAGATTTTGTTTTTTGCAAAGAGGACCTGGTTTAAATTTAACAGTTAGCGAACTGCGCAAAAGTTTTTTCTTTATATTTCCTTCGTGATGTTTCAAACATTTTATCTTGTGATTTTGTAAGGGTAAACACTGGGGTTTACTTGCTAAATCAAAGTTACAAATATTTTTTTTTATTCCTCCAAAACTTCCATTTACTTGAATATATTTTCCATTCCATAAAACAAATTGGCGTGGGTATTTATGGTGTTCTGGATTAAGATTAATCAGCATCTGCCAAGTCGACCTGGAAATAGGTGCATCACCTTTTAAAATTTTTGTTGCTAATTTTTTTGTACTATCATCTCTTGAAGAACCTCGCCTAATTTTTTTAAATAAAATATTTTGTTGCATTTCCAAGTCTGTTGTAAGGTGAGTATAGATATCTTCTTCAAATGTGTTTCTAATGTCTCTAACAGTCTTTACTTTGAGTCTTGATTTTCTTTTTGGTATATAAAACTTATCGGTTTTAGGTCTATAATCGCAAGTGTTACTTTTTACATCATTTAATTTAAGAGGTATTGCTGGTACTACATTCAAAAGATCATAAAGATTATTCTTATGATTACTACCAACTCTTGTAATGTCCGAAGAAAATACTTTAGCATTGTTCTCCATGATTCCAAATATCTGCAACAAAAGATAAATTTATTTATGTACGTATTGGAGCACACACCTGCATACACACGACGACATACTCAAACTGCAAATTTTCAGTATAAGCTGACCTTGCACTATGCATGAGAGGTCGTGAGAGGTAGTAGCCCCAAGCGCGACTGCTAATCTTAGGGTTCGTAGTACTTAGTAATTCTCTGTAACACTCCATGGCTCTGGATCAATACTCTTAGGAATAAGCTTATCCGTCACAAGGCTCGCTAATAGCATTATCAGCTCATGAGTGAAAAGAGATTCTAGGTACTTAAATTTAGAAGGTAGGCGCCACATCAATATATGTAGTTCCCGAAATTATATTTGCTTGAAATAACATCATTTTGTCAAAATATGACGGATTCCATCAGATACAATTTGGTGTATCAGTTAATCAATTTTTAATTGGGTACTTGACACCATCAATCAATTGACTTACTTTATAAGAGTTGTCAGCACTTTTGGGCAGCGCAGCGCCGTGATCTCGCTGCAGCGACAACTGTGGGTAGCCTCTCGCTCCCGGACGTGGTTCTGTTTATTGTCGGGAGCGAGAGTGCATGGGACGCCTTCGCCTCCTTCTGCGAGGAGGTGATGACCGCTAAAGAGGCGGCGGAACGGGAGATGAAGGCTTCCTCATCCCATCCCAGGCGCCGGAGGGCGCAAAACGATCTCCAGCCACCATGAAATGAGGCCTGTGGGCGGCGGACTTGGGGGCAGTCCGTGGCCCGAAGAGAGACAGGCCCAAGAGTAAGGCGTTTCCTGCGCGCCTTGCTAAAGTCAGTGCGGCCGCTGAGTGGCGACCGCACCGGGTGACGGCCGCACCGGGTGACGGAACCCGCCTTGTGGCGGTGGCTGGTCAATACTTGACGGAAGAATGCTCTGAGTGCCCCCGTGCTCCAGCCAATGGTAATTGGAGGAACACCGTGGGGTTTTAGCCGGTAAGAGTCCGACACACCCCTTCGCCTTCCCGAGGTGGAGGCAGTTCATGAGGATTTCCCAACGAAAAAAAAAACAGCCCTTTGTCCACTACGTATCCGTGTCGACTGCTCGGACAATGTTGTAGAAAAAAAAAAACGACTACGTCAAAATTACGAAGGAATTTGTAAAACACTAACAATGAAAGTCGCTATTTCGTAGATCCAATATTTAGAAAGTTGTAAAGGTTTAACCAAAGCCAAAGCAAAGTTCTCTTAAACGGAGCTTTGTCGAGGTCCCAGTCTTTTCGTTAACCACTGATACGATTTCGAAGAAATGTAGGAAGTATGTACTTATAAAGCTCTAATGTTTAGTCTCCGCGACCTACAGAACTTATGCCCGCACGGTCGAAACATGGAGAACCGCGCGGCCACGCAGTTCTCGAACGGAGCTTAGTAGAGGTCCCATACTTTTTGCTAAATACTGATACGATTTCGAAGAAAAAGTAGACAGTATGAATAAAACCCTAATGTTTGGGCTTCACGACCTACAGAACTAAAAACCTATAATGCAAGGTTGTAGGGTAACCAAGATTCATGGTGCGTCATGTCAGTACCTACATATCAACAAACCTTTGTACTTTTTTGTTGCATTTAAACTTTAGTTTAAATATATAATAAATAAACAATATCAAAGCCGCCGACTTCCAAAAATAGTTTTATTTTTTTTATTTTGTAGTTTTTGAAGGCGGTTATCTTTTTAGTAAAAAGATTTTTGAAACTATATCTAGATTGAAGATATTCATTGAAATCAATACTTGTGATGAATAACGTATTTATTAGGATAAGGAGGATTAATATCATGTTTATAAAAACACCTTTGCAAATAATGCATTTTTTTACAACAAATACAATATGTATGTAAATACACACGTAGTACACCGCCCGACCGCACGACCGCGCGGTCGAGCGGTGCTCTCGCCGCCACCGCCCCTTTGTGATGATGTCCGCGCGGTGGGGCGGCGCCGCATAACCGCGCATTCATCGTGAGTGCAGGACGTGTTGCAATTCAAAAATGGAATTCTTGCCAGTGTCTGTGATAAAACTGGACAAAACCGCGTTAAATCCATCCGTGCGGACACCGCTAACTAATCCGTTTTACCGCCTCCGCTCTCCGCGGCTGTGCACGGTGCTGCGTGTTAATCGCCTTATACCTCATTTACATTCAGCCCCTGCCGCTGCCCCTCGCGCTGCCGGCAATAATTCCCTAAATACTGCCGCAGCAGGATCGAGAGAAGTGTGTGTTTACATACTGCCCTACCACTCACTTCGCTTTCAAGTTTTGACAATGGCAGACGTCGAAATAATTACAGCGGCCGCGCTGTCTCTTTTTGCGATACATAATTATGTTCGATATTTTTATGACTGCCTCGTTGGTCTAGTGGTTAGTGACCCTGACTGCAAAGCCGGAGGTAGTGGGTTCGATTCCCACCCAGGACAAACTTTGTGTGATGAGCATAATTGTTGGTTCTGTGTCTGGGTGTAATTTATCTATAAGATGTATGTATTTATAAATTATATAGTATGTATATCAGTTGTCTGGTTACCATAACACAAGCTCTGCTTAGCTTGGGATCAGATGGCCGTGTGTGAGTTGTCCCAAGATATTTATTTATTTATTTAAAAAGGTTACGAATACAAAAAAAGAATGTTCGTCGTAGACAATGGTGGATGATATCTATACATCGAAATAAAATAAAAAAACTACGCGTCGTGAACCTTACGTTTCTGTTTATATTGTTTATCCGTAACATCCCAAATTACTTTTTCCGTTTCTAGTAGTTCTAAGAATTTTATTGTAATCTCATTGCTCCATTCGGACGGCATTTTCCATGATCTAAACGAACGTCTTTCTCCTCCAGGCGCTCGGCGAGTACTGAGCGTCGGAGCAGAATGTAAACACGCACTGCCGCTCGCGCTGCCGGTCCTTTGACTTCCGCACAAAAAACCGCCATTTTAGGGAGCGCCGGGCAGCGCGAGTGGCAATGGCAGTGGCATGAGAAGTATTGCGTTTACATACTCGTCCTGCCCACTTCCCTGCTCACTACGGCTGAATGTAAACGCGGTATTAGATTCCAGTACTCGCTCTCTATCTATGTACGTAATGATCTCTTAGATTCTAATCCAACAAACAAACAATCAGTCTGCGGATGAATGGACGAAGATGTTTTTGGTATGTCTGAAGTAGGAGAGGAATTTATGAAAGGGATGAATGACCTTGATAATTATGTTTTTAATGTATATTTGCGTTTAATTCTTAATTTTATATTTTTGTTTTCTTCTATTTTATGCGTTATATCTTTAATTATTGTAATTGGTTACAATCGTAAGTCCGCCTGATGCATAAAGTTTAAATAATTAAAGAAACATCGTTTTTCTACGTTTTAACAATATAAAAAAAGCTGTCAAATAGCTAAAAACGGTAGGTACTGCGAGCTTGAATTTTGCTTTAATTTTTAAGTTAAGCTCATTCTTAAGCTTCAATTTTTACTATGGCTGCAATAGGTGACAAGACTTAAGGGATTTCTTTTTTTGGTTTAATCCTTTCGTTTACTTGAAACTTATTTTCAGAAATCAAAAGTTTATGCAAAAGATCTTCTTCCGTCGTTAAATGATTCACTTCAAATTGAAACGAATAGGTATTAAAAATGGCGGTGATAATTTATTAAAGGTAGATGTATTACTAGGTACTTCCTTGAAGATATAGGTAAAGAGTGACTTATAATTCGACGTATTCTCTGTGATTCCTTTGCAACAATTAGGCACCCCACCCCTTACCCTTGGCAAAATCATAGTAGGTAATCGAGAGAAAAAAAAAGATATTTATGTCAATGCGTAGATGTCTGTTTTTTAACCGACTTCAAAAAAAGGAGGAGGTTATCAATTCGACTATATTTTTTTAAAATGTTTGTTAGCTCCTAACTTGCTACTGGGTGAACCGATTTTCATGATTCTTTTTTTATTTCAATATCTGATGATGAACTTCGGAGATATGGAATGGAACTCCTCACAGAATCACAGCAGCAATATCGTAACAAGTGAAATTGCTTTGTTTATACTCGTGTAGTCGATGACTGACTGAAGGAAAGGGGGGGGGGGGGGGTACGTTAACCCCCCTCCTACCAGTTTCCAAAATTAAATATATCGTGTGAGGTATTGTTTGAAAGGGCTTTATGTAAGGATTTCAAACATTAATACACAAGCACTAAAAAGTGAAAAATAAAAATACTTACCTACATAACAAAAAACAAAACCAAAGCCGCCGACTTCCAAAACTAGTTATTTTTATTTTGTAGTTTTTGAAGGCGGTTATCTTTTTTTGTGAAAAAGCTTTTTATTTATTTACCAGAATAGGCATATTGACTAATTTTCAAAAACTGGTTTAAGTTATACTTACCGGACAACTATTACCAATTAACAATATATTTTTATAAAAAAATAACATTTATATTTCGACTTTAATTCTATTCAGTAACTTGACAGATAAAGGGTTACCAAGTTTTGACAAAAAAAAGATAGTGAAGTGGTGTAAGAATGAACAAAATTGAATGAACTTAAATAATGTTCCTAACTTGGTATTAAACCATTTCCTATCATTCGTTCCTTACGCAAAATCGTTCACTACCCCAACACTATTAGTTGTAGTATGGTAACATTATTTTTCTTTGAACTGTCAAGTTACTGAATAGAATTAAAAGTCGAAATAATAATATATAATATTTTCCTTTTTCTTTTTAGACTTTACATTTCGTACCAAAACGATCACTGGTGTCTGTCGTGGCGATGTCTTGTTACGTCACCTCGGTATAGGGCTGCCATCCGTCCGGGTTTCCCCGGATTTGTCCTACTTTAGAGGGCGTCCGGGGGTCGTCCGGGAGGGGTTATCGAAAAGTGTCCGGGTCAAACCCGGACACTTTTAGTGTCTGGGGAATCCCGATTAATTGAAAGCTAGACGATAAATAAAAACAAATCTTAGTTAAAAAAAGCTTTAATGTTAAATTATTTTGTTTTTGGTATGTCCGGGAAAAAAAACTCAATTTCACCCAAATGTCCGGGGTTTTTGAAGTTTTTGTCCGGCGTCGGCAATTTAGGTGATGGCAGCCCTACCTCGGTATAAACGCCATTATACCGTGAGTGATAGCCAGTATAGGTGACGGGTAAAAACTAAAAACCACATGCAGTTAACAAGGAGTGATGCTGTGTTTTTGCCAAGATGACGTAATTCGTTCTGAGTGCCGTTTAACGCAAAATGGCGATGACCTGTATTTCATTTTAAAATGATGAACATCTTACTTTTAATGACATAACATCACGCCTGTTATCCCCGAAGGGTTAGGCAGAGGTGTACCCTACCCATTAGTACACCCACATTTCGCCAGTTATATTTAAGTCCCATGTAATAGGGGGGCGAGCCTATTGCCATCAACCAGGCACAAATCCAGACTCCGAGGAAACTGAGAAAAACCCAATAACACTTTGCCCGACCCGGGAATCGAACCCAAGACCTCATGTTCAGCAGTCGCGCTTTGCGACCACTAGACCAACGAGGCTTACTCTTAATGTAAAGGATAAATACATTTTTTTAATTAAGTATTAGTTTAAAATTATAAAATAACTGTTCTAATGATTGTTCGTTACTGTCATCATGCCTATTGGTAATTAGTTATCAGCTATCTCTATAAAAGTTAAAATGGAAAATTTTTGGCGCAATTTTATGTCTTCAAAAAATGTTTTTGAAGATTTATACGCCTGCAAGCAAGCTTAAAAATCTATACTAATATTAAAAGTTTGCAGTTTGTTTGTTTCGTTGAACGCGCTAATCTCAGCAAATAGGTACTAGTTAGAAATGAAACAAGCTACTAAGTATAATTAAAAAATTAAAAAACACGACTGCTTAAATTGCACATATTTGTACTTTGTTTACTCGTCAGTTTTTTTTTACGACGTTTTTTATTTACAGTGTTATATATTTTTTAAATCTACTTTTCAAATTCTAGACGATAAACATAGACACGACCAGATACATTAAAAAAATAAATTGAGGCTGGTATTAATTTACGTTTTAAAGTGACCACACCGGTTTCTTTTTATTTTTTACTAGCCTATGTTACTCGGAACGATGCAAGGATTGTAACGATACCCCATACATCTAAATCGGTTCAGGCGTTTAAAAGTTATGGTGGAATAAAGAAACTCACATACATACATACATACATACATACATTAACCCTGAACACATAACACTCCTTTTTTTGGGGCAGTCGTGTAAAAACATTTTTGTGCTGGATAGTCCATTTATCGAAGAAGGCTATTTAAGGTGAACGCAGACTTGGCCGCACCGCAGTCTCCGAAGTCTTCGCATTCGAATTCTTTATATGAAGTTCTATGCAACCTCGCACACTCAACCGCCCTTTATAAGTTCTAAAATAACCGCGACCTACTACCTACGTCTATCTTATAAGGTTAACTCACTATAATCTTTTTTTATGGTGGCTAATCAATTTTTTTCTATTATTACCTATATGTATATGCATTATTTGCGAAGGTGTTTTTAAAAACATGATTTAATCCTTATCTAAATGAATACGTCATTAATCATAAGTATTTAATTTTGAACAAAATTGCCCATGACATCGTCTGATTTCAATGCATATCTTGTTGCGGGACGTCTTAACAGGATACCGTGGTCCCGGAACGTAAAGGGCAACAGAAGGAACAGGGTGGTTTTTTAGTCAGTAAAAGTCTGAAAGTCCCTTCCGCCCCACCCAGGGCGGAAGAACTCATTTGATGATTTTTACCACCTCAAAAAAAAAAAAGAAGGAGATATCATAGTTTTAAAATAACTTCCCAACTAAATAATGCATTTATTTATGATATGCAAGGCGGGCAGTTATGAGAGGGGAGGGCGCAGTATATGATAGATTCATGATGAATATTATAGGCTATATAACATCACGCTTCTACCCATGGGAGCGGAGCAGTACCCAAAGATGTAACTTAACTCGGGTGAAAAAAATCACGCGGCCAGAAGCTAGTTATTTATTTTTACATCATAATTTATTATCATGCAATTAATAGGTATTTCGATGCAGCGGCGTCAACAGTTTCGCTTTTCATTCGCTCTGGAGCGATTATCAGAAAGTTGTGAAGGATTTTGCGTAAATCCTTGAGTATAATGCGATGTGCAATGCAACGCTTTGTGATTATGTTCATGCTCCTTCATCATCAGTTCAGGTTCGCTGTGGTGTAGTTAACTTGTTAGTTGGCTTTATAGCAGCTAGAGGCTTCCAATCTTTTCTATACCCCCTGTACTAAGGGGTGTGTGCGTGTGTGACTTTGACTTTATTTTTTTATTAAGTATTTATATTTAATTAAGGGAAATTAAATATAAAAATAAATAAGTAAGTACCTAGGTACTACAAACAATTTGACTTGTGTTCAGGGCCGTACCAATAGAAAATGGCGCCCAGGGCACGCTCACGCATCATAGTTGCACCCCTTCATAAATTATCTTCGGCATGGGCATTTTTTAATGAACTCTGAGCCTATTTATCAACAGTGATGAATGAAACACGTGTCATATAAGCTCATACTGCTCAATGAGAATGCTACATTTCATTTCATGGCAGCTAAGTTTAAATCCGCAGCGCTAAAATAGCAACTTGGTGCATTTTGCTATTATTGTACGAACCCTGGGCTCACTTTTTACCATTGTCCAGCAGTGATGAAAACCATGTCATATGAAAGCTCTTATATGAATGAAAGCTCTCTTTATGCACTGGATTTAAACCTAGCTGTCCTAAAATGAAATGATGGGTGTACTTCATTTCAATTTAGGGCAGCTAGGTCTATAAAACATCGTTTGACGAAATAAAATGTCAAACCTCAACTTCTGGTTGGCTCGCCAATAAAGTTTACTGGTGTACAATAAAATTCAGTTTAATGTGGTATTCAGACCAATCAAATGCAACTAATTGTAAATATTCCACATGTAGCTATTGCCACCCAAATCAAGCTCAATTAGAGCAAAGCACGCCGAAATTTTGGTACCTACCTACTGTTTTTTCTTAGGTTGGTTAGTAGAAATTCATAATTCATAGGTTTTTACTATAAGATAACGGAACCAGTTTCTAGGCACAATGGGGTGTGAAAACTTGTTACCCATGCATTGACAAATTGCAGCAAGTACAGCTTGATCTCGAAGATCAAGCTATAGGGTGTACCTATTCTAAATATTTTTTAGCATAGATCTGCTATCCTTGCTGCTGATCTGATCTAATCTGCGCCGCGTAGTTCATTGATTTACGGTAGGTAAGTATATTGTGAACTACGCAAATAAATGCGCAATCCTAGCAGGAAAGCAAGGTTGCCCGAATGTTGCAGAGCATTTCCTCTGGGTTACAAAATAAAGGGTAGGTAATGCCGCAATTCGTAGTAGGTAGTAGGTTGGGAAGGTTTCTTTAGTAAGCGTGGTTGCTGAACATGAGATCTTGGGCTCGATTCCCAGATCCGGAAAATTGTTAGTAGGTGAATAGTTAAGTACCTAAAGATGTTTTTCTTTTGCCACGAAGGCGGTTTGGTAGGTGCACGGTAGGCTTACACGTGCACATTTTTTCGCGAAACAGCCTCAGTCAATATGCGTCTCGCTTGCTTTCAAGCTTGCACACATAGAAACCATAATATAGGTAGGTAAGTGCATCAGATGCATTCAATGAAGACCAAGCCGCCTTCGTGACATAAAACATCTATAAAAACCTATGTTCCTACTTTGTTTTTTTCCACAGGATAGGTTCACTTATGGCTGGGCGCAAACGTCCGGTATCCGGATCAGATTTCCGAATCAGGAGGCGTGTATGTACATACACACACATGTAAAAAAACAATGAATGTATGTGTAATTTATGCATGTGTGTGTGTATGTACATACACGCCTCCCGATTCGGAAACCTGATCCGGAAACCGGACGTTTGCGCCCAGCCTATAGCGCAACTATGGCATACCTAATTACCTATAGAGGAGACCTCATTGCAGCTGTCGGCCAAAATGCATTTTTATACCTACGAAAGAAATTAGCATATGACACGTTGAATTGAAAATCTTGTTATGTAAGCAAATGTTATCTTAGATGACGCGTAGCGGAGCCATCAAGCTCCACACCCAATAAGTGCATTCAAAACTAACTGATGGTAACCATCTGTCCATGGTAAGCATTCTGTAAGTACTTACCTAGGTACAAAACTTAGTTATTAACAGCACCGTAGGTACAAAACACATCGTACGACTGTTAGGTTAAGTACTTATGTAGGTATATGATAATAAAATTATATTTAATGATTTGTTTAGATAATAAACTTAACATTTATTTGGTGCATAAGTAAAAAGGAAAGTATCACTTACCTAACAAAAATCTTTATAATTAAGGAGTCGGCAGACGCGCAGTTAACAAGATGGCCGCCGTTGCATCTTCGAAAAAAACTTAACCGGTTTCAATCGACGCAATCCTTAGAACTATTCTAGATTACTCGTAGACTATTTAGCGATTATTATCTACTATTATAATAAATAACAAGTATTTTATTGGATTATTTCCATTTTAGGTTAAATTATTAAGAATAATCTCACAACACGATATTAGACCACAGATTAATAAAGAAAATGGGTGTAGTAACTTAGAGGTGCGTTCAGTTCTGAAAGCTAAAAAACGTTATCTAGTGGCTCGGTTTATTGATCGCGACAATAATTAGGTACTGTAATCAGACTTTCCTACTAGCAAAATAAAAGGCTTTCATGGAACCAATATCAACCACAAGTATCTAAAGTTAATAGGTTCACGAAGCTAATAAAACAAGAAAATATAAGTATATTTAAGATATTGGTGCCTAGTGGCACCTATAAAAGTCTACAGGTTAGTAATTTGATAATAGATAGATGCATAATAGGTATTTATTTAAAGTAAATCACATAAAAATTCAACTTCGTTTCGTGTATTAGGTAGATATCCACAATTCTTATCATACCACTGAAGGTTCAACATAACCTCAAAAGACATTGCATGTAAAATTGCTAACTATAGTAGGTAAGTACTTATTATGCTATGAGGGTGTTCTTTATAATTTTGCTTAATCACATAAAAAGCCTTAAGCAATAAAGGTAAATATTATGTACCTGCGTAATGTACTTACAGCAAGCTTATCTGACCCGATGGCTCTAATGAGATATAACAAAATCAGTACGGAAATTGACAAGGCCTGTCATTTTCTTCACTGACGACGCTGCTCGACTTCTCCGGGCCACGTTATATAATTCCATGCGTACCTATTCTTTATGGGTTCTTGAAATCGAATGAAGTGAGATCGAATAACACTATTATTGCTCGAAAACGCTAACTCGATGGTAAATGAAATCGAAGAATTATGAGCGCGACATCGACAGTTTACCTCAATGCATCAAAATCTCGAATAATTACTTAAAAAATAATTTATCTTGAAACATTATTTCTCGAATGACCATCTACTTAATCGATTTACAGAATACTTAGTTTTAAGGATTTTTATTCGAGTAGATATATACAAAATAATGACACAATATACCTATGTAGGTAGGTTACCTATTTATGAGAAAAAACATAAATCAATAATTAATCATGAAAATAAAAAATATCTTATTAGCTAGGTAGGTACTTGATACAAATACTACGTGTATATTATCATTGGTATAAACTGTTGACATGGTATGGTAAAACTTCTCCCTCTCCTAACCTAACCTAACTGTTTAGATTCTTTATTTTATACTATCTAAAATACCTACCTTAGTTCCTTTATCTATTATAGTGCCCACACCTTGGGTTGGCGATTCGAAATTCTAGGGTAGTAACCGAAGGGCAGGAGCGATGCCCCCCTGAAAACTAACCGTATAAACGCCAATGCCCGTGGAGGGATGAACCACGTTTTTGTTATTGATTTGGGTTTAGTGATGAAAGGGCTCGAGGCAATCCTTTACCTTTTTATTTACCTAAGACTAGCCTCAATTTTGAAGACTCGAATTCAAAAATAGGACTCGAGGCTTGTTACTAATGTGCAAGAGCTCGAGTCATTAAAACGACTCGAGTTCTTTACTAAGAGGTTCGAGGCTTAGTCGCGAGTACCGGTATTTTATGTAAAGGACTCGAGTCCTATAACAAAGCGAGTCGACGTAAAATTCAGTGTATGATTAAAACTTTTATTACTTACAGATCAGAAGATAAGTACTTACTTAATAATAATACTTAGTAATAGCTTTTAATGATACAGAAGATACCTACAAGCCCAATCATTGAATATAATATTGTTGACGCGTATTAACGATTTAACGCGCCCGTCTCATGACTCGTGACTTGCAGGACTCACGCACGAACTGAGTCTTTTTCAAAAGGGTTCTCGCGAACGTTTTCGTTGCGCCTGAGCCCTTTAAAAACAGGAGTCTTTTTAAAACGACGAGTCTTATGATTAAACCTAGAGTCGTAAGTTTTAAGACTCTTAAAAGGGTTAGGGTTCAGGGTTTAAGGACTCGATTGAGTCGCAAACCCTCATAACCGAGTCGAGTCCTTTTTAAAGACTTAAAAGCCTCGAGTCCTTTCATCCTTACCATTCCATTAGTCTTCCATTAGTACCTACCTTTTGCATATTTGCCCTAATATTTATCCCTAACCCGCGCCATTAAATGAAATGAAAATGGCGGCGCAAACAGTGTAGGTCTGTATGTTACGATGCGCTCGCTGTGCTTTTAGCTCCACTGGATGAGAAGTCTGAAAATAATATTTTACCTAAAGAGTAGGTACCTACTAATAATAATTTTATTACTAATCAGATACTGGAGTTATTTATTATTACTTATTGCCCAGCGCAAACCTGCCTAAATGCGGTAAAGTGCGGTTCCGACTTCCTGTGCGACTCCCGAGTCGTCAAGAGCAGCCGCCATGATGAGCAGCACGCGCCGAAAGCCATCGAAAGAGAGTTTCGACTAAGCTAGTGTTGATAGATGCTTTAACCAGTACAGACTTTGAATATAGATGTGGAGGACATGGGTAATAAATAGGTAATGCAGCGCTTGCAGAAATTCTTTACTTCACTAATGAAAACAGCATCTGGGAAACTCAGCACCGCTGCCAGCTCCAAGCAGCAAAAACTAGTACTATAAAAAACCATAGAACGTTTTAGAAAAAACTATCCTTGGTCCTATAAATCTCCAAAGAACGTACATCTTTTCTTCGGAAGTGGCGCAATTATATCTCTGTTCAGTGACAAAATAATTTTATTACAGTGTTCCAAAGGACGAAACAGTCCAATAAAATCTATTTATCAGTGATGCAGGTCTCAAAATAATGATGTACCTACTGGCTACTGTAGGACCTTTTACAGTAGGTAAGGTGCATTGGGGTAATTACGAAACCGGGTAAATTCCGATTTCTATTAATTTCAATCAAACGCTGCCACAGATTTAAACATTGCCGTGCATTGCTAATAAATAGGTAATTATACGTGTTTCATCTTTAAAACATTGTCAAAATAAGATGTGGTACGTAAATGGTGCAAATTAATAAAATCGGAATTTACCCGGTTTCGTAATTACCCCAATGCACTATACCTACTTTTTCATACTATACTTAAGAGTTTAGTTTCCTTTACCTCACATTTTCATTCACTATTCATTATTTTACATTCTTAATAGTGCAGAGTGCAAAAAATAATTTTACAAAAGGATACACTGATTTTATTTTGTTATCATAATATTAGTCTATTACGGTGGAAATGATGTGCGACTGCAGCTTTACTGATAAACTAGGGATAGGTTTACCATGAATTTAACCTTTTCACCGCCTCGGACTTCAATAGAAGTTCCGGAATTTCGTGCCACCAGCGCCACGACTTCATTAGACGCTCTTCATTTTAACTATTATCATAAAGCGTTGCGCTGGGCGAGGCATCGCGTTCTGTGTTCGCTGGCGGTGAAAAGGTTAAAGTGCCCCCTCGGATTGTTGAGCTTTTACTAAAATATTTATCATATAAAATGATTTCGATATTCTAAAAGCCATTATAGTACTAAACTTGCCGTAGGTACTTAATAATTTTTTCACTGTCAGTCATCGTGGATTCAACCTAAAATTAGGGTTCTGTGTGAGCATGATATATAATACACAGTGCTTTTTTTTACTATTTTTCTGAAGACCATAGCCAAAAAAACGTAATTATAAATATATAAAAGAAATATGGCCCAATTATTAAATGATTTTTTTTCTGGTGTCGAGGTTGCGATTTTATGGCTATTTATGACCATTATCCTTCCGATGAATGTCGGCTTTGCAATTCAATAGTGTTATTTAATTGCAAATAAATAATGTTATTTTTATGTGTGAGAATGTTCTCATACATAAAAAAAAACTTTTTATAAAGCAACTCTGATCATAAAATCTACAAATTTTGTTCACACAATAAGCCCAGAAAGTCTTCAGAAATAATATCTTTGTAAGACACATTTTGTACGGAACCGTTTCCCGTAAGAATGCACGTCGTATTAATTCCGTATCAAAATGTCTGAATATTGTTGTAAAAGCGAACCAATAATCCTTTTTGGGACTTAACTGTCATTTATTAGAAACATTTATCTACATGTATGTGCCACTTATGCGTCACTATAGTGATAAATACCCATTTATAATACTAACAAGCGCATTGCTAGGCACCAAAAAAATTGTTATACAATAATTCTGCACTATTAGTGTCTGTGTGATATGCTTATCGATAAAATTATAATATGCATCTAAAAACTATTATAGTACACTTACGTTCTATTAGCGTGATCTGAAATTAGACTACATCCCAAAAACACTCTATTGTAAAGTCTTTGTAACTACTAACGCACACGTACTATAGCAGCGATCTGATTATCCACAATATCACAATATCGCCCTGTAGTTGAGTGTTCATCACTGGTGTAACGAAAATACTATTGCAGTTCGTTTGGAACCTTTATTACGCTAACCAGATAATTAACAATTTTATAGAGCAATATTATTAAGTACTAGTGATATTAGAACTTGCTATAGTACTTGACTATAACGGTTGCATAAAATGGCGTACTTAGTTTATATCGTTTGTTTATAGGTATTTTTAGCTCTATAAGCATTTAGAGCAATAATGTACTGTCGAACGCTTTTATACAACACTCTGGCACCGCTAAAACCTTAATAAATCGTTTATAGAGCTTTTTAGAGTTATGAGCTGAAATAATAGGACTGAATTGCTGGTTGGGAGCCGCTAGCGTCATAAAGCGCGTGTTGCTAACCGAAGAGCTGTCTTGCACCGCGCGGCGCCGCCGCCGCCTGAAAGCGCTTGAGTATCGGTCGCTATTGACGAGTTTAGCTTTGGCATTTGAATAATTAAAAATAGGGTTTCTTTCAAATTGTTTTCTGTCTCTTTAAAATTAATTATCTTCTTGAAAAATAAAACAGTTTGGAGATTTTACATGAGAGCACTGCTGCAACCCCTTCCTCCCGATCCGGGCTCAATGGTATCTACGGCGAGCTTTTGGATCGCACTGTACACTAGCATGTCATGTGTCTGTTACGAGTCCGATTTCATTATTGAAAACATGCTAGAAATATTTTCAATTAACAGAATAACGCTGCCCGTAGCCCGTAGTTTGTGTCGCCAAATAAAACAATTTGTTGTGGTTTTAAAATTTTATTCATCATAAAATCGTACCACAATTGCATGTTTATCTATTTATTCCGTTTATTCTAATTTCTTCGTTTTGCGTCATTGTTTATCTTCTTATTTTAGACTCGTTCGACCGTCTAGTAAACATGTGTTAAGGCAATCAATGTGTTGAATAGTTTGCCTAAATTACACTATCATCGTAGCTAGGTTTGAAGATTCGAATTTAGAACAGGTGATACAAAAAAATGTAAGTGGATGCAATGGATACCTACAAGGCACCAAGCTACCTGCTGGTATCAAATCAAAAGGAATGTGGAACGTAGTCGTGTCAAACAAATAAAAGAAATCTAATCACGAATTTAAGCATTAACATCCATTTAAAATTTTGAATCAATGTTCATAATTATATATTTCACTGTCCACAATTGGCAGCGTTTGGCACAAGAAGAAAAATAATTCCCAACTGCCACCAGAGGTGACAATTTTGTGATGGCAGATGGGAATCCATTCAGTTTTAGCTATAGCCAACGATTATGTTGTTACTTCCGCGATGCAACATCGATGCTGACACAGCACTGATCATGTTGACATTATAGTGCTTATAAGAAAGGAGTGTGGGGATAGAAAACATATTAGGTACTAACTACCACATATTAAGGTACATAACAAAGTTTAGAAATTAAAGTTGAGCAATCAGCCAACTGTGAAATCGATGTAAAAGCAATGCCAAATCGATAATTACGTCTGTATTGTTTTTAACGAGCGTTTGCGACAACGGACCTGATGTAGCAATACAGCCACGCGTTTAAGATTTTACAATAACACTCCACAGACTACCGATTTATAGATAGATATTTACGTATATTTTTTTTAAACCGACAACCCAAGTGCATCGATTTCATGAAGGCTTTGTAGAAAAAAATATTGTGAATGTATAACAGTTAAGAATTAAACAAGCAAAGTAAATTGAATACTATTTAAAAGGATATTGTTTAGTATCTCTGGGCTCTTCGTGTGAACGATCTCGGAAGGGCGACTTCTCCTGTGGATAATAATATTTTAGAATTTAAATGAAAATGAAAATTATGAAATTGGTTGAATAATTTTGCCTAGTGTAACATTAATGAAATTTTCAAACGTACAAAGTAAAATTCAACCATTTTTCAACATTTTTTTTATTACTACGACACAAAAAGTTCAGTACAATGTAGGTTGTATGTACAATAAAACCTGATTAAGTGGGCCCTGGTTAAGTGAGAAACCTCTATTTGCTGATAATTACAATCAGGTACATTTTTGTTGTTTTTTTAAATACCTGTTACTAAGATTTTTTCCATTAAGATTTTATTTCTTCCATTGCTTCGATGTTTACCTCTATATGAAATGATGATTTATTCAGTAAATTGGTTATAAATAACACTTTTACACGTCAATTTTGTTTTTTTTTTTTTTTAACTAGATGAGTCCAGTGTTTCCTAGCCGACTGCTCTGAGAAGAAACACCGAAACAAACTCAGAGGTCAAAGTCTCTTTTAAAGTCCATACAATTACTTGTAATGGTCAAATCATATGCGAACCAAGTAGGTTAATGTCCGAGGTGGTCTCTTGAGGAGAGAGGCACACAAATTTGAGTCGGCCTGTCCAGTCCGTGCACGCATTTGTCAGAAATCGTCAAGCTCGACTCAGAACTTAAGGAGCTCAACGACACGACGAACAATACCACAGAAAGGACATTTGGGTAGGCCGCATCGAATACTCAAACTGTCAGACAACCATGAAATCTAATCCCAGAAAAAATGCAACAACCCACATAGTCCACATATTTACAATATAATATATTAAAAAAATATATACTTTCCAAAGTATATCCGGATGAGAAGAAAAAAAAAAAAAGAAAAAATAAAATAGTCTCTAAATGTCATGTTTACGTAAGATGTGTCAAAAGGAAAAATGTAATTTGCAAAGGGCATAATCACAAGGCTTAGCAGAGCGAGCAGTTCAATCCCAAGCTTTTTTATCATCTAAATAATCCGAAATTTTATAGTAGCCCTTTTTGTATAGTTTGGTTTTAATACAACTTTTAAATTTTTTAATCGGTAAGTTTCGAACATCAATGGGAAGTTTATTGTATAAACGTATACATTGACCCATGAACGAGTTGCCTACTCTGTGGAGACGAGTGTGATGTACCACAAGATTGTGCTTATTTCTAGTATTAAATCCATGAACATTGGACACTTTCTTAAAATTTGAAATATTCTTGTGTACATACATAAGGTTTTCAAATATGTATTGTGAGGCTACAGTCAGAATGTTGATGTCTTTGAATTTCTCTCGAAGGGAATCCCGTGGACCTAAGTTGTAAATGGCTCGAACAGCCCTTTTTTGTAGAACAAAGATAGTATTAATGTCCGCACAGGTTCCCCAGAGAAGAATCCCATACGACATGAGACTATGAAAATAACTGAAATAAACAACTCTGGCTGTATCCACATCAGTTATCTGCCGAATCTTTTTAACAGCATAGGCGGCCGAACTGAGCCTGCCTGACAATTTTTCTATGTGCGGGCCCCATTGTAATTTGGCGTCAATGGTAATTCCAAGAAACACCGTTGACTCAACAGGATTCAACTCTATTCCATTAAGCTGAACATTGGTGCTTAGCTGCCTGACATTTGGCGTTGAAAATTTAATGAGATTAGTTTTTTTTTCGTTTAACAGAAGATTATTTACATTAAACCAATGGACAACTTTACAGAGTGCATTGTTAACTTCGTCAAAATTTTCTAACTGTCGCTTGATTTTAAAAATTAGTGAAGTGTCATCCGCGAACAATACAATCTTGTGATTATCCCTTACGTGATAAGGTAAGTCATTAATATAAATCAAAAACAGGAAAGGTCCTAGAATTGAACCCTGCGGAACGCCCATGGTGACCGCAGATCCTGCAGACATTTTGCCATTTACATCAACCCTCTGAATTCTGTTGTTCAGATAAGAAGTCAGAAGGTCGAGAGCTCTGTTCCTTATACCATAATGGTGCAATTTCCTAATGAGTGTATTATGGTGTACGCAATCAAAGGCCTTGGATAAGTCGCAGAAAATGCCAAGAGCATCCCGCGATTCCTCCCAGGCCTCAAATATGTTTTTCAGTAACTCCACGGCCGCGTCTGTAGTTGAACGACCCTTTGTGAAACCGTACTGTCTCAGATGGAGTAAATTATATTTATTAAAATGCCTTAACATTTGATTCAAAATTAATTTTTCAAAGATTTTACTCAATGTGGGTAATATGGAGATTGGCCGAAAATTCGTAGGATCAGTTGTACTACCAGATTTGAACAATGGAATTACTTTACTAAGTTTCATCAGGTTAGGAAATACACCAGATGCAATGCAAGAGTTAAAAACAATTGCTAAAAAAGGAGAAATAACATCAATTATTTCAGACATGATATGTACCGATAATCCCCAAAGGTCGGTAGTTTTTTTTACATCTAGATCCCTAAAGGAATTAATAATATCTTTATCAGTCACAACAATAAATTCAAAATGTTTGTCGCATTCTGGTACACATTCTTTTAGTATAGAGAAAGCAGAAGTGGACGACGACGACAGAGTCCTGGTTGTTAAAATTGGAATATTAGTGAAGTAATTTTCAAACTCTGTTGCCACGTCCATGTCCGCTTCAAAATCTACATTATTGATTTTCAAATGGAAATCACGGTTGCGTACTGTAGTTCTTCCCGTTTCTGAATTAATAATATTCCAAGTTGTTTTAATTTTGTTACCAGATAATTTTATTTTATTTTTTATGTGTATGGCTTTTGCTGAGGAACAGGCTCTTTTAAAAGTTTTAGAATATTTTTTAACAAATTCTTTAAAAGTTTCGTCTTGGTTATATGATTTTTCACTATATAGTTTTAACGAGATTTCTTGTGAAGATGGCATTGACCTTTTCTGCACTAATACGAGCACAGTAAGGAAACTTTTAGCACAGCCATTTTTTGTTCAAGAATAAACTTATTAGACCAATACTGCGATTACCTTATACTGTGAGAAATTCGTAATAATAACTTTGTATTTATCTGTGGAGGCTTGTAATTAGCAATTGAGTTTTATATATTTTTGTTATCTTGTTATTAGTCTGTAAGCTTTCCCAAAATAAAATAAATAAATAAATAAATAAATACAATTCATATAACCTTTCCCTACTTTTATAAATACCCGGTGTTGCCCAGTCACTAAATTTAACACGGTCACAAAGAGGTAATGTTTTTGAGGTGAAAACTTTCTTGAATTCACAATTGATAAGATTAAATAATAAACTATATGCATTATCCGGGTTGATGTGATAAGGCAAACTCGGTAGCTTTTCCATTAAATTACTTTTAAATAGTCCTAAACGACTTTTGTATACAGGAATAAAACTCACAAACTTTCCTTGAGCTTCAACTATTTTCTGAGGGAAAGTAACTAACTGGCCACAGTGATCCGAGTCCAACTTGTTTATAATTAAACGGCTGGATGGTCTTAAGTTTGTAAAAATATTGTCAATGCAGGTGGCACTAGTGGCAGTTATTCTAGTTGGCTCAAGGAATGTGTGGTACAAGTTATATGACTTAAATAAAGCTAAAAATTTATTTACAGTAGCTGATTTTTCTAGTATATTAATGTTAAAGTCTCCACAGACTACAACTGTTTTATTACTGCTACAAGTCTTTAATAATACTTCTTCCATATATTTTTCAAAAATATCATAGCAAGCACATGGGGGCCTGTACACGCTCATTACAATGAACTGCTCAAGCTCGATGCAAGCTATTTCAATAACTCGCTCAACAGAGAGGCTTACTATGTCCTTACGTTCTTTAAATTTAATATTGTTGCGAACTATGATGAGGGAGCCACCCCGTATCATATTCACTCTGCTGAACGAGCTGGCCACCAAGTGGTTATTAAAGCTGAACATGAATTGGTGGACTTTTAACCAATGTTCAGTTACACATAAAATATCAACAAAACTAAAGTTCATGAACAGCTCCAATTCTAATTCTTTACCTATCACACCCTGTATATTTTGATGAATTATTTTTAAATTATTATTGGTAAGTTCACTTATGTTACAAAAATCTGATGGGTGTGATATTAAGGAATGGCTTACATTATTGCTAGAGTTTAACTCTATTGTCTCAGAACCCCTTGAATTTGGGTACAAGTCTAACTTGGTAATTGAATTAGAGCTAGAGATTGACTCTATTGTCCCAAGTTGTAATTTAAATTACTTGGAACAAATTCCAAGCTCTGATTATTTGAATAAAGAGTATGACTTAACTGCTCAATAGAGGCAGTATAGTTAGCCAAACACTTGGCTGACTTATAAATACAATATGATAGCGATTTTGCTACCTGTCCTTTATAAAAATTGCAAAGATAGTAGTTATCTTCGGTCGTAAAATATTTTTGACTAATGAGTACATTAGAGTCAATAAATTCAAACTTTTTATTATACATTGTCATAGTATTTATTTTCATATTATGTTTATATCGGATGTTATTTTCGGTCTGTGACAGGCCATTGCCATAAGGAAAGGCAAACAGCACTATTTTATGTACATTTAACATGGCTAAACTATCAAAATACTTCTTTATTTTGGCACTGTTTGCATTTCCCCTTCTCCCAATTAAAATGAAGATAGTAGTAGATGGGCTGTACTCCTTACTTAATACTTTCTCCAGAATATCACTGTAACTGGCATCAGGCATACAACAATTAATTACCTGTTTATCTAAATGATGGTGTAGTACATGACCCATATTTTTACCCATTTCATCACAG